>OZ014519.1:219884537-220555813 GCA_963966055.1 Lathyrus aphaca
TAAGCACTGCAATGATCAAATAAAGATCATATAACTTCAATTTGATGAAAAATCCACTTTGGTTCCATGTTGGGGGACCTCAGATGCCCTGATTTTGCTCTGACTTGCTCAAGAAGTTACCCAGTGATCAAATGACTTCCACAATGAATTTTTTCATCAAACTTGGTACACATGATCCTTATAACATATTGAGACCAATAGAAACAATAATGACCAAATAATTTGGAGTTATGGCCTCTGAAACCAAAACCCTAATTTCAGGTCATCTGTGTAGTTAAACCCTAGCTCAGCTTCCATGCTTTGCAAGTTCTTATGATTTCTTGGCTTCCTTGATATTTGAGGGATATAAAATGATGTTTGAACATACATGGACCCTCTTGGAGTGATTGAAGACCTTTGGAGTGGCTCAGATGAATCTTGGATTGCTCAGATCACAAACCCTAGATGCAGATGAACTTGAACTAATGCAGTGAAACAAAAAATGCAATATGATATGATATGCTTAAACTAATGCAAAGATGAAAAATCACAAGCCATGGTGTGAACTTAGTGATGGAAAATTTGGGGTGTTTACAAAGTGTGATGAGAAAAGAATCCCGAAGGAGACGATTATTGTTTGTTTTTGGTATTTTCAGATTTATTATTGTTTTTGGTGTTTTGCATAAGTTAATGAGCTTAAGCCTAAATCAAGGGCTTGTAAACTCATTATATCCTCCCTAATTAGGGATAATGAGCCTACTTAAGTATGAGATAAGAATCTCAACTTAATTACCATGATGATGTAGGATTAAGATCATTAACCTACTTGTGATTAATTAGATGTTTTTGGGTTTTTGTTTAGTGTTAAGTAATGAGTTTAATCTCTAATCACAGATTAGTGAACTCATTACACCATCCTAATAGAAGGATAATAGATGAGCACACTTAAGTTGAGGAAGATACCTCAACTTAATCCATGGTTAGGGATTAAATTCATTATATAACAAAGCCTTTATTAAGTGGATTTTAATTAAGGGTGAGATTAAGAAATGAGTTTTATGGTTTGTAAGACAACTTGAGGGGGACTTGTCCATTAAACACTAGGGTTAGTCCTTCTTAACCATAAGGAAGAATTAGAACCCTAATGTAAGGCCCAAGTTACAAGATAAAGTCTTGGTGATTATTAAGATGATTTGATTAAGAGGTTTAAGCAAATTAAAGGTTTAACACTTAGGATTAAAGTTATACACTCCATCCTAATAGAAGGATACAGGCATAACCCTAATTCCAAAGTCCTAAAACTTTAAGAGTTTAGTCTCTGATTATGAAGATGAGAAGAGATACTCAAGGAGACTCAAAGGTAAAAGCTAAGGGGGACTAATCACATCCCTAATTATTATCATGCTTGGATGTTCCTATGGTTTGTAAGGCTTAAGAAAGATCTTCAAGGAAGCCACCAATGGAAGAAGCAGATGAAAGGAGGATGAAGCAGAAGAATAAGTTACTTACTTCATTGAAGAAGATAAGTAACTTAAAGAAAGAAAGTGAGAGAGATGGAACACAAGTGAACAAGTTCACTTCAAAACCAGCAAGACGCAAATGAAAGAGATAAATAAAAATGAGAAGTGAAGGCAAATCCACTTCTCAAAGTAACTTACCACCTGAAAATGTTAGCATGAATGCACAAAGTAAAAAGCATAAAGAAATGAAATGAGATGAAATGACCAAAGTCATCAGTGTTTATGCAATGTTAATGTCATGTGAGATGATGCAAAGGCATACAAAGTGCATATGTATGATCATACAAGATGAGATGCAAATGAAAGCATGCTTTGAAGTTTGAAAACACATGAAAGTTAATGAAATGAAATGAATGCAAATCATGGAAAATGAATGAAGAAATGATCAATCATGGCTCTAACATGTCTTAATATGTCTAAAATGACATATGAATGCATGAAATGTCATGGCAAGTTCGTGTAATGATGCATATGCAAGGTGAATGCAAATGAACATGGGAAATTAGGGTTATATGGAAGCATGAGATGCAAATGAACAAAACAGAAACATATGACACGATAAAAAAATTGAAATTAATCTCAAACAAACCCTAATCACATCTTAGGTCACACCCCAAAGGAGAAAGTCAGAAGCCTAACCAATCAAAAGTTATGAATTTCCTAAGTTTCTAGGGTTTTTGGGTGGTTCAAAGGGAAAAATTCAAATCAAATGGAAAATGTAAGATACATTTATGAGATAAATGTCATATAAACTACATGCAATATGCAAGACAATTCAAAAATAATCATCTTCAAACTCTTCTTGGTTAGGCAGAAATGATTTTTTAAATTTAGGGTTCAAAAATATGATTTAAATGACCCTTAATTCAAAGAAAATTCTCAAACTATGATCAAACCTAAAAAGAAATGTGTGTGAAGAGTTTGAAAATGTTTCTAAATGCATTGGGATGATTCATGCTTTTTTTGGTGATTTTTAGAAACCTAAATGTATTTTTAATTAATTAAAAGACTTTAATTAATTAAAAATAACATTTAAATATTTTAAAAATGCTTTTTTAATGCAAAAAATAAAATAAAAAACATTTTTGTTATGAGAAAAATATTTTGATCAGAAATGCAAAAGGAAATATTTTTGTGATGTTTTTAACTATTTTAAAATAATTATGCAAAAGAAATAGAATAAAAATGAAATTAAATGAAATAAAATGAAAGTCAGCGCATCTGAGGGTCAGGATTTGAATGGAAATGGAGGGAGTTGATTGGCGCGTGAATCAAGGGCCTGGATCAAATCTGACTAATTAACCATTATTTATTTAATTAATCCAGAATTAATGTTAATGACCTAATTTGAGCCAGACACGCGCGTGCGAAAGACAAGATCCAAGGGCCTAAATTTAAAATGAGCCTAAACCCTAAGTATTTTCAGGTGACCGGAACAGTGTTCCGGTCATCTTCTCCGGCGAACAAAAACTGCTATCTCTCTCCCTAGGCTATGAGAACCTCCCAAACTTTCCATAATCACTCCCCAAACATCAAATAACAAGAATCAGCCATCAAAAACAATTTATCATTCACCAAAAACAAGATTTGAAGCAAATCGTGAAACTGGACAAAACTTTCAGAAGTTCAATACATGCTTAATATTTAACCATTTTCAAAAGTAAACATATCACAATGATCAGCACATCATGTAGAATCAATTTGTAACTTAAAAACAAGTTCTGGAAAAATTATTCTTGAGGTTACCTGAGGTTGAGATTTCAGTTCTTGAGCTTTCTGGACCTCTCTTTGGTGCAAATCAACTCCAATGAGCTTCCTGAGAATGCTTTGATGCTTGGAACAAGCTTGCAATGGCTGGTTTGAAGGTTTTGTTTCTGAAGTTGCAGAAATCGTGTTTGTGTTTGGCTGTGTTTCAAGCTATGGTGATGGGTGGGAAATGATCCTGGGGTGATGCTGAGTTGATTGGTGGAAAAATATTTGAAGTTTGATGGTTGAGGAGTGAGTTTCGAAAGCTTGAAGGTTTTTGATAATTTTGTCAATTCCGAGTGTTCCAATGTTTCAGGCTTGTGTGTTATCTCAAATGGAGTCCATAATGTTTGTATATGATGTTCTGATTGGCCAGAGAGTTGTTGGTGGCATAGTGTGATTGGTATGGTTGTTTTTGCAAAAAGTCAACATTGGTTGTACTATGAGCATGGGTCATGTCAGGAGTGGTTCTATGGAATGTCTTGCTTCAACATGGTTCATGGTGAGCCCTTGGATTGAAACATGTGAGCTGTAACAAGTGGATGAAGAGTTTCATGCCATTTTGCAATTCTTGAAAGTTTTGGCCCTTTTGTGATTTCTTGAAGTTCAAGTCATGAAAATGCATGGTTCAAAGCAAAATTATGATGTTTAGAGGCCCCATTGACATATTGTGAAGTGTTTGTGTCCATTTGAAGTCATTAGAATGCTTGAATATGCCAATTTGCAAAATCCCTCTTTGACATGAAACTTGAAGTTTTAGGATTTTTGCCAACTTTGAAAGGCCATATCTTGAGTTCTAGGATGAATCAAGACATGTTCTTGTACTTTTTGAAAATGGAAAGACCTAATCTACAACTTTCATGACCAAGAAGTTTTCATTTGAAGCATTTTTGGATGAGAAAGAGGAGGTTGAAAAACTTTCCCAAAATGGAAAGTTTCCATTACAAGTCATTTCCATTTTTGGCAAGTTTGCAAATGGCTCAAAATTATTCAATCTTGTGAACTTCTAACCTCTTCTAATATCAAATAAAGATCATAGAACTTAATTTTGATGAAAATACCCCTTTGGTTCCATTGTTGGGGGCCTCAGATGCCCTGATTTTGACTTTACTTGCTCAAGAAGTTACCTAGTGAACAAATGACTTCCACAATGAATTTCTTCATCAAACTTGGTACACATAGTCCTTATAACATATTAAGAACATTAGAAACAAGAATGGACCAAAAATTTGGTGTTAAGGCCTTTGAAACCAAAACCCTAATTTTGGTCATCTGTGTAGTGAAAACCCTAGCTCTGCTTCCATGCCTTGCCAGTTCTTGTGATCTCTTGACTTACATGAACTTTGAGGGGCATAATATGATGATATAACACACATGGACCCTCTTGGAAAGATTTGAGGCCCTTGGGATGGCTCAGATGGAGTCCTGGATTGCTCAGATCACAAACCCTAGATGCAGATGAACTTGAACTATGCAGATGAAACAAATATGCTAAATGAAGTGGTATGCTTATGCTTATGAAAAAATGAAATATCACAAGCCATGGTGTGATATAAGTGAGGGAAAATTTGGGGTGTTTACACTAATGAACCTCTTCTCTAACAATTCTTCTAATTACTTCTTCAATTCATTCAACTCTGAAATAGACATTCTATAAAGAGCCATCGAGATAGGACTCGTACCCGGTACTAAGTCCACAGAAAAATCAATCTCGCGTTCAGGAGGTAAGTCACTTATATCATCAGGAAACACATCATGAAATTCACAAACCATAGGTAACTCTGCACTGCCGGTTTTATCATCTACTTGCAATGACGCAAACACTGCAAACATCAAAGCTTCATCTAAAACAAGTTCATCCACTTGCCTAGCAGATAAGAACATCAACTCGCCATTCTCACTCAATTCAGGGAACCTCACTGTCTTTCTATAACAGTTAATATGAACATAATTGAATTCCAACCGGTTCATACCGAGAATAACATCGATTTGGTAGAAAGGTAGGCACACCAAATCCATCAAGAAATCCTTCTTAAAAATTGTCAGAGGACATTTCAAACAAACAAGCATGGTAGTCACAGAACCATTAGGAGGAGTCTCTATTATCATATTACTATTCATATTAGACAGCTTTAAACCCAATCTATTAGCACACTCAATGGATATAAAAGAATGTGTTGCTCCAGTATCAATAATAACAATCAGCTCAATATTATTAATAAAACAGGTACCTCTAATCAAGTTGTCTTTCTTCGGAGCATCTGAACCAGCTAGAGCAAAAATTCTTCCAGCATTCTGAGTATCAGTAGCAGGCTTCTTTGGTTTCTGGCATTGGGTGCTGATATGCCCATGTTCACCACAATTATAACATGTTGGACCTTCATTAGTACAATCACTCATCTTATGCCCAAGCTTGCCACAATGATAACACTTCACAACTCTAGCGGTACACACATAGGCTTTATGACCTGCTTCGCCACATTTGTAACACTTGAAAGTTACATTAGCAGCTCCCCTACTTTGCTACTTCTCATTCGATGCCTTATGCTTCCCCTTATCACCAGTAGTAACACACGGCTTCCCTCTAAAATGACCATTGTCTTTCTTCTCACTCAGTTGTTTATAATGAGCAGAGCGAGCTCGACTATCCTCATCATAAATACGACTCTTATCTACCAACTCTGCATATCTACGAATTTGTTGGCATCCAATTCCTCGCTTGATCTCAGGTCTCAGTCCATTCTCAAACTTAAGACACTTGGAAAGTTCAGCATCTTCCCTGTTGTAATGAGGAAAAAACTTCACAAGCCTCTCAAACTTGGCAGCATACTCTGCCACAGTCATGTTCCCTTGTTTCAGCTCAAGGAACTCTACCTCCAACTTACCACGAGCATCTTCAGGAAAATACTTCTTAAGGAACTCTGCCTTAAACGCAACCCAAGTCACTATAACACCCTCATCCTCCAGACGCTGATGGGTATTATCCCACCAGTCTTCAGCTTCCTCAGACAACATATGTGTCCCGAACTGCACTTTTTGCGCGTCAACGCATGCCATCACTCTAAAAATCTTCTCAATCGCATTGAGGTACTTCTGTGCGCTCTCCGGGTCATG
The DNA here is from genome assembly GCA_963966055.1 of Lathyrus aphaca. NCBI lineage: Eukaryota > Viridiplantae > Streptophyta > Magnoliopsida > Fabales > Fabaceae > Lathyrus > Lathyrus aphaca. The sequence goes on from OZ014519.1 coordinate 219,890,897, forward strand.
GGTCCCATCAAACACAGGTGGATTATTCCTCTGAAACTTTTCCAATGCACGAAACTCATCCTGCACATTGTTCCGAGAAGTTGTCCGAGCAGGAGCTGCAATAGCATCAGCGAGAGCACGCGTGTTGTTTCCCGCTATTCTGCATAACACTCATCACATTAGAAAATATTACTTGTTAATAAATAATGATCAACACAGACTGACAACGACAAAACTTGACCGGACAGACCGACCTGCTCTGATACCACTAATGTAACACCCTTCTACCCCAAAACGAAATATTTAAAATAATATCAGAGTAATCAACAAGAAGGGTATCACATTTCATCATAACATCAAAACAACAATTTCTTGTCCCGTAAAACGGGTTATTCTACATCCTGAACAATATATAAACCTTTCGCAGCAGAATTCAACTTTATAATCCAATCATAAATATTTCCTCAAAATAAAATAATTCATCCGAAGTTAACATCGTGAAATAAGAAATTATTCTCAAATGTAAACATAACTGAAAATCAAATAGTACTCAAAACCCATCTCGGTGTTACATGACATGGAGCCGGACACATTGACTCCAAACCACTTCTAAAGCAAACTAAGGTACGCTCCGAGACTCTGAAAAACTCCTCTTGCATTGTAAGGCTAATCTTTATCATCTGCAAGTTACCCACGAAGGAGGCAACATTCCAAGCAGGCAGGGTGATTAATCATAATATATAATAAACGTACAAGAATATAGAATATAAATAAACTTAGAACAACATATTATAACATCATCAACAATTAAGTTCAGCAACAACGACAACACAATCATGAATTCATCCAGAATATGCAATTCTAACTTTCTTGATACGCAATATGCATGTGGTACCAATTTCATTGTGAGATGGATACATGACCATCAACCCTCCACAAGGGAGAACATCGTAAATCATCGAGACACTTCAATCCACACAATGGGATTGAAGCAAATAAACAGGCCGAAGCCCCATCGTGAATGTTATGAAATGCAATGACACGCTACATCGTAAAATTCATCAAAATAACTTGCATCATTCATTTCACACCAGCAAACCAACATCAAATAATTTCATCTATTTCATCATGACAATACATCAAAATGCTGGTTCTATAACCACTCTGATACATCGAGAATCAACCTGCACCCGGTAAAATTATGAGGCAATTTACAAGGTTATTTCAAAAATTTCAGTTCCATAAATTATTGAATTTTTCTCATTTTTATTCATAAAATTAAAGTTTAATTCATGCTCTTTCCGACGCTTCAAACGGAATGCGAATCAGACTCACGGTTTAAAAGTTATGGATTTTTAAAGAATTTAAAATTGCCTCTCAAACAATGTTAACCGGTTAACCCATAGTGTTAACCGGTTAACGCCTGCGAAACTCTAGAAAATCACCAAAATTGCAATGGTTAACTGGTTAACCAATAGCGTTATCCGGTTAACACACGTTTGAAAGCAGAATTCTACTACTTCGTACAGACTATCCTGAAATCCCCAAAAATCCCAATTTTTCCAATACGGGTTCAGCTTAGTTCACCTCAAAATCACTCCAATACATCAATCAAAATACCATAACATCAAAACAATCATTTATACCATCATTTATAAGATTCAACACATTTTTCTAACTCCATTTCATCAAGATTTTACTCCTAAACTCAACCTAACTCAAAACCCCAAAAATCTCATAAAACTCATACAATCCTAACCTATTCATAATCTAATTCTAACACCTTTACAATAGATTTTAAAAACTCCTCATACCTTAGAGAATTTCGCCGATTTACACTTTTCTTTGGGGTTCTCCACAGCCTTCTGACTCTGAGCTTCCTCTTTCTTCAGAGCACTTCACCAAACACGATATATAATGAGAAAACCGATCGTGTATTTCTTTTTACCAAAACACATCCCAATTAAGTCTTTTCCCTCTTTACCCTCATATATTTCACAAAAGGACCACCTTACCCTTTTTCTTTAATATATTTTTAATAATAAAATTAAAATAGTATAATAAAACACTTATTTATCCTTATTATATAAAAATACGTTCTTTCTCCAAAATTCTCTAATTAATCCAAACTCTCCAATTTTTCTAAATTAATTAAATAAATGACTAAATAATTAAATTTAGATTTTTGGGGTGTTACATCCTACGCATACCATTACGTGTATCCTTCCCCTATACGTTGCTCATTACACATAATATACCTCCATATGCTACACATTACGCGTAATGGCCTAGTTCCTCACGCGTAACTTATCAAAATGGGCAGAGGGCCCTGGAAATTCAATCTTCATATGCGTATTTACTTGTTATTGTGTGTATTAACTTGATCTCACACCCATCTTTACGCGTATGGGCATGCTATTACGCGTATTGATAGAGATTGTCTCATTTTTCAAGTTTCTTCATACAATCTGCATCTGTTTCCTATGATTCTTGTTCCTCCACTTCATACCATTTCTAAATATGGTTTCTACATGTATTTTACACTTTCGTTCACATCATTCCTTCACCTAAGTTACTAAATCCAGTTTTATCAACATCCTAGATCTATATTTTTATCTGTTTTTCTACAACAACAAAACTCTATACAGATTATGCATACAACAGAATAACAACAACAATATTCCACAACTAAATCAACAAGATCAGATAAGCACAATCACAGATTCGCAAAAACAATCATATAATCACAGATTCATCACATAATATAATAAATAAGGAAATTCCTACGAGGGAAGGAACCCATCACTACCCCATCTTGTTAAATCACCTAATGAGAATCCCTTTCTCCCGCCTTACCTCAAATTTGTATTAATTTTCCTGCGAATTTCTTCTATGAAGGATGCCCTAGTTGTTCTTCCTCTTCCTAGCCCTCCTTGTTCTTTCACAAAAATATGACCAATCCCCTTCCTAATTCTGATTAATCCTCTAATATTGATTTTTATTAATTCTTTCTTATTTTAATTAAAATTGAATAATAATAATTATAATAATAATATTACTAATATTATTTTCATAATAATAATAAATAGTGATTAATTGGTCTTACTATTATTATCACACCCACTTATTACTAATCTTACCACAATTCTACCCGTCCCACTAGGACACTACACCAAAACAACAAGACACACACCTTAAAAAAGGCCAACAATGCACCAAAAAATACCCGACGAATAAATATTAAAAATGGGGTGTTACATCTAACCCCTTCTGATGAAGGGAGATCCCTTCAAGAGTCCTTCTCTGGCTATATTATGATGTTTTCCAAGAGATATGACTTTAATCCCATCATGGCTCCTTTCGCCAGGAGAATGTATGGAGCCGGATTGTTCACTAGGTTGTTTCTCCCAACATCCAAAAATATCTAAGAGGATTCGAAATCAATTTGGGAAGCCTTTTTAGTTACTAGGTTGTTGGACCACAAACTGAACCATCAAAGAGGAGCAACATCTTATATTTCCTATCAGTCCAATCTAGTTTCTAGACAATTTGGGTTGGCTCAAAGTTATCCTAAGTGTGTATATGACAAGAAATGACATATTAGGCTCTTTGATGTTATCTTTGACGAAGAGGCCACCTCTCTTTGACTTGCTCGGATTGTTAGTCCAACCTAGCTTTCCTTGGTCCACTTTGACCTCAACTTCCTTTGCACGCAAGAATTCCATCAATGGTGGTCGAAGTACTACCAAGAGCAATTCTTTGATACTTATACCTTTTCCAAATTACTTAACCAATATTTTGTTCTTGTGTAGGAGAAGGTCAAGAAAGGTAACTCTTCTCACATCAAAGAGATTCAAGCCTTCCAAAAATACTTTGAAACTGTCTATCGACCAGGTGATCTTAGTCGAACCGTTAGTGAGGTTGTCGTCACTTTGAAGGAGAAATGTTTTACAAAAAATGGAGAATTTAAAACTTCCTTCCAATATTTCTCCTGAGAAATGATATGCACTAGCCTTTAAACTCTTTCCTCCCAAAGTTCCTCGACAACCTACTGCTGGCTTTAGAGTGGCTCTTGCCCCTCCATTTCCAGACTGGTTTGTCTGTGGGGATTCTAGTAAAGTCCTACAACAACAGTCTCAACCCAAAGCTCAAAGGGTGGTTTCAAATAAACAAACGTTAGACAGTTTCAAAGGGAACCTTCATATAGGGATCAAAGATATTCACATCGAATCTGAAATATATGAAGGTTTGGGGCCTTTGATTGAGTGATCTTTACCTAACCACTCCTTTACTAATATGTATTTTGGTTTTGAATTCAATAATGCCCAAGAAAATTGGCTCATCCAAGAGCACCTCTACGAAGGCTAATCTTGAGACTCCTCAGGCAACTCGAAAGAATCCTCCCACTCCAACAAAAATCCAAGGAGGGGTGCCCAACTAACCATCCATGAGGATGATGGTAAGGACATGTCTCCATCTGAAGAGGGAAAACTCATCAAGAAGAAAAGGAAGCTTGTGAAAGCTCCTGACACTTCAGACCAATTTTCCTCGAAGGTAGCCAAGATTTTGGATAAGATACTCTCTCTTTAGGGTGTCGAAAGATAAACTCCTGGGGCCACGTCGAAGGCGACCACTAGCCCAGATGAAAGCAACAATTCAAACCCTAATGTTGATGGAACTCATGTAAATATTGCTCTTGATTTACCCACCTCAAGCCTAAACTCGGGAAATACTTCCCGTGGGACTCAATGTAATACCCACCTCAAGTCACTACCATCACCTTACCAACGGTACCCCATATCTTTACGGGTGCTTCCCGTGGGACTCAATGTAATACCCACCTCCAGACTTACTCAAGACTTTACAAAGGACCAAAATAATATTTTTTTTGCACATAACAGTGGTAAACGTTTACTACCCATAGGGTAACCGATTACCACTGTAAAAATTGTGCCAAGAACTCAGTTTTTCAACAGGTAACCGGTTACTACCTAGAGGGTTACTGATTACCTGCAAACAGTAGCAAAAAATGATGCGTTTTAAAATACAAAACTTCCCCAAATTCAATCCAAACAACACCAAACCTACAAACAACTATCAACAGAGGTTTCTACACATATAGTCAGCATACTCAAGCATTTAATCGACATTTTAACCGTTCAAACTCTCGATTCTACGATTTCTAGCATTTTTCCATAAACATCAAGAACACTAAAAATCTCCAAAAATAAATGTATCTATCTAGAACCCACCTCTACCAAAGATGATTGAGAAGATTGAGAGATGAATGGATGATGAACTTCAAGATCAAGAGCTTCTTCTTCTTTTTCTTCTCCAAGCTTTTCTCCTTCTTCTCACTTTCCTCTTCTTTCTCTTCCTCTCCCTCTTGTTATGTTTCTATGTTACAAACATAAAGAAAACAACTTAGGTATTATACGGGAAAGTAAAATTTTCTCCCAACGGGTGCAAATAGAGGGTATCAAAAAATGTCTCTTAATAAAAAATTTAATAAAACCTCTGAGTCAGATAATATTAGTTAATATAAATTAATTCACCGATTGCTCCAATTATTTTTGTTAAAACATCTCAGAGCAACCTGGAACCCTACTGATATCAAATAATATTATTCAGAGCACTAAAATAAATTATGGGGTGTTACATTTAACATGAGCATTTCCACCAAATTTTCTACCAACAAGAAGGCTGTGAAAGTGGAAGAAAATTAGGCAAGTGTTAACGCCTAAATCATGTCATCCTCTGGGATGACCACATCCATGGAGTCCACTGCAACCAGCAAAAAACTTGGTAACAAAGTAGGGACTTCTTAGAGTCGTGTCAAAAGAGAAGACTCTCGTTTCAAAAAGGAGGACTCCTATGGTGAGCCTGATGAGGACTGGATGAATTATCTTCATTCAAGATACTGGAAGAAACATGAATAATTTATCCTCTCTCTATGTATTTTATGCATCTTTATTTATTTGAAGATTATGTATGTCATTTTGGCCATTTAGACTATTTTGGCCCCTTCCAATAATAAAGTTATGCTTTAATCTGAATCTCTTGCAAGATAGGTCTATATTTCTTCAAATATTTTCCATTTACTTTTAAGACTCTTTGATCAGCATCAATCTCCTAAATCTCATATGCATTGTCGGTAAAGGTATTGATAACCTCAAAGGGACCTTCCCATTTTGGGGACCATTTCCCAAGATATTAGGCATTTTGATCCATAGGTAAGATGAGTTTCCCTTCCAATAATAAAGTTATGCTTTAATCTGAATCTCTTGCAAGATAGGCCTATATTTCTTCAAATATTTTCCATTTACTTTTAAGACTCTTTGATCAGCATCAATCTCCTAAATCTCATATGCATTGTCGGTAAAGGTATTGATAACCTCAAAGGTACCTTCCCATTTTGGGGACCATTTCCCAAGATATTAGGCATTTTGATCCATAGGTAAGATGACTTTCCATACCAATTCCCCAGTCAAAAAGGTTTTGACCTTCACCTTTTTATTATAAGACTTCTCTACCATCTTCTTTGCCTTTTAAGCAACTACAAAACATGAAGCCTTTCCTCATCTAAGTCTACCAATTCATCTAACATCATTTTCCAATAAGTTTCAGAAGGAATCTCATGATGTCTATGAACCCTTGTAGATTGAAGATATATTTCCACAGGTAGAACAACATCATGGCCAAATGTCATTCGAAATGGGGTGGTACTGGTTGCCTCTTTAGGGGAGGTTTGACATGCCCATAGAATTTGGTCAAATGTCTTATACCAATTCTTTGGCTTTTTTCCCACATGATGTTTTTATCAATCTAATAACCACCTTATTTTCTGCTTCGACTTAGCCATTTTCCTGAGCATAATAAGGCGTAGAGGTTAGCAGTTTGAAACCCATCTCCATTGAAAATTCTTACATCTTTCGACCAGTGAAAACTAAACCCTGATCTATTATGATAGATTATGGGTTTCCAAACCTATAAATGATATGCTTTTGAATAAACTCAATTACATCTTCCTGGTCAAAATTTGGCAAAGGTATTGCTTCGACCCATTTGGTGAAATAGTCAATAACTACCAAAATGTATTTTTGGCTCTTAGAAGATGATGGTCGACTTTCTCCAACCAAATCCAAAGCCCAACCTCTAAAAGGCCATGGTTTCACAATAGAATGTAGTTCAATTGCAAGTACATGTTAGATGCCAACATGAATTTGGCACTCTTGATATCCCTTGGAAAATTCAATACAATATTTTAACATAGTAGGCCAATACATGCCTTTTCGAAACAAAATCCATTTCATTTTGTAACCTACTTGATGTGCCCCACTGTGTACAGTCGAGAGAGCCAAATATGCTTCTGACTCACTAAGGAACTTGAGAAACACTCCCTCGGGAGTCTTTTTAAATAATTAATTACCTAACAAGACATAACTTAAAGCTTGATACCTAACCTTTCGATTTGTCGAGGATCTTGGATTTTGGAGATATTCTACTATAGGTTTCCTCCAATATTTTTTTGTTAGAACATCAACTGATAGAATGGCGAAGTTGTATTTGTCAACATATCCAAGCTTTGTTTCTTCTAAGTCTGATGGGGCTAACCCCACTGATACTACTTTCCCTCTGACTTCGATTGCATCTTGCAATTTTTCCTTCAAAATTTTGTATCCTGATGCAATCTGAGCCAAGTCATTTGCAACTTGGTTTTCCAGTCTTGGGATGTGTCGAAAACTAATTGCTTCAAAATTCTTAAGCATTCTATTTACCACTACAAAGTACATGATTATATTTTATTTTATGCACTTGTATTCTTTGGTAACTTGTTTTATAACCAACTCGGAATCTCCCATTATTTTGACATGAGTTGCTCCCAATTCCAACAATACCTTAAGTCCAGCTATCAAATCCTCATATTCTGCCTCATTGTTTGAACAACAGCCAATGATTTTATACTTGAGTGTTGTTGGAATTTTGTGAGGAGAAATAACAAGTACCCCTATGCCTGTCCCATCTTTATGGCTATACCCATCGATGTATAACTTCCAAGGTTCGACCTCAAGATAGTTCAATGCATTTTCATTAATAGAGTGGTCAACAATAAAGTCTGTCACTATTTGTCCTTTAACTTCCTTTAAAGGCCTATATGTTAAAGAATATTTTGTTAATGCCAATGCCCATTTACCAATTCGACTATGTAAGATAGGCTTAGATAATATATGTTTAATAACGTCGAAAGGAGAAGAAACATAAACATCAACTAGTTTTATATATTGCTTCAATTTTGTACATGAATAGTATAAGCATAAACACAATTTTTCTACTGTGTTATACCTAGTTTTTGCATCATTTAAAACTCTACTAAGGTAATAAATGGCTCTTTCGATGCCATCATCATCATCCTCTTGAGCCAACATGTTCCCTAAAGTCTTGTCTGATGCAGCTATGTGTTGTACCCCAAAATTTGTCCTCATATATTTAAGACAATATGTCTCATGAGGTCTCCTAATGTTCATAAGATTATCAATTGCTCAAAGGAACACAAGGTTTCGTCACACAAAGCCTCCTCCTAAGCAATAGATCTCAAATTAGGGTTTTGTGTTTCTCAAATTAAAGTGGAAATCCAAAGCCTCAAGTGTACTTCATGGTATCCCATATACTTCAAAGGATCCTCATGTCAAGTTTCAAGACTTGCCCCACAAGTTTGGTCAGTCAGATGCTCAGATAATCAATAATTAATTAACTTGGGTAAAAAGTCAATTGTGGTCAACATACAGTCAAACTTCAAAATATTGGTCAACATCAAGATTATGAAGTAAGATTCATCATTTTATCAAGGGTTGATCATGATTCATCAAGAAAACCTAAAATTCATCACAAGGCAAAAGTTGCTAAATTAGGGTTTCTTAAGGAGAAAGTCAACTAAACTTTGACCAGACCTAACTTTCACATACTTCTTCATAAATTTCCCAACTAAAAGTCTATCTTAAAGGAAATTCAATTCTCTACAACTTTGTCTCTCTAAGGCCAAGGCCAGAAATGCTTCATTTGATAGATATGGGCCAAGACATTACAGGTCCTCTAAAAAGTCAACAAAACGTCAACCTTTTCAAAAGCTCATAACTTGAACATGGAAGATCAAATTGTCATGGGACCAAAAGGAGTGATTAAAGGACACTTTAAGCTTTCTAAAAAGTCCAAGAGCACATTCCTGTGATAAAAATTGAGATAGTCGGGCATTGTTTAAGGTAAGCAAAATTGAGGAGGTGTATAAGGTAAACAATGACCAAAACTTGTGTTTTTGCCAAATAGGCCTATCTTTTCACAACCCAAACGTAATCTTAAGATTATCCACGACCCTTAAGTCATATCTTTTGATTTTCTTTATTTATTTCATATTTTATTGGATTTAATTCACTTAAATTCAATTTTAATCAAAATAAATATGAAAAAAATAAAAGATTTTATATTTAGACTATTTTAGGATCAAATATTGAAGATATATCCATAATATATGATCCCAAATTCATGCATGCAAGAGGAGAAAGTCATGATAGCAAGATATGCACCAAAATAGAAAGTTTTCAATGCCATTCAAAAATGAATCAACTTGACCCAAGCCCATGGAGTTTTCTGACCTAAAATGATCCCTTATATAAACTTATGACCTCCACAAACCATAGGGACGAAAATTCTTGCCTCAGGGACCAAAAAATACCAAAAAAAGAATTGAAAAAAGGAGGCAGACAAGGAAGCATAGCAGCGGCGTGTACTTACAGTTTGCATTTGTAAGGTTTGATTATATTACTCATAGCTTACTATCTCTTGTTTTTACTATGCATAATTGAAGTTTTATTTTGACATTACATATGTGTGTTAATATGATTGATACACATATTTGGATTAAATGGTTCGGATCATATTATGTCGATACGTTGTTTGTATATTGACGTGCATAATGCATGGCATTTGTGTTGATTTGATCCAGTTGCGATGATCGCATTTTTGCGTTAGTAACATCGTTGTTTTTTTAAATTCTTTTTATGAACTTAGATCCGCACCGTTCGATGCATATTGCGATGATTACATTGAGTGTAGCAAATTATCGGTGGGTTTTATTGAGATTTTATTGTTGTCTTTCGACTTTACACACGTCTGATGGTTTGGCCTAGCAGAAATTTGCTTCTTGTATGCCGACCAATTCGTATTTCGATTTACAACTTTATATTTTATTTCGATTTACAAGCCCTTGATTTTGGCTTAAGCTCATTAACTTATGCAAAACACCAAAAAAAAATAACAAGACTGAAAACACAAAAAACAAACAATAATCGTCTCCTTCGGGATTCTTTTCTCATCACACTCATTCATAAACGAGAACTTGCTTCTTCCATATAATGCAAGACAGTTAGCACTTGAGCCAGACGAGTCATACACTTGAGCATAAACAAGTAAGAAGTTCATAGTCAATTTATCTTTCAGTCTCTTTGAGTCGAACTACGGTGTTCTGACTTCCTCATTGCACGAGAGGATACGTAGGCATAACTTAACAGTTATCAAACAAAAGTCTCTTTGTCTCCCCCCCTCTTTCAGTATTCTTTTCTAAGCCTCAGTTCCTGAGCATTCACCTTTTTGCACTGACACTTGTACATTCATTCCTAGCTTTTATACACAGATAACACATACACCTACCCCTTTAAGCACAATCTTTTAAGCGTGGATCCCGTCGAGTACAACGGACAATCTGGGTGCTAATACCTTCCCAGGTTGTAACCAACCCCCTTTCTCAGTTTCTCTAGTTCGTAACCGTCTTATCCATATCTTTCCAGGTTTATGCCGCATTACCTTTCCTTCGGGATAAAAATGCTTAGCTGGCGACTCTATTCATTTCATTTTCATTTCTCTTTTCGCCGACCGTTCGCGTCTGCACCTTGGGACCTAGTGTCTTTTCGGGGGAGCGACAAGAGTGCGCAGCGAACGTGTGGCCTAGTGCAGTTGCTCATATGCGAATAACAACGATGTTAAGGTTGGTTGTATTAATGCCATGTTGGAGTTGTGTGTTCCTATGTTATGATGTTCTAATGCTTTAATCATTAAATTCTTAAGTTTGTACTATCTTGTGTTGTGATGCTAGTTGTCAAGTGTATCACTTGTGTAGTATTCACATTGTTGTTATCGTTGATGTTATGAGTTATGATTTGTATTTTATGTGGAGTTGCCTTTCTGAGTTGAGAGTTGATTAGTCAGATGGAATGAGTAGTTGAAATAGTTGAATCGAATACATTTTTGAGGACGAAGATTCTTTAAGTGGGGGAGAGTTGTAACACCCCAAATTCGATTATGAGTAATTGTGGCTTATTTGAGGATATATGATGATTTTGACAATAGATGGTTATGTGACCCAATGCATTGTGGTGAAATTATTTTAATAATATTAATAATAAGAATAATCATATAATATTATTCGAATTATTGCTTATTATTTAAAATAATAGAAGTGGGGGTATGGAGGTTATGTTGGTCATTTGGGAGTATAAGGAGTATTTTTATATAATATGAATAATTAGTGTATTATTATACTATTATTATTATTAATAAAAATATATTAAAGAAAAGGGCAAGGTGGCCTTTACAAGAAAAGTGTAAGGTTAAGTTGGGAAAAACATAAACTGGGATAGTTTTATCAAAAAGGAGAATACGATCAAAACTCTTATTATTTTATCGTGTTTTTGGTAAAGAGCTCTGAAGAAAGAAGGAGAGGAAGCTTAGAGTCAGGAAGTTACGAAGAACCTTGGAGAAGAGTATCAATCGGCGGAATTCTCTAAGGTATGGGGAGTTTTCATAATCTATTATAATTGTATAGGAATTGGTTTATGAGTAGATTAGGTTTGTATGAATTTTGGTGAGTTTTAGGATTGTTGACTTAGATTAAGTGTAAAAGTATAAATTGATGAATTAGGATGGATAAAATGAGTTAGAATTGTATGTTTGATGTGTGGTTTGTTGCATTGTTGATGTATGTGTTTGACGACTGGATTAAAGGGGTTTTGGAGTACTATGATATGAAACCTTGTGAAGAATTTGGGAGTTTTGGTGATGAGTTTGTAAACAACGGGAAATTGCTGATACGCGTGTGTCACTACCCTGAAAAGACACCAGGGTCCTAAGGTGCAGACGCGAATGGTCGGCGAAAGAGAAAATGAGGTTGAATTGAATAGAGTCGCCAGCTAGGAATTTTTATCCCGAAGAAAAGGTAATGCTGCATAAACCTGGAAAGAGATAGATAAGACGGTTGCGAACCAGAGAAACTGAGTAAGGGGGTTGTTTACGACCTGGGAAGGTATTAGCACCCAGATCGTCCGCCGTACTCGACGGGATCCACGCTTACAAGATTATGTTTAAAAGGGGTAAGTGTATGTGTTATCTGTGTGCAAAAGCTAAGGAAAGAAAATACAGGTGTCAGTACAAAAAGGTGTGAATTGTCAGGAACTGAGGCTTTGGAAAAGAATGCTGAAAGAGGGGGAAAACACATAGACTTTTGTTCGATAACTGTTAAGTTATGCCTACGTATCCTCTCGTGCAATGAGGAAGTCTAAACACCGTAGTTCGACTCAAAGAGATTGAAAATAAAATGACTGTGAACTGCTTGCTTACCTATGCTCAAGTGTATGACTCGTCTGACTCGAGTGCTAACTGTCTTGCATTAGAAGGAAGAAGAAGTTCTCGTTTATGAATGAGTGTGATGAGAAAAGAATCCCGAAGGAGACGATTATTGTTTGTTTTTGTGTTTTCAGTTTTTTATTGTTTTGGGTATTTTTCATTGGATTATGAGCTTAAGCCTAAATCAAGGGCTTGTAAACTCATTATATCTTCCCTGATTAGGGATAATGAGCCTACTTAAGTATGAGATAAGCATCTAAACTTAATTACCATGATGATGTAGGATTAAGATCATTAACCTACTTATGATTATTAAGATGTTTTTTTTGTATAGTGTTAAGTAATGAGTTTAATCTCTAATCACAGATTAGTGGACTCATTACACCATCCTAATAGAAGGATGATAGATGAGAACACTTAAGTTGAGGAAGATACCTTAACTTAATCCATGGTTAGGGATTAAATTCAATATATAAAAAGCCTTTATTAAATGGATTTTAATTAAGGGATGAGATTAAGAAGTGGATTTTATGGTTTGTAAGACAACTTCAGGAGGACTTGTCCATTAAACACTAGGGTTAGTCCCTCTTAACCATAAGGAAGAGATAGAACCCTAATGTAAGGCCCAAGTTACAAGATAAAGTCTTAGTGATTATTAATGTGTTTTGATTAAGAGATGTAAACAAATTAAAGGTTTAACACTAAGGATTAGAGTTATACACTCCATCCTAAGATAAGGATGCAGTCATAACCCTAATTCCAAAGTCCTAAAGCTTTAAATGTTTAGTCTCTGATTATTGAGATGAGAAGAGAGAATCAAGGAGACTCAAAGGAAAAAAAACTAGGCGGGACTATACAACCCTAAAATTTATCATGTTTGGATATCCTATGGTTTATGAGGCTTAAGAGAAAAGATCTTCAAGGCCACCAATGGAAGAAACAGATGAAAAGAGAAGGAAGGAGAAGAATAAGTTACTTACTTCCTAAAGAAGATAAGTAACTTAAAAGAGAGAAAGTAAGATGGAGAGAACATAAGTGAAGCAAGTTCACTTCAAATACAAGTAAGAATGCATATTAATAAGATAAGAAAAGGTGGGAGGTGAAGGCAAATCCACCTCCCAAATAACTTACCAAAGTACATGAAATGTTAGTATGGATGCATAAGACATAAAGCAAAAGGAAATGAGATGAAATGAGATGCAAAGATCAAAGTCAGAAGTGAAAATTCAATGTAAATGGCATATGAGATGATGCAAAATCATACAATATGAATATAAATGATCATACAAAGATGAGATGCAAGGGAGCATGTTTAGAAGCTTGAAAACACATGGATGTTCATGAAATGCAATGGATGCAAAGCATAGCAAATGAATGAAGAAATGATCAAGAAAGGTTCAAGCATGTCTTAAGATGTCTAATATGTCATACAAATTCTTGAAATGTCATGGAAAGTTCATATGATGATGATATGCAAAGATGAATGCAAATGAAGATGCAAAATTAGGGTTTTAAGACAACATGATATGCATATGACCAAAACAGAAGCATACTTCATGATAAAAAAAATTGAAATTGAACTCAAACAAAACCTAATCCCATATAAGATCACAACCCAAAGGGGAAAGTCATAAGCTTAACCTAATGGAAGTTATGAAATTTCTAAGTCTGCTAGGGTTTTTGGGTGCTTCTAAAGGGAAAATGCAAATCAATTTGAAAATGCAAGATAAAACTATGATATAAATAACCTAGAAACTATATGCAATATGTGAAATAATTAAAAAATAATCAAGTTCAAACTCATCATGGTTAGGCAGAAATGAATTTTTCAAATTAGGGTTAAAAATGTGAAATTTAAGAACCCTAATTCAAAGAAAATTGTGAAAATGTGATCAAACCTAAAAATCAATTTGTATGGTGAGTTTGAAAATGTTTCTAAATGTATTGGAATGGTTCATAAATTTTTTGGTTATTTTTAGAAACCTAAATGCATTTTTAATTAATTAAAATCCATTAATTAATTAAAAATAACATTTAAATATTTTAAAAATACTTTTTTAATGCAAAAAATAAAATAAAAATTATTTTCAGGTTAAGAAAAATATTTGAAACAAAAATGCAAGGAATCATATTTTTTTTGATGTTTTTATCTATTTTAAATAAAATGCACAAAAGAAATGAAAAGAAAATGAATTAAAAATGAATTAAATGGAAAGTCAGAGGATCCAAGGGCTCAAATTCAAACTTGAGAGATTTGTGTTGACTGCGCGCGTGATTGGGTGGTTAGGATTCATTTTGGAATTATTTTATTAATTAAACCTAATTAATTAAATTAATTAAGGGATTAGGGTTAAGTGAAACGATCAGAACCGTCCATACGCTAACCATACATACTCATTTTTCAACCATTTTCAATTCTAAACATATCAGAGTGATCACCTAAGCATGTAGAACCATTTAAGAACTTAAAAGAGAGTTTCTGGAAAAATTGTTCTTGAAGGTTACCTGAACTGAACTTCTTCAAAATGGAGCTTTCTGGGCCTCTCTCTTTTGCAAATCAACCCCTATGGTCCTCCTTGTGCTAATGGAATGCTTGGATGAGGCTTATAGTGTCTGGTTTGGAGGTTTCAATTCTGATGAAGCAGGAATTGTGTTTTTGTTTCAGGGTGATTCAGGCCATGGTGAGGGGTGGGAAATGATCATTGAGGTATGTGGAGTTGAATGGTGAATAAATTTTTGAGTTTTGATGGATGGTTTGAGAGAATCGAAGAAGGGAAGGTTTATGGAATTTTTGGGCAATCTGACTTGTATAATGTTTCAGGCTTGTGTGTTACGTGAAATGAGCTCCATAAGATTAGTATAGGCCAATGAGAGTGCTCACAAAGTGGGTGGTGGCATAGTGTGATTGGTATGGGCCAAGTTGCAAAAATGTCAACTTTGTGTACTTGAGGTATGGGCATGGTGCAGAGCAGACTTTAGGGGTGTCTTGGCCTCAGCTTGGTTCAAGGATGGCCCTAGGATCAAGTTTATGTAGCTGACACAAGTGGATGAAGAGTTGTCATGGTTTTTGCAAAGTTTATGCATAATGGTCATTTTGAGATTTCTTGTGAACCAAGCCATGAAAACCATGCAATCTTGGACCAATTCTGATGTTTTGAAGTTTCCTTGACATGTTATGGTGCATAGAAGTTGATTAGAGATCATGAAATGGCTTGGCAAGTGAAATTGCAAAATTCCCTCTTTGGCATGAACTTGAAAATTATAGGATATTTGCCAACTTTGAAAGGCCATATCTTGAGTTCTAGGATGAATCAAGACATGTTCTTGTACTTTTTGAAAATGGGAAGACATAATCTACAACTTTCATGCCCAAGAATTTTTCATTTGAAGCTTTTTTGGTCATGAAAGAATAGGTTGAATATCTTTCCCAAAATGGAAAGTTTCCATTACAAGTCATTTCCAAAAATAGCAAGTTTGCCTTTGGCTTGAAATTCTTCAACTTTGTGAACTTCCAACCACTTCTAAGATCAAATAAAGATCATAAAGACTCAAAATGACGGTGATGACCCTTTGGTGCCCTTGAGGGAGGCCTCGGATGCCCTGATTTTGACTTTACTTGCTCAAGAAGTTACCTAATGATCAGAGGACTTCCACAGTGAATTTCTTCATCAAACTAAGTACACATGATACTTATAACATATTGAGACCATTAGAAACAAGAATGAGCAAATAATTTGGGATTAAAGCCTCTGAAACCAAAACCCTAATTTTAGGTCATCTGTGCAGGAAATCTTCAGTCTGCCTCCATGCCTTTGCCATTCTTTGTGATCTCTTGACTTTTATGAACTTTGGGGAGCATAATATGATCATGGAACACACATGGACCCTCTTGGTAAGCTTCAAGACCATTGGGATGGCTCATATCACTTCTTGGATTGCTCAGATCACAAACCCTAGATGCAGATGAAACAAATATGCAGTATGGGATGGTATGCCTATGCTAATGCAAAAATGAAAGATCACAAGCCATGGTGTGAGAAAAAGTGAGGGCAAATTTGGGGTGTTTATAGCATGCGTTAACCGGTTAACCCCTGGTGTTAACCGGTTAACCAATGTAAAATTCACGTGTTTTTGGAGAAACAGGGGTGTTAACCAGTTAATGATATGGGTTAATCGGTTAAACTGTAACAGTGGCACTTTTTAATTTTGAAAAATTCATAACTTTTGATCTGTAACTCCGATTTAGGTCCCATTTGAAGCATCAGAAAGCTAACGAGACGAAGTTTAATTCAATGAAATAAAATGAGTGAAGTGAGACATTTGTTTAATGATGAATATTTAGAAAAAGTTGAATTGTTTTTATGATTATAAACATGATTTTATTGTAAGTTGATGATTTGTTGTTGTTGATGAAGGAAGTTGTATTGTTGTATTGCTGGAATTGGTTTTAGGATTATAAACATGATTTTATTGTTAATCTATGATTTATTGTTGTTGATAAAAGAAGTTGTTTTGTTGTATTGTTGAAAATTGGTTTGTGTGCTTATAAACATGAGATTATTATGAATTGACGATTTGTTGATGTCGATGAGAGAAGTTGTTTTGTTATCTCGTTGATCAAAGGAGTTGCATTGTTGTATTATCAATAAAGAAGTATTATCGATGTGCTATCATGATGAAATACATGATTATTTGATGAATTATTGCTGAACATGAAATGAATGATGCACTATTGATTTTCAGTAATTTAAAGGAGTAACGCGTCGTTGCATTTCATGGCATATTTTGGTGGGGCTTCGACTTATTTGGTAGCTTCAATCCCATTGTGCGGATTAAAGTGATTCGGTGATTTTTTGTGTGCTCCCTTGTGGAGGGTTGATGGCATTTTGTCCATCTCACGGAGAAAAATTGGTACCACATGCATATTATGCATTTCATTATAGTTGACATCGCATTTTAAAGAATGTGTTTGTGATTGTGTTATTGCTGAATTTTGTTGTTGACGATGTTAGGATATTGTTATACTTAATTTATTTATATTCCATATCCTTATATTATTATAATGAATTGTGATTTCTCACCCTGCCTACTTGGAAATGTTTCCTCTTTTGTGGGTAACTTGCAGATATCTGAGATGAGTTCACGGTGGATGAAGTCTTAGCTGGAAGTTGTATAACTTAATTCTAGAGTGTCTGGTGTCTTGCTCTGACAGAAGTAACATCAGGGGGGATAAAACACTTATATGATTAGATTGTCGCTTTGTTATTATGAGTTTTAAGAGTTGTTAAATGTTGAATTGAGAATGATGATAATTGTTGAATTTGACCAAAAGGTCTTTACATTTTAATGAGATATGAAGAAAATATTTTTGAATATATGATTCTGTTGCGATAGTTTTGATTTTTAGAGAAAAGAATATTTTTAATATAATATTTTGAGTTGATGTTTTATGAAGAAATGTGACACCTTCTATGAGTTACTCTGATCATTTTAGTTTATTTATATAATCAGTATTTTGTGTAGAAGGGTGTTACATACAGTGTATACCGCTATGGTTAATATGGTAGCTACAGTTAGTGTGACACTTTGGTTAGTACTGATATTCTTCAACTCAGTTAAGGATAATATCAGGCTCCCATATGGTTTCAT
The DNA here is from genome assembly GCA_963966055.1 of Lathyrus aphaca. Taxonomy (NCBI): domain Eukaryota; kingdom Viridiplantae; phylum Streptophyta; class Magnoliopsida; order Fabales; family Fabaceae; genus Lathyrus; species Lathyrus aphaca. The sequence goes on from OZ014519.1 coordinate 219,909,194, forward strand.
TTACAGTAAATTCCCTTTAGAACCCTAATTGACCCATCTTGGCCAGTAGAAAGTAATGAGATAGCCGACTTTGGTGCATTCTAAAGTTGGTTGATACTCAATGCTACACTCATTGAGATTATAATCTTGGGATGTTTTGGTTGGTGAGACAGTTGCCATGTTGAAATAAAGCCTTTGAGAAGAATCAGTGATATTGAGATTCCTTAGAACCCGGTTACTATTGCTAGGATAGGTTGAACCAACTAAACTTCAGTGGGGAGGGTACTTACCTATGGATTTCATGCAAGCTCTTAAACCTAAGGCTCTTGTGTGACTTGTGTGTGCTTTCCATTTAATTGCTTTAAACATGAACATAACCTCATAACATCATGACATCATAACATAGAATTTTCACTAACCATTTTAAGGACCAAGGGATTTATCTTTGTTCTTTGTTGCAGGTTATGGCTTCCGCTCGCAGAAACACTATCTGAATCAACTTTGTAAGGATAACTTCCAAGCTTAAGGAATTAGTCTCAAAAGTTACGGAGAACTCTCAATTCACCAAAAGGCATGGTTGTCTACTTGGTTTGGTTACTGATCAGTGATATTTAGTGGTAATGTTCAAGCCGGTTTTCAGTGTCCTTTGAGTCTAATTTTGTTTGTTTGTAGTATTTCGTTCATGTTTTGTCATAGTTTTCTCAATATTGTGTGCAAGTTAGTTTTAATCGTTTTACTCTGTTTTTATCCGTGGAATGGGTTATGTGGTTGTTTTGTTGGTTGTGTTTCAGGTAAATATGTAATCGGTTGTTCGATGCGTCCAAAAGATGATCCAAGCATGAAAAGCGACAGAAAAATGGGATTTCAGAGGCATAACACGGGTGCCAGTGTTACACAACACGGCCCGTGTTGTGAATACCAGAAGAAACTGAGATTTGCCAAAGAAAAGGAAGAAGTCAGAGTTGTGACACGGGTGCCCGTGTTGTACAACACGGCCCGTGTCATAGCAGCTGTTAAAAAAAGGTTTTGTGGTGGACCAGAGGCACAACACGGGTGCCCGTGTTACACAACACGGCCCGTGTTGTGAATACCAGAAGAAACTGAGATTTGCCAAAGAAAAGGAAGAAGTCAGAGTTGTGACACGGGTGCCCGTGTTGTACAACACGGCCCGTGTCATAGCAGCTGTTAAAAAAAGGTTTTGTGGTGGACCAGAGGCACAACACGGGTGCCCGTGTTACACAACACGGCCCGTGTTGTGAAGACCAGAGACAAATCTTATGTTTTGCTGCTTCAAGGGTATTCCGGTCTTTTCGCGATGTTTTTGAAGACTGATTTATATTTGACCATTATTACTGTAAAAAACACTTTTGGATTTGGGGGGATTTTTGGGATTGAACGAAGACGGGAGAAGAGGGATTGATCAAGAGCGGAAGCGATTGACGATCCAACGAATCCTTCGTTAATTGTAATGTCTCAATTTTCTTACTCTGTTTTTATTTCCAGCATGAACATGAGTGGCTAAACCCCCCAATGCCAGGGGGTGTCCCTGATTTGCTTTATGTAATGACTATTTGAATTCTTCAATTTGGGATTATGTTTTTAATTTCGTTTCTTTATTTTATTGCAACGTTCTTAACGCTTTATCTTTGTTGGAAAATGGGATAATTGATCGTGGTTAGGATTTGGTCTGACCAACCATCCTAACCTTGTTGCATAAATTTTATCGTGATAAAATATTACTGAGGAATTGGGGTATTTTTGTGAAAACCTTTTTATGTCAGAATTATTGCTTGATATTCTTCTCTGACCATTAAGGAATCACGGTCAATGAAGAATACCAAAGGTTTTTCTTTGAAGGAATTTTAGAAAAACATTATAGACTTAGGAAAGACACTTTCTAAAGCATTTCTCTAAAATTAAGGAACATTTGAGTCATTGCACTGCGAATCATACACCGTCCCTGGCATTACTATCATATTAGTGAAACTATTTGTTTTAGTATACGTTTTAATCTCTTTAGTTTATTTAATTTAAATCCAAACCTTTAAACCATGAATTTTGTCCAATTGAAATTAATCACTAAGAACTTATTTTAGTACGCAGTCCTTGAGATCGATATTTGGGGTTATTCCCTTCTATTACTACATCGGTAAAAATAGTGCACTTGCTATTTCCGATCAAGTATTTGGCGCCGTTGTCGGGGACTTCCAAAGAATTAAGTTGTTCGTGTTATATCAATTGGAATTTTGTTGCTCTGCGACTAAAATTTTACTTTTCTCTCTATATATCATTTTAGTGTTATTGAAATTTTGTTTTCTAACTCGTGTCTAACTGTTTATGCGAGGTCAGGCCTCAGCTAAATTTTCTTTTGACACAGAACCAGAAAGAGCTCTGCACGAGAGACGCCGCAAGGCAAGAATTGATAGTCTGGCTAAGACTGGTTCAAGTGTCCCGTATCAGGAAACTGAGGACTATATATCCGTTCACTCGGAGCACAGTGACTCTGATTCAGACAGAGAAACTGACCCAGAATTCAACGACATGGCAGGGAATCAACCTGCTGCAGAGAGACTCTTAGGTGATTACGGAGGGGCAAATGCTCAACCTAACAGGATGACGATTGTTAATCAACCGGTGAATGTAGCACACTTTCAGTTGCATCCATCTACTATCCGCCAGTTAGAGAGCAAGCCTTTCTCCGGAAGAATCAATGAGGATGCAAATAAGCATCTGCAGAGATTTCTTACTACCACAACTTCTTTGAAGATCGAAGGTCATTCAGAGGAGGAAAAACGACTGGTGATGTTTCCATTCACACTAACTGACGATGCTGAAGAGTGGTTCTACTCTCTTCCCGCAGCAAGTATCACAACATGGCAAGAGATGGAAACAACTTTCCTAAATGAATACTTTCCTGCTTCAGTGTTCATCCGGAAAAGATATGATATAGTCAATTTTAAACAAAAAGAGGGTGAATCACTTGGAGATGCTTATAAAAGATTCAAAAGGTGTTTGACTTCGTGTCCTACTCATAATATGGACGCAACCGAGCAGATGCAAAACTTTGTGAATGGGTTGCGACTCAAGACAAAGCAACTTATTGATACTGCTGCAGGTGGCTCAACAAACTTTTCAACAGCCACAGGTATTAAAAGAATCATCGAAGCTATTGCTGCCAATGAACACCTTGAGTTATATGATCGCACCGTGAGTCAACCAGATGGGAAAATTGATCTTAAGCTGACAGAGCAGGTTGTAAAAATGGAAGATCAAATTGTCGCAGAAGTTGAAAGAAGGTTAAAGAAGATGAATCTGGGAACTCACACAGTTGCTCAGGTTGAACCCGTTCAAGCGGTGATTTGCGAGATATGTTGTGGACCTCACTTTGCCATGCACTGTTTGGCAACTCAAGAGCAGGTTGAGCAGATTAATATGTTGAGGCAGAACAATCCATATGCCAACACATAAAACCCGGGGTGGAAAAATCACCTAAATTTCTCTTGGAAAGATCATCAAGGGAACATCCAAAAACCGGTTCAAGGCCAACAACAGTATCAGCCCCAGCAACAACCATATCAGCCTCCAGTGTCAAGAAAAGCTGATTAGGAAATTGCCATTGAAAAGATGGCAGCTCACAATTGTCAATTTCAAGAAGAAACAAGAAGTAACTTCAAGAACACTGGAGCCTCTATAAAGAATCTAGAAGTGCAAATGAGCCAAATTGCCCAACACCTTGCCATTCCACAAACTCCAGGGACTCTTCCTAGTGCTACTGTAACAAATCCTAGAGATAATCACAAAGTAAATGCAGTCACAACGCGAAGAGGTAAAGTTAGTGAAGAGGTTCAAGAAAATTCTGAAGGTGAAAGTCAATTGATTGAGGTTGAGCTAGAAATCAAAGAAAATGAAGAGGTTGGTAAAGAAAAAGAAGTTACCCCAGCACCGGTCATCAAAGAAAAAGCGGTTGAACTGAAACCGGTGGTCAAACTTCCATATCCTACAAGAAACAAGAAGAAAAGGCGGCAAGAGAAGAATTTTGAGAAATTTCTTGACTTGTTCAAAAAGCTGGAGTTGAATATCCCATTGCTTGAAGCACTTGAACAAATGCCCACTTATGCCAAATTCATGAAAGATATAATTGCTAAAAAGAGGACTATGGGAGCTGAACCTATTATTCTAACCGAAACTTATAGTGCTATTTTGCAGGGACTAAAGATTCCGGTGAAGAAAAAAGATAGAGGAGCTATCACCATTCCTTGCACTATCAGTGACCGATCGTTCAAGAGAGCTCTCATTGACTTGGGAGCGAGCATCAGTTTAATGCCTTTATCCATCTACAAAAAGTTGGGTATTGGTGTTGTTCAAGACACTAGGATGACTCTCCAATTCGCGGACCATTCGGTGAAGCGGCCGTATGGAGTTGTCCATGATGTCTTGGTTAGAGTGGACAAATTTGTGTTCCCGGTTGACTTTGTGATCCTTGAAATGCCAGAAGATGAAGAAATCCCCTTGATTTTGGGAAGACCTTTCCTAGAAACCGGGAGAGTCATGATAGACATGGAAGGTGGAACACTAACGTTGAAGGTGTATGATGAAGAATTGAAAATTGATGTTAGGAACACTTTGAAGTATAAAGATGATGTGGGCACTAGTAGTAACATACAAGTGTTAGAACAAATGGAAGCTAGTGAGCATTTAGAAAGTGTATCCAAATTACCTTTAGAGAGGGTGCTGAGTATGTCCATTTTTGAAGGTGATAAGGAAGTTGGAGATAATGATATGGAAGTGGTAGCTATGCTTGAAACTCAACCTATCTTTAAAAGAGTTAGAATGCACCGGTGGGAAGAGTTGCGACAGCCTATAACGGTTGATGAAGGCAAAGACAAGCCGAAAATATCTGAATTGAAGCAACTTCCCGAGAATCTCAAATATGTCTTTCTTGACACGGAAGAAAAATGTCCCGCTATTATTAGCGCTAATTTGAAAGACATGCAAGAAGGCAAGTTAATTGAAGTTCTTAAAAAATTCAAGGGAGCAATTGGGTGGAAGATTGAAGACCTTAAAGGTATAAGTCCCACGGTGTGTATGCATAAAATACTTATGGAAGAAGATCACAAACCGGTTGTGCAACCCCAAAGGAGATTGAATCCGATGATGAAGGAGGTGGTGCGAAAAGAAGTTGTTAAGCTATTGGATGCAGGATTAATTTATCCTATATCCGATAGTGCTTGGGTTAGTCCGGTGCATGTGGTGCCCAAAAAGGGGGGAACAACTGTTATAACAAATGAAAAGAATGAGTTGATTCCTACTAGAACTGTTACTGGGTGGAGAGTGTGCATTGATTATAGAAGATTGAATTTGGCTACGAGAAGGGACCATTTTCCGTTGCCATTCATTGACCAAATGTTGGAAAGACTAGCGGGACATGATTACTATTGTTTTCTTGATGGTTATTCCGGGTACAATCAAATTGTTGTTGCACCGGAAGACCAAGAGAAAACGGCGTTTACATGCCCCTATGGCATTTTTGCTTATAGAAGGATGCCATTTGGGCTATGTAATGCCCCCGCTACATTCCAACGATGCATGACATCCATTTTTGCGGATATGCTAGAAAAACATATGGAAGTGTTCATGGACGATTTCTCCGTGTTCGGATCCTCATTTGATCATTGTTTATCTAACCTTTCACTTGTTTTGCAGCGATGTCAAGAAAGCAACTTAATATTGAACTGGGAAAAATGCCATTTCATGGTGCGAGAAGGCATTGTTCTTGGTCACAAGATCTCACAAAAAGGGATCGAAGTTGATCAAGCCAAAGTGGAAGTGATCTCTAAGTTACCTCCGCCAATCAACGAGAAGGGCATAAGAAGCTTCTTGGGACATGCGGGTTTTTACCGTAGGTTCATAAGAGACTTCTCGAAGATAGCCAAACCTTTAACTACCCTGTTGATTAAAGATAAGGCTTTTGTTTTCAATAAGGAATGCAACGACGCTTTTGAAACACTTAAAAAAGAATTAGTGTCTGCACCTATTGTTATTGCCCCTGATTGGTCCCTACCCTTTGATATTATGTGCGATGCTAGTGACATTGCGGTAGGGGTTGTTCTTGGACAGCGAAGAGGGAAATTGCTTCATGTGATTTACTATGCTAGTCATGTTTTGAACCCTGCACAGATAAACTATGCAACTACCGAGAAGGAGTTGCTAGCGGTTGTGTATGCCTTCGATAAATTCAGGCAATATCTGTTGGGTTCAAAAGTGATTGTTTACACTGACCATGCTGCTTTGAAATATCTTTTTGCTAAGCAGGATTCAAAGCCCAGGGTGTTGAGGTGGATTTTACTCCTCCAGGAATTTGATGTGGAGATCCGTGACAAGAAAGGGTGTGAAAACACTATTGCAGATCATCTTTCTAGGATGTCACCAATTGAGGAGACTGAAGAGCAACGCCCAATAAAGGATGAGTTCGCTGACGAACACATCCTAGCTGTTATTGGGGTGCCTTGGTTTGCAGATTATGCAAACTACCTCGTTGGCGGTATTGTACCCGACGATTTCGATTCTAACAAGAGAAAAAAGTTTGTTCATGACTGCAGGTTTTACTTATGGGACGATCCGTTTCTCTACAAAAGAGGGGTGGATGGCCTTGTGAGAAGATGTGTACCTGACGAAGAACAAAATGATGTGCTGAAAGCATGTCACGACTCTGAGTATGGTGGACATTTCAGTGGTGATCGAACAGCAGCTAAAGTCCTTCAATCAGGACTTTACTGGCCATCGTTATTTAAGGATGCTCAAGAAGTAGTGAAAGAGTGTGACAGATGTCAGAGGACTGGGAATATATCAAAAAGAAACCAGATGTCCCAAAACTCTATGCTCGAGGTTGAGTTATTCGATGTATGGGGGATAGACTTCATGGGGCGTTTCCTTCCTTCTTACGTTTGTTTGATTCAGTTTTGTAGGTCTTGTGTATCACTGGTTCTGAGAAGAAAGGAACGAGGTTTGAAGTCGGGCAAAGAAGATTGAAAATGATGGAAAAGTGAAAATTCAGGGGTGCAACACGGGTGCCCGTGTTGCAGAGTTCAGAAGAATCTGGTTTCTGTGTTAATCGGAAGGATATTCAGTGAGGCAACACGGGTGCCCGTGTTGTACAACACGGCCCGTGTTGCAAGTACTGAAGGAGAGTTATTTTGAATTGAAATTGTTTGGAAGAACCAGGGAGGCAACATGGGTGCCCGTGTTGGACAACACGGCCCGTGTTGCGCATGCGGGAAGCTAAAATTTCAAATTTTTTTAAGTTTCCCAACTTTATTCTGTGGGCCCCGCGTGTTTATTCTCATAACTTCCAATTAGTGGCTCATTAACCACTCATTTATCATTATCCTTCATCTTCTCCAACCTTCATTCTCTCTCAAGAACCCTAACCCCATTTTCATTCTTCATAAAACCTCCATTTTCTCAATCACCCACTCACCAAATCACTCTACCCCGTTCACAAAAATTGTTCCCCATCCCTCCATTGTCACTTCTACGGTGACCGATTTCTCTAATCTTTAAATTTTTTGTCGTGTGCTTCATTTGTGCAGGTGAGAACAATGCCTCCTCGAAGGGATACCGGTAAGAATGTTGCTGAATCTTCTCGTCCTCGTAAGAGAGCACACCGAATGCCGAATGCTCATGGCATTTTGTTTGAGGACCCGGAGCATCAAGCCAAATATGCAAAGTTGGTAAGGCGTAAATTGATACCGGCCCGGTACATGTGTAATGAAACTCTTGAGAATCTAGGGATTAAATTTGAAGTTCATAGAATGTTTCACAGTATCGGCATGTTAAATTTTATGCAGTATGAAGCGCCAACTTTTGAGCGCATAACCTTGGAATTTTTGAGTTCTTTACAGTTTTAGCTCAAGCATACATGGACCGGATCCGACACAGAGTACTTCGGTACTTTGAAGTTCCGCCTATTTGACAATGATCATGTGATGTCGGTGGCTGATCTGGGGAAGATTTTAGATCTCCCAGTTTACGGGCCTGGTACACCGCCGAGTACATTCGTGGCAGGATCATTCTGGAAGGATATCACCGGCAATACCGAGTATGCCGCGTCGGCAGCAAAAGCCTCATGCATTCATAACCCTTGCTTTCGGTATGCTCAGAAAGGGTTAGCTTATACCCTTTTCTGTCGGGGCGATAACACAGGAGTCGCGACACTGCGAGAGCTGTACTTCCTATATGGAATGGCAAACAATGAGTTGATCAACGTTGCGGCCTTCGCAGCAGACCACCTGAAGCGGGTAGCCAATGCTGCCTCGGGTGAGATTTCTGTTGGAGGGATGATTACGCAAATTGCTGAGCATCTTGGGTATAATGAGAGGTTGCTTGAAGTACCTGCAGTGGCTGGTAAGACCAAAATTGATCTTGAAACCTTAATCAACCAAGGTATGATAAAAAGCTGTCATAATTATTATGCTGTGATGACTCGTAACAAGCATTTGATTTCTTTACCTGCGCCTAATATGATTACTATAGACAATAGAGCTAACTGGCTGTATGAGGACCCTATGCAGGGTGGAAATGATCAGTTTGATGAGTATTTTTCAGATGAGGACGATGAAGGGAACCAAGCTGAAGAGGTCCCGATGCAAACTGCTGGTGGATCATCAAACCAAGCAACGGGTCAGTGGAATATGTCCAAGGAGCAGTGGGACGAAATGATCAGGGAGCAGACCCGGCAATGGGACCTCATCGATGAGCTGCATGCATGGATACAGCAGATGAAGCTTCATAGATTTCCACCTGAGCAGTGATAGTTGTGAGTCCCCTCCGACATTGGTTCTTCAACAGTGAGGACACTGTTGAGTTCAAGTGTGGGGGGGGTTTAGTTTTCATGTTTTCGTTTGTTTTATTTTAATCTATGTTTATTTTTAATAGTATCGTAGTGTCGGCTTGAAGATTATAGCTATGTGTTATCTGAAAAAACACCCCTGAGTTAACCTGTTGTGTGTTGCGAGTGAATTATGAGAAAGTATAGAGGATGTGAGTGAAAAGAAACCCGATGAGAAAATATGGAAAATTTTTGATGTATAGGTACCACATGAACACACTGAGTCTTCGGAATTAGGAACGATTTCGACATGTAGATTCGTGCCATGGTACTTTGATCTGAGAAGTAAACCCGAAGTAGTTTCTATTGATATATCTGGCTTTATCTATAATAATTGTGTGTACAAAGTTGATCCAAAAGAGAAAAAGGCTTGAAGGCACCGGAAAAAAAATGAATAAAAACATTAGAACGATCGATCCTTCTAAGTTGGGTAACCCTCACCAGGTTATTCAACCTAACGGCGGTTGAACATAAATGTTTCCCTAAGGGACAAAGAAAAATCGGTGCCAACAATTAAAAAGGGGATCAATCTTGTACACATAGTGAAAATCATTAAAAGCCTTAAAAGTGATTGTCCGATTGAAAAGGGTTGAAAATCGAAAAAATAAGACCTAAGCCCGAAGCATAGTCGGAGAGGTTACCGAAAAGGAGATTCAGATCCGTGGTTTTCCACGGTGTAGTGTTTGTGTGATATCTATACTGAGAAAAAAAAAGTACCAAAAAGAACTCATTGGGTGACTTGGAATGAAGGATCCACGTATGAGTATCATAATTCATCTTGCTAGTGTTTTAAGGTATAAATACAGGATTTTTGCTTGAGGGCAAGCAAGAATTCAAGTTTGGGGGAGTTTGATCAGTGATATTTAGTGGTAATGTTCAAGCCGGTTTTCAGTGTCCTTTGAGTCTAATTTTGTTTGTTTGTAGTATTTCGTTCATGTTTTGTCATAGTTTTCTCAATATTGCGTGCAAGTTAGTTTTAATCGTTTTACTTTGTTTTTATCCTGGAATGGGTTATGTGGTTGTTTTGTTGGTTGTGTTTCAGGTAAATATGTAATCGGTTGTTCGATGCGTCCGAAAGATGATCCAAGCATGAAAAGCGACAGAAAAATGGGATTTCAGAGGCACAACACGGGTGCCAGTGTTACACAACACGGCCCGTGTTGTGAATACCAGAAGAAACTGAGATTTGCCAAAGAAAAGGAAGAAGTCAGAGTTGTGACACGGGTGTCCGTGTTGTACAACACGGCCCGTGTCATAGCAGCTGTTAAAAAAAGGTTTTGTGGTGGACCAGAGGCACAACACGGGTGCCCGTGTTACACAACACGGCCCGTGTTGTGAATACCAGAGACAAATCTTATGTTTTGCTGCTTCAAGGGTATTCCGGAATTTTCGCGATGTTTTTGAAGACTGATTTATATTTGACCATTATTACTGTAAAAAACACTTTTGGATTTGGGGGGATTTTGGGGATTGAACGAAGACGGGAGAAGAGGGATTGATCAAGAGCGGAAGCGATTGACGATCCAACGAATCCTTCGTTAATTGTAATGTCTCAATTTTCTTACTCTGTTTTTATTTCCAGCATGAACATGAGTGGCTAAACCCCCCAATGCCAGGGGGGTGTCCCTGATTTGCTTTATGTAATGACTATTTGAATTCTTCAATTTGGGATTATGTTTTTAATTTCGTTTCTTTATTTTATTGCAACGTTCTTAACGCTTTATCTTTGTTGGAAAATGGGATAATTGATCGTGGTTAGGATTTGGTCTGACCAACCATCCTAACCTTGTTGCATAAATTTTATCGCGATAAAATATTACTGAGGAATTGGGGTATTTTTGTGAAAACCTTTTTATGTCAGAATTATTGCTTGATATTCTTCTCTGACCATTGAGGAATCACGATCAATGAAGAATACCAAAGGTTTTTCTTTGAAGGAATTTTAGAAAAACATTATAGACTTAGGAAAGACACTTTCTAAAGCATTTCTCTAAAATTAAGGAACATTTGAGTCATTGCACTGCGAATCATACACCGTCCCTGGCATTACTATCATATTAGTGAAACTATTTGTTTTAGTATACGTTTTAATCTCTTTAGTTTATTTAATTTAAATCCAAACCTTTAAACCATGAATTTTGTCCAATTGAAATTAATCACTAAGAACTTATTTTAGTACGCAGTCCTTGAGATCGATATTTGGGGTTATTCCCTTCTATTACTACATCGGTAAAAATAGTGCACTTGCTATTTTCCGATCAGTTACCTCAGGGTTTAATGAAAACATGATGCGTGGTTTGTTCCTGTTCTTTGACCCTAAACATCACTGTTTCACATTTCTCGATTATTAGTTGGTGCCCACAATGGAAGAATTCTCTAAACTACTTGGTATGCACATTCTTGGTCAAAACCTTTCACCGGTCTAGAGAATGAGCCTAAACCTGAAGTTATTGCAACAACTTTGCATCTGAAGAGGTCAGATATTGTATCCAATTGGGAAACCAGAAGTGGAGTTAAAGGTCTTTTTGCTAAAGTCTTGATAGAAAAAGCTCAGTTATTTCTAGATGTTATGAGTTACAACGCTTTTGAGGAGATCTTGGCCCTTTTGATCTATGGTTTGGTGTTGTTCCCTAACCCATACCAATTCATAGATGTGCATGCAATCAAGATGTTTCTGCCTCATAATCATGTGCCTACTTTGCTTGGAGATATTTTGCACTCTCTTCACACTAGTACTACAAAGGCGTGAGGGACTATGATGTGTTACATATCTCTACTATCAAGGTGGTTTATTTCACACCTTCCTCGATCTGTGATGAAGAATGAAAAAGGTTTGAGGTGGTCTAGAAGGATAATGCCACTCTCTTATTTAGATATCCATTTGTGTTCCCGATACATGGAAAACATCACTATCATTGACCGATGTGGGGAGTTCCCTAATGTTCCACTCCTTGGCATAAGGGGAGGGATTACTTATAATCCTTCTTTGGCACTACATCAATTTGGTTATGCTCGGAGTGACAGTCCTCATGATATGATTATTCAAGGTATTGTGTTTGATTATGATAATGATCCTCAAGTTTACCGTCAAGGTTTATACATGCTTGGGGCATGGTGAATAAGATTAATAGTAACACTCTAGAACCAAAATACTCCATCCATATGGAGCCTTAACTCAGATGCGTGTAGTTTCGTGCTCAAACTCTTATGATGCTATATCTTGTTATTCTACCGGTGATCTTTGAGCCTATTGTTGAAGGAGATGTTCCTTACACCATTCTTCATCCAGACATGCCTACTGACTTGGAAGAGCTACAAAAATCTTGGATCCAACTGAAGGAGGAAAGGGATACCTTTGAGGCTCAGTTGTATGCTAGCAAGGAGAAAGTGTTGGAGCTAACAAGGCGACTTCACGAAGAGCGGAACCTCAATACATATTTCAACACAAAGGAAATGTCCATGGGAGACTTGAGTCTTAAGTCTCAAATGTTTTTATTTTCTTTGTAACCTTTTCTTGTTTTTCCTTCATTGTAAGCCCAAGGGGCAGTTATATTTTGAACTTACTAATAAAAGCTTTGTTTCTGTTTTTCTCTAATAATTTTAAATCCCACAAGGTCCTTGAAAACATTGCATATGCATTTACATGCCATACCATTGCATAATAGGTTTCCGTAACAGGTTTCTTATCTTCTCGTTGTTTGTTTCAGTTGAGATGGATCTCGAGCAGACTGTGAAATATATCCAAACCCATAATGCTCAATTTCAAGAAGTGATCCTGAATTTGTCCAAGGGGAAAGAAGAGTTGAAAGCCCTAATCAATAAGGACAAGAAAAAGAAGAATCCTGAAGACAATAAGAATGATCAGTTGGAACAACTACAAGCCGAGATGGCAGAGATGAGAATCCAGATGAATGGTCAGGTGGCTCTTATCCAAACATTATCCCAGGGGAAAGAAGAGCTGAGAGTTTTCGTCAATAAACTTCAAGACAACGGAGTCAGGAATCTAATCATCAGTAAACCTCTGATGAAACAAGTTTAATTGGTTGAAAGAAAGATGAGGATAAGAGAAGGAAAGAGACAGGCTACTACTGATAGTCTTTAAATTAAAGGAAGAAGGTCTTATAGGGTTAATTCGCCTCAACATAAGGAACATAAAAGACATTTTACTAAAATCAACACGCCAATGTCGCAAAATTTGCAATGCCTGTTAGAGATGAATCTGGTTGCATTAAGAGAACCTCCTCAGATACCCATTACTTCCTCTCCTCGTTACAATCCTAATGAAAGGTGTGTATACGATTCCAATATTCATGAACATGACAGTAATAACTGTTGGGCATTGAAGAATAAGATTCAAAACCTGGTTGACAAAGGAGTCCTCGAGGTTACGCTAGAAGACCAGATTGAATTCTTCTATCGTCCATCAAACATTGAAGCTTCCAGACATCTAGAGTGACAAGTTTAGAGGAAGAGGCTTTGAGAATATTTGAATTTTCATTTGTAATTTCTTTTGTTGGCTTAAACACTTACTATTATGTCAAACTTTTGTTTTCACTTTAATGCATTGCATATGTTTGTTTGGAATTAATCCATTTGTTTCACTATATTTAAACTATGCTTCTTACTTCTCTTTTGTGATATTTAACTCTTATTAAAGTTGTAAGCCTTTAGAGGGAGGATGACGAAGACGATACCATAATTTCATATAATATGCTTTTTAATAGACTATGCTGACGATGTGCAGGGATTATTTCGATTCCTAAACAGTGGAGATATAAGGGATTAATCCCTAGTCAACCCTTTTGAGCCTATGAAGTAGGAGTTTTAATTCTCACACAAAATAAAACTCTTAATCATAACATGGGGTAGGGTAGTTCCTCTCTTAACTCAATTATGCTACTTGTAATTTTTGTACATAACTAATGATGGTTCCCTATAATCATTAAGTCCGACAGTCATTATCTAGCAAAAGAAAAGTTCATTAAGTCAAAACCTATGAAGGAGACTTAGTAAAAATTGAGACATCCCACTGACTGTAATCTTGAAACAAACAGTTCAGGAAAAAGGAAGGGATAACAAAGTCAAGAGAAAAAGAGGTCATTAAAACTCTTTTGGAGCCTTAATGCATAAGTTAACTGAACATAGGATTGAAGAACATCATGAAGGATGGTTTAGGTGCAAATAAAATTTGAGCCTTTATTCTTTGTTTATTAAATCGTGAACCAGGCCACGTTACACCCCTTTAAAATTCCTAACTGAAGCATGGTTAGTTCAAAAGTGTACTGCTACAAAAAGGTATCCTGACTCCTTTAGGGCTTATTATAAATCTTGAGTTAATATAACAGTTTTTACAAACATTGTTTTTTTTAAATAATTATTTTTCAAAACTTCAAGACAGACATAAGCGTTGCATTTTGAATATCATTGTTTGCATATAAATAGGTGTTTGACAATAGAGAAGCTTACATGATGAACATTCAATAAATCAAAGTCCTCTTGACAGACAAAGTTGCTTCCTGGGCCTGAATTAGTTGGATCAAAGCCAATGTATACAGGGAGCATGGTCACTATCTTCTAATTAAGGGGGCATGTCATGTTATTGTCCAATTCATCTAGGGCAGACAGGTCAAGATTCAACGATGCTTAATAGCCAGGGACAGGTCTCCTCATCTAAATTTCCAGAAGTAACATTACCGAGTTCACAATGTCAGGGGCATGTTATAATGGGGCATCTCGTTTATTTCTCTTGAGGAAGCTCTTTTCAAATACTTCCATTCTAGGAAAAAATATCCTCAGTTAGGGACAATGCTCTCTTTTCAAATCTAATCAATCAAATTCAGTTGCAAGCTCCTTAACCATTACCCGGGGCGTACACGATCCACCGCAGTCTGAAAGCACATTCCTCTCATTACACTGCCTTGATATCGGGTTTCAGCAAAATCCATTGGGGAAATTAATTGTCGTGCCAATAGTATCAGATGGTGTCAGTATCATGTCTTCAAATTCAATCATGATAATTCCTAGAAAATTACTCGGGGAAGTCGAGAATATCATAAGTTCAGAATCCATTTATTACTTTGAATGAATATATGCTTTTGAATATGGTTGATGTTTACCCAAAATGCATAAAATTACAATAATAGCATTTACTAAGGACTCTTGGATATTGGAATCACCAGCAAGGCTTAGGTCTAACAGATCTCCACAGATCCATCCCCACTGAGTAAACTCTATAAGTTTGTTCCAGCAAAGTATTCCAAGTAGCCTCTTCCCCGAAAAAGCTTGTACTTCCAACCTTACAAAGTCCCAGGCAGGATTCTCTCAAGCATGATATCCCCAAAAGAGTTAACACTCGGTCAGATAAGTCTCTCAGAGGAATGTCTGTCCCTTTTATCCCCAATCAGGATATTTAGGAACTTAATCCTTCAATAAAAAGCACAACAAACAATCAACTCTCCTCGACTGCCTTTATTTCCAAACAGAAGTCGAATAATCCCAAGTACAGTATTCTAAAAGCAGACTGAAATGATGTCTTCATATTCCTCAACAACAGATAGGGATTTATTTTCCCCAGCTAACAATTGTTAATATGCTCCTACTATATAATTCATCCATACTTCATTTACCGCATATCACAGTATACGCATACAAAATACATATAACATTTTCATTCACATTAAAAATGTCATGCAATGCATTACATACATCATGACAGTGCATAGAACTAACATTGCTTTGCTTGAGGTTAATTCCCCAGCAGACGAACATCATCAACTTATTATCCTTCAAATTAATATCTTGGGCTTCTAGAAACCCCCAGGATTACATCTACCAATATCTTAAGCTGCTAGAAACCCCCAGGATTACATTTACCAATATTTTGGGCTGCTATAAACCCTCAGGATCACATTTACCACTATTTTGGGCTGCTATAAACCCCCAGGATTACATCTATCAACGTTTTGGGCTACTATAAACCCCCAGGATTATATTTGTCTTTATCTTGGGCTGCTATAATCTCCCAGGATTACATTTATCAACGTCTTGGGCTGCTATAAACCCCTAAGATTGCATTTGTATCTATCTTGGGCTGCTATAAACCCCCAGGATTACATCTATCAATGTCTTGGGCTACTATAAACCCCTAAGATTGCATCTGTCTCTATCTTGGGCTGCTAGAAACCCTCAGGATTACATCTATAAACGTCTTGTGCTGCTAGAAACCTCCAGGATTACATCTATCAATGTCTTTGGCTGCTATAAACCCCCATGATTATATTTGTCTTTATCTTGGGCTGCTATAAACCCCTAGGATTACATTTACCAATTTCTTGGGCTGTTATATCCCCCAGGACCACATCTATCAATATTTTGGGCTGCTACATCCCCAAGACCACATCTACCAATAGCTTGGGCTGTTATTAACCCCCAGGATTACATTTACCAATATCTAGGTCTGCTACATCCCCTAGGATCACATCTATCGGCGTCTTGGGTTGCTACA
This sequence comes from Lathyrus aphaca, assembly GCA_963966055.1. Taxonomy (NCBI): domain Eukaryota; kingdom Viridiplantae; phylum Streptophyta; class Magnoliopsida; order Fabales; family Fabaceae; genus Lathyrus; species Lathyrus aphaca. Next base: position 219,925,564 of record OZ014519.1, read on the forward strand.
CCCCCGGGACTACATCTATCAATATTTTGGGCTGCTACATCCCCCAGGATTATGTCTATAGATTTCTTGAGATGTTATATCCCTCGGGATTATACCTATCGATATTGTGGGATGCTCTATTCCCCAGCATTATGTGTATCTACATCTTAGACTGCTTTATCCTCCAGGAATTACATTAGATAAATGCTTTCTCTAGGATCTTTGTCTCTCCACCAAATACTAATTACTCCGAATGACATATTTAAGCCCATTCAAGCAATACAATCAACCAACAATGTTACTTTGCGCACCGGAGAGTGCAAATTTATAGGCTTTAAATGTTCAATCCTCTTCCACCTTCAGGTCACGAATGGCGTGTATGGTAATCTAATCCCTCAGGTTTAAGAAGATTGAACAGGGGAAGTTGTTGTATCCAAAAATTTTCCCTCATATCTTCAAGACAATATGTCTCAAGAGGTCTCCAAATGTTCATAAGATTCTCATTTTCTCAAAGGAACACAAGGTTTCATCAGACAGAGCCTCCTCATAAGCAATAGATCTAAAATTAGGGTTTTGTGTTTCTCAAAGTAAATTTGAAATACAAGGCCTCAAGTGGACTTCATGGTGTCCCATATACTTCAAAGTATCCTCATGTCAAGTTTCAAGACTTGCGCTACAAGTTTGGTTAGTCAGATGCTCAAATAATCAATAATCAATTAACTTGGGTAAAAAGTAAATTGTAGTCAACTTACAGTCAAACTTCAAAAAAAATTGTCAACGTCAATATTATGAAGTAAGATTCATCATTTGATCAAGGGTTGATCATGATTCATCAAGAAAACCTCAAATTCATCACTTGGCAAAAGTTGCTAAATTAGGGTTTCTTAAGGAGAAAGTCATCTGAACTTTGACTAGACCTAACTTTTACATACATCATTATAAATTTCCCAACTAAAACCTATCTTTAAGGAAATTCAATTCTCTACAACTTTGTCTCTCTAAGGCCAATGCCAGAAATGCTTCATTTGAGAGATATGGGCGAAGACACTACAGGTCCTCTAAAAAGTCAACAAAAAGACAACTTTTTCAAAAGCTCATAACTTGAACATGGAAGATCAATTTGACATGGTACCAAAAGGAGTGATTAAAGGACACTTTAATCTTTCTAAAAAGTCCAAGAGCACATCCATGTGATAAAAATTGAGAAAGTAGGGTATTGTTAAAGTTGAGCAAAATTGAGGTGTATAAGGCAAACAATGACCAAAAGTTGAGTTTTTGCCAAATGGGCCTATCTTTTCACAATCCAAACTTAATCTTAAGATGATCCACGACCCCTAAGTCATATATTTTTATTTTATTTATTTATTTCATATTTTATTGGATTTAATTCACTTAAATTCAATTTTAATCAAAATAAATATGAAAAAAATTAAAGATTTGATATTTGGACTATTTTAGGATCAAATATTGAAGATATCTCCATAATATATGATCCCAAATTCGTACATACAAGAGGAGAAAGTCATGATAGCAAGATATGCACCAAAATAAAAAGTTTTCAATTCCATTCAAAAGTGAATCAACTTGACCCAAGCCCGTGGTGTTTTCTGACCTAAAATGATCCCTTCTATAAACTCATGACCTCCACAAACCATAGGGACGAAAATTCTTGCCTCAGGGACCAAAAAACACCGGAAAAAAAAAGAATTGAAAAAAGGAGGCAGACAAGGAAGCATAGAGGCAACATGTACTTACAGTTTGCATTTGTACGATTTAATTATATTACTCATAGCTTACCCTTTCTTGTTTTTACTATGCTAATTGAAGTTTTCTATTGACATAACAGTTGTGTGTTAATATAATTGATACACATATTTGGATTAAATTGTATGGATCATATTATGTCCATACGTTGTTTATACATTGACGTGCATAATGCGTGGCATTTGTGTTGATTTGATCCAGTTGCGATGATCGCAATTTTGCGTTAGCAACATCGTTTTTTTTGTTAATTATTTTTATGAATTTAGATCTGCACGGTTCGATGCATATTGCGATGATCACGTTGAGTGTAGCAAAATATAGGTGGATTTTATTGAAATTTTATTGTTGTATTTCGACTTTACACACGTCTGATGGTTTGACCTAGCGGAAATCCGCTTCTTGTATACCGACCAATTCGTGTTTCGATTTGCAACTTTATATTTTATTTTAATTTTATTATATTGCATTTTTTTATTTAACTTGCGATGACCGTATACATGGTAGCAATTTGTCTGTTATTTTAATTTTTTTGTACATTTTTCAACGATCCAACGTCGTTATGTCTATTATCGTAATTGTTTTTTTATTATTTCTTATTTAAGTAGAAACTAATTAATAAAAAATATCAAAATAAATCAATCAACTCACTTATTTTTGTAAATAATTAATCTTAATACAATAAAATATATTTTCTTCATTTTCATAATGATAAAATACAAAAAAACAAATGACTAAAATTTAATTCTGATTTAATTTAAAAAAATCCAAAAATATATTCTTCTATATCCTTTTCCATCTTCTCAATCTCTCGATTCTCGACCTTTCCTCGCTTTTTATTGCTTTCCTTTAACTTCCTTAGAAAAATTGTATAGGATGCTAATTTTTCTTGTAATAGTTAGGAATTTAATCTCTGTCATTTTAATATATGTACTCCCCCTAGTTTAAATCATGTACCTCTCCCCATGATGTAATAGCTTAGGATTTATTTCTCGCTCTTAAATTCTGCAAAACAATTAACTGCGTTGTTAGTAACATATTGTGTGAAAAGAATGTATGTGAATAAAAATGGACTTAGCCCACTAATCCAAAGAAAATACCTGAATACAACACACTCATGCACACTTGCACCTCTAGGATAACCTCTCTTTGTTGCCTTTCGATATAATGGTTATGTCCCTCGAATGTAGAGGTATCTTAGCAAAAGACGCTTACGAATAAATCATCATAGTTGCCTACAAAAAAAGATCATAGTCCCTCGATGACCCTTCGAGTTGCCTACGAAAAGATGATTTTGTCCCTCGATGACCCTACGAAAAAGATCATAGTCCCTCAATGACCCTTCGAGTTGTCTACAAAGCGATGATCTCGTCCCTCGATGACCCTACGAAAAAATGATGATAGTCCCTTCTAATTGCTAAGGTATCCTTACATGTTGCCTTCTATGACAATTTGATGACCCTACGCTTGTCCCAAATCCAAGGATAAGACTACTTACTAATTGATAGTAAGAACAGTTGTATCCCTAAGTGTCGCTCCCAAATATTTGCATCCCGGTACAAGCGCGAACGGTCGGCGAAAGGAGAAAATGAAATGAAGGTGAATAGAGTCGCCAGCTAGGCATTTTTATCCCGAAGGAAAGGTAATGCTGCATAAACCTAGAAAAGGATGGATAAGACGGTCGCGAACCAGAGAAACTGAGAAAGGGGGTTGGTTACAACCTGGGAAGGTATTAGCACTCAGATTGTTCGTCGTACTCGACGGGATCCACGCTTAGAAGATTTGTTAAAAGGGGGTAGGGTATGTGTTGTCTATGTGAAAAGGCTGGAAAAGAATATACAAGTGTCAGTGCAAAAGGGTGAAATGCTCAGGAACTGAGGCTTAAAGAGAATGCTGAAAGAGGGGGAAGACACAAAGACTTTTGTTCGATAACTGTTAAGTTATGCCTACGTATCCTCTCGTGCAATGAGGAAGTCAGAACACCGTAGTTTGACTCAAAGAGACTGGATGATTTTGTTGTGAACTACTTGCTTGTCTATGCTCAAGTGTATGACAAGAGTTATCATGCTTGGATATCCTAGGGTTTGTGAGGCTTAAGAGAAGAAGTCTTCAAGGAAGCCACCAAGGAGGAGCAAGATAGGAAAGAGATGAGATGAGAAGAGAAAGAAAGGAAGAGAAACACAAGTAAGAAAGCTCACTCAAGGACAAGTAAAAATGCATCAAGGATGAAATGTGAAGGTATGATAAGAGGTGGGAGGTGAAGGCAAATCCACCTCCCAAAAAACTTACCATTAACCCTGAAAAGTTAGTACAAGATGCAATATGAAAGGAATGAAATGAAATGAAGCAAATGTAAGTGAGAATACCAAGACCAGAAGCATGTACATGATGAAAATGATGTTATGATATGATGCAAAGGCATACAAGATGCATATGTGTGATCATACAAGAGAATGAATGCAAATAAAGCATGTAGGAAGCATGTAAACACATGGATGTTTATGAAATAAAATGGATGCAAAGCATAGAAAATGTATGGATAAATGATCAAGCAATGTCTTAAGATGTCTAAGATGGCATAAAAATGCTTAGAATGGCATGGCAAGTTCATATGTTCATGCAATGCAATGTAAGATGCAAGTAAAGATGCAAAATTAGGGTTACATGGAAGGATGAGATGCAAATGACAAGGGCAAAAGAAAATGACATTATAAAAAATTGAAAATGCACTCAAAGGAACCTTAAAGATATACTAGGTTACCATCCAAAGGGGGAGGCCAGAAGCTAAACCTAGTAGAAGTTATGAATTTCCTAAGTTCCTAGGTTTTTTTGGGTGATCTTCAATGTAAAATGCCAAATAATTTGAAAATGCAAGATAAAAATGAAACAAAAATGTTTTTGGATGCTAGAAGACATGCATGGAACAATGCAAAAAGAACCATTCACAAACTCAACTTGGTTTAAAAGTTATCAATTTTTGAATTTAGGGTTAGAAAATAAGTCATTTTAGGAACCTAATTCAATGAAAAATCTCAAAGTATGATCAAAACCAAAAAGAAATTTGTATGTTGAGTTTGTAAATGCTTCTAAATGTCTAAGAATGCTCTCTGATTTCTTTTTGTGATTTTTAGAAACCTAAATGCTATTTTAATTAATTAATTTCCATTAATTAATTAAAATAAACATTAAAATATTTTTAAAATACTTTTTTAATGCAAAAAATAAAATAAAAATCATTTTTGGGTTAAGAAAATTATTTGGATCAGAAATGCAAAATATGAAAAAATAAATAATGATTTTTGGTATTTTTAATAAATAGAACAAAAGAAAATGAAATAAAATGCAAAAAAAATAAATAAAAGGGAAAGTATGCAGGTCAGATGGCCAGGATTTGAAGTTGGGTGGAGGGAATTGACTGGCGCGTAAATGGATGGTCCAGATTGCTTCAGACTAATTAATTTAAATTAAACTAATTGATCAAAGATTAGGGTTTAATGACTGATCTTGGCCATTCATACGCGCGCGGGTAAATACATCCAAGGGTCCAAATTCAAAGTTGGATTACTTACACAGATTAGGGCTAATGACTCTCAGGTGGCCGGAGAACACTTCCGGTCGTCTTCTCCGGCGAGTCACTCACCTGAACTCCCTCAAAACATCACCCCAAGCCCCCAAAATCTCCAGAATCACTCATTAAACACTTCTAAACAAGAATCCAGCAACAAAAATAATGAATCATGCATCAAAATGGAGAATCAAAGATGAACATTCTTAGGTCAAAAATTTTAGAAACATCATACATGCATAATACTCAACCATTTTCAAAAGTAATCATATCAGCATGACCAGGGAAGCACATAGAATCATTTAAGAACTTAAAATCATGCTTCTGGAAAAAAGTTTGAGATGACTACCTGAGCTAGAGCTTTGCAATCTTGAGCTTTCTGGCCTCTTCCTTTGTGCAAACTTACTCCAATGATTACCCTTGTGCCTCTGGAAGGCTTAGAAAAAGTTTATATGGCTTGGTTTTGATGGTTCAGTTCTGAGAGGTGGAAAATTGTGTTTTTGTTTTGTGAGGTTTCAGGCCATTCTAATGGTTGGGATGTGTTCTATGATTGATTTTGAGATGAATGGTGAAGAGAGTTTGGAGTTTGAGTGGTTGTGCAGAAAGATTCGAAGAGCTCAAAGTTTGGAGTGTTTTTTGGAATTCTTGAGTTCTGGTTAGTTTTTGGCCAATGTGTTATGTGTTATGGCTTGTATAATGTCCACATATCATGTCTTGATAGGTCAGAAGAGTGGTTGTGGCCTATGCTGATTGGTATGGGTGATTTTGCAAAAAGTCAAGCTTGGTTGTACTTGAGGTATGGGCACGGGTCAGGGCTGGATTTGGGCATGGCTGGGCTCAGCTGAGATCAAGGAAAGCTTATGGATCAGATTTGATGAGCTGGAACACATGGAACTAGGGTTTGTATGAGTTTTGCATATTTTCCCTCTTTGGTGTATCTTGTGATTCAAGGCATGAAATGATCAAATTCTTGGGCCAATTATGAGTTTTTGAAGTTGCTTGATTATGTTATGAAGTATTTGGGCACATTAGAAGTCATTAGAAGCCTTGGCAAGTGGTTTTTCAAAAATCCCTCTTTGGTGCATTCTTGAAAATTATAGGATTTTTGCCAACTTTAAAGGATCATAACTTGAGTTCCATAATGAATCAAAACATGTTCTTGTACTTTTTGAAAAGGGAAAGACCTAATCTACAACTTTCATGACCAAGAATTTTTCATTTGAAGCATTTTTGGTCATGAAAGAGGAGGTTGAAAAACTTTCCCAAAATGGAAAGTTTCCATTACAAGTCATTTCCATTTTTGGCAACTTTTCAAATGGCTCAAAATTATTCAATCTTGTGAACTTCCAACCTCTTCTAAGATCAAATAAATATCATAGAACTCCAATTTGATGAAAATACCCCTTTGGTTCCATTGTTGGGGGGACTCAGATGCCCTGATTTTGACTTAACTTGCTCAAGAAGTTACCCAGTGAACAGATGACTTCCTCAATGAATATCTTCATCAAACTTGGTACACATGATCCTTATAACATCTTAAGAACATTAGAAACAAGAATGGTCCAAAAATTTGGAGTTAAGGCCTCTGAAACCAAAACCCTAATTTCAGGTCATATGTGCAGTGAAAAACCCTAGCTCTGCTTCCATGCTTTGCCAGTTCTTGTGATCTCTTGACTTCCTTGAACTTTGAGATGCATAATATGATGATAGAACACACATGGACCCTCTTGGAACACTTTGAGGCCCTTGGGATGGCTCAGATGGAATCTTGGATTGCTCAGATCACAAACCCTAGATGCAGATGAACTTGAACTATGCAGATGAAACAAATATGCAATGTGATGTGGTATGCTTATACTAATGAAAACATGAAAGATCACAAGCCATGGTGTGATATGAGTGAGGGAAAATTTGGGGTATTTACACTAAGGAAACAAAAATGACAAGAAAGTCCTTACAACTTAGGGTAAGTGATCGTACCTGAAGATCAGGATCCGACGTGTCTGTCGTCGAGCGTGGTTGAAGCCCGGTTGATGGAGAGAGGAGGAGGGTGTACCTGCAAGGCACTCTGATGCTAAAGTGAGAAACCGAGCAAAGAGTGAGCAAGTACAAGATTTTAGAGTGAAAATTGAATACCTGACCCTCTCATATGAGAGGGTTTATATAATAGCCCCGGCGCATGGCTATTGGTCCCTATTATTGGGCCTGGATCATGGATCCCCCAATAATCGGTAGCTGCCAGAAACTAGTCGTTGGAGTGACGCTTGGACTGCTCGGACGAGACCCTAGTTGGATGACATTAATACCGAGTGAAGGGCTTGTCGGGCAAGCGTTTCTAGGCTGATCCTAGGGGATTCGACCCTTGTTGGATCCAAATTATAATTGGTGGCGCTGATGGCCGGTCGGAAGAAACTTTCCTGGCGGAATGAGGACGTATTGGGTGCCAAACGGTTATTGGGTCATCTGGGGCCAGAAGATGGATTGGACCCGAGTCTGAAAATTGGGCCAGTCCGGAACAGGAGCCCCCCCATGTCGTTGCTTTTGGTCGAAGAAGTGATGACTTAAGGGTGGCTAGATTCTCGGAATTGTCTTCAGTGTTGATAGAATACTACCTCGCTCGATGAAATGGTATTTCCTGGGGGAGCAAGAGAGCTTGGTAGTCGGGCAACCCATTGGGTGGTTGGTGCTGAGGAAGAGGAAACAAAGAGGTGACATGTTTTGGAATTTGTGCTGATTTAATGCCTCTGGCGGCTAGTCTACGGGCTAGCGTATAGACCATGATTGCCTAGGGATAGGGGTCACACCTAAATGCACGTGTTCCCAATCCTATAAGTAGGGGAAGCCTCTTCATTTTCACACTTTTCTGCTTCTGCTTCCTTGCTCGACGTCACTCCTATTCTCCGGCTACCATTTGCAACTGTCGACCACCACGAACCTACTTCTGACAACTATGCAACTTTATCTCAAAACCATTCTAATCACGTCTCAAGCAACTGCTAAGCATTTTTATCCGTTTATGTCTTAATTTTTTCTATGAGTAGACATGCATGTGGTTAGGTTTTGGTTTTAGAAGGTAGATTAGGGTAGTCTAGATAATCCCTTAGGCTGTTGTGGTGACAAACTGTTTTCTGGAGGCGAATAACCCTCCCATGGTTTCCCACGAGTACCTTGGTCGTGACTGTGGCGCTGCTCGCGCCGAAACCTACCATGCGTCAAGCGGTGGCTTTGGTTGAAGTTCAACCGGAGTCCTGGGTTCGGGGACAGTAGCGACCATTTGGTCGTTGCGAGGTCCCTTCCTTGTAATGCTTTTTATTGAGTGTGGTCGACTGTTTTAGGTAAGTAGAACCCTTGAGGGCTTTGGTCGGGGACCTCGTCTCCTGGCCGTCGCACGCCCTTTCACTTGATAGGTAGTGGATGGGTGTATTTGATGCCTTGATCGAATTCACTGACCCCTTTCCTCTACTTTTAAGGTGAAGGAGTGTTTGTCGACCCGTACGACATCTCGTCCGAGGAAGATACACGAGAGGATTCTGGTTCCTCTGCTACTGCCCCGAGCGATTCTGACAGTGCCTTCGAGGACTCTGAAGCTACCGAGGTGGGTGATACGGCCACAACTTCCGGGAGAGCGGCAGGCGTTCAGGAGTTTTTCGATTAAGAAGAAAAGGTCTCGGCGCCCGAAGAATGGGTAATGGAGAACCTGCTGGACAAGGTTTCAAGTTATGCTCGACCGCGGAAGGAACCGTTTACCGAGGTGGGGGACCCCGCACACTTGGTCGTGACGTGTCTGGGCGTTGGTGACAGGATCTACTCCGATTTCGGAGGGACAAAGTTCTCAATGTATGACTACGTGTTTACAACTTTGGAGGTCAGACTGTCGTTCAGCGACCTGATCTGCTCAGTGTTAGGCCATTTTGGGGTGGCGCCCTCGCAGCTGCATCCCAATTCTTATGCTTTCATGAGGGTGTTCGAATTGATGTGCACACACCTTGGTTTTGGGGCTACTCTCCCTCTCTTCTTCCGGCTTTTCTCTCTGCAACGCTAGGTTGAGAGAGGAGGTACTCGGAAGGGCCTTATCTCGTTCAAGCAGCGGGAAAAGATCTTCAAAGCACATTTGGAATCCATTTGATTATTCAAGGATGACTATTTCTTGGTTGAACCGGCGACCACGGAGGCAACCAGGTCGATCAGCTTACTCAGGAACGATACTGGCGCAAACGGGGTGCCTAAGCTTGATGCCCAAGGGAGGAAAATCCCTCAACGGATTTGGATGTTCCCTTTCTCATGGGATTATTTTCACTACGGAACGTCGGTGAGTGAGTTCGTCCAGGTTGGGGACAGGCTGAATGAAGACAACGGGGCCAACTTCGAGGAGTTCCACAAATTGGTGGCATCCTTCACTCCTATCCTGATACTCGACAGGGAGGGTAAAAAGATGCTCGATTCTGACGGGGGAGAGGCTGTGGAGCGTCCCCTAATCGACGTAACAACGCTCCTTGCTTGTAAAAAAAGGCAGGAAGTGTCCGAATTTTTTGGTATTCGTAGTCTTATCTAATTTTATTTTCGTTTCATGATTTGTGTGTTTGTGATGCTCGATACTGACTTTCTTTCCTTTCGTCTTTTGCAACTTCTATAACCAAACCTCTAGACAAGATCCAGGAAAAGCTAAGGCAGAACAATAAGAGGAAAATCAAGACAGTCCGAACCCGGCTGATGGGCAATGCTACGACCGGCTCGGGCTCAGGCCCGACCGCTCAGGAATCTTCGGGCGTGACCTCGGCCTCCCAATTGAAGAGGCAAAAAGGCGGCACGACCATCATGGACCTGACCACCAATGCGTCACCCAAACCCAAATTCGTCATGCCTCCCTACTTTCTGAAGCGTAATTATTTCGAGGACATGACTCTGGAGGTCCAATAGGCGGATATTTTGAATGTCAAGAATATGGATCGCCCTGCTCGAAGATTTTCACTGGCACATGACGTTAGCGATGACATGAGAGTGATGACCATTGCCTCGATGCTGGTCGAAGGGAACCCCTGGCATGAACGGGAAGTCAACCGTTTGAAGTCCTTCCTAGAGGTGTCTGAAGAGAACGCTAAGAAGGCTGCTAAGGAGGCGACCAAGTCACTTAAAGAGCATGCGGAGGTGATAGCCAAGCTGAAAGTGAACAAAAGGAAGGCGCTCGATCACAACAAAAGGCTAAAAGATGCATTTATGCCTAAGGAGGACGAGGATGAGGACACTAAGGGCCTGCTGATTCGGGCGCACTTTTTTGCTAGGTTGGACCAGGATTTGGAGGAGTTGCGGGAGTCGAACAAGTTGAGTTTCCAGAATGCGGTTGATCAGATCAAGGTACTTCATCCAGAAATGGATCTCGATACTGATCGAATCAATTATTTATACAAGGTCGAGGAAGGTCAGATCGTTGTCCCTGACGACATGATCGTTGATGAGACTCGGCCCGACGAGCATGTCCATCATGTCCAGACTAAGGACCAACCTATCCAGAGTGAAGGTCATCCCGATGCTCGCAGGGAGGAGGGTAATTAGTCTGGCCTTCGTGTCGTTACATTGTAATTTTGTTTTTGCTCGGGGACATGGTCCCCGTTTAATGTAATTCTGAACAAGTCGTCCCTTCGGGGGTGCAACCTTTTAATCACAATTTCCAACCTTGGCTATCGTTTGTTATTTCTGCAATGTTTTTATTGTTATATATAATTTCTCGTCCGTCAGAGGACCTTTACCTTGAATGTATGAGTTTTTTCACTAAGTATTTTATGCTTGACACTTGTTTGGCCATATTATATATGCAAATTTAGGTGTGATGCCAAAGTATAGAAATATGAGGACTTTCTTGAATAGGGGGTAATGCTCGTTAGAAGGTGTGATCTATTGGTTAGGGGAACCAATCAAATGTGTGGAGGCTTGCTCCGATGCGGTGCCCAAGTCAAGATTATGGCTCGGGCTCCGTGGCTTGAATGTCCAATCGCGAGCTGGGGTTCTGCCTAGTCGTGGTACTTAGGCGACGATGGACTCGTTTGAGTATCCGTTCGTGTAACAGTTACCTCCCTCGTGCGTGAGGGGGTCCTGATGATTAAAAATTATTGGGCTACAATGCTTGTACCTAGGCATGTAGGTTGGGTCGGACCGTCTGCTCCTCGCCTTGGAGTCGATCAGGGTGACGATTGTACTAGCTATAGTATTGTTTGAGTTTCTCGGTTTTCCACGGTCGAGCGAGCTATTCCCCTTCAAGATTTTCTAAGTAATAAGCTCAACTTTCGGTCTTTGCTCGGACACGATATGGGCCTTCCCAATTTGGAGCCAGCTTCCCCTCCCGGGAGTCCTTGTGGTTCCTCCTCAAGACGAGACTGCCAACCTCGAACGCTCGTTTGATGATCTTGGCGTCATTCCGAGCTACTATTTTTTGTTTGAGGGTGGCCTCTCGAAGAGCAGCTCCCGACTGGGTTTCTTTGACCAAGTCGAGCTCCTCTTGAAGCATCTCAGAGTTAGTGTCCTGGTCCATAGGTGATTTTGTTCGCCTGGATAGGACGTGCATCTCTATGGGTATGAATGCTTCGGTCCTATAGGCTAGTCGGAACGGGGATTCCCCGGTTGTTGTATGAGGCGTGGTTATGTATTCCCAAAGTACGCTATGCAATTCTTCGACCTAACGTTTTTTATGTTCGTCCAGTATTCGTTTTAGTCCTCTTAGGATCACCCTGTTCGCAACTTCTGCCTGCCCGTTAGTTTGGGGATACTCGACTAAGGAGAAGTGTTGTTTGGTTCCTACTGAGTCCACGAACTCCTGGAACTGTTGGTCAGTGAATTGGGTTCCATTGTCTGTTACGATGGCGAACGGTACCCCAGACCGAGCAAGGATGTTTCGCTTGAAAAAGTGTAGGAAGTTGAGTGTAGTGATTTTGGCCAAAGCCTCTGCATCTATCCATTTAGTGAAGTAGTTGACGCATATGATGAGGTATTTGTTTTGACCTGAGCCGACGACAAAAGGGCCTAGGATATCCAGCCCCCACCAGGCGAACGACCATGGGGAGGATAGTGACTTCACCTCGGTAGGAGGTGCCACGTGTACGTCATCGTGCCGTTGGCATTTATCACATCTCTTGACATGTTCTTTTGCATCGCTCTACATTGTTGGCCAATAATATACTGCTCGTAGGACTTTGCGTGCTAACAATATCTCGCCCGGATGTTGTGCGTTGATTCCTTCGTGGACTTCTCTCAATACGTGTGGTATGTTTTCTTCTTCAACGCATCTGAGGAGGGGCGTAGAGAAACCTCTATAGTACATCTTTCTTCCGACCATGACGTACAAGCAAGCTCTGCGTCGAACGGTACTGGCTGTCTTTGGGTCTGTCGGTAGCTCATCTTTGGTCAGATAGTTGAAATCGGGGTCATCAAGCAATTAGCGTCGCCCACGACATTGACATCTATTGGGGCCGAAGATTGTCTGATGCTAGGCCGGGGGAGTATCTCATGTATGACATACTTATTGGCCCCCTTCCTCTTGGTACTGGCTAACTTGGACAAGATATCCGCTCGGGTATTGTTTTCGCGCGGAACATGTCTTACTTATACGAATGCAAATCCCTTTAGTTTCTTTTTGACCAAGGATAAATATTCAGACATGTTGTCATTTTTAGCTTGGAAATCTCCTCGCACTTGGTTGGAGACCAGCTAGGAGTCCGTGCATATTATAATTTCCTCTGCACCAAGGTCGTCTGCTAGGTGCAACCCAGCCAGGAAGGTTTCATATTCCGCTTGATTGTTGGAAGTGGGGAAATATAGAGTCAAGGATACCTCGATGATGGTTCCTTCCTCGTTTTCCAGCATAACCCTGGCCCCGCTGCTTGCCGAGCTAGAAGCCCCGTCTGCTCGAGGAAGGTGAGCTCCGCTATGAAATCGGCCAAGGCATGGGCCTTAAGAGCTTGTATACCCTCATACCTAATATCGAACTCAGATAGTTCCAATGACCATTTTAGCATTCGTCCATCCATGTATGGCCTTCCGAGCAGATGCCTAATGGGTTGTGTCGTACCTCGGAAAATATGATCCTCACGAATGCGGTCGCGGCTGGGTTGACTTGAGAGTCGCCACCTAATTTTGATTTATTCCCAAAATATGGAAAGGGAAAATATAGATAAAACCCGTGAAGAAAGGATAAAGACAAGGTCGTCGGAACCATTGCCTGGGTTCGGAAGTCGGTTATGCAGGGGGAAGGTATTAGCACCCCCTACATCCATCGTAATCGACGGGAACCATCTAAGTTGTCACGCGCGAAAGGATGTCTATGCTTAATGAGTTACTTGATAAAAGGGGAAAAGGGTTTTAATTTTATTATCTTTCTTTAAAGAAAGGATTTAGGAGTCGAATTTCACTAAAGACTATGGGTAGTTTATTCCGCACCAACAAGCCAAGCGTCTTGCGACGGAATAATCGGAGCGAATAACGAGAGCTCGTAATCCTCCTTTCTACCACTTAAGGCTCGTGGCGTACAATTCTTCTCATATTATTAAAGTGTTTTATTACCTATGACCGCTTGACGTTGGATCAAGGGTTTGGATTTAAAAAGAATCGTTTTGGTCAAAGGGTAGGTCGATTGCGAGGCATAAAGTGATCGCGAAGGGTGAGTACAAAATGGAGGTTAAGGGTTAATTGGTTACACGGGATCTAGTCCTAGTCCTATGCTAACATGGAGTCATTGGAGCTCGAGATTAAACCAAAGGCATCAAAATGTAGCTCTTTAACTATCTTAGAATCGATTCAAAGTTAGAATCATTCTATGAGAAATCGAGTGTCACTTTATAGTCAAACGATTATTTAAATAGAAGAAATGTGATAAAAAAAATAGAATTGGTCTCATATTGATCTAAATGACACTGATTTGTCGAAATCAAACATTTAGATCGTTTGTTATATCATCGACCATAAAAAATAAATTAAAGACGAAAAAATAATAAAGTAAAAGATTGGCCTCATATTTAATTTAAATAACGTTGATTTATTCGAAATCGAATATTTAAATATTTATTCATTGGCCATAAAAATAAAGTAAAGTCGGAAAATAATAGTAAATAAAAGAAGTGGCCTCATATTTAATTTAAATAACGTCGATTTATTCGAAATCAAATATTTAAATATTTATTCATCGGCCGAATTAAGTAATCGAGAAAAGTGAGAAATAATATTGAAAATAAAAATGTGGCCTCAAATTAGGGGATAACGTCGAATTATTAGAAACCGAATATCACCATTTTTCATTGGCCGATTAAATAGTCGATAAGTAATAATGGGTTTAAATTAATTATAGACCATAAAAAAATAATAGAAAGCGGTCTCATATTGATTCGGACAACGTCGAAAATTCGAATATCACAAAAATCGGATAATAATATCATAGACCAAATAATAAATATAAATAAACCAATAAATCGATAAAATAATAAATGAAGAAAAAGTCGGTCTCAAATTGGTTTAGACAACGTCGCTAAGTGGAATGTCAATAAACCATATTTTTATCATAGGCCCAAGATGATGATGTTATTAATAAAATAATGAAAGCAACACAACATACCTTCAATGAGTAGCGCATGACTATAAATGATTGGCTACCTCACTTTAACTAAAACCATTAAATTAAGCATACAAGAAACATGAATGCTAGCATAATTAAATTTTTCATGCTATTTGATTATCTAAAAGGAAAATAAAATGTCAGTGCTACTATGAAAAGTGGCGCACAAAGGACAAATCTTAGCAACAAGAAATCATGTATACTAGAAATATTATGATGTCTATTAAAAGGACTTGTATCCAAATTAATTGAAAAAATAAAAGGAAATAGTAACATCAACACATCATGCACAGGACATCATAAAAATGGGAAAGAAATATGTTAAAAGTAGTATACTTTTTAATGATAGGTACATGATGGTCTTATGCATTAAATCATGTACCAAAAAATAACAAAATGATGGCCACAATTTAAAAATAGATGCGCATGAAAATAAAAATAAAAAATAAAAAAAACCGGCTCGACAATTAATGCTATCAGGAAAAGAATAAAAACATGTATTACCACTAACTTATTAATCATGCGCAGGATCTAAAAAGAGAATTGTTAACAGATTAAGAATATAGCATCACCCATGCAAACACAGTAAGCTACCAACAACAACACCACCATTAAAATACAAAAAATGGAGTTCCAAACAACATCATAAAAATGCAAAGTGATAACACTTCTTGAACCGAAATTTTGCAAGGATTCCTAATATGCAGTCAATTTTCAAAGATCTCGAACGGATTTTAAGATTTTCGCACAAACTTGAAACACACTAAAACTAAATCAGACAAATACATGACTTGCAAGCATGGATAATGAACAATAATCATAGATCTAGAATTAGGAGAGCATGGCAAACATCATAGCATCAAGAAAAATAGAAAATCTCACAAAAGTTATCAAAACCGTAGTGATAAATTGCTCCAAAGATGTGAATCGTTCTCCCTCCACAGAGCATCGTTTGATCTGGTTCTTTTTGGTATCTCTTCCTTGTTTTCTCTTCTTGAAATCTGGACAAAGAACTCTTGATATGGTTGCTTGTACAGCTCACACGAGATCAAAAATCAGAGGTGTTTGGCAATATTTTGACAGAATTTAGTTTGCTCTCCAAGCTTGTAAAATGAAGTGGGATGAGTCTCTATTTATAGAGAAATGCTTCTTTGGGTATGAATGAGGATTGGAAACGAATTAAGAGGCTTGTGGCTTCACAGTTAGGTTTGGGAGAGAGAAATATGGAAATTAACACATTAATGGTGGTGGTTTGGATGAAGGTGTGGAAAACAAGCCATATGCACATGTTTAGGGTTGGATAAGGTGTAAAATTCGTTCTGGCAAGGATACAACTTGCTGACCAAGTTTAAAACTTATGAAATTTGCATTTTTGACATGAAAAAAATGGTGCATGGAGGCTTCTTCGGATGAGCATAACTCGAGGTGGGAGCATTGAAATGAGGTGTTCTTGGTGTCAAAAGAAAGCATAAAGAAAAGTCTACAACTTTTATCTCTAAGAAAAAAGTGAGAAAGACCTTGGATCATGGAGAAATTTGCCCTTAAAGTGAGAAAAAAAACTAAGAAACTTTTCAAAAATGGAAAGTTCTAAAATTCTAACTTTCCAAAAATAGTGATTTTCCATAATTCTTGATTTTTGAATATTCTCTTGACTTTTGTTGATCAATTCTCATCCATTGATCATTTTGACTCGCGTGACACCATTTTGACCGAAAAATCAAGAGTTGACTTTTTCTTTGCACAGTTGAATTTTTCTTAATTTAACTGATTCACAACCATATGAGCACTTGAACCTTCTCTGATTAAAATTGATGACCGAACTTCCACACATGGATGCATAGACTGTCTCAAATGAAATCATGATTCTTTGCTGAAAGATCTTAAACATATATTTTTTTGGATTTTCTGAATAAATAAAGTAAATATGTGGATGAGACCAATTTAGGGTATGACAGGAGGGACTATCATCTTTTAAACCGAAGGGACAAGATCATTCTAGGCAACATCGTAGGGACTTGATCTTTTAACCGAGGGGGGCAAGATGATTTCATTTATAGGGTTTTGCTTAAGACACCCTATTTTCGATGGACTTGACCATTTAAAAATAACTTAATAGAAGTATCCCTAGGAGGTGCAGACAGCGATCATAGATCGACTTACGTGTGTGAGTGTTTATTTTCAAATATTTATTCTTTTTTTTAATTTTCTAAGTCTGATTTAATTCAATTATTTATTTTCACTCCCTATTTACTAACCAAGCAATTAAATAATATAATTAAAAAGACGGAAAAATAAAACTACACTATTACAAGGCTTTGGGGCAGATACAAAATAATCGGGCGGAAAATAAATTACAATAAATATAAACCTATACATTTTTTCTAATAATTTAAAATAAAGCAAAGAAAAGAATAATATTTTAAATAATTAACTAAAAGCAAAATTAAAAAGATAAAAATAAATTAGGGTTAGAATTAGGTTTTAATTAAGAAAATTAGGGTTGATTTTAGAAAACTAGGGTTAGAGACAAGTAGTAGGGTTTGAAACAAAAAACAAGGTTACTTTTAGAAAACTAGAGTTTATTAGGAAAATTTAAATCTAATTAACAAATTAATTATTATTATTATTATTTTTATAAAAGAAATATCAAATTTCTATAAAAATAATTAAGATTTTAAGAAAATTATAATTTTAAGAAACAAAATATTAATTTATCAATTTAATTAAATTATAAGCAGATATTATTAACAATTTAAAAAAAAAAAGATAAATATTTTACAAAAAAAAAGTGATGTTATTATTATTATTATTAAAAGAAAAAAGTTTATTGATAGTTAGTTTTTTAGGAAAAATGTTAATGTTAATTAACTAAGACTAAAATAGAAAAAAAATAAAGAAGTTTAGAGAAAAGAAAAAAGAATCCATGTTTTTTCTTCAAAATGCCACCTTCAGGGTTTAAACCCTTGACCTCTACTTCATCCTCCAACTTCAGCCTTTTGTCACTGGGTCATCACGTGCATGCCTTGTAATGCTGGAAACAAGTCATAATATATTATAAATGCCAGAAAATTACAAGTTTTAAAAAAAATGCCACCGGCCAGGCTCGAACCCATGCCTCGTAGATTACATAAGGACTTCCTTGCCACTGGGACAACGCGTATGCTTGTAATAATCATGAGATGAATAAATTATAAAATAAAACTATTTTTCAAAATCACAAATTCGCGCCAGATCATCGTCTTCCTCGTTGGTACCTGCAAAAATCCCTGCAAATTTTGTTGCGAATTTTCCTGCGAATTTATTTCATAGGTAAACGTATATTTTCTAAACGCATCAGAATAAGAGCAATTGACTTCCAATAATAACATCAATCAAACAACCACAGTCCAAGGAATTCAAATATGTCCTCAAAACATCCTTATATGGTCTGAATCAGAAATCCCCAATTTGAGACAACAAACCCTAACTATGGTATTTCTTGCTACCTGCATGAAAACTTCGAACAAACCAACCAGAGATGATGTATAGAGCACTATGAACAACATATAAACATCAAAAACCAATAAAAAAATCAGAATATATGTAATCGAAAATTCAAAAAATGTCTCAAAAACGAGTTATGGTTTATGCGTGTAATCGTGTTTTTGATGGAAAATGCAATTAAAATACGTTTTATGAATGCCAAGGAACCTAAAACAACCTTAAAATTGCTTTGAAAAAAGTCCAAGAGCCAAAACCGAAAATTTGTTTTCTTTGAAAAATTAGGAATTTTAAAACACTTTGTATGGTCTCTAGCACTCCCCCCTTGTGTTGCTTTCTGCTCATGTATATGTAGGGATGTCATTAGGTCAAAAAATTTGGGCCTTTTGATATGTTTTTATGTTATGTGAGTGTGAAGAAATCCATGGCCATAAATGTGAAAAAAACCAAATTTCTTCATGCCTCAAAAGTCTTACACGAATTTGGATCTTTTTCAATCACTTTAAATGTTATAAGATTCATTCTAAAACCAATATTTGATCTAAATATTGACTTTTTATATTTTATTTTTATTTAAATTGAATTTTAACAAATAAAATCCAAATAAATAAAAAATAAATTATAAAAATCAGAATAATTGGTTATTGGGTCGTGCATGACTTTATATTTGAGATTGGGTTGCAATTTGATGGGCCCATTTGGAAAATTTTGCAGTTTAGGCCTTATTTGCTTCATACACCCCTTGAAAATTTCCCAACTTTGACAAGACACAACTCCCTCAATTTTAAGTCTATGAAGGTATTCTTGGACTTTTTAGAAATCTTAGAGAGTCCTATAACCAGCCTTTTTGGTCCCATGTCCATATCTTTTACCATTTTCAAATTATGAGCTTTGGAAAAAGTTGACTTTTTGTTGACTTTCAAAAGGACCTATAATGTTTTAGCTCATACCTTCCAAATGAAGCATTTTTAGGCTTGGCTTGTGAGACACAAAGTTGTAGAGAATTCAATTTCCTTCAAAATGATCTTTGGATGGGAAATTTTTGATGAAGCATGTGAAAGTTATGGCTGGTCAAAGTCCAGTTGACTTTTACTAAGAAACCCTAATTTAGAAACTTCCTGATTCTTAATGATCTGAGATTTTCTTGATGAACCATGATCAACATTTGATCAAATGATGAATTTTACTTCATAATCTTGATTATGGAAAAAAATATTGAAGTTTGACTTTAATTTGACCATAGTTGACCTCAGTTTGATTTTTTAACCAAATTGACTTATTTTTGAATATCTGATCATCTGACTGGTCAAACTTATTGGGAAAGCTCTGAAACTTGACATGGGGATTCTTGAAGGCATGTGGGATTTTATGAAGCTTAATTGAGGCCTTGGAAGTCCATTTATCCTGGAGAAATTCAAAACCCTAGTTCTGGATCCATTGTTCAGGAGGAGGTTTTGTCTGATGAAACCTTCAATCCCTTTGACCAATTGTGAACCTTGTGAACCTTGAGAAATATTGATACACATTGCCTTGATTATGGGAGGGCAAATTTTGGGGTACAACAGTCGGGTAAGGGCCACATAACTTAAAAGGAACTTATCATATCCATTGCTTTTCTAATTCAATCCTTTTTCTTTCATGTTTAGAGATCATACACATATTTGCATTGGTTACTTACTTAGTTTGTGCATAGGATGGTACTGACTGCTAATAAAAACTACTTAGAAACCACTTTCGAAAACTTGGAGGCTAAGGTTTTGGCATAATGTCTACTCAAATTGATATTACATAACGAGGGGGTTTAGGGTGTCAAAACAATATCCATGTTATTGAAATGTCCCTAAGTTTCTCTAACAAGCCTAAAGCGACAACCTATATACTTTCAGAGTGTGTGTCATGCCTAAAAAAAAAAGAAAATATTTTTACGGAAAAATTTTAAAATTTTGGGGAGATTTGATAACAACTGAAAAACATCATGAAATAAACAAAAAATGAGATTTGATAACAACTGAAAAACATCATGAAGTAAAAAAATAGTGAATATGCTAGAAGACAGTAAAATATAAACGATAAAGTTCCTCTCCCAAACTTAAACCAAACATTGTCCTCAATGTTTTGATAAAAGGTGGAAAAAGAAAGATAGAACCTGTATAAATGCCATTTCTTTGCTTCCACGACCAAATTTGATTTGGTTCTTCCCTTGTTGTTCGTGTCTTTACTGACCACTTCTACTTCAACGTCTTATACTATTGAAATATTTGAATCTGTTGAAACTTCACTTTCCTGAAACCGCTAATCATATTGCCTATTTCCGAAGGAAGTACCTGCAAAACATGTTATGAAAATATTTTGCGGTGTGTGCAGGTGGAGCCAGGTCATGCAAAGAACAAGGATAAGATGAGTGACCGATGGAAGAGACATGCCATCTCCTATCATACTCAACATCGGTGTCACCACAAGCAGCGACATTCAAAGGAATGTGTGTGAGATCCATCTCATCTTGAGGGATTGTCGTCTAGAGATCTTTCGCCTAAATGCAGCTGAGACGTGACAAACGATACATTTCTTTATTTTCTGCAAACAAAAACAATAAAAGGAAATTATTAAATTGAAAACTCGTGGGTTACCACCCACGTGGATTTTTGTTTAAAGTCGATAGCTCGACGGTTAAGAGTGTTACTCTTCGGTTTCCATGGCCATTTATCAAGCCATCTCACATATCCATCACCTTTCCTTTTCTTCCTTCTGTGGGGTGGTTCATTGTTTTGAACTTGTGGTGGTGGTTCTGGATCTATGCTAAGTATCGGTTTTTCACATTTGGGCTTAGTCATTTCATTCATCACCTTAAAGTCAAACCTTACCCTCTTAACATTAATGATTTCCCTAGTTTGGTCTTCAAAGTTTCTCTTTTTATGCAAGACCTTAGACAAGGGTGCGTGGATAATTTTCCATACATGCACATACATTTTGGGGTCTGCAAACTTACACGGGAAAGGATATGGCGGGGTATATGGAAGGTGATCAACAATTCTTGCTTCATTCTTTACCTCTTTTTCAACCTCGTTTGTGGATGGTGTTGGTGAATTTGTCTCAATCTCAACTCTTTCCTCACCATAACTCTCATCAACCTCATTATCACTCTCCTCAGGATTTTCGATTTGGTTTTCACTGCTGGTTGTTATAACATAAGCATTCTCCTCAAGGGAGGGACCTATAGGTGTCAGTGCAAGCAGTAAGGTTTGGGTCTCCAATGCCTCAGTGTGAGTCGCAAGGGACTCGACCATCGTGCTCACCCGCCTAAGGGTTTGATGATTATCGATATGTTGTCTTTTAAGTTCTTCATTCTGGATAGTTTGTGTGTCCACAAAGTGCTCCATCATAGATTCTTTTCTAGCATTGGTCGAGTTTTCAATGAAATCCTCCATTAACGTTTCAAGGTTGGACTAAACGGATTATTCCGGTTCTTCAAAATATTGAGAGTGGTAATTTGGGCGGAAATGGGACAGCGTCACGTGGAAATCTCCCATTAGTATTTCAAGATTGGAATTGTATGATTCTTGGGGTTCCTCGAAATATTGGGAATGGTAATCATCGGGAAGATTTGGGTGCGATTCCTCAAAGTACTAGGAGTCCTGCTGTTGGTAATTGTAGAAAGAATTAGGGTGCAGCTCCTCAAAATTTTGGGGTTGATAGGTGCATAGGTAATTTGGGTGAGAATGATTTAACAAAGCGTTGAAATTCTCCATTTGTATTTTGAAGTCAGGATTATGGGATCTTGTGATTCCTCGAAAAACTGGGAGTGGGGATTGTAGAATAAGTTTGGGTGAAACATAGTTAAAGAAATAAGAAAGGAAATGCCTTAGTATATACGGTGCAACAACGGAATAACAATATTGAAGGTTGGTCCCCGACAACGGCACCAAAAACTTGATGCGTTCGCAAGCGCACGGATTTATCGAAGTAATATAAAAGATTGTCGAACCACAAAGACCAATATCAACCTATCGTTATCTATGGTCACTTTGTAAAGCTAAGGCTAATGATTTTTGATTAAAGGGAAACTAGAACTAGGAAAATATAATAAAAGAATGAGGTCGGGATATGATTTACGCGCTCCTAAGGGACTCGTAGAATGAGGTGCTAATTACGACTATACTCCTATTCCGTAGAATATACTAACTTAAAGACTCTGTCTCACGTTCTCGCGGTCTTAACAAAAATCATACTTCCTAATCCCAAGATTTTTCTCTCGCTCACCCGATAACTAGGAAATACTCTTTGAAATCCAGCAGTATCCTAACCAACATCTAAAGCGCTCTCGCTATATTTAGATATGATGCCTAACTTCTACTATTTGGTTCACTCCTCACGCTCTCGCGGATCTTGGCTTAAACCTTAATATGCTTCTCACTCTAATGACAAAGCAATGTTAACTAACATCTCACTCTCATGACAATGCTAATTAAATTACTCATAGAAATTATAATCAAAACAGAATTACAATTTTAAGTTTGCACCTATTATTTCTATCGAGTCACGTTGGTAACGACGGTCTTCATACGCCGAACTCTAAACTATTTATCTAGACATAGAATTAAATGAAAACGACATAAACATGAAAATGGCAATTATGAACATCATGGTAATTAAATTAAACAAATTGAGCAATTGAAATATGGAATGCGATAAAAGAAAAGAACCTGTAAAAAACTTGAATTAAATGTCGGAAATAGAGAAACTGAAATGCAAGATTGTTGATCCAAGCGTTACACAAATTATAGGCCTAATACTAATGGTGTGGTAGTTTCTCAATGTGATAAACTACCACTTTTACATGAGTGATTTCTGCCTAAAAACTATGAGCAGCGCTTCCGCGCATAAAAACTTGGATGCCCCCTAAAAACTACGAACACTCATATTTATAGAGGGAAATTATCTCAGTAACTTCCATGTAGCATAATGAGTGGTGGAGAAAGTGGGAGTAGTGGGAGGTTGAGAAGTTGAACGTGTGAGGAAAAATAGGAAAGTGGGATGACTCCTCCTTTGCTTCTGTTTCCACTCTCCACGTTCTGCATAAAACTAAGTGGAACACAACCACGAGCGTCATGGGCATGTTACGGGAATTTTTCCTTTTTTTGGGACCGTGACGGTCGTCACGCGCTTAATGTTTCATGACGGTCGTCATGAGGCTGTGAAGACTGTCACAACTACAAATTTCAGACTTTGGTGCCATGTCGGTCATAGAAGGGGTGTGACGACTGTCACACCCACAATTTCCAGATTCAGGTTACAAATCTCAGTCTTAGCTTTCCGGCGCTTCAAACGGGGCGTCATTTCGATTTACATTTCAAAAGTTATGGCCGTTTTCGTCAGACAACTCCTTGTATGCAAATTATTCCATTTCTTCTAGTTTCCGCCTGATTTGCTTCCTTTCTTCGCATACGACTCTTAAATGGTTGAATACCTGGAAATAAACAAAATAAAGAAAATACCAACATAATATGGTGCAAATGCAAATCAAAACGACTAGAAAATATGCATTAATCAAGTCAAATAAATGATGTATTTTCACGTCATCAAGTAATCAGATTGCCCTCTGGGTAGTGCCTGGTTACAGAATTGTGGTTCTAAATCTCTTTCTGCTACTGCAAGTCCATGATTACACTGATTAATCGGTTACCCTCTTGGTAGTGACTGGTTGTCATTGTTAAGTTTTGGAAAATTGGATTTTTTTTCTAAAATGCATACGTTTTGACTTGAGTGTCGATCAAAGCGTTCTTGGTACCGATAGGAAGATGTGGAAACATCCTATGCAATGATTAGCAGCGGGTAAAGGAACCCTGATTATTGCATAGGCAGAGACAACAAGGCTTTTCTTAGGAATGTTTTACCTCAGTCTTCAGGTGTAGGGGAAAACTCTTGCGTTTGTGAATAATCGAAGTATTTGGAATATGCCTCTAGTGAGATTAAGAATTTTGTTGTTGATACTAATTCTCGCCAAGGAATTAGACAGAGAGAGGACAAATTTGTATACTAGAGATGAGATGTTCATCATTTTGTTTTACCCGATAAATATTATGTGTTGGTTTTTCTTATGGATGAACCAAGTTTTAGCTTGTAGCTAGAACCCTTTGATGTTGTCCTTGTTGTTTCCTACTAGCATCGTTGTACGAGTGGAATCAGCTATTCCATTGAGTATTCGTGATGTGGCTGTAACATAATGGTAGTTCTACGTCGTCGCTTGTTGGAGTTGTGATCTGCATGTTGTGCCCGTTTTGTGTTATATTGAGTTGTGAATGGCGGGCGATTGTTGCACATGATTAGAAACTGCAGATAAGGATCATCTTGCTAATGGTGTGGAAAAATTGGTAATTTTGAGTTTGATTACTTGTTAACAAGAAGAACAAGTTCTATTGTGTTTGACCGTTTAGCCTTGGATAGGTAATCGATTAACATATGTCTTTTGTGGAGAATTTTTTAGAATCGTACTTTCTGAACTGTAAGTCCGTTTTAGCTACCGTTTCAAGCATCAGTGGACAAAGTGTTGGACTTTCTTTTGAGCATGTTGGTGGACAATAAATGATTTGAATAATTGGTGTGTTGTCGTTGTGACTATTGAAGAATTAAGTTACGAAGTTATACAAGGATCATGAAGTATTGATCTTTCCGAAAATGTTTTGGTACTTGAATTATTGTGTGGACAAGAGATGAGCAATTGGTCAATTTTAGTATCGTCAAAATTCTTAACATCAAGTTATGGAACCCGTAAGAGTAATATCGGTTGTGTGCAGTTGAACCTTATTCAGAGATAAGAATTTTTAAGTTACCCTTCCAGGTAAGAGTGAGAAATGAATGTCCCGAAGTTAAGCATGTAATTTGGATCGTTAAGATACAAGACCCTTGAGAGAAGTGAATTTGAATGATAAGTTTTGTGTGATCCTAAGAGGTGAGTATATGGAATATTGTATGCAAAAGGCATGTGTTATGGAAATCCGCAAGTGTACTAAGGATGATTTGAATTTGGTACTAGTGACTCACTGGTTATTGTAAGTTCTGTGGCATTACTATGTTATTATTTTATGGTTGGTAAGTGAGTTGTCCTATCCCAGAATGTCTGCAAGTTCTTTTTCTATTGGTTGATGAGAGCTCTGATGGATAAGTGTTTTCTCCATAGACTATCAACTACTTGGTATTGCCTGAGAATTTGTGGCATCTCCACTGTTATGCTTTGGAAGCATAGTGGAAGGAGACAAATAAAAGAGTTTTGTCAGATCATGATAATTTGAAGAAGATTTATTTATAAGTGTCGAAGTAAGAGAATCTTGTTATAAGTGGGTTGTCTATGGTAAGATACCGAAAGCATGAAGTGTTCGGTGTAAATAGTTACAATTTTTGATATAAGATCAAGTGGAATTGGTAATGAAGTCGTTTAACAACTTTTGAAATGGATTTAGTGATTGAAGGATTGTAATAAGAGTTTCGTTGGAAAATTGTATGTGGTTAAGATTTCGCCAAGATACCTTGTGGAACTTTGCCGAGTGTTGAATGTTCCAAAATCAAGCCGAAGTGTTACGTTTTGTGTTGTGATTCAATGAAAGGAATTAGAGTGGTATGTTTTCTCCGAGGGAGGAATGAGACTAAGTGTTTCGGTATGAAGCAACAGATGAATTGCGGAAATAGTAAGTTAGCAGTTAACCCAATATTGGAAACAAGCGTATGAGTAAGGATGCGAGGTTTGATTTGTTATGAAACGAGGATTTTGAGCCACGAAGTCAAATTGGAATTTGAGTATGTCCGGATATGTAAGAGAATTAAGGATAAGTGTGGATCTAAGACAGTGTGGTAAATTTTCGTTGTGGATGAGTAAAGGAAATTGGAGGAAAAATTTCAATTTAAGGGGGGAGGATTTAATAAAATACTTTGGATGATATTAATTAAGCTTAATAGGGTTCTGGTGTTCTCCGAGAGTTTTCAATTAAAAATAATTAGAGCAACCGATGAACTTAAATTAATTAATTAGTATTATCTGACTCAAAGGTTTTATTAAATATCTGACTCAGAGACATTTTTGGATACTCCTAATTCGGACCAGTTAGTGTTACTAACTGATAAATATAATTGTTTTGTTTTAAAAGAAAGAAAAGAAGTGTTTATAATAAGAAAGAAAAGAAAGTTAGTAAGAAAAAGAGAAAGAAGGAAAAAGGAAAGAAAGAAAGGGAAGAGAAGAGAAAGAGAAGGAAGAAACCCTAGAAGAGGGAAAGCTTGGATCATCACCATTTCTTCATCAAATCTTCATCTTCACCAACCTCCTCTTCATTGGCAAGGTGGGTTCATAGTTAGAAACTTTTCTTTTGAGTTTTGGTTGAGTTAATGAGTTTTAGGGTTTTTGTAGAAATCTTAGAAATTGAAAGATTAAACGGTTAAAAACTCGATTAAACTTAAGTATGATGCTTAATATATGGCTATATTCATGTTTAGTGTTTGATTCTTCTGTTGGGTGATGATTTTGGATGAGTTTGGTATGGAAACAAGTGTTTCCCGTAAGCCATTTTTCTGGAAATCGCAAAGCTCGCTTAGCGAGTAGTTTGATTCTGCTGAAAAACCTGAGTTCTGGTATAGCTTTCTTAGAGAGCATGAGCTCTCTTAGCGAGCGAGTTAATCTTATGGAAAGGCTCAATGCAGGAGCTTGCTCGCTCAACGAGACCTGGGAGTGTTGTTTTTGTGATTTGATTCATAACTTGTGATTCGGGTATCCGTTTTTAGTGTTCCACATATCGTTTTGAAGCTAATAATATGTTCTATCTTTTAATACCTAGAAATAATATTTTGAGCTGAATTTTACCCGACTTTTCCGATTAACCATAATTATGTTAGTTAAGGAATTATGGTATTAATCCAATTGTGGAAAACCTATTAAATCATGAGAATTGATTGAGAATAGAGACAATGAGATCATTGTGGGATTAGTTTAATGGTGATAATTAAACTAAAATGTTAAGAAATATATGTTTGAAACTATATAATTAAACGTAAAAAGAATGGAGAAAGAGTTAGGAAATCTTACCATAAACCAATAGTGTGGCCTAGCTTTGTGACTAGAAATTGTTAGATGGTACGACTTGTGAGATTCTTATGTTCATCCTAGGTTGTTGTGAATCATTGATGCGTAATACGCGGTGTCCTCCGAAAGTCTTGAGTAAGCCTTGTGGTTGGTATTACATTGAGCCCCATGGGAAGCATCCGTAAAGGCTTGAGGTATCGTCGATATGATTTAGGCTTGTGGTGGGTATTACATTGAGTCCCACGGGAAGCATTGAGTAAGTCTTGTGGTGGGTATTACACTGAGTGGCACGAGAAGCATCAAACATGGTTTAGGCTTGTGGTGGGTATTACACTGAGTCCCACGGGAAGCATGGTTTAGAATTGATGTGGGTATTACATTGAGTCCCACTGGAAGCATTGAGTAAGTCTTGTGGTGGGTATTACACTGAGTCCCACGAGAAGCATCAGACTTGTTTTAGGCTTGTGGTGGGTATTACACTGAGTCCCATAGGAAGCATGTTAGTCACTTGAGATGGGTGTTATATCGAGTTCCATGAGAAGTATAAAGGTAAGATCCTAGCTAGTGAGAGTAGGATTTGTAGAACTCTCGAACGTGATTCTAAGGAGTGTGAGACGTGTGAACTCAAAGTCGTTTTCCTTTTCCAAAGACTTGAGTTAGGTTTGATAGAACCTTTAGAGCCGAGAGAACTCTAAGATATGGAACCCACTGAGATGTTGTTATCTCACCCCACTTTTGTTATTGCTTTTCAGGTTTCTTTTGTAGGTTTGATTTGCAAGTGGAGTTGTGCTCGAGATATTTCAAGAGAAGCATAAATTTAGTCTTCCACTGTGTATTTTCTACATCTTTATACAATATGGATATTGTTTGATCTTACTGTTTTTATTTTAGTATGATTTCCATGTCTTGTACCATTGTTGTATAGAATTTTTTGAATTGGTCAATAATGTGAATTATACTAGTAGGCATTTATGATGGTGTCAGTACCAAAATAACACTTGTATGATATTATTCTAGATATATATTATATGGGTGTTACAATCAACTTGAAATAACCATTATAAAATGTTATTGCCATCAAACATGGGTAATTCTAGTTTTGGGGTTCTAAATGGGGGGCATGGGTGTGTGTTTGAAGGTGGGGAACCGGCATGTGTAGGAACATAGGGATTTGGTAGTTTTGAGTGAAAGATGGTTGGCTGGTGTGAGTGGGATATGAGGAGGAAAAAATGATGGAATAGTTGGTTGGGGCTGGCGTAAGGTTTGATGATGTGTGGTGGTGGAGAGAGTGGAGTTTAGGGGTGGGGTATAGGTACGCTGAAAATTAGGGCTATTGTGTGGGGTAAATATGGGAAATGTGTGGTGGATATGAGTGATAACTAATGAAGAAGAACCTGTTGGTACAGTTATTGCTGATGTTGAAGTTGTTGTTGTAGTAAGAGTTGTTGTAGCAGGCTGTTTCTTGCTTTGAATGACGAGTTTGTTGAGAAGTCCCTTGATATTGTCGTATCTAGAGTCAGAAATTTGTTTCTTATTATCCATACGGGTTTGTATCATTTCCAGATCTGTTGTAGTTTTGTCGAAACGCTTATCCATAACTTGTTGATTTTCTACCATTGCAAGATCAAGACGAACATTAGCGGTTTGGGCAGCTTCTTCAATAATATCTCAAGGGTTAGGTGGTTTGGGAGGAGAAGCCATGATGAAAGCACCAATTTGATAAAATGTTTTCCACAACTATTTCTAGATTTAGGGTTTAACCAAAAGATAACACAAGACTAAAAAAATGAATGAAAGAGATAAACTTTTGTCAATAACTTTCTAACCCTCTCATAAACCTTGAGGGTGCTTAAATAAATAAGAGTTATGGATCTAATGGGCTGACCCAAAAGTTACAATAAATAAAGACATAAACAAAATTAATTATAAAAATAAACTAATTATTTTAGGATGAAGTCTTTCATTCATTTGGGTTGGACTTTGGTTCTATCGGGCCTGCTATCAGTATATATGAGGCATAATAATTGGAAGGCTTTACCGTATATCCCCACAACTAGACATTTACCCTACATATTTTTCAAAATGTCGATTATAACCCTGATTATATTTTATTATTTTATTATTTTATTTTTTTACCATTTATGTCAGACCGTCAGAGTTCCGAAAAAGTTACCCAAAAAAGAACGTTCATGAAGACTTTAAAAATGAGTTCTGGTACGTTATTTATCAAACCGGAAAACTTTGGGAAAGTCTTCCGGTTTAGTTATTTTTGTTCACCGGAAGTCTTAATGTAAGTGTTCCGGTACGAAACACTTCCATTAAGTCTTCCGGTAGCCATGTGTCATTGTACCTGAACACTTCATGTAAGTGTTCCGGTTTATATCAAGTACAATACCGGAAGACTTACATAAAGTGTTCCGGTGTGTATTTTTTTTTTAAATCTTTTTATAATTTGTTATTAAAAAATATTTTTATTGTGTAGGTGAAGTACCTATATACGAAAAAGAACCGATATGTGTGAATACGTCAGATGTATTTACAATGTCAGAGAGATTTGGTACACGAGATGAAGTGATAAGATGGGTTAAAGACACCGGATTACGAAATAAAGTGACGGTTATCATCACTCGTTCAGATACACAAACAGGCAAGAGAGGAAGAAGTAACAAAATAATATTTGGTTGTGATAAAGGTGGGAAATACAAGGATATTCGTAGTGGAATCGAAAGTGCGACGAAAAAATGTGGATGTCCATTTAAGATCAGGTCGACTCCGGCAAAAGATGGATCTGGATGGAAGATTGATGTAAAATGCGGGGTTCATAACCATGATTTACCTGATATATTAGAAGGTCACTCATTTGTTGGTAGGTTGACAACGGATTAGAAGCAACATGTTGCTGATTTAACAAAGAGAAAGGTTGCACCTAGAAATATATTGCATTCCTTGCACGAGCGAGATCCAGATTGGCAAATTATGGACGGATGTTGAATGGGCTTGTGATGAGGTTGAGTATGCTCAACATTTAAAAGAACTTGAGCAAGCGTGTGTTGATTTTCCTAAATATTTTGAGTACATGAATGATACATGGTTGACACCACATAGACAGAGATTTATTTGCGCATGGATTAATCGAGTCCTACATATGGGTAACACGACGACTAATCGGTATGTTTTGATTTAGATCCCAAAATATAATTTTTGTGAATTTTGTATTTTTCTTACTTAGTTTAAATATGTATTATTATAGGGTTGAGTCCGCTCATTGGAAGTTAAAGCAGATGTTGGGTAACAGTATTGGTGACATGGTCAAATGTTGGGAGGCCATGAATGACAACTTAAAGATATAAATTAGTAACATTCGAGCTTCTTTTCAAAAGAGTTTGTATGAAGTTGCACATGTCTATTCAAGTCCATTTTACACATATTTACGTACTTCAGTGTTGCGAGCTGCAATGAGGCGCGTTGCTGAAGAGTTAACTAGAATTGATTATATTGGAACTAACAAGGACAGATGTCGCTGTACTCTTAGAACAACCTATGGATTACCTTGCGCGTGTGAGTTGGCAGGGTATAGAATTAGTGGTATTCCGATACCAATTGACGCTATGCATGTACATTAGAGGAAACTAAGTATGGAAATTAAGTTGGAAGAAAACTTAGATGAGGAATCAGAGGTGTGTATGAAATCTGCAATGGATGAGTTATGGAAAAGGTATAGGTCACAAGATGTTGTTGGAAGAACGACATTACATAGTAGGGTTTATGAACTTGCATTTCCCACAACGACTTCTTTGTTACCACAACATGAAAAAATAAAAACAAAAGGTGGAGTCAAGAAAAAAGACAAAAAACCTGTAGGGTATGATGTTTATAGAGACCCTTCGTATCATGAGTATGTTGATCAAGCATCTGAATCTTCACAACGACAATCTCAACCATCACAAAATTCAAAAAAAAATCTCAACCATCACAACCTGTGAAAAAGAAGTTGAAATTATCACAAACTTCACAATCATCTAAACGGTTCATCCGTCAATTTCCTAATCATATTAGGTCATTTATTGATGACGAAGTTGTCGCTCCCCGGATTTTCTTCCCGGCGAAAAAGAGAACCGTCGGTGATGTTGGAGGTTGAGGTTGAATAGAGTCGCCAGCTAGGCATTTTTATCTCGAAGGAAAGGTAATGCTGCATAAACCTGGAAAGGTATGGATAAGACAGTTGCGAACCAAAGAGACTGAGTAAGGGGGTAGGTTACGACCTGGGAAGGTATTAGCACCCAGATCGTCCGTCGTACTCGACGGGATCCACGCATACCTGATTGTGTTTAAAGGGGGATGGTGTATGTGCTAAACTGTGAATAAAAGGCTAGGGATGAGAGGATGTACAGAGTGTCAGTGCAAAGAAGAAAGTGAGTGCTCAAACTGAGGCTAAGGAAAGAGAAATAGAAAGAGGAGAAGGGGGGACTAAGAGACTTTTGTTCGATAACTGTTAAGTTATGCCTACGTATCCTCTCGTGCAATGAGGAAGTCAGAACACCGTAGTTTGACTCAAAGAGACTGGATGATTTTGTTGTGAACTACTTGCTTGTCTATGCTCAAGTGTATGACTCGTCTGGCTCGAGTGCTAACTGTATTGCATTAGACAGAAGAAGTGAGTTCTCGTTTTCAGAGTGAATGTGATGAGAAAGAATCCCGGAGGAGACGTTTATTGTTTGTTTTTGTGTTTTCAGTTTTTTATTGTTTTTGGTGTTTTGCATAAGATAATGAGCTTAAGCCTTGATCAAGGGCTTGTAAACTCATTATATCACCCCTGATTAGGGATAATGAGTCTACTTAAGTATGAGATGGAAATCTCAACTTAATTACCCTAATGGTGCAGGATTAAGATCATTAATCTACTTGTGATTATTAAGTGTTTTTGGATTTTTGTTTTGTGTTAAGTAATGAGTTTAATCTCTAATCAGGGATTAGTGAGCTCATTACACCATCCTAAAAGTAGGATAATAGATGAGAACACTTAAGATGAGGAAGACTCCTCAACTTAATCCATGGTTAGGGATTAAAATCATTATATAACAAGCCTTTATTAAAGTGGATTTTAATTAAAGGTGGGATTAAGAAATGGATTTTATGTTGGCAAGACTAAACCTGAGGGGGACTTATCCATTAAACACTAGGGTTAGTCCCTCTGAACCAACATGCAGAGATGTAACCATAATATAAGGCCCAAGTTACAAGCTTAAGTCTTAATGATTATTAGGTGTTTTGATTAGGGGGTGTAAACAACTTAAAGGTTTAACATTAAGTATTAAAGTTATATGTTCCATCCTAAGATAAGGATACAGGCATAACCCTAATTCAGAGTCTTAAAACTTTAACTGTTTAGCCTTGATTATGAGATGAGAAGCAGAGACTCAAGGAGACTCAAAGGTAAGAAACAAGGGGGGACTTTGTATAACCCTAAAGTTATCATGCTTGGATATTCCTATGGTTTGTGAGGCTTAAGAAAAGATCTTCAGAAAGTCTTCAGATGACCACCAAGGAAGAAGAAGCAGATGAAAAGAGAAGAGAAAGGAGAATAGGTTACTTACTTCCTGAAGAAGTTAAATAACCTAAGAGAAAGAAAAGGAGAAAGAGAGAGAAAAAGTGAGTCAAACTCACTTCAAAGACAAATAACAATGCAAATGAAAAGATAAGAAGAGGTGGGATGTGGAGGCAAATCCACATCCTAAACAACTTACCTGAAGCCCCTGAAATGGTTAGTATGAATGCATAAGATGAAACAAGATGCAGTGAAGCAAATATGAAGATGCAATGATGCCAACCAGAAGTGAATACATGATGCAAATGTTTCATGGAGAGATGCAAAGTCATATACAATGCATATGTATGATCATACAAGTGATGGATGCAAAAACAAGCATGTTAGAAGCTTAAGAACACATGAACATACATAAGATGTAATGAATGCAAAACATACCAAATGAATGCAATAATGATCAACCAATGTTCAAACATGTCCTAAGGTATCTAAGATGACATAAAAATTAATGTGAGGTCATGAAAAGTTCACATGATGAAGGTATGCAAAGATGAATGCAAATGAACATGGCAAATTAGGGTTTTAAGAAAGTATGAAATGCATACAATCTCCAGTGTTCCTTTGGCCATCCCTAAGGATATTAACTTCAGGATTGTTGTGAGGTTCAAACACCACCGGAGTCGTTCGCGGCTGATCGCATGCATTGTTACTTGTACCCCCAGTGTCAGCGTGGTTATCTTCTGGAGTTTGCCGCTCGACCAACTCCCTCAATCTTTCCTGGGTCTGTGCCAACCTAGTCATCACTGCCATGAACTGATTCATCTGAGTCCTCACTTATGTCCTTACATCAGTCATTTGAGTCCTCACATCTGTCAGTTCCTGTTGTAACTGATCCATTTGTAGACTCGGAAGGTTATGTCGAGTTCGATATTTGTGGATGCGATTGACGGGAAAGACCCTCATGCGAGCAATATTTCCTGAAACAATCAACAGAGTGAGAAAACCATAACAAAACACCTACAAAACAAAGGATATGAGATTAGCATGCAATGAAATATGTCTATTTGTCTTCAGAGGGTATCCGGTTTGGTTCTTGGTTTTGACCTTCCAGACCTCTCTTGAGAATATGAAGATGTTGAAGCATAAGAAAATCCAATGCATAAACATAAAAACAAGTGGAAATTCCAGAATACAAATAGTTCATGAATACATTAAAAACAAACTCCCATGGTGAATCAAAATACAACAAATTTAAGAATACAACAAACAAAATCACCACGGTGAATTAAAGTACAAAAACAAGTACAAAGAGAAAATGAAACATCCAATCCATATGTATCCTCCCTGACTTTATTCAGGAGAGCATCAGTTACTGGTCCAACTGGGTGCTCTGTAATGGTCCTGATGAGAAGGTTTCTGGTTGCAATGGCATTTGTCATCTTCTGATACTTGTCCTGTTCTTAGGATCTCTTTAACCCCGCCCGGAGTTTCAACTCTGAGATCTCCTTCTGAGCTGCTAGCGGTTCTTCTTGGCTTCTTTTCTCATTAGACTCTAACTGCTCTATCTTGGCTTGCATCTTCTGATCTTCCAGCAAACGAGCTTCAGTTAACCTGACCCATCTATCCTGACTCTCCTCCAGATAATGCTCAGCCCTTGCCCTTTGAATCTTTGCTTCCTTACATGCATTCTTCAACACAAGTTCCCCTACTCGGGCTTTCCTGATGAAGTCTTCAGTCTTTTCAATTTTGGTTATATGCTCGATGCGTAGCTTCTCTAACCTCTCAATGTCTAGACGACCATCATTCCTTTCCCAAAGGGTCTTCTTCAAAGCTTTAGCCAGTTGGGTGTTTCTTTCTTTCATCTTCTCAAATTCTTCCAGGATTACTATAGCTATGGGCTCAACTGCTGATGGCCATGGCACATCTTCCAGGGTGAATGGCATACTAGTAATTTGTCCTCTGATAAGTGACCATTTAGTGTACTGAGCAGAAGCTATGTTGTTACACTTCCCCAGAATAGTAGTCCCTTTAGTATGTATGTTGTCCCAAGCCCAGGCTGCTTGTCGGATAATTGCATGATTGTTCAGAACAACACAATAAAGAGACTCTGCTAAGTCCTGCTCCCTAGGTGGATGTATCAAGACATATCCCAACTGTCTCTTGAAAAGTAAAAGATTGTAATTGATGCAACCTTTTACCCTAATAAGTGGCACATTTGGGTATTGCCCACAACTTGTTATTATGTCTCGCCCCTTGGTGTTCTGAGTACACCATTTGATATCCTCTGAAGAAAGGGCAATCATCCTCTTAGCCCAATTCCTCGACTGATGTGGGTTCAAGAAAGCTTTTGTCTTCGGTATATGTTTCATCAACCAACTATAAAAGAGAGGGGCACAACACCCTACCAGTTTTCCTCTCTGTTTCTCATTCCTCTTATGAACTGAGTAGTAAAAGTCTCCTAACAAGGTGGGAACCGGGTTCTTTAGCATGAAGATGTGATCATAAATGCTGAGGGCTAGGAGAGCACAGGCAGTTTCCCAATTCCCTATTGCAGCTTGCTTTGTAGCCTAAGTAATCAAGAAATCCAAATGGAGGCCTGGGATTCCAGCCTTAGACGTCATGTGATCATCAATGATAGTTGCCTCCAGATGTAATGCCTTAGCTATGTCTTCATTCTTTGGAGGGGTCATTTCAGAGTTGAAAGGAATTCCTCTTCTGATAGGGACACCAATAGCATAGAGTATTCTTCCAGCAAAGGTCTTATCTGAAAATCTGGAAAAGTGAAGCAGCGTAGAGGAGGGTCATAAAACTGAAGACAGGTGTGAATCATGCTCCTCTGCAATGTGTCCAAGTCCATGATCATGTCCAGGATTCCACCATAATGCTCTCTGAATAAGGGAACATGATCAGGGGTGATAAGAGCATGTATCTGTCTGATGCCTGCTAGAGGATATTCAAAGAAGTGGTAGGTGGTGTTGCTTTTCCTTGTTGAATCCATGCTGAAAATATGTGCTGAAGGATACAACTGAAGAGGACAACTGAAAAAGATAGCTGAAGAAGATAGCTGAAGAAGATAGCTGAAGGAGTGTTGAAGCAGATAAGCTGAGCAAAAGAATGGTCAAAACCAAACCAAGTGAAAATGTATACCCTGTAAAACAAATAGACAAAATGTTAAATGATGCAATATGATGTATGCTTATGATATGAAAGGGTTTGTGATCATGTGCTGGATTAACAGTTGCCCTTGGTAGGGTCCATGAGTGTTCAGAGTTTCGGACGGAGGTCTGAGAACCAATAACCAAGTGGGGGACTCAAATAAAGAATCAATAATCCAGGGTTTCAAAGAACTAGTCCAAAATGGTACAACCTTAAGAACAAATTCCAGTAGCATGGTATGTTGAGGTCAAAGGTTCCTGCAAACCTGTAAAAACCTAGCCCACTCACAGGTGTTGTTCTAGAACAAGGATCCTCAGGTTCGGATCTATTATGAGAAGTGTAAACACTTCTAACCCGGAGGTACAATGTTTACCCTAATCATAAAGGATCCTCCTCTAATTCACCTCAGATGCTGGAGGTCATCTAAAAAGGTCATCCAGACTTGGCAGGCTTCCCAGATAGCCCTAGCACTACAGGATATTTGTAGCACAGAGTTCTCAAAAGGAAACCCATGTCTGAACCGTGTTTTCATATTCCCGCACCAGACCGAAATGGAATGGGAAAGAATATAAAACAACTATAATCCTATGTGTCACTCAGGCCTTTGTGTTGAGCCTTTCTCACTGGAATACCCCACCCACCAAGGTAACAACAATCCAGCACAGTAATATGATAAAGAATGAAATGCAGAAAGCAATAAATGAAAGCGATAAAGTAAATACAATAAATAAAGTTGTACAGGAAGCAATAAATAAATCAAAAACAATAAACACAAATAGCACATAACACTCCCAATAAACACAAACAAACAAGTGCTGGGAGAAAACCACAAGAGAACCAGAAGCCCTGGTTGCAAAGTTCCCCAGCAGAGTCGCCAAGTTGTCGCTCCCCGAATTTTTATCCCGGTGCAAACACGAACCGTCGGCGATATTGGAGGTTGAGGTTGAATAGAGTTGCCAGCTAGGCATTTTTATCCCGAAGGAAAGGTAATGCTGCATAAACCTGGAAAGGTATGGATAAGACGGTTGCGAACCAAAGAGACTGAGTAAGGGGGTAGGTTACAACCTGGGAAGGTATTAGCACCCAGATCGTCCGTCGTACTCGACGGGATCCATGCATACCTGATTGTGTTTAAAAGGGGATAGTGTATGTGCTAAACTGTGTATAAAAGGCTAGGGAGGAGAGGATGTACAGTGTGTCAGTGAAAAGAAGAAAGTTAGTGCTCAAACTGAGGCTAAGGAAAGAGAAATAGAAAGAGGAGAAGGGGGAGACAAAGAAACTTTTGTTCGATAACTGTTAAGTTATGCCTACGTATCCTCTCGTGCAATAAGGAAGTCAGAACACCGTAGTTTGACTCAAAGAGACTGGATGATTTTGTTGTGAACTACTTGCTTGTCTATGCTTAAGTGTATGACTCGTCTGGCTCGAGTGCTAACTGTATTGCATTAGACAGAAGAAACGAGTTCTCGTTTTCAGAGTGAATGTGATGAGAAAAGAATCCCGGAGGAGACGTTTATTGTTTGTTTTTGTGTTTTCAGTTTTTTATTGTTTTTGGTGTTTTGCATAAGATAATGAGCTTAAGCCTTGATCAAGGGCTTGTAAACTCATTATATCACCCCTGATTAGGGATAATGAGTCTACTTAAGTATGAGATGGAAATCTCAACTTAATTACCCTAATGATGCAGGATTAAGATCATTAACCTACTTGTGATTATTAAGTGTTTTGGATTTTTGTTTTGTGTTAAGTAATGAGTTTAATCTCTAATCAGGGATTAGTGAGCTCATTACACCATCCTAAAAGTAGGATAATAGATGAGAACACTTAAGATGAGGAAGACTCCTCAACTTAATCCATGGTTAGGGATTAAAATCATTATATAACAAGCCTTTATTAAAGTGTATTTTAATTAAAGGTGGGATTAAGAAATGGATTTTATGTTGGCAAGACTAAACCTGAGGGGGACTTATCCATTAAACACTAGGGTTAGTCCCTCTGAACCAACATGCAGAGATGTAACAATAATATAAGGCCCAAGTTACAAGCTTAAGTCTTAATGATTATTAGGTGTTTTGATTAGGAGGTGTAAACAACTTAAAGGTTTAACACTAAGTATTAAAGTTATACGTTCCATCCTAAGATAAGGATACAGGCTTAACCCTAATTCAGAGTCTTAAAACTTTAACTATTTAGCCTTGATTATGAGATGAGAAGCAGAGACTCAAGGAGACTCAAAGGTAAGAAACTAGGGGGGACTATGTACAACCCTAAAGTTATCATGCTTGGATATTCCTATGGTTTGTGAGGCTTAAGAAAAGATCTTCAGAAAATCTTCAGATGGCCACCAAGGAAGAAGAAGCGGATGAAAAGAGAAGAGAAAAGAGAATAGGTTACTTACTTCCTGAAGAAGTTAAGTAACCTAAGAGAAAGAAAAGGAGCAAGAGAGAGCACAAGTGAGTCAAACTCACTTCAAAGAAAAATAACAATGCAAATGAAAAGATAAGAAGAGGTGGGATGTGGAGGCAAATCCACATCCCAAACAACTTACCTGAAGCCCCTGAAATGGTTAGTATGAATGCATAAGATGAAACAAGATGCAATGAAGAAAAGATGAAGATGAAATGATGCCAACCAGAAGTGAATACATGATGCAAATGTGTCATGGAGAGATGCAAAGTCATATACAGTGCATATGTATGATCATACAAGTGATGGATGCAAAAACAAGCATGGTAGAAGCTTAAGAACACATGAACATACATAAGATGTAATGAATGCAAAACATACCAAATGAATGCAATAATGATCAACCAATGTTCACACATGTCCTAAGGTATCTAAGATGACATACAAATGCATGAGAGGTCATGACAAGTTCACATGATGAAGGTATGCAAATATGAATGCAAATGAACATGGCAAATTAGGGTTTTAAGAAAGTATGAGATGCATATGATCAAAACAGAAGCAAAACACATGATAAAAAAATCGAAATTGCAACCAAATGAACCCTAAACACACATAAGGTCACTCCTCAAAGATGGAATTTAGAAGCTAAATCAAAGTCAAGTTATAGTTTTTCTAAGTTAGGCTAGGGTTTTGGGTACTTTTTCATAAATAAAATGCCAAACAAATGGAAAATGCAATGCAAAAATATGAGTTAAATGCCCTAGATACTATATGAAATGTGTGAAAGAATGCAAAAAGAACCATGCACAAACTCATCTTGGTTGATCAAAAATAAATTTTTGAAGTTAGGGTTTGAAAAATAGGAGATTTGGAAACCCTAATTCATGGTTAATTGTCTAAACATGATCAAACCCTAAAAGAAATTTGTTAAATGGGTTTGTAAATTGTTCTAAACATGTAAGAATACTTCATGATTTTTAGGTGATTTTTAAATACCTAAAATATTTTTAATTAATTAAAATGAGTTAATTAATTAAATAATATATTAAATGATTTAAAATATATTTTTAATGCAAAAATTAAAAATAAAAATGTTTTTGGTTTCTGAAAAATATTTGAAGTGAAAATGCTAGAGATCAAATTTTTAGAAATTAATTTGCTATTTTTAAAAAAATATGTGAAATAAAATGAAATAAAAATGAAATAAAATGCAAAGTAATCAGAATGAGGGGCGAGGATTGCTGGGATTGGAAGTCAGTTTGACCAAGGATATGAAGATCTAAGGGCCTAGGTTTAAATATGTGATTCGCACGTGATCTAAAGGCTCAGGTTTAATCAGACTTAATTAATTACAATTAATTTAATTAATCAAAATTAAAGTTAAATGAATTATCTGGACCGTCCAAAACTTAATCTAAACATAATCCAAGGGTCCTCATTCAATCTGGCAACCTAAACCCTAATTAGCCCTAATTATTTTCAGGTGACCGGAGATAAGCTCCGGTCATCTTCTCCGGCGAACTCAAAACCTAACTTCTTCTACAGACCATTAAAATGCATCAAACATGCCCAGAAATGATCCCCAAACATCATAGAACATGAATCAATCAACCAACAACATTTAAACTTCATGAATCAAGAGAATCGAAGCAAAACATTTTCACGGGCAAAATTTCAGAACAACAATACATGCTCATTTCTCAACCATTTTCAATTCTAAACACGTCATGATGATCAGCTAAGCATATAAAATCATTTTATAACAAGAAAAAGAAGTTCTGGAAAATTTGTTCTTGATGAATACCTAAACTGAACTTCTTCAAAATGGAGCTTTCAGGACCTCCTTCTTCTACAAAAGGACTTCTTTGGACCTCCTAAAGCTAGTGGAGTGCTTAGAATGCTTTGAAAGTGGCTGGTTTTTGAGGTCCATTTCTGATGTAGCAGAAATCGTGTTTTTGTTTTAGGGGTTTTCAGACCATGGTGGTGGGTGGGAAATGTTCTATGGATGATTTGTGGTTGATTGGTGAAAGAATTTTGGAAGTTTGATGACTGGTTAATGAGATTCGAAGAGATGAAGCTTTTGAAGGATTTTTTTGCAATCTGAGTGTGTGGCCCGTTTCAAGGCTTGAAGTGTTGTGTTTTATGAAGCTTAGGCAATGCATAAACTAATGAGATCAGTTAGAGGAATGGATATGCACTATGGGATTGGTATGGTGCCATTGGCCAAAAAGTCAAAAGTTGTGTACTTGAAGCATGGGCCATGGCAGAAGTGATTTGAGGTCTTGGGCTGCCTCAGCTGGCTTGAAGGAGGGCCATAGAATCGAAATTGGTGAGTTGTATTTCTTGATTCATGAGTTTTCAAAGGTTTTGCATTTTCACAACTTTGACATTTCTTGAGAAGCAAGGCATGAAAACCCTAAGTTCTTGGCCCAATTCTGACCTTTAGAAGTTGTTTGATCATGGCATGATGTATTTGAGTGGAATAGAGGTCACATAAAGGCTTTGAATACAATTTTGCAAATTTCCTCTATGGCATGAACTTGAAAATGTCAAGAAAGAGTAGGTTGAAGATCTTTCCCAAAATGGAAAGTTTTCATTACAAGTCATGTCCAAAAATAGAAAGTTTTCAAATGGCTCAAAATTCTTCAATCTTGTGAACTTCCAAGCATTCCTAAGATCAAATAAAGATCATAGGACCTCAAATTGATGATGATGATCCTTTGGAACCCTTGTTGGTGGCCTTAGATGCCTTGATTCTGACTTTTCTTGCACAACAAGTTACCATTTGATCAGATGACTTCCACAAGGAATTTTTGATTCAAATTTGATACACATGCTCCTTATGACATATATAGACCAATAGAATCAAGAGTGGCCAAAATTTTTAAGTGTAAGGGCCTCAAACCCAAAACCCTAATTTCTAGTCATCTGTGTAGGAGCCCTGAGCCTGCCTGGGTGGCTCTGCAATTTCTTGTGATCTTTTGTCTTTCAAGAACCCTTGGAGGAATAATATGATCATAGAACACTCATGGACCCTCTTGGCATGTTTCATGGCCTCTAAGATAGCTCAAACCACTTCTAAGATTCATCTGATCACAAACCCTAGTTATGCAACTTATGTAGTGAAATAAACATGCAGTGAGATGATATGCTTTATGCAATGCAACATGAAGGATCACAAGCCAAGGTATGAGAAAAAGGAGAGGGAAAATTTGGGGTGTTTACAGAAGTCAACGTATTGTCAGATGGTAATTGTGGATTTAGAGTGATTGCTTCATTGCGGGGTTATGCTGAAGATGGTTGGCCAATGGTTCGTCGGGACTTGGAGTTGGAAATTATACATAATGAAAGATCAGCTTTATATGCCAATTTATTTGTTGATCAGTTAGCTGAAGTGAGAGATTCTTTGAAGATAGAGGGAAGTGGTTCTCAACCACCAAATAAATGGTTGACTCTACCAGACATGGGTTACGTGATTGCAAATCGGAATAATATGGTACTTGTCTGTTTAGGATTCGAATGCTTGACTTTCTCCCTTATGACAACTACATTCTCACCGAATGTAACATTTTATTGCATTGGATTTGTAAGCTCAAATCATTGGATTTAGGTAAACATTGTTATAATTGGATATTATTAGTAAATGTTTTGAGTAATGTTAAATAATGTTTTGTTTAATTTTGTATACAGGTTAACATGAAAGAAGGATTTTCATTGCCACCAGTGACAATAGATTGGAAGAACTTTCGTTATCCAGCAGCAACATCGTGGATGGTAGGATTTGCAACACGTCTACAACATTGGCAACAACTTACGCCTATATTACGAACACATTATGAATTATAAACTATGTTATTCATTTTTATTCATGAATTATATTATATGTTTGCAACACTTTATGAATTATAATCTATGGAATTAAATTTTAATTTCAATTTTTAAGTCTAAAAATTATCAATAACATCGTACATATAAGTTCAAATGTCAAGATATTCAGAAACCAAGTCTAAAAAATATCAATAACATATAACATAAACATAACTGTAGATCACTGTGAACGAGCATTACGTAAAGCTGCAAACAGATCAGCAAAATGTGGATCATCCTCTTCAGCTGTATTCTGCTGAAG
Organism: Lathyrus aphaca; assembly: GCA_963966055.1. NCBI lineage: Eukaryota > Viridiplantae > Streptophyta > Magnoliopsida > Fabales > Fabaceae > Lathyrus > Lathyrus aphaca. The sequence goes on from OZ014519.1 coordinate 219,968,241, forward strand.
GTAGTGATGAATCAATGTAGACACACAACCCCAGGCAGGATCAGATGGTCCCGCATCGTACTCAGGAACATATGCAACTCTCGGCTCATCATGGCTAGGAGGTACCAATCGAGGATGCCAAACACGATAATACCACTCAAGATATCCATCATCTACCTCAAATGGGATAGTCACCAGTGTTGTCGAACGAATCACCTGCCCAACACTCTAGATGTAACTAATCCACTCAACATCAATATCACCAGCCATCGTATGATCAATAGGTGCAGGTGGAATATACTGACAGTATCCAAACTGTCGAAGACACCTGTCAGGCATGTATGGAACAATAGTGTCACCCCATCTCAAGCAGCCCCTATATAGAGAAATCTCATCAAAATGACGATGAACTCTATGATCATCGAATGGCTGCCATATGACATCGGTCGGTGTCAGCTCATCCATAATAGGTCGCAACTCATCCACCTTTAACGCGCCTTGTTTGTATGTCCACCCCATCGCTCGCGGGAGACTACAATTCTGAGTTGGTATCTAATTCTCTCCTTTTTTTCCAAGAGTTGGAAAATATTCATGAATCCAGCACTGTTAAAAAAATTATAATATAATAATTAAGTTTAACATAATGAACATAATAAAAAAACATTAGACTTCAAATAAAAATAAGCAATAAATTGAATTTAAACTTTTACCTGTAACAGAGTAGGGTAACCACCAAACTGTTTACAACTGAACATGGACGCATCTCCAAGATACTTATACAAGGTCACCAATGCAACTGCTGCCCAACTATAGTTCGACAACCCATCCAAGTCCCTAAATAGTGTCAGGTATCGTGTCTCCACAAGTGTAAACGACTTATCTGCAAAGATCGTGCAACCCTCTAACATCATCAAATAACATCTGGTCGTATATGCCCACGATGAAACAGCTCGATGCTCTACGAATCGATCATATAACCACTCAATCTTGTAGTATGAACCTCTGCACTCACGGACCTGGTATAGTGCCACTCTCGATGACACTCCTAGGTAGTCAACGACCCACTCAACAACTAGGTTTTCACTGATGGGTTGAGAGATCCAGAATACCCCCCCTGATGGGCAAGTGAAGCAAACATGCCACGTCATCCAGAGTAATCGTCATTTCACCAAACGGCATGTGAAATGAAGATGTCTCTAGATGTCACCTCTCAACAAATGCATAAACCAAGTTTGCATCAATCTTCTTCAAACTGGTTCTCTGTAGGGAAGCTAAATTGTACCTAGATATGAAAGCCTCAATCTCCGGTGGAACCTGCTGTGGAACCATATGAGTCAACTTCAATTCATGTCCTGCAACCTTCAACTCCTTTTTTGCACCTCTCTCCTGAAAACAAATAAAATTAAACAAATTATACAATAGATAGTTATAATTTCAGTTTTTATTCAATATTAAATAATTATAATTTCAATTTTTATTCAGTAGTAAAAAATTATAATTTACTTACCTCACCGAACCATAACCGTCTGGCAACATGATGCTTGTACGAAACTAAAACAATGGTATCGTACGGACCTCCAGGATATCCAACTGGATTTGTTGCAGCTGCAGATGTACCGACATCATCTACGTGTGTCCTTCTAGACGTATCGCCCCGTCCCATAGATCGAACAGGTATCCTCCCATCCCTGTCTCGTGAACGCACCACTGAAGAAAAAAAAATAAAAAAAAGTAATTAATAAAAAATTTTTTTAAAAAAATCAAATCCGGAAGACTTTAAGAAAGACTTTCGGTACACATGTTTGTGTATAACTATACCGAAAGACTTTTCCCAAGTCGTCCAGAAGACTTTCCAATAACGTAGCAAATCGGAAGACTTCTTCCAAGTCTTCCGGAAGTCTTTTTTCAAAAACAAAGTAAACCGGAAGACTTTCACAAAGTCTTCTGGTACCGGAACACTTGCAAAATCTCTTCCAATGCGTTAAAAATCAAACCGGAAGACTTACTTTAAGTCTTTCGGTAAATTCGGTTGAATGTAAAAAAAATTCTCTTGCGCGGTAACTTTGGATGAAAGGTAAAAATGGAAAAAAAAATTATTTTTAACTATTTATACAAGAACATTTTAGTCCAAAAAAATGAGTGTAGGAATATAAGACTAATTATGGGATGTAGGGTAAAGCCTTCTAATAATTATATGCCAGTTACATTGGTTAGTATGAACGAAAGGTCAACATCAGCTCAATGAGGCAAAATCACATGCACCTCATTCCATTCAAATTGGTTAGATACTATTATGGGAATGGTACGTAGGAAAACGAATGGTAGGTGAAAGAATGGTAGGAGAGGCATTATGAATAATAATAATTTATAAAAAAAACAGACCAAAATGATTGAGTCATTACTATAAATTCAGCTTAAAAGAAACTCTAAGCATCATTCACACTATCTAGGTTATCGTTCCTTTGTTTGTTCTTTTCCTTATACCGAAACTAATGATGTCTTGTTCAAAAGAATCCTATGTTGCTCATGTGGCTTTCCTTCCAAGTGCTGGCTTAGGCCATCTCAATCCATGTCTAAGAACAGCTGAACTATTTCTTCGTTATGGATGCAAACTCACTCTCATTACACCAAAACCAACTATCTCTTTAGCTGAATCAGATCTCATCAACCATTTTTGTTCTTCTTTTCCTTCATCTCAACTCACTCAAATCGACTTAAATCTCATCCCTTTACATCCATCCATCAATGTTAACTCCGTCGATCCTTTTTGGATTCAGTTCGAAACCATTCGTCAATCTCTTCATCAACTCTTACCTTCAATTCTATCAACACTTTCACTCTCAGCTCTCTTCTATGATGTTTCTTTGATTTCACCATTGGTTTCCATCATGGAAAATTTCTCTTTTCCTAGCTACATTTATTTCATAGCACCGGCTAGAATGTTTTCTTTCTTTGCATATCTTTCGGTGCTTTCTGAGAAAAACAAAGATGAAAAACATTTTTCATTCAAAGGTGATGCTGTTGAAATACCTGGAATTGCACCAATACCAAGATCTTCATTCCCTCCTTTGATTCTTCAACCTAATAGTCTTTTTGAGAAGATACTTATGGAGGATAGTCCTAAACTTAAAAAGCTTAATGGAATTTTTATGAACTCTTTTGAAGAATTAGAAGGTGAGGCACTGACTGCACTTAATGATGGAAGAGTAGTTCCTGGGTTGCCTCCTGTTCATGCTATTGGTCCTTTGGTGCCATGTGAATTTGAAAAGGTTCATCTCTTACTTCTCACTCCTTGAAAATCACACTGCATGATAAAATTTCCATGAGAGATGATAAACTAATTTTGAACAAATGAAGAAGTTGATTACAGAATTTATTTATAGTTTACTATAATTAGTCTTGAACTTTTGTCTTTGTCTAATATGTAGGTAAGATGCTCAGCTAATGATTGCACAAACTCTATATTGAAGTGGCTTGATGAACAAGCAACAGGGTCAGTGGTATATGTTTGCTTGGGAAACAAGACACAAACAAAAAGGGATCAGATAAAAGATATGGCAAATGGGTTAATATCATGTGGTTTCAAGTTCTTATGGGTGGTGAAACTGAAAGTAGTTGACAAGGAAGAAGAGGAGAATTTAGAGGATGTATTAGGCAATGATATAATGAAGAAAGTGAATGAAAAGGGTATAGCTATAAATGCATGGGTTAATCAAATGGAGATTCTTGGCCACTCTTCAATTGGAGGGTTTGTGAATCATGGTGGATGGAATTCAATAGTAGAAGCTATATGGCATGGAAAGCCAATTCTATCATGGGCTCATGATGGGGATCAAAAGATAGCATCTGAAGTAGTGCAAATGAGTGGGGTGGGGGTTTGGCCTCAAGAGTGGGGGTGGGGAAAACAAGATCTGGTGAAAGGTGAGGAGATTTCAAAGGCAATTAAAGAGATGATGAGTGATGAGTCTTTGAGAATCAAGGCTAGGAAAATGATGGAGGTTGCTAGAAAAGCTGCTGGTGTTGGTGGGAGTATTGAGGTTGTGATTAAGAAACAAATTGAGGAGTGGAGAATGAATGCTTAAGATATAAGTTTAATTTAATTAGTTTATGCTCTCTTTTTTAGTTAACTTGTATCTCTATTTTCTTGATTGTTTAATGCTAGTATAAGTTTGTATTTTCTTAACTAGTAATATAAAATGATTATGTTTTTTTTTTCTATTAAAATTTGTGCTCTTGTATCTTGCATAAATATATAGTATTAAAATATTTTTAATCTCTTTTATTTAGAGTTAAATATGATAGAGGTCCATTTAAATATACCATAATTTAATTTTAATCTTTCACAAAAATTTCTTCCAACAATAATCCTTTTAATGTTTTTGCTTCACACTTTTGATCTTTTATGCTAATGTCCATTAAGAGTAGCTAATATGACATTCCACATGAATGTTTTTTTATATAATTGGGAGTTTATGTGATAGTGTTAGAGATTTTTCGACCGAAACACATATAAGTGTATATTTTCAAGAGTATACAGATAAAGAAATAAAATATCCTCCGAATGTTTTGAAACTTTTCAATTCTTCTCTATTATTATTTTTTTATAGAAATCGTGCAAAACTTAGATAAAAACATGATGTGTAAGCTTATGATTATGTTGTTTATGCCTCTTGAACACTTGACACACTTAAAAGTCGTAATAGATTGAGGCATTTTCATAATGCTACAAAACTTTGCAACTTCTCTTTATTTATTGTCATAAAAATTCAAGACAAAAATATAGATGAAAATGTGATTAGAAGGCTTATGTTTATGTTGTTTCTGCATATTAAAAAATATAATTATGTGTTTTGACCGAAAAATCAAAATAAATTTAGATTTGTTTGAAATACCACAAAACTTTATTAATAATTTTTATTTGTTATGAGAAAAATCCTCAAAAAGTATTAGCTCAAAATTTAATTAAAGGCCAAACATTTGTTTTGTTTTTGTTTTATGGTAAATTGACGTTTAAAAAATTCATATTAATTCATCCCACTTCAAAAACATATTCAAATTTTTGTGAGAGAAGTGATTATAAAGTAATAAACCATCATGCCAAAAATCATGAAAGAAAGAAATCAATGAAGAATAGTTTTTAAAGTTTTAGTCGTTATTGAGTTTGCTACGAGTAGCTACAACTTTATATACGGACTAACTATTATCACTAAACAAATAAGATTTTTCACGACGAAACTTTCACCTCGAATAACCAAACACCGAAGGGATTTATCATAGAAAGCTTTTGAAAAATTTGATTTGACAATATTAATGCATATATTAACTCTTAGTTGGGCCATATAACTAAGATTAATATTAATAAAAAAGATTAACAAAGAAAACAAGGGAAGCTGGAAAGATGCCAATTGAAAAATACTAAATAAATCATTGAAAAAAATTACATAAAATATAATATGGATTCGAAGCGAGCTCCTTTGTGTGTTTTTTTTTTGTGTAATCAAGATATTATAAAATGGAGAGTTATGGATTCTCCAACCTTTTAACACAGAGAGGGAACTAGGCCCGACAAAAAGAGATTACAAATCAATTGTAATTACGAAAGAAATAGCAAATGATCCTTACTAAATTCGTAAAAACTAAAATTGGGATGTGTAAGCTCTCCGCAAAAAGATCACCTCTAAATCAAGAATTTTATCCCCCACATCGTATTATTAAAATTTCATCCTCCCGATCGGAAACAAACTTCATTCCTTATCAACCAAAGACTCCAAGTAACCGCTAGCCAAACTACCCTCATTTAGCCAACTTTAAGTTCTTTTACACGACAAAACGAGTACCACTCCATAAAACTTGGTAGGTACTCTTCCTCCCTCCCCTCCAATTTACCCAACCAACTAGCAATTTTCCTCCAAATAGATTTTACCACACAACAATTGAAAAAAGAATGGTTCAAAGTTTCCAATTCCACCCCAAAAAAGACACAATTTAAAGAATTAATATAAAAGTGAATACCTCTAAAAGCCAAAAGATCCTTTGTTGGTAATCTATTCACATGAAGTCTTCAACCGAACACTTTGATCTTGAAAGGAACCTTTGTTTTCCATATTAAACTAAATGTCATATTGTACCTATTAAAAGGGCCAAAGGGAGTACGAAATAAAGCATAAAAATTATAACAAGACGCCACGAAGTACCGCCCATCGAGTTCACTATCCCACAAAATGGTATCACAAGGATCATCCGAAATACCATGATGGACTAAGCAATTATTTAAAGTATCCAACTCTCTCTCTCTCTCTCTCTCTCTCTCTCTCTATATATATATATATATATATATATATATATATATATATATATATATATATATATATATATATATATATATATATAGTAAGGATCATTTGCTATTTCTTTCGTAATTACAATTGATTTGTAATCTCTTTTTGTCGGGCCTAGTTCCCTCTCTGTGTCAAAAGGTTGGATAACCCATAGCTCTCCATTTTATAATATCTTGATTACACAAAAAAAAAACACAAAGGAGCTCGCTTCGAATCCATATTACATTTTATGTTATTTTTTTCAATGATTTATTTAGTATTTTTCAATTGGCGTCTTTCCAGCTTCCCTTGTTTTCTTTGTTAATCTTTTTTATTAATATTAATCTTAGTTATATGGCCCAACTAAGAGTTAATATATGCATTAATATTGTCAAATCAAATTTTTCAAAAGCTTTCTTTAATTTTTAATTTTATATGTTCAAATCCCTCGGTTTTTCTTAAGAAAACCGACGTAATAGATATTTTCAATGTATTCCTAGAATTTGACGTTATAGTGTTTTTTTATATTTGTTTATTTTTAATTAAAACAAACATGTCGTTTTTTTAAAACCGACGTGATTTCTCTTTTGCATGTAATACTTTAAATAACAACACTCTAACTTTTCATTACCTATCAACGCTCTAACTTGATATAGTCATTCTATTTGCAAAAATCTTAGGTGATTTTCATCGTTTCTCTCATCAAAACTCTTCGAACAATTGACATTCATCAACACTCGGACATCAAAAGTCATCATGTTTGAAGTACGTTTGTTATTTTTTTCACGTTTGTTCTTTTTCTAACAGTGAGTTTATATCACTGAAATGGCTTAAGTTTGATCTCTTGATCATTTTTTTCCATTTTGATCATTTGTGTTGGCGCCTATTGAACCAATGTCTTTTATGAGTTATTTTTCACTTGCAGTTGTTTCACTAAAATGACTTTAGTTTCTCTTGATAATTTATTTTTCCATTTTAATCACTGAAATGTTGTTAATTAGTATATTTCTACGTGTTGTTTATCACTTAAAGGATGCTAGTTAGTATTTTTCTTTACTTAGATAGTCACGGCCGATTCGATAATCACCTCACATATAACATCTACTACAACCTCTGTTAATACAAAACGTAAAAGAAACACTAGAGGTGCCACGATGAATACTAAAGTGAAAAAAGGCCACAAAAAGGGTATTCGCTACCCAATTACAATTGATGTTGTCACTGGAAGGGCTTATGGTGAAAATGCTAAGGATTTTGTGGGTTACATTGTGTTAGAAGGTAAAAGTAAAGTGATTATTATGATAGATAGTTGGAACGACGTTGATGATGATTTGAAAAATAACATATGGACCGATATTTATTTTGAATTTTATGATTTGTTTTACAAAAATATATGATCTTTTATATTTAATACTAATAAAAACTATATTGTGTAAACATAAGACGTGTTTGATGTTAGACCAAATGATAGTATGGTGAAAACGAATTTGCTTACATATGCTAGTGAGCGATTGAGGGGCTTTAAGACACAGCTCACCTGTGATTTTATTACTCATCCAAGTGATGAAGATAAACCTTCATACTCTATGTATTCATTTATTGATCAGAATGTTTGAGAGGAATTTGTAAAGTCTTGCACCACTACTAAAATATTGGCTAAGAGTTGTCACATCTCGAAAAACATGATCCATCGCGAAGCATTTCGCGCGCCCGCGGAAAAATGATATTGGACAGAGTCACCACCAAACTTTATTTATTCCTGAAGAAGAAAGAGAAAATATCAATAAATCCTTAAAATAAATATAAGATGGTCGTCGCAAGCATATTCAGGTTCAGAAGTCGATTATGCAAGGAAAAAATATTAGTGTAACACCCAAAAAATTTAAATTAATTATTTAATAAGTTATTTAATTGATTTAGCGTGATTTTGGTGAGTTTAAGTGATGTTTGATGGTTATGATGCATGATGATATGCTAATGTGATATGGGATGGTGTTGGAATAAGAATCAATTATGAGGATGAGTTCTAAGTTATTATTTAATTAAAATTATTTTAGATTTAATAAGAATTATTGATGATTAATTTAAATAATTTGATAAATAATAAAATTAGAGATTTTGAGGGTAAAGTGGTCTTTTGAGTGGAATAAGTGAGGTTAAAGAGGGAATAACATAATATTAAGTCAGAAAATCGATGAGTAAATATATTCAAGATCATTATTTGGTGGCTTTATTCATTAACTCCCTTAACCATGCGATTACAAGATGAATCGTGTATATGATGCGTAAACTGATTCATGACTTGTAGGAAGAAATTGACTTTCCTTTCTTCCCTATTTTCCTTGTTATATCGTGGAATATACTATAACAAATAATGAGGTGAATGAGACTATAGTGTAGCGGCACATGAGTTTGAGAAGTAAATATTGATAAGGATGTTAATAAGATATTCTAGCGCAAGTTTCAAGTGAGAGGTGGGTGAATTTGTTCAAGTCTTGAGATGTCATTAGTTAATGTGGGTAAGTGAAATAAAGTTGTTTCCATATCATGTAGCATTAAGTGATGTGTAGTGAGGATGCTACTTTATCTTGTGGGTTTTTTACTATGATACCCTAGTTTTGAAATTTAAACACCAATATACCCCATTTTGAAAAAAAAATTCCAAACTGCCCCTTTTTTAGGCTATGCTCGGCCACTTAGATGTTGAGCATTGGTGGGAAATTTTCCTAGGCTATGCTCGGCCACTTACATGCCAAGCACCCCTTTTTTTTATTATTTTTTCGTTTTTCATGAATTTAAATGTTATTAATTGTTGTTTTATTAATACTTTTAATAATAATAATTTTAATAATATATTTTAATAATATATTTTATTAATAATGATTTTATTAATATATTTTATTAATAATAATTTTAATAATATATTTTAATAAAAAAAAAATATTTATTCTATAACTACAAAGATTGATTTAAAAATATTATTTAATGAATATGGATTAAAAAATATTATTGAATATATATTAAAAAATATTTATTATTGAATATTTATTATTAAATATATATTATACCAAAATCCTCATAACTAAACTATTGAATTTATTAAATATTGATAATTAAGTGAATAAAAATAAAGTGCTCGGCCATTGAATACCCGAACAGTAAAAGTTGCTCGGTCATTGAATATCCGAGTTATCATGTAAAATTTTATTATAAATAGTCTGATACGTTTCACTAAAAAATCATCACTAGTGTCAAATTTTTTTTAGAAATGTCTGTTTGGGCTGTTGCATTCTATGGGCAAGACAAAAGAATCAGTGTTTACCTAGATCCGCAATGGAATTTTAGAACACTAACTGCAGCCATCAACACGGGTCTTCGACAGGTAGGAGGTCGTCGCTTGAAGGTGAGGAAAGTTGAGTATCGATGTCCATACATAACGTTGACTGATAATAACCCCGATGGTACGTACATGTATTATATGGATCGCGTCGAAAACGATGAAGATGTCCAATGTATGTTTTCAACACACAGTGGTGAAGTCAACAGAGGAGTCGAAGACCCACTTACGCTGATCGTGGTTGTTGATTAGTTTGCTAAGTTGATGATGTATGAACAAGATATTATTGTTGATGGTTGTTTTCTCTTAGGCTTGTTTAGATGTTTAATCGTTATTTTATTTATTGTCTTGTTGTTTTGTTGTTGTATGTTTAATATTGTTAGTTGAATGTTGAATTAAAAGGAGACGTGTTAAATGTAAATTCATTACTAAAAGATTGAAAAGAAACAAACAAAGTAAACTACATGTGTCTTTGAGAAGGACCAGCGACATTTGGACATTTTCGACGCATATGGCCAATCTCTCGACAAAGTCCACATCTTCTCTTTTCTTTTTCAATGTCATCCATTTCGGTTCTAATACGTGTACTATTTGGTCGTCCCTTCTTCTTTCTTCTCATCGATTCGTCGTGACAAAGAGTAAATCCTTCGTAACGTGGCCAGTTTTCCTCATGGGGTATTCCTAGGAAGCTTTCCTTGTAGACGTTGAAGACATTATAAATTTTGAAGACGTCTGGAATGTGAATGGTGTAGTCTTGGCGTACACTTGAACATGCTGCAATGACGTGGGAGCAAGGCAAGTGAAATGCCTGAAATTTCCCACAATCACACCACTGCTTCCGCAGATCAACGTGGAAACTAGCACTAGGCCTACTGTCATTCAGATTAATTTTTTCATTGACCATGAAAGCGAAATTTTCACGATCAAATTGCATGACATTGTGGGTGTTAGCTTTAGCCACTTCTTCAGCCATGCCCTTATTGCAACCATCAGTGAAAATCTGACCAGAAGGCAATTTTTTTGTCCACATGTGTCCCCTTTTACCAAAGAGCGAGCCCAACCGATAGTATGTACACCGGACTAATGCAGTGACTGGAAGGTTTCTGGTTTCCTTGAGTACCGCGTTCATTGCTTCTGCCAAGTTGGTAGTCATGTGTCCCCAACGTTGCCCACCATCATATGCTCTTGCCCACTTCTCCTTTGGGATGTTGTCTATCCAACGCGAAGCCGCAATGTTTGCGCTCCGAATTTCCCCACGATAGTATTTAAAAGTAGCCTCCGTTAACGCATAACCTGTAATAGAAGTGATATTACAATCTATAATACTTAATTGACCGAGTATCAAAGTAACCTAACAGTATGTTCTTACCCATGTTTACAAGCTTTTTGCGTAGGTCCTTGTCTTTAATCTCACGCATGAAGTTTTGCGCAATGTGTCTAATACAGTATACATGGGTAGACGGTGGATCCTGCCATCCATTTTCAGGATTGTTATATGCACTTTTTATTGATTCATGCCTGTCTGAGATTACACACAAACCTGCCTGCGGTGTCACATGTTGTCGCAAGTTTTTAAGAAAGAAGCCCCAAGCCTCCTTTGTCTCGCCTTCAACCAATGCAAACGCTATCGGGAAAATGTTTCCGTTTCCATCTTGTGCAACAGCCATCAATAGAGTACCTCTATATTTGCCATATAACCATGTTCCGTCAACCTGTACAATAGGTTTACAATAGGCGAAACCATGGATGCATGGTCGAAACGCCCAAAAGAGACGATGGAATATCCGCACATCACCTATTTGGAGTCCACTGCTAGAAATTGCAGGCATGGTTTCCAACTCAATTATAGTTCCTGGAAGAAAAGTTTTCATTACCAGTAACCATTGTGGCAGGTCGTTGTAAGATGTTTCCCAATTTCCATACAATGATTCTATGGCCTTAGTCTTTGCGATCCATGCTTTCCTGTACGATATTATGTACTTGTATTTCTCGGCAATATGGGCAATGATGACATTAACCTTGACCGAAGCGTCGCGGGTAACAATCTCTCTGATGCTGCGACTAATCGTTTTTGAATCAAGTTTGCTATGGTCTTGTGACATTGATGTGGATGTGCATGTGTAAGGCCCGGTCAGCGTACCAATCTTCCATTTTGAGTTTTTCTTTCTCAGTGAAGCTCTGCATTTGAATTTGCATTCTGGTTTCTTACATTTAATTACGTATCGTACGTTGTCAGCTTGATACACGAAATAATCAACATTGTGTGTGATATGCCAATGTTGTAGAAAAGAAACACATGATTCCTTATTTTCAAACTCCATCCCCTCTTCTATTTCGTCACCTATGTGGTTCGGTGTGACAAATCCAAACACGGAGGGTGGTTCAACATCTTCGAGACATATATTTTGCATATGCCCAGGTGGGTTATACAAATTGATGGGTTCGATCATAAGTGCCTGTGTTGGAACTTCATCGTCGTTGTCATCACCATCACTGTTGCCAAAAATATGTTGCATTGTGACCTCTTCGAGTTGATCGTCACTATCTTCTCCGACCACTTCATTGGGCAGGAAAGGTTCATTGTTTTGAGTCGGTTCGTCGTCGGATGTTTGACTCAACCCATATTGATGTGACATGGTATGTTGTGTAGGACATGTGTCGGTATCCTCAAGTAGACGAACGTATACCTCAATCGTATCTAATTGAGTAAACATAATATGACGTTGAAACATTGCTTTCACGTCTTCGTCATTTTTTATCGGGGCCATAATATAAAATACATTATCGCCATCGAGAAATGGATGACGATAAATAATCTCCCTCACACTTCGCTGTAATTTTTTTTCCATCCTTTCTTTGAAATGTAAAAAATCGGAATTCACATGAATTTTGAATGAAACCGTATCGGTATTGCAAAATGAGAAACCAATATTGCTATCGGTCTCAACGTTTCCATAAAAGTGACAACAGACTATTAAATTTTTATGAGACATTGAATTGGATACCTATGTGAACTTTGGACAAGACTATATTTATATGTTACTAAGGCTTCATACTATATTTATATGTTACTAAGGCTTCTCACATGAACGTACAAATATTTTTCTTCCCTTCACATGCTCGTCATCATGGTCAACGACCATTTATTGGTCTTTGCATGCTCGGTATCCAAACCTGCGAGCAATAAAGTACGTTCCTTCACGTGCTCGGCATCCTGGTTCACGAGCAGCCAAGTCCCTTCACGTGCTCGGTATCACGTTTCACGAGCATCAATGATTGCCTCTCCTGTCCCCCATGCAGTCTGCACTTCCATTAAGGGGCTGCATGCATGCAAAGCAACGTAGGTACCAGACTAGCTTGCATGCAACACTCAACTATCTTGTCAAAATTTTGCTTTAATTTGAAATATTACACCATCCTTTCCTCTATAAATTACCATCAATATTTTTTACCATCACACACTCACTTCAAACACAATATATTCTACACACTTCAAGTATTATTTTCTTCACATTATCTGTATTGTAACAATGTCTTTGTTGTGGATGGGAGAGTCACACCGTGGTACACCCACAAATATTGCTGCTGATGTAAGTTTCTAAATTTTATTTTTTTCCCATTATCATAGTTATAATTATGGTACTATTTTTTTTACTAAGTTGCCTTAATTATTTTTTTAGATTGATTGTCGGTTCCGTGTGCATGTACATGCACATATTCAACCGAGAGCTGAAATTATCCCTTATTTGCAAGTAGCGGGTTTTGATAATATTGCAAAAATTATGAATTTACCGTTGGATTCTAGTCTGCTTGTAGCTCTATTAGAGAGATGGAGACCAGAGACACATACGTTTCATCTCCCTACTGGTGAATGCACCATTACGCTAGAGGATGTAAGTATGTTACTTGGTCTCCGTATTAATGGTAGATGCGTAAATGGTCCAACAGAGACGTACCCCGAAATATACATGGAGAATTTAGGGGTACAACCTACAGAGGATGACATGAATAGATGTTCTGTCCGAATTGTTTGGATGGAGCGTCTTTTTGCTGAGTTAAATGAGAAAGCTTCCCCAACTGAGGCAGACAATATATTATGTGCCAAGCTTTATATTCTACGCATCATTGGTACCTTGTTGTGCCCAGACAAAAGTCACAACCTGTTGCATTCATCATGGATACCTATGGTGGGTGATCTACAAACATGCGGCCAATACAGTTGGGGGTCGGCTTGCTTGGCTACATTGTACAGAAATATGTGCAAGGCGTCCTACAAAAATGTTAAAAGCATGGGGGGGTGCGTATTATTACTCCAAATCTGGGCATTCACACGTATACCTCTGCTTGCACCCATTACTACAGTGAATCCGTCATTTCCATACGCTCAAAGGTATTACTACTCCAAATTTACGCTTCTTAATAAATTATACAAAACATTTATTAAACTATACCTAACATTTTATTTTTTAAATGCAAGGTGGTGTCATCGAGGAATGAATTATCGGAATAATCCGCGTCATGATCTTCGTGGATATCGAATCGTAATAGATCACATGGAGGCACGCGATGTAAGTTTGAAACAATACATTACTTATTATTTATTATCTGACTTTAATTTTTTTTATTATCTGACTTTAATTTTTTATCTGACTTTAATTTTTTTTCCATTACTTATTATTTATTATCTGACTTTAATTTTTTTTCCAGTTTATTTGGAGGCCGTACCTGGAATTCCCGGTGCCAAATCTTAGGGATTCACAAATCTGGAGTGCAACAACTCATATCGTATGCTTCTTTATAGTTGAGATGCATCAGACTGACAGAGTTAAACTTCAGTTTGGGTTGGAACAACCGATCCCTTCCGAACCAAGGTGTTTAAGTGAGGAACATGAAATGAACATGAAAAAGGCCCAAAAAGTGCATTGGCAACAACTGAACAAAGATGCAGTGAGTGAATGGAGAAATAGAAGGAATTTATTATTGGACGGTACGACGGTAATGGGTGAGCATAAGCCAAGTCAAGAATATTTGAATTGGTTACACTCAATACCATATGTCCATGTTGCTCCCGAGCAATTCCTGAACAACCCCCGCCAACGTGCCTCTTACCAAACCCAACACACGACCGTCTCTCAATATGAAGATGTTCCACCAACATATACATCTCAATTTGGGGGACAGGGAACTTCATCCACACAACAAACATACCATCACACACAACACACCTTTTTTGCAACCACATCCCAACATCAAACTCCATACACTCCATTCCAACAACCAAACTACCCCTACAACCAACAATTCCACCAACAATCCACTTATCGACCACCCTTACAGTTTTCTCCAATTCCCCCACCAAACTTCCAACAATCAAACCCACAATTCCAACAACACACTAATAACCCAATGTATTCCCAACCCACCTCCATGTTCACCACTGAAAATGTCTATTACCCGCCAATGCAACAAACTCAACCTGAGGCCACCTCACAACAAGGAACGTCATTCCAACATCATTTGCTCACGGATGACCAACTTTTGAATATGCCAGATTATAATATTGAAGATCTCATGGCTAATGTGGACCCTCCAGTAGTACCACATAACAACGAAGATATGTCATCCGATTCATCTCCTCCTCATCCATCACCGCCTCAAAGGGACCCGACAAGACCAATACGAATCAGAAGAAAACCTGGTTGTGGAACAGGCGGTCACAAATAATTAATGAAATGTAATCAATGATGTTCTATTATTCATATTGTATCAATAATATTTTTTAATATATATTCAATAATATTTTTTAATATATATTCAATAATATTCTATTATTCATATCACTAATAAATATTCAATAATAAATATTTTTTAATATATATTCAATAATATTTTTTAATCCATATTCCATACAAAATATTTTTTAATCAATCTTTGTAGTTATAGAATAAATAATTTTTTTTATTAAAATATATTATTAAAATTATTATTTATAAAATATATTATTAAAATTATTATTATTAAGAGTATTATAAAAAAAACAATTAAAAACATTTAAAATTATGAAAAACGAAAAAATAATAAAATATTTGGGTGCTTGGCAACCCATTGGCCGAGCAGACCCATAGGAATTTTTCAACCCATGCTCTCCATGCAAGAGGCCGAGCATGCCTTGAATTTGGGGTACTTTGGAAAAAAAATTTCAAAGAGGGGTATATTGGTTATTTATTTTCAGAAATAGGGTATTGCAGTAAAAAATCCTTATCTTGTAGCAATGTCAATAATTTTATAAAATAAAACCACATATGACATGATGGTACTTTAAGAGGGTATTGAAAAGAGTGAGACACACTATAATTTATTAAGTGGCACCTGACCATTGTTGGAAGAAGGTGGCGCTAGCCACTATAGAATAAGTGGCACTAGCCACCGGTGATAGGTAGGGTTTATCATTATATGGTTCTATTAGAAAAATGAATTGAACCATTATATAAGTCATTTGAACCGAATCGAATCGTTTTCATTTTTTTTAGAATTGAACTGAATCAAAAATTTTGGTTTGGTAAAACGGTTCAAAACTCCAAACTATACTAAATCATTAGAAGACAAATTTTTTCAAACAAAACCATTTGTTTAAGAACCGAACCGTTAAACTTGTTTTTTTTTTTTTTTTATATTTTTGTTATTTTTAAAAAGAATCACTTTTTTTTTATATTTTCGAAAAAAATCATTTTTTTCCTTATAATTTCGGAAATAAATCGGATTTTTTTATGTTTTAAAAAAAATCGGTTTTTTGATATTTTCAAAAAAATCGGTTTATTTAAATTTAAAAATAAAATCTGATTTTTTTAAATTTTCAAAAAAAATCATTTTTTTTTATATTTTCGGAAAAAAAAATCAGTTTTTTGATTTTTTCGAAAAAAATTCGGTTTTTATATTTTCAAAAACAAAATCGATTTTTTGATATTTTCGAAAAAAATGTCGTTTTTTTTAATATTTTCGAAAAAAAATCGGTTTTTTGATATTTTCAAAAAAAAAATCATTTTTTTTATATTTTCAAAATCAAAATCGTTTTTTTTATATTTTAGAAAAAAAATCATTTTTTTATATTTTCGAAAAGAAATCGACTTTTTTATATTTTCGAAAAAAAAATCGTTTTTTTGAAATTTTAGAAAAAAAATCGTATTTTTTAATATTTTAGAAACAACTCGGTTTTTTGAATTTCAAAAAAAAATCGGTTTTTTATATTTTCGAAAAAAATTGGTTTTTTTATATTTTCGACAAAAATCGTTTCTTTTATATTTTCTATAAAAAATCGGTTTTTTGACATTTTTAAAAACAAAACCGATTTTTTTGATATTTTTGAAAATAATTAGCTAGACTTTTCAAAAGTAGTGAATATTATTTAAAATTTCCTAATAAGTTAATGGTTCACTATTGGTTACGTTTGGTTAATTTTAGTTTGATTCGGTTCTAGAACCATTAATAAATAAATGGTTTGGTTCACTAACCAAACATAATGATTCGATTGTTTTAACTTCAGTTCAGTTTAGCGGTTCATAGTTTTTTTGAACAACCCTAGTGATAGGGATGAGAGTGGCGCTGGCCACTAGTAGTTGTAGTGGCAGCTGCCACATGTTAATGGAAGGGGTGGTGATTGCCACCCTAGGTGTGTAGTGAGTGCCACACCCACCCTGTACTCAAATCTTTTTTTTCCAGCTTTTTTATTAGCCTATTTTACAAACCATAAGTTTGTTACTAAGTTTGTTACTGTTATGAGCTATATTATAGAAAAATGATAAGGTGGTTGTGTTAGGATTTATGGAGGGTTTAGTGAGGAGTTTTATGTTAAAATCAGTGTATGTGTGCATACTGTATGAAGCTTCAAGTACATATTTGAAGCGAATTATTCCATGTCTATTATATGTCGTTTTGACAGCAATGTGTGTGAATTATGGGTATGATAGTATGCGATATGTGTGATCATAACTTTCAAATTGTGAGTCAATTTTACATGTCGTTTGGAGCGTTGAAGAGATATCACAATAATCTAATTTCTAGTAAAATAAAATGAAGCATAATATGTGGTTATCTAGTGATTGTGTTGTGATTTAAGTGACAATATTAAGTGCTAAATTAATTGCGTGTGTCTTACTGTATAAATTTGTTATGATGATGTCTTGAAGTGAATTCTCTTGGTGTTTGTTATAACTAATGATGTTGTGTTGAATATGATGTGTGTGTGTGTGTATGAGATATGTGAAGAGAATATGATGATTATGATGAATGATGATGCGTTTTGACTAGTCGTGGTCGTAAATTATGTGTTATTCCGCATCATGCATTCATAACATTTTTAGGACGAATAGTCCAGTGATATTTTGCAGGATGATAAATCCAATGACGAATTGTAGGATGCTCAGGTCCAATGATGTCCTTAACCCCATTATGAGGATTAAGTGCAAGTTATGATGTGCTCTGGTTCCAAACGGGAATTGATCCTATTGGTGGAGATCTTTGGAGATAACGATGACAAAGTCATCTGTGATGTTTCGGTACCGCATGTGTGAGTCTAATGATGTAGCATTTGCATTGTTTGTGGCATTGCACTATGTTTGTGTTATGTGAATTACTTGATTTACCTTGAAAGTATATGTTTTACATGAAGACTTTGAAGTTGATGTTGTCTGGGTGTGAAGTATATAATGTTATGTTGTGGTTATTTAATTGTTATACATATGATATCTATTTCTTTATATCTCATATAATGAATTGTGATTACTCACCCTGCATGTTTGAATGTTGCCTCTACATGGGTAACATGCAGATATATGTTATTTTGTTGTTTTGTTAGAATGATTTATATGAGTTATTATTATGCCAATTTGAGTTGATGTTTTAATGAAATAAGAGAAAATATTTTGATTTATTTTGTTGTTTTGATGTTTTAATGAAATAAGAGAAAATATTTTGAATTATGATTCTGCTGCAAAGTTTTGAATTTAGTTGTGGATATTAATAGAGGAGGTATTATTTTAAAAATGTTTTGATTTGATGTTTTACGAATAAATGTGATACCTTTTATGAAGTACTCTGATTTATTTACGTATGTTTATCGCGTATATCATGTTGGGTTAGAAGGGTGTTACAATTAGCACCCTTCACTTTCGTTGTACTCAATGAGAACCTTTTAATTAAACTTGTGATTGAATGTCAGTTTTTGTTATTTGTTTTCTTCAAGTGATGAAGTGTAAAAGGAAAACAAAAGCGATCGTAAAAAGTCTCAGGTATAATAAGGAACTCAAAGCTTTGTAGTTCAACGCAAGACATAAAATATTTTTAGGTTTTTTGTTACATTGCTTGACGAGACATTGAATCTCGCTTCTACGTATCTCCAGGTGTGATAAAGAACTCAAAGCTACGTAGTTCTTGATAGAAAATGAGTGTTGGTTTATTGATTTTAGTGAACGAATGATTAGGTCGCATTCTAGTGGTTTAGATGTATCACATTGATCTACACCGCTATCATCAACCACTTTGTTAGATAAAAGCACTATAGACCATTTCGTACTCGTCAGGTCATTGACATAGAACACTTGTTTAGCTTGAGATTCTAGAATAAAAGGCTTATCTTTGTACCCCACCCTATTAAGATCCACTTGCAAAAATCCATACTTATTCATTCGTATGCCACTACTATTTACCCATTTGCAACCAAAGATGGGAATCTGAAACTTCTCGTAATCAAACACCCAAATGTGCTCAATAACTCCAAAATATGACAAATTTGCATATTTGGGGTTTAAGTCCTTCATACTTGATATATGCATTGCTCATCTAGTACGGTGAAACCACTATTTTGCATAGTACTCTTATCATCTTGTTCTTTGGTATAAAATATGTATCCATTAATTGCATATGCACTATGAGAAAAACATACAAACTTGGACCATATGCCAAACATCTCAACCTTTTTGTTACCGAAGCAGGATCTGAAGAGCGCTTCAAATAAATATGATCCTTTAACCATTGTATAAAACTTTTATTGTGCTCTTGTACTATCCAATTTTCATTTTTGTTCGGATTTAACCTTCGGAGTACATCCTTGTGCATTCCAACATATGGCTCAACCTCATTATCATTGTGCAGAACATACAAATGCACTTGATCCCGTTCATCCCTTGATACTGTCACAATTTTATTTCCAATTAATTTTTTACCTTCCTTTTTTCCAAAAATATGAGCTTCGGGGAGTCCATTCGATTGAACGTTGAACAAATATTCATTACAAAACTCAACTGCTTCTTCAACAATGTATCGTTCAACAATACAACCCTCAGGGCGACTTTGGTTTTTCACGTACCCTTTTAATATTGTCATATACCGTTCAGCATGGTACATCCATCTCATATATGCTGGTCCACACAACTGTGTCTCTTTCATAAGATGAACAACTAGATGTACCATTATGTCAAAAAAAAGAGGGAGGAAAATACATTTCAAGCTCACACAAGGTAATTACTATCTCTTTTGTAGTGTTGGTAAGATCTCGGGGATCGATCACCTTACTACAAATTGACCTAAAGAAAAAACCCAATTTAATTATGGCACTTCTTACTTTTTATGGCAAAATAGAATGTATACCTATTAATAGAAAATGTTCCATTATAACATGACAATCATGTGTCTTCAAACTCTTCAACTTGAGGTCTTTCATAGACACAAGTCTTCTAATATCTGAAAAGTATCCTTCTGGAACCTTAACTTCACTCAGAAACTTACACAATATTTTGTTTCTCCTTTCTAGATAGAGTAAAAACAGCAGATGGTAGATATGTTCGTCTTCCTTTCTTCACAGGTGCTAATTCAGTTCTTATTCCTATTTTTAACATGTCCTCCCTTTCTTTAAGGTCATCCTTAGACTTTCCTTTTATATTGAGTAATGTATCAATAACACTTTCAAATACATTTTTTTCAATATGCATAACATCAAGAAAATGTATCACATACAAAGACTTCCAATATGGAAATTCAAAAAATATCGACCTCTTCTTCCACCCACCTTTGACAATCTTATGTGGAAAAAGCTTGCCAAACTCAGTACACACATCTTTCACCTTTTCAAAAACTTGGTCACTTGACAATGCGGGTGGAGCTTTATGTTGTTCGGTGTCTCCATTGAATGCTTTTCTCCACCCACGGTAGTGATGTTTAGAATGTAAGAATCTACGATGACCGAGAAACACATTCTTCTAACAAAGTTCCAATCACATCGTATCGGTTCCATCTTCACAAACAGGACACGCACGTTGACCTTTAATGCTATACCCAGATAGATTCCCGTATGCTGGAAAATCATTAATTGTGCCAAACAACATTGCCCTCAAATTGAAACTTTATTTCCTATATCCATCATAAACCTCCACACCGTTCTCCCACAAAATCTTTAAATCTTAGATCAAAGATGTCAAGTATACGTCTATGTCATTCCCTGGTTGTTTAGGCCCAGAGATTAACATAGATAACATCATGTACTTACGCTTCATACATAGCCATGAAGGTAGGTTATAAATCATAAGAATCATAGGTCATGTGGTATGTGAGATACTTTGAAGACCACGCGGGTTCATTCTATCAATAGATAATGTCAAGCGAAGGTTTCTTGCTTCTTCTCCAAAGTCAGGATAATCATTATCAATTTTCGAACACTGTGGTGAATCAGTCGGATGTCGTTACTTTTCATCAATAATTCTTTCATTTGCATGCCAAGTCAGGTGTCTTGCATCAGTTTCACTACGAAACATGCGCCTAAATCTCAGAATTATAGGAAAATACCATAACACTTTTGTTGGAGACAAAATTTTCTTATATCGAGACAAACCGCATTTAGGACACTCAGTTAACGATGAATATTTGTTTCGAAATAAAACACAATCGGTTGGACAAACATGTATCTTTTCATAGCTCATGCCAATAGAACACGATATTTTTTTGCCTGATAGGTTCGATTAGGAAGAACATTATCCTCCGGTAGCATTTCTATCATAAGGGCCAACAACTATGTGAAACTTTTATCCGACCATCCATTGCCCGCCTTTAAGTTCTACAACTTTAATACTGCAGACAATCTTGTGAATTTAGTGCAACCTTTATACAACGGTTTCTCTGCATCGCTTACCAACCTCTCAAACATTTCGGGATAATCATGAAGATCTTCTTCAAGTGCTTCTGCAATCTCTTCGACTCGATCACAATCGTATATTTTCGTATCTTTGTCGCCTGAAGCATAGCTCGTATTACTTTTCCCCATCGGTTCAACATTCTCATTAATTTTCTCACCATGAAATATCCAACACTTATAACTTCGATCAATTCCATGCCTCAATAAATGTGATTTCAATCCATCTGCGTCAACCTTACCAATATAACAACAATCCAAGCAAGGACATTTCATTCGACTAGGGTCTTCAACGTGTTGAATAACAAACTTAACGAATTCCGCAACCCCATTCTCGTACTCTTTGGTCAATTGATCGACAAACATCCATTTTTTATCCATGGTTTTCCTACATATTAAGGTAAACAAAATAAAGACTTTAAGTAATTACCTCTTTAATTGAAGTTTAATTAAAGTATGTATATTTAGGGGACTAAATTATTTATTCTCTTTAAACTCAAATCATAAGGAATTGTTCATTGTATGCAAGACAACATTCAATTTAAGACTTTAAGTATGAACATTACTCAATTTCTAAAATTAAGGTATAATCAATTTGAATTTCAATGTAAAGGTTTGGGTTTCTCTGAAAACATAATTTTCACCAATACAACTAATTTTTACAACTCTTTTAGTTTTCTAGAACAACGGACACTCAAAATTTTAAATCAATGAAAATTTTGAAAATATTTTTTTCCATTATCTACTTAATTGCTCTATTTATAATCTAAGTGACAACCAATAAGGATAACTAGTGGCAAATATCAAACAAGTTATGAGGTCTTAAAAATTAATCCTAGAGTGTTTTATTCTTAAATATTTCTCATGGAAGACTCCAAATATATGTTAACCAAATAACATCAATGTTGACTCCAAATATATGTTAACCAAATAACATCATGCTCAGACCAAAGACTCCAAATATATGTTAACCAAATAACAATTTCTAATAAACCAGAACCTTTTCTTCCAAAGACTCAAAATATATGTTAACCAAATAACATCAATGTTGTATACTATTTCACTGATCAAGTTTCCTATGCTATATAAAGAAGTACAACAACAACAATGTAAACCCTAAACAATGGCGACAACGAACCATATATAAAGAAGACATACCAGAAAAGTAAGTATAGTTATTATCAGAACGACGACAACAAACTAGCTTGAACAACGACGACAATTGAAGAATGAACTGCGACAATGGAAGAATGAACGACGACAATGGCGGTTTCAGACGGTGGACGACGACAAGGGTTTCGTTCGTGTTTTGTATCGTTCGCAGAAAGAATGAATGAAAAAAGAATACTGAGTATTCTAATATTTTCATTTAACTAAACCTTAGACAACACTTTTGTGAAAAGCGCTGACTAAGATAGCCCTTAGAAAGCGCTTTTGAAAAGTGCTGGCTAAGGTCAACCTTAGACAACAGTTTTGATATTTTTTTTTAAAAATTAAAAGAGTTTAGACAACGCTTTTGAGGAAAGCGTTGTCTAAGATATGCCTTTAAAAGCGCTTTTACAAAAGCGTTGTCTAAGGTAGAACTTTTAGCAGCGCTTTTGCTATTTTTCGTGAACAGTTTCCGTGTTTTATTTTTTATTTTTACTTATAGTAGCGCTTTTGTAATAAAGCGTTGTCTAAGGTGCGCTATTAAAAGTCATTTTTGGCGTAGTGAATACCAAAGTCGTCGTCACCTTTCCTATTCCGATTAGAACCCTTTTTCTCCTTATTGATATCACTCAGAACCATACTTTTGATTTTTGTTTGAAGAGAGATGAAAGTGACATTTATGTTCAAAGAAGTTTGAAGAATAAAGAGTGAGAGATGGAGCAGAAAGAGGTAAGTTTGCAAAATTTGCAAAAGAGGAACAAAAAGAAAAAGAAAAAAATGATGTGATCAGAAAAATTGGATGAAGAAAAGACATTGGTTACACAAAAAAGATGAAAAAGTTTAATTGAATTAATTGCTTTGAAACCAAACTGAACTAAAACTGATTCAAAAAATGAGTGAAGTCATATAAGTAGAAGAAAAAACAACAAATAAATTAGTTGTAATTGGTAGTTTGGTTGAAAAAAAGTAATTTTTAAGACCATAATTACCCACACACAAAAAATGAAGATTGGCACACAATCATGTTGTAATCATCGCTCACACCCCACATGGGCACACGATGTTACAACGGATTCACAATATAATTATGCATTCATTTCATACAACCACAAACAAATTATACACATTCACATCAATTACGCCAAACGACAACGATGTCTTTCACTATCAACATGCATTCATATTCACTTCACGAAATGCATTTATTTGCCAAACGACCACTATACCACAATCAATCGTACAATTCCTTAACTAACATAATTACGTTTTATCGGAAAAGTCGGGTAAAAGTCGGCTACAAATTACATCTTTTAGCATCATTAGTTTCTACATGTTTTTAGCTTCGAATCGATATAAAGAACACCAAAGACGAATAACCGAAACTCAAGTTACGAATTAAAAACACCAAACCAAAAAGTTCCAAGCTCGTTGAGCGAAATGTTCGCTCGTTGAGCGAGAAAAGTTCTGGAGATCTCGTTGAGCGAACACTACGATTCTAGCAGTAGCTCAGTCGCGCAACAGTCAATACAAAAGCTCCCAAAACTCAACCAAACTTCCACAAACATAGTCATTGACATGTATTAGTTATCATACTTCGATTATATCAAGTTTCAACCGATTAATCTACCAATTTCTTAGATTTTCATCAAAAACCTTAAAACCTCATATTTTCTAAACTTCTCCAAAACAAAAACTCAATTAATCTAACACATACATAATCATACACAATGATAAGATAACAATATTTCACACCCTTACCCGATTGTTTCGATTCCTAGGAGCTATCTTGAAGAATTTCCAAGCTTTCCCTCTTTTCCTTCTCCTTTCTCTTCTTCTCCTTTTCTTTCCTTTCTATTTCTTCCTATCTCTCTTTTTCTTCTCTTTCTACTCTTATATCTTTCTATCTATTTCTATTTCTGTTTTCTATTTTTCTACCAAATATCATTTTCTCTCAAAATTGTAATTCTACATAATTTCTAACTTAACATTAATTAGCAAATGTTTAAAATACCCTCCAATCTAATTTTACCCGAAAATTCTCAAAATGATAAAATAATATAACATATCAACATATCACATAAACACACCAATTTCATAATTAAAACAATTATCACTCAATTTAAATAAAAGACTCAACAGAAAATGAGAAATAATCGAATCGGGGCGTTACAACAACCAATAAGGATAACTAGTGGCAAATATCAAACAAGTTATGATGTCTTAAAAATTAATCCTAGAGTATTTTATTCTTAAATATTTCTCATGGAAGACTCCAAATATATGTTAACCAAATAACATCAATGTTGACTCCAAATATATGTTAACCAAATAACATCATGCTCAGACCAAAGACTCCAAATATATGTTAACCAAATAACAATTTCTAATAAACCAAAACCTTTTCTTCCAAAGACTCAAAATATATGTTAACCAAATAACATCAATGTTGTATAATATTTCACTGATCAAGTTTCCGCTGCTATATAAAGAAGTACAACAACAACAATGTAAACCCTAAACAATGTAAACCCTAAACAATGGAGACAACGAACCATGGATAAAGAAGACATACTAGAAAAGTAAGTATAGTCAGTATTAGAACGACGACAACGAAATCGTTCACGGCAATGCACTAGCTTGAACGACGACGACAATGGAAGAATGAACGACGACAATAGAAGAATGAACGAAGACAATGGCGGTTTCAGACGGTGGACGACGACAAGGGTTTCGTTCGTGTTTTGTATTGTTCGCAGAAAGAAAGAATGAATGAAAAAAGAATACTGAGTATTCTAATATTTTCATTTAATTAGACCTTAGACAACGCTTTTGTGAAAAGCACTGGCTAAGATAGCCCTTAGAAAGCGCTTTTGAAAAACGCTGACTAAGGTCAACCTTAGACAACACTTTTAATTTTTTTTAAAATTAAAAGACCTTAGACAACGCTTTTGAGGAAACCGCTGTCTAAGATATGCCTTTAAAAGCGCTTTCAGAAAGCGTTGTCTAATGTCTACCTTAGACAACACTTTTCCAAAAGCGCTGTCTAAGGTAGAACTTTTAGCAGCGCTTTTGCTATTTTTCGTGAACAGTTTCTGTGTTTTATTTTTTTTACTTATAGCAGCGGGTTTGTAATAAAATGCTGTCTAAGGTGCGCTATTAAAAGTCATTTTTGGCGTAGTGAATGCCAAAGTCGTCGTCACCTTTCCTATTCCGATTAGAACCCCTTTTCTCCTTATTGATATCACTTAGAACCATACTTTTGATTTTTGTTTGAAGAGAGATGAAAGTGACATCTATGTTCAAAGAAGAACTTTGAAGAAGAAAGAGTGAGAGATGGAGCATAAAGAGGGAAGTTTGCAAAAGAGGAACAAAAGAAAAAGAAAAAAAATGATGTGATTAGAAAAATTGGATGGAGAGAAGACATTGGTTACACAAAAAAGATGAAAAAGTTTAATTGAATTAATTGCTTTGAAACCAAATTGATTTAAAACGAATTCATAATATGAGTGAAGTCATATAAGTAGAAAAAACAACAAATAAATTAGTTGTAATTGGTAGTTTGGTTGAAAAAAAGTAATTTTTTAGACCATAATTAAACAAAAAAAAAATGAAGATTGGCAAATTTAAAGACAAGAGCAAAAATTTGTTTTTCACAACTTCTTATTTTCTTATATTATATAAATTTTAAGAAGAAAAAAAAAGACCAAAAACAATTAAATTTATATTAAAAAAAAAACCTAAACAATAAAACTGCCAAATGCAGCCACTGTTTTTCTGCCCTTTGTTGTATCATAAACAAGAAGTTGGAGTCGCAGCACTCATATCAACGCTTCCAGAGTTCGTCGTCAGCAACCACATACGGTGAGGAACTCCGTCCACCGCGATTTCCCGCTGCCCATTTTCAATTTAGGTCAGAAATTCAAATTTCTCTATTAGCTCACGATATTCATAGTCTTAATTTTAATTTAGCTTAGTGAATTCGTATGCGCGTGGGAAAATCTGATAATTAGGTTTAAGTAAACCCTAGATTTTACCATTACTTCGATTTTAGAAAAAATCCAGATTTTGTTCCTCCTTCATAGTAATAAAATTTTGAAGTTTGCAACAATAACTACTATATGACCACATTTTCTGTGTGGGTGCTAGTCTCCGAAATCGACATCGACACTTGTGATTATATATAATTTATTTATTTTCTCAAATTACTACCGGTGTCACCGACGTGTTTCCGGTGATATTTAGTTTATGTTCTTTCTTGAAGTGATATAAACTTGTGTTTCAGAAGAAAGTCATGGCAATGAACCATGTAAGATCTGTTAGATGCATTCTTGGCACCAAAGAAGCAATTGCGGTTGCATATCAACGAACTTATGCGACTGGTAAAGCAAAGAAAGGATCGAAAGGTGGTGCAGCTGCCGATGGACCCAAAGCGTCTTCTCTCAGCAAAGAAGTCAGGGCAAGTACCGTTGTAGGTGGCAACATTCTCAAGGAAGGAACTGATCCAAAAATCCTGCCTGACTCTGAATACCCTGATTGGTTGTGGCATCTACTTGATAAGCGCCCTGCGCTTAGTGAGTTACGCAGGAAGGATATCGATACACTCCCTTATGAAGATCTTAAACGCTATGTTAAGCTCGATAATCGAGCTAGGATCAAGGAGAATAACTCACTCAAGGCTAAGAACTAGTTCAATGTCAGAAAGAGAACCGGGGGTGGGGGTGGTTTAAAGATCAAACCGTGTTATAGGTATTTCCTTTTCGAGTTTTTTGTGGTTCTCAGTTTTGTGAGATTCCTTTGAGTTATTGATTTACATTTGTGCAAATTGTTGAATGGAAACAAATCCAAATATTTGCTTCATTTTGGACTTGTTTTTTTCCCCCTACTACTATTCAGTTTGTTTTTCCATTGGATGTTTAGTAGAATAAGTCCGATTAAGTATTAACTTTTGTTAATTAAATAGAACATGTCACAAAGTAAAGGTTTGATTATACCTGTATTTTCCTTTCCCCCAAACTAAAGGTTTGTTGCTTACCAAATGGTAATAGTAATATTCAATTTCTTCCATTCAAGGATCACTTCTGTCAATGTTTGGGTAAATTTTTTTTATTAGAATTTGAGTGTCTTTTACATAGGAACAACTTAATTTGGAGAATGATCAATATAAAGTTTATAGTTTCATTTTCATTTTTGATAGAAATGCAACGAGATCCATTATGATTGGCATTGTTTTCTCTTGTACCATATGATTCATGTTACCAAGATGATATATTTTAGTATGAGAAACTGAATGTGAATTGAATCTTTTATTGCTTCTTGTACATAAGCCCTAGTTTTGACATTGCATTTGAACTTCATTGGTGGAAGTCACCGTCTCTTGCTGCCCTGGCTTGTGCTCTAAAAAAGACTGGTTGTTCAAATAATCACTTCTTAGAGGTTCACTGAAAAATGCGAATATTGTTTCTCCTCTTTACTGTCATGGACTTGTTGGGGCCATCTGTTCAGGATAAGTCTGTCTGTGGAGCATGCACCCATGTACATTTCATTTAAAATTTTCATTGCTTCCTTTACATTGGCCTTAGTTTTGACAGTGCCGTCGAACGTTGTGGGTGGAATTAAACAACCATCTGTTTCCCATCGGTTTGAAATTTGAGCCTGTGCAAAATTTTGTTTTCATGACCCAGCATCATAGCAAGAAAAAGACTAGCAGAGGTAATGAAACCTGAGAGAGATGAGATGGTGATGAAACTGAAAGTGAAGATATAATTGAAGTTTAAGGTGATGGAGAGATTAACCAATATGGTTTCAAACTTAAACCAATAAAGGTTTGGTGGTATTAATACTAACATTATGGGTTAATATGGATCAAAAGGGTTAACATGTAAGTCTCCTTGGGTGAGTTGAGATGAAGAGAAATAGGAACAAAAGTAAGTGATGTCAGTCTGATTCGACTAAAGACACTTGATTTTGGTATCAAAAGAGCGACTTTGCAGGCATTCTTAAACATAGGTTGATTTCCGCTGCAGGTTTTAGGCTCTCCACCACGGCTAAATATGTGAAGGATGGTGGTGCCACAACACCATATGTCCGGTGTTATTGCAGGATTTTGGCGCTCCGCCATAGACCACCATCCGCTATCGATAACACTGCATTACATATGTTTAAAAATATTTTTGATACTTTAGGTGGGTAGACATAGTAATTATCAAGTGATACTTTCATTTTTAGTAACTAGAGCTTTACTTTTATATATTAGTATGGTGATTATTAAGTTGTCTTCCACAATCAGAGTCTTGAAAAGTTGTGAGCATTTCATTCTGTACCCAAAATAAAAATAAAATAGTATAACTTCTTTGTATCAGATTCTAACAGAAAATATCTATTTTATTCATATGAAAATATTTTTACGATTAACATATTGATTGATTTTATTCCTTCATGATGCTATTCACTTTTACATTACACTATCAGTATTGTAAAAGTGAAGAATATATATTACACAATTTGTTCATGTATTGAGAATGCTTCAAGCAGATGGCTGGAACCTAACTTTGTAAGGCACATCAGTGAGAGCCACACGTTGATTCCCATTACTATCCCTAAAGACTCCAACATTTCTGCACAACGGCTTGCAAAAGTTGCATACAGTAGGGCAAAACACAAGCTTATAGTCATCTTCATACTTCTCAATCTTGAACCAATTGCTAATGGTGTCTTTCCCAGGATTTCCGGCAACCCCACCGGTAGTCACAAACCATTGTCCGGATGAAGAATCAAAATTGTCAAGCGTCCATACCGTGGACTCTTCACACACTGTTTCAAGGGAAGTTTTGATGTTGAGATCAGTGGAAACCCTAATAACACCTTTCTTAGGGTTAACTGGTGTAAAAGTTACTCCTTGACCACGAAAACCCTCGACTACCACAACATTAAGTGGACATGTCTGGTTTGGTGATCTTGCTACAAGGACAAAACCACTACCGACAACACAAGGCCCGCGTCCATTGCACGGGGTTGTTGGGACGGGTCGGATGTAGTAGTCTACTCCAACCCGAACCTTGTTGCCTTCTATGTCAACCACTTGCTCAGGTGAAGCATCAGCTTCTCCAAACAAGGGTTGGGTGGACAAGGCAAAGAGAAATGCAAATGATAGGATTATAGATTTCATAGTTAGCTAGTATTCTTGCTTTAAGTATGTCTCTGTAAATTCGTATTGATGGGAGTTTAGAGGTGTTATAGGACTCAATTTATAGATAATGATGTGATCTAAAACTATGGATTGAATTGATATTTATATATTAAAAAAATAAGAATCAAAGTCAATGATGCCAACTCATAAAATTTCTTTGTTAAATTCTACAACTTCCAATTCCTCACGTCTAGTTAGCTATGTTAACATAAATCGATGAGTATTTCTTAACCCATCACGTATCTTCAGATGAATCTTTTTTTATTTAACTTTGATTTTTTTCGTAAATATATTTACAGAAGTAATTTTATTAGTTTTTTTTGTTAGTGTTTTTTGAGTCAGACCCCTAAATTAGAGGATTTCTTATTACACCCCTTGGGTTTCTTAGTCTCTTACACACCGTGCAAATTTCCATTTCTGTCTCTAGTTTCCGGATATGCACATCCAGATGCACCATTTTTTTTTAAAACTTTGATTTTTTCCAGATGTACAAATCACGGATATGCACATACAGAAGAAATTCTTAAATAGAACTTTCTATCCCCTCATTCTTATGTTTGGTAAATAATGGTGGTTCAAACATGTGAAAATTATGGCGGTTTGAACGACCATTATTTATCAAACATAAAAATGATTTGCACATCTGGAAAAAAAATCAACGTTTTTAAAAAAAAAATTGTGCGTTCGGATGTGCATATCCGAAAACCGGAGACAAAAAATTCTCCTAAATTAATTGTTTATGTATATATATTTACGGAAACAATTTATTTGTAACTTTGAGATCTGATTCAAAAATGAATAAAAATGTGTTTTTGGTGTTTTCAAAGGTGTATCTACGGAAAAAATTAACGTTGAGTAAAACTCTTATGCGAAGTTTTAAGAATTTCCTTCCGGATGTGCATATCCGGATTTTTTCCTGATTTGCACATCCGAAAAAAATCAACGTTTTTAAAAATGGTACGTCTGTACGTGCATATCCGAAAATCGGAAACAAAAACGAAAATTTCCACACTTTGTAAGAAATTTAAAGGGTGTAATAAAAAATTCACCTAAATTAATTGTTTCCGTATATATACTTATGGAAATAATTTCTTTGTAATTTTGGGGTCTGATTTAAAAATGAATAAAAATATATTTTTGATTTTTTCAAAGATGTATCTACGAAAAAATTAAAAATTAAGTTGAATAAAAAAAATATTTTTTTTTGAAAACGCATTAAGTGCATGGAAGATCCCCGAAGGTAGATTAAGAATCCTGTTAATTGATTGTATTGGAAATCATGGTGAGTCAATTCAACAAGCCAGGATGAAATGAAATAAACAAATCCGTTTACAATTCAGTGACGCCAAATTTGAAGCAGCTTTCACATACTTGGTGATTGAGGTATTTTGTCAACATTTTTTTTTTCTAACTCAAAAATGAATAACACATATTTGTTTGTTTGTAGACTCACGTTAAATTAGTAAACCTTCACGCAAACATTCACTAAATCTTCAGCTGGTTATGAACACCATTCAATTTTAATTGAAAATTTAAAACCGCTTGTTTTTAGCGTCTCATAGATATAGA
This sequence comes from Lathyrus aphaca, assembly GCA_963966055.1. Lineage (NCBI taxonomy): Eukaryota > Viridiplantae > Streptophyta > Magnoliopsida > Fabales > Fabaceae > Lathyrus > Lathyrus aphaca. Next base: position 219,999,953 of record OZ014519.1, read on the forward strand.
TTGAGATCATATACACATAGTTATATAATTATATGGTATATGAATGTCAATGGGGCGGGGACGGAATGTATCTTCTTCCCGTCCCATGGAGGATAATTTTTTTTCTCTCCAAAAATTATTTGTGGTTGATAATCTTCTCTTAATGTTCCATGGTTCTACTCTCTTAAAAAGAGATGAATTTTCTATAAGCATAACACTACTTGAGAGTTACTCTATAAGACTACTTGAGAGTTACTCTATACATGAACTATTAGAGTGCATCATGTACATTGTGATGAAAAATTAAATGACCCTTTAATGAAATGTTTAGCTAGAAAAAAAATAAAGGATGAGATTATTGACAATAGATTAATGAATCTTCATAATAGTAACCCGGTCTAAACGAGTGGAAATCCCAAAATTAAAACTCAATGGGTAATAACATGTTGTGAAGCTATATGAAAATGAACTTGTTATTAAGCATGGCTCCTGAAGTAATTAGAGGAAAACATTTGACATTTTTATTGAATGACTTTGTATAGAATGAACATGTCAAATATTTTTCTATATATTTTTTCTTTTAAAAACTTGTTTTTAGAAGTCTTCTCTTTCCCTCCCCTCAAACTCTCAAACAAAGCCTGAGTGAGATTTATACTGTGAAGTACTTAAATACTAGAAAACTTTTGATAGACTCAACTTTGTGAATGGGGAAGTTGAACAACTTCCTATGAAATCTCAAGCTAAGAAAAAAGTTGTAAGTCTAATGTTTAAGATAGAGTTCAAGATATCGATCAATTTTGTTAAATTTGAATCTTACTCAGATGTTAAATTTCAAGTCTATTGATACTTTTTTAGATGTTCTTACCACCACTATTTGAGAGGAGTATTTTAGACGAGGCTTAGAGTGCATTAGGATACCGTAAAATTTGATTAAGTTGTTTTATATCGAGGACTTCGTGATTGATAATCTACTTCTACAATTTTCAACAATACAAAAATCTAATATCTAATTATAAAAAAGATTACCTAATTTTTTTACCACTAAACCCTCATAATTAAATTTAATTAATAATCTAATTTCAATGGTACATATGTCTTATTACTTAATACCTCACTAATAGTAATTTGACAATTAATATATCTGATGTGTCAGCCACTTTTTTTATTTGTGAAGCTCAAAATACCTACACCCTGTTTTTTATTTATTTGGGAAGCTCAAATTACCTACGTCCTATTTTCGATGATTTCAAAACTGATTTCTATTAGGCGGCACATGGGAATCTCAAGGAACCCTAAATTCTTCTTTTGATTCTCCTTTCTACAATAAATTATTCAACTTATTTATGCGGATTCAAGACTCAACACTTCTTCTGCATTGCTTCTGAATTTGGAGAAGTTTATGCAATGGGGTTCAAAAACTTCATCTTCCTCAACACATCTCAAAATCAATCTTACAAAGCACACAAGAACGACATAAAAAAGTCAAAGAGGCATCACCACACTTCAACCAATTAAAGGGATGAATCCAAAGTTTTTGAGGAACTAAAGATACGCAAGGAAGCATAACAAGAAAATGGTGAAATCGCTACTGAGGCTGCGTAAAGTGTCGATTTATTATGGTCTTTTTTATATTTCCATCCAATATTAGTACTATGTTAACCTCATATTGTTTTGAAGTTATATTAGATGAAGTGTTTATGTCAAATGTTATAATTAAATTGTTTTGAAGTTTTTTAATTTAGAGAAATTGCAGTACTCTGTTAGATTTCTTTATTGAAAAAAAATACCTGCATATATCAGTCTCAATGGGATTCAAGATTTCAGTTTGTTGGCTTGAATTATGCAGAAAGCACCCATAGATTTTGATACTGAATTTAATCACTTGACTGATTAATCTTGCATATCCTTCAAATAGTTAGTATGCTATTCTTTACAAATACGTTTTCCTTGGCCTTTTGTAGCAACTTTTTATCAGATTTTTCTTGAAAATGTTTGTTTATATTTTTGATTTTGTCGTCAATTTTTGCAGTTAACAGGTGTAAATGTCATTTTTCTCCTCAAATTCTCATCAATCCAATGGAAACCACTCTCACTTTCTTCATGCAAACCTCTTCTTACCGGGTATCTATCTGCATTTACTCAAACCACTCAAACCACGCTCTTCCATTCTATATATACATAATACTATTCAAATTTGAGTTCGTTTTTCTGTCTTTAATTAGTTTACACTTTTTCTCATAATGGGGTCACTTTTATTTATGTTACTATAATGTTGAGTGAATTTAACCTTATTATAGATTATGTGTTCGATGAATTGTCAAACTTTTTTTTGGATTATGTTTCTTGATAGTTGAAATCACGCTTTATAGTGATGGGGATTGTTTCTATCCAACCTATATTAACCTAGAATTAGATACTACTGTCCTAGGAGACATTCAAAAATATTTCCTGCATGCTCCAAGATCTCTGGGAAGGTCTTCAGTATTGAACAACCTACAAATCAAGTTTTGTGATATTCAATTTGAAAATGTTGCTAAGACTTCCAATGCAATAAGGAATAACCTCAAGCCTTGAACAATTTTGTAAGCTCCATTCTTCAAGGCCGACTAAATTGTGCACGGTTGAAGCCTGTTTCTTTATTGTCGTTTCGTCTCATTTGCAAAGTTCTTATTCTTTATTTATTGTCGTTTCGTCTCATTTGCAAAGTTTAACATAAAAAATAATGGGGGAAATAACGGGGGGACGCACTGCCTTAACACACTGTTAGTATTAAATTTGCCAAGACTTCAAAAATATAATTTATGCTTTTGAAATGTTATGAATTTATGTTCCATATTATTCAATAAAGATTGTCAAACATTGTCCCAAACTAACATTAAACTTTTACAACAATTTTATCTCTATGGATACTTCTTTCACCTGACAAAGATCACCAGATATCTTCAATTAGTAGATAACATTTTGGAATTCAAGCATTTTCCTTTTATCACCATGTGTTGGTTCATAGTAAAGACACACAAAAATTCTTGAAGAGGTTTAATATATCCGAATTGGTTTAATATATTGGTGAAGATGTAAATTCAAATGAAAAGAAGCATGGTATCAGATTCACACCCCTTTAATATTCTTTAATTTATTTGTCTTCTTCTGGTTTTAATCCAAGACAACTATTTATGTATGAAGAGTTTTGGCCATCAACTACATAATTTATTCTACACACAACTACACTGCATAATTTAAAGATGAAATATTTAAGCATAATTTAAAGATGAAATATTTAATATATTTGAAAAATATTGAATGAATGTTTATTAATTAATTAGTTTGAGTTCGATTTTTTATGTGCTTTAGAGTTATTTTTGTATATTTTTATATTTTATTTTGGATCATGAAATTTAAAAAGCTTTGATAATGAATTTGAGTATTCTATATATATCTAAACAAACACTTCAGATTTAACATCAAATATAGAGAATCAATATTAAATCAAATTGTATGTAATTTATTTTAAAAAAATCTAAGAGAATTAAATGTAATTACGTTGATCTTTCTTAATTATTTTTTTTTTAAATTTTTTTTTAATATTTAAATTTATTTAATTATAATAAATGTACTATTAATTTAACTATTAAAAACGAAATTGGTTATTTACTAATTTTCATTTTATATATATATATATATATATATATATATATATATATATATATATATATATATATATATATATATATATATATATATATATATATATATATATATATATATATATATATATATATATATATATATATAATTTTTTGAACTCAAACGTTTTTTTTGGTTAAATAACACAATGATTGGAATTAATATTCGTATAATTATTGTTATTTAATGAATTAGTTTTATAAATGAAAATGATATTTCACATTGAATTTAAAAAAGATATAATATTTATTATAGTTTAATGGAATTGATATTAGAATAATTATTATTATTTAATGAATTAGTTTTATAAATGAAAATGATATTTCTACAATGAATTTAAAATTAATTTTAGAATCTCTAAAGGTAGAATTTGTACTAATATTAATATATGAATCATTAGTAAAACAAAACAAAATCAATTGAGATTTTGTAATTTTTTTTAAACTTATAAAATAACTAAAAGTTATCAGAATTTTTTCTAATCAACTTTATAATAGTAATCCTGATAAATAAAATATATTGTGGGGTAATCATCAAAATTTAATGATAAAAGGTAATCATAAATTTTTTATGATAAAAGGTAAAAGTTTAATGAAAGAATTAATTTTATAAATTGAATAAATTATCATTGTTTTGAAAAACGGAAATGAGATACAAATAATTTTATAAACATAATTAATTCTACTATTTTTACAGTTATTTTTATAAAATTGAAGTATTAAAATAATTATTTTTAACATGAATAAATTAAAAAGTTAGTGTATATTATTAGTATATATTTGAAACCATGTGAATATTTATAGACTATAAAACAAATTTCATAGCTGACAAATGAGATTGAGAAATATGTAATGTGAATTTAGACGTGATTCGTACGAGAGTACGAGAAGATGTTATAAATGTTAAGGTTTAGATAAATTTGACTAATATCTAAAAAATAATGTTTTTTGAATTGGAAAAATAATTTTATTGGTAGTTTTAAAATTAACTATATTGATTCAACTAAATTTTGTTAACTCATCTGGATTCAAGGGTAGATGTAAACGTATCTATGAAAAACTATGTTGTAGACATTTCATTTTAATGTCCATCTTTTAAACATTTATTTTGCTGCAGTTAAGAGAAAACTATATGATTTTGAAAATGCTATTGATATATTTTTTTTTAAAAATATAATATTATTTCTCATATAAATCATGTTTTATGATTAATTGATAAAATAATTATGATTTATGATTATAAGTATCATAAAAATCATTTAAATTATGATTTATGATTTTCTAAAATGATAAAATAATTTTTTAAACAAATATTCCAAAATAAGTAAATATTAATTTGAAAAAAAATATATAAAGTGAACAATTGAAATCGATAAAATTTTCCATCATTTTTAAACAAATTTATTGAGAAATATTAGCAAAATTGTGATTTGTTTAAAATTGAAAGTAAGTATTATTATAATTTAAATAACATTTTGTTACTAAAAAATATTAAAAATCATGTATTTTTTTATGAAATATTAATAAAAATCATGTATTTTTCAATAAAATACTTTTGGAAAAAACCATTATATGTATGGTCACTTTATCAAAGAGTTCCATTATATTAGAGTAACTTTTATTGTTACATTTTATTAAATAGTAATCATGAAAAATAAAAAAATATTGGTAATCATGAAAAACTAATGATAATCATGAAAAAATAATGACAATTGTTTTTTACTAAATTAAAAATAAATAATTGAAAAATTCAAATACTATAGTGAAAAGAAAAAAACATACTAAGATAAGAAAAAATGAATAATTTAAAAATGGAATGACTTACTTTAAATGTTCTAATATGAAGTTTAACATTTTGTAGAGTTAAACTTCTATTATGAAATTCTCCAACTCAGAAGATGTAATATTCATTTAGAACTGAACAGAAGATGAAATATTCATTTAGAACTGAAATTTGACGGGATCTGTCATAGGGTAGATTTGTAAAAATTGTAAATATGATATAATAAGAAGAATTTAATACTGATATTTGATGGGAAACTGTTATAAACTTTAGGTTTAAACAAATTGATTAATATGTAAAAGATAATGTTATTTGAATTGGAATGATTTTATTCATGTTTGTAGTTTTAGATTTACAATTCAACTGAGTTTTGTTAATTATTGAAATTGCAAGCATGATCCATAATCACATATTGTGTATTGAATGCTATCAATATATATATTTTTGAATACCATATGTAAGAAGTCTTGATTTTGTATTTGTAATTTATTCATATTATTGTTGTTGGATTTATTAACCTATTAAATTGGTTACTCTAAACAAAATTTAGACTCTGAAAAAAGTGGTAGAATTGACAAGTGATATTTCGCAACGTAGCTTTGAAAAACAAACCTACTACGTGACTCATCCGATAATTTCTTTGATGACATAATCGTTTTATTTATTTATTTTTTTGAAATTCGAAAATTAACATTTATTGATTTCAAAGGGAGTTGAACTATTATAAATAGTTAAGCTAGTAGCATAACAACTAGCTCATTATGAACAAACCTGTAACCGGCCTAATAAACTATCAGTTAGCTAAACTAACTTCCTCAACCAGTTTAAAACTCATAAGAAATAGTTTTTCTTCTCTTATGAACTAATTCAAAAAATTAATCTCAATAATTATGATAAGAGATATAAATAATTTACATAAAAAAATAAAATAAAGTTGCAATAGATGGAGAAAAGTATAGACTGACGAGTTTTATTCATTTATATATAATTTTATTCTTCACAAGGAAAATCAAACTCCATAATCCTTATAAACACACTTATAATTTGCTACATTGGAAAAGCTTAATTATGAGTTTTTTGAAACTTAACTTTGAAAGGAACATTAGTGAGAGCCAAACGCATTTCCCTAGTCTTATACACATAATACCCAATATTTTTGCATGCATGCTTGCAAGAAGGACATACATTGGGACAATAGACCAACTTATAAGCATCATCATACTTCTCAATCTTGAACCAATTTCCGATTGTTTGCGAACCCGGGTTGCCCAATACACCATCCGTCGTCACAAATGTTTCTTCCTTGGAAAAAGGATCAATCTTCCACACTAAGGAATGGTGAGGACATCTAGAATCATAAGCTTCATTCGAAAACAATATGTTTAGATCAGTGGAGACGCGAATAACGCCTTTCTTGTTGTTAACGGGTGTGAACCGCAACGGTAATCCTGGATTTTGTTTCACAACAACTACATCAAGAGGGCAAGATTCACCGGTAGCTTCGAGGGCAACACCTCCGCTAGTATTGAAACAACTAACAAAGCCACATATGGTAAATGGCTCTGTGGGAATGATGTAGTAATTGGCATCAGCTCGAAGCTTCTTTCCCAATGTGTCGACGACTTCATTGGGTGAAGCTTCGGCTGATCCAAGTAGTGGTTGTGAGGACAAGGCAAATAGAAGAAAAACTGCAAGCTTTATGCTCTTCATTTTGTGTGTTAATATTGTGTTTGTTTTGGAAATGATTGAGGATATGATGGAAAGTAGAGCATCAATTTATACATGCTACTTATGGTCAATGATTTTGAGAATTCAATTGGCCAATATTTGTTAATTGTTGTATTTGTAATTGCATTTAAGAACTACTTTCAAAATCTATGGTTATGTCTTAATAATAAGAAAAATGTTGTTACTGGTACTTGGTACTTTACCCAATCCTCAAACTGAGACGTGTCGTGTAAAAACAGTGTGCAACTATCTCTATATTTTCCAGCTAGTATGTAAATACGAACAAGTTGGATAATCTTCAATTTCATAGATAGCATATCATGAACTGACTTGGTCGTATAAGAGATACTTTTTAATTTTATTTTAAAGAATGGATGGATTAACATATGAAAGTAAACAGGGGAAAGAACCTAGAATCAGAAAACCAACTTAACAAATTTGTTTATATAATATAAGGTTAATAGTCATTTTCATCTCTGCCATATAGATCATGTTCAAAAAACTAATCTAAAAAAATTAAAAATTGCATAATTTTTTTTAATATCTAAAAATTCTCTCGATTTTGACCTTTTTCATATTCAATTATCAAAAAAATTGATATGATCCTTGGAAACTCTTTCTAATTAGTATAATCTTGTTTTCTTGGAAACTCTTTCCACTAAACTAATTATATAATCTTGTTTTATATATATATATATATATATATATATATATATATATATATATATATATATATATATATATATATATATATATATATATATATATATATATATATATATATATATTAATTTATGACTTTAAAACTAAAACTACTTGAATAGTTTAATAAAACTCACACTAAAACTAGTTTAATAATTTAATAAAATCTTACAACAGTATTTTAATGCTATAATATTAAAATTAAAATTAAATTTTAATAAAATAAAACTAATTATTCATTAATGTTTATTTACAAATCTTTTAAATTAAATTTTAATAAAAATAAAACTAATTATTTATGAGATTAATTGTTATGCATTGTTACTGTAAAATAATTTACACCATCAATCCATCACAATCATTCATAATCATTATTTAAATATAATTAAAATAAAAGTCAAATATAATTTTAAATCTGACGGTTACTATTCACCTGACAGTGTAAAAACATTGATTCCAATTAAATTTATTATTTATTATTTAATTAAAATGCACTGATAGTGTAAAACAATTTTACATTGTCATTGAGTCATAGTCGTTGGATGTTGGAACAACTTTGACTTTTACTTTAAAAATAAATAAAGTAATACAAACGGATGATGACAATGAATTGACAATGTAAAACTTATTAAACTGCCAGTGTATAACAATTAATCTCTTGTTTATTTACTAATTATTAAATAGTATAAATAGTATAAACTAATAAACTAGTTTATATTAACGTTTATATTATTTAATATTTAATGTAGGTAAAAAAATATATTGTAGGTGAACGTTTAAATTAATAAATAAATTATTAAATGGCATAAATAGTTTATACTATATTAACGTTTATATGTTATACTATTTATAATATTAACATTAATAAACATATTATAAATAGTATAACAGATAAAATAAAAACTATTAAATATTATAACAGATAAACTATTAAATACTATTAATAATAAATAGTATAAATTAAAAAACTATTAATTACTATAACAGATAAACTATTAAAAACTATTATATGTTATACTATTTATAATATGTTTATTAATTTAAATATATTATAAATAATTATTGTAGCAAATAATAATATTTAAAAAATAATTATATTTAATTATTAATAGTTAATTATCAAATAAATGTTTCAATATATATATATATATATATATATATATATATATATATATATATATATATATATATATATATATATATATATATATATATATATATATATATATATATATATATATATATATATATATATATATATATATATATAACAAGACATGAAAGTTAGTCTAGTGGTAAAGCCTTGCTCTTGTATCGCAAGGGTCACATGTTCAATGCCCTTATCCAATAAATTTTTGGTATATTTAACATGTTTTGTTTCAAAATTTAAAATAAATAAACAAACGAACGTGGCATACGTTTTCTCACGTTTGACCACTTTACTTGAAGCGATTTTGAGGGTTGTTTGTTCCACAATAAAACCTTAAGTCATCAATCCCACCAGTGGAGAAACCTCGGTCAAGTCCACACATGTATATCTCCCTCCTACACACCTATATACCAGAACATCTGCAAGCCTAAGTGTTGATCTCCTCTCATGTGGGTATTTGAAGCCTGAAAGCTCCTTACATTAAATTGTTTGTTTCCCAAATGTATCCAAACATGCCCCGCGAAGGAATCATAAGGTGATATCTCAAGATAGTACAATACTCCACCAGTGACATATATTGGCTCATCCCATAAACATAAATAGTAAGGAGAAAGTCATGAGCATTTGCGACTTGCAAATAATCAAAAATTGTTTCTATCTTGGAGTCATGTCAAAATGTACATCCATGTCCTGAACACTTTTATAAAAACGAGCATCCGCCAAAACATTTTGTGCTTTAGGAGAGACGATGCCCTTGCTAGTAAAATTGCTAAGGTCAAAATTCAGAATTGCAACACTAAGACCATCCAAAAGTCTTCCGAAATGAGAGTTCATACCATATACCCCCACTTTCTTTCAATATATGATTATGTAACTGTCAAGATTGGGCCATAAAAGCTGTAACACCCCACTTTCCTATTTTAGAAAATAATTTAAAATAATACAAAATTCTGAGTTTTTAACAACAACAGTGGAATGTCACACCTCAAAAATAAAGTCAACAACAAAACCTCTTTATTGTTAAAGAATTATTCACAGTGGAAAATAATCGTTTTATTCAACTCATGGAAACTTCCAACATCAACAATATTCATCAACATCTCTTGATTTATAAAGTTTCAACAAAAATACGATAGTAACAAATAATGAGAATAAGTAAACATAAAAATTCCCCGAGTTCTATGTTACGTATCAGAGCGACTCCTAAGACTCGATCAAGCAAATTGTACTCCAAGCGTACTCAAGTACCTGAATCATCTGTACTTCCAACAAAGCACAGACACAACAAACAACAAGGGGGGGGGTGAGAACTACATTCAATAATTAACAGTGTATAATACATGTTAAAGGGCATTATCTCACGCACTCAACATAAACAACACATATACACAACAACAATTATCAACATAATTTATGATTCAACAACATCAATAATGCAAAGTGACTCAAGAATGACACAATGCATGTGGTACCAAATCACTATGGTTCATTCAATCAAACTCGATACATAACAGAATCCGGATAAATCACATATGTAAGTTCTGTAATTGGCATGAATTTTGTAAAACAAATATTGCAGCAGTGTGTATGTACAAGATTTTTGCAAAAGAAAGAAAACATTAAGCAAATGAATCCTTTTATGTGTGTCCAAACATGTTGTGTTGAAATGTTTCAACATCTGGATCAACATGTCGAAGAATATGTCAAGACAGTTCATTCGACATCATGAACTGTTGAAGATGGATTGAAGTTTCTGTTTTAGTTTCAACAAAAACATAATATTTTGAAGATTTAAATCAATCCAATGGCGCTGATTGTAAAAGATATTGAAGACTCAAATTTACATTGAAGAAAAATATTGAAAAATATAGAGTTTCTATATTTAGAGATATTTTAGGAGTTTTTATATTTGAAGATCGTTTTGTATATTTGTAGCAGATTTTTCTGCATATTTTGTAGCAGTTGTTGCTGTGATTTTTTAGGCCTAAATCCGGTTGGGAATAGGTTATAAAAATAAACCTTATAACCTAGTTTAGACCTAACCAACCAACGAAAATGTAAATATTATTAGGGTTGTGTTCTTGTGGCAGCCTTGCGCAATAAGGAACCCTGTTGTGGCTATTTTATTTGTGATTCTCAAAGCTGCTAAGCAAGAGAAGTATTTTACTTAACTGAAGTTGTTAAGCAAGGTTAAGGTATTGTAATGGAAGTGTAAATTCTGTTTTGGATTGTTGTGTAGGTAAAGTGCCGTCAATATCAGCCACTGACTATTAAGGACTGTGAGACATTACCAAGGTGATTGGAAGTGAGGATGAGTTTCTCATATTTAGGAGTTCCTAAGTAGAAGTTGTACGGGTTGTGATTAAGTGAGAAGATTGTAAATTGTAGGTGTTTATTAAGAAGTCTTTGAATTGATACTATATAGTGGATTTCCTTCCTGACTTGGTAACCCCGAGAGTATATGAGTTAGCATCGAACTGGGTTAACAATTTGAATATGTTCTTTACAGCTTTCAGTTTATTTATGTAGTATATGTGCTGAATGTCATATCAGATGTTTAAACATCCTGAAGAATGTTTGAAATTGATATATCAGAATTTTTAAATACCGTTGTGTATGCCTTGCCATGTTTATATGTAACATATAAGATGTCTCAACATCATATTCGACATCTGAGTCTCTCATACCAGAATTTCAACATACACCATCTGACAATGATTTATCTTCAACACTCTCCACAATGGAGTTCAGATGAATCACATATGCCCATCCGACAACGAATCATCTCCGACCATAATTAATAATAATATCATGAATGCATGACAATGGGTATGCACAGAAATGTATAATAATCATTATACATCTTCACGATCCATTTGATCAAATGAGATACACAACATGGAAATTTATGCATACAACATGTGTATAATAAACATTATACATTATCACGATCCTCTGGATCACACCAGAAATACATACAACACATAACCAACAATAGACAATCATAATAATGATTCTTCTTATCATAATGAATCACATACGACATAACTACACTAATAACTCCACATCTACACGATTCCCCCAACCGCCTAAGGAATACATACTCATCATAACACACCATAGTTCACCACACATGTTCCATTAATTTAACCCTCACATTATACCAAGGAGATATATCACCTAGCCATAATTAGCTAATCATCTGACTACTTCACTCAACCTCGATTATTAATCAACTTCACCTCCCATTATAGTTCCCACAATCACCAAATGTACCCCACACGACTTACTTAATTAATCGCCTAGTTAATTTACCTAAATTTCATAAATAATTATTTTCCATCACTAATCCTCGATTAAATGATTCCTGATACTTATTTTAACACTCCAGATTAAGGAAATCTCCAATTGACACGAAATCAGGACAAAAAATGTGAAACACCAAAATTGCCCTACAAGCGTGGTCATACGCGTATTTCATAGGGTCATACGCATAATGACCAACTTCTACACATCCCATACGCCACCATACACCCATCATAATCGTATTACCCCTCACCCTTAACTCAATACTCGTATTACCTCCACTTATGCATATTACCAAGCTTTCCTACATGTATCCTACGAAATGGGCAGATGGTCATGCCAAAATACTTCTCATATGCGTATTTCCCTTGCATTACGCGTAATGACTTGATTCCACACCATTCCATATGCGTATTGCCCTTGCATTACGCGTAATGACTTGATTCCACACCATGCCATACGCATATTACTGCCTCATTATGCGTAATACCTTAGTTTCACGCCATGCCATACGCGTATTACTGGCTCATTACGCATATGGACAAAAACCACCACATTTTCATGTTTTCCCCTTCATTCTGAATCTGTTCATCATGGTTCTCATTTTCACACTTCATGCCAGTCCTAAGAAGGTTTCTACACCAGTTTTACACACTTCTCCGACAACAATACAACATATGTACATGGAATGCAACATACATAACAACAACAACAATATTTCATACCAGAATTCAATTAAACTAGATTGAATTCACAACCAATTATACAAGCAACATATTCATCAGACAACATCATACATAGAAAAATCGTACTAGGGAAAGGACCCCTCACTATCCCATCATGTTATTGTTGTAACCCAAAATCTTCCCTCCCATATTCAAGACAATATGTCTCAAGAGGTCTCCTGATGATCATAAGATTCACAATTGCTCAAAAGGATTCAAGGTTTCATCAGACAAAGCCTCCTCCTAAGCAATGGATCTAAAACTAGGGTTTTGAATTTCTCAAGGAAAAGTGGACTTCCAAAGCCTCAAGTGGACTTTATGAAATCCCATATACCTCAAAGAATCCTCATGTCAAGTTTCAAGGCCTTCCACGCAAGTTTGGTTAGTCAGATGCTCAGATACCCAAAAATTAGTTAGTTTGGTCAACAAGTCAACTATGGTCAATATAAAGTCAAACATCAAGATTTTTGGTCAACATCAAGATTATGAGGTGAAATGCATCATTTGATCAAGTTTTGATCATGATTCATCAAGGAAACCTCATAATCATCAAGAATCAGGAGTTACTAAATTAGGGTTTTGTGTAGGAAAAGTCAACTGAACTTTGACCAGCCATAACTTTCACATGCTTCATAAAAAATTTCCCATCCAAAGCTCATTTTAAATGAAATACAAATCTGTACAACTTTGTGTCTCACAAGCCAAGTCCAAACAAGCTTCATTTGAAAGGTATGAGCCAAAACATTACATGTCCTTTTGAAAGTCAACAAAAAGTCAACTTTTTCCAAAGCTCATAATTTGAAAATGGAAAAATATATGGACATGGGACGAAAGGGTTGATTAGAGGACACTTTAAGATTTCTAAAAAGTCCTAGAAAACCTTCATGGGATCAAAATTGAGGAAGTTATACATTGTTGAAGTTGGGAAATTTTCAAGAGGTGTATGAAATAAAAAGGCCCATAACTCCAATTCTTTCCAAATGGGCCTATGATATTTCAATCCAAACTCAAAGATAAGTCCATTCACGACCCAATAAAAATATTTTCTAATTTTTATTATATTATATTTGATTTTAATCATTTAAAATTATTTTTAATTAAAATAAATTATAAAAAATCAAAGATTTGATCTAAAATTTATTTTTAGATCAAATATTGGTTGTTTAAATTGATTGATCATTGCCAATTTCGTACAAGACCAATATAACATGATAATATTTGATTTTTTGACAATTATTGATAATTGGTTTCTTCATTCACAAGAAATCCATAAATCCTTCACCAATGCCCATTCTCTTGACCTAAATTGCTTCACTATAAAGACATAAGAGAGAAACAATACAAGGGGACGAAAAATTCAGATAAGAGAGCACCTTTCAAACTTCAAATTTTTCAAAAAAATCCAATTTTCGTTTTTAGCATTCAAGGCTTTTTCAAAGCATTCCAAAGGTTGCAAATCATTCCTTGGTGTTCATTGAACATATCCCAATCGTTTTCATCATCAAAATCGTAACCACATGCATAAATCGAATCAGATTTTAAGCTCTTCTTGAAATTCTTTTATTCTGTTAATCCATGCATTGTAAATTTTTTTTGATGCTTGAATATTGTTTATAATGTGTCATAGAACGTTTCTGGATATTTTATTTGAAGCTTTGATGTAGGTACCGCGTCTCACCATGGCTAGGGTTCTTAGGTTGAATTTGGGGCTTTATAATTTAAGCCATTTAAAGACCTTTTGAGAACCTTGTTGAGTTGTGTAGGTCATGGGTGATTGAATGATATAATTAATTTGGAATAATTTTACGTGTTATGTGATGTTTGAGAAAATACAGGATTTCCTACAAAAATAAATATGCAGCAAATTTTGTAAGTAATTTTGCAGGTAATGTTGCAGGTCTAATGGTTGAAGATAATGGAGTTTAGCGCGATTTCTGGATTTCAAAAATTAACATATTTTATATTTTGTTTGTGCTGGGTTATTGACACCAACGAGCGGTTGGTCTGATGGCTAGAGGGTTGGCCTATGGAGTGGAGGGTGTGGGTTCGAACCCAGTCTTCAACGTTTTTTTATAACCTAATTCTTCTAATAGTTGTATTTTATATATTATTTTGTTCAGGTCATTATCATGAGGCGCACATGGCCTGGTGGATGGAAGGCTGGTGTTTGAGGCATAGGGCGTGGGTTCAACTCCACCCCAAACATTTTGGCAAAACCTAGTTTTTTCCTATATTTTCTTTATTAATTTATTTTTTTCTAATTAATAATATTAATTAACCAATAAATTGATTAAGCTAATCATTTTCTAATATTTCTTAAAAAATAATTCCATACTAATTCTTAATTTTTTTTATATAATGATAAATTAATTTATTTCATTAAGGTTTTATTTATTTAGGTTTCATAACTAACTCCCCTGATTTTTCCTAAAAAAACCTGATGATTTCGCCACAAACCCTAAATTTTTTCCCTAAACCTCAAAACCCTAATTTTTCTTTAAATCTAAATTTTTTTCACAAACCCTAACCCTAATTTCTTTTTTTCTTTTTTTTTTACAAACCTTTTTCAAATTTATTTTCTATTTCATTATACTTTAAATTAAAGTCCTTTATTTATTTATATGTAATTCCTTTATTTTTTGTTATATTATGTAATTGCTTCGTATTTGTAATAATTAGGTTTAAATTTTTGTCTGATTATTATGTAACTGCCCCGAAGCCATGTAATAGTGTAGGAACTTTTAATTCCTGCCTTTAATTTTTGTATATGCTCACTGCGTGGTTAGTAATCTAGGGCGTGCAAAGGATAATTGAAATCAATATGGACTTAGAAAACTAATATCAAGATAATTATTTGAAAACAAGCTTCACACACATAAGTCGATCGTTCTACGATCGCCATCTGCACTTCCTATGGTTCCCCATTGGTTTCCTTAAACAAATGGTCAAGTCCCTCGAAAGTGGGGGTGTCTTAAAAGCAATGTCCCTTCAAACAGATAAATCATCAAGTCCCTTCAAAGTTAAAAAGATCATAGTCCCTTCGAAGTTGCCTACGGAATAAATGATCTCGTCCTTCGATGACCCTACGAAACAAATGATGATAGTCCCTACAAGTTGCTTTCTCTGACCATACGATGACCCTAGGTCCGTCCCTTAATAAATTCAAGGTAATGACTACTTACTCCTTAATAGTAAGGACAATCTTACCCTTGAAAGGAAATAAAGAAGCATGAAAGACCAACTTAGGGTAGGTAGCGCTTAATTACTTGCTCACACTTTCAAAAAGTCTTTTCACACCTCACTTTTAAAATATTTTCAAACTCAAGACTTTGTATACATCTATACGAGGATCATTACAAAGACTTATGAAATTTTCTAATCACACACTACACATTTTTCAAACAAGTTAAAGTGAGCTAAGTAATTAAGAGCTCATGGATAACCATGGATATAAAGGTTGCTAACACATTCCCTTTATATAACCTATCCCCCAAACTCAAAATCTTGTAAAGTCTTTCCTGTTCTTTTATACTTTTTCCTATTGGATAAAATAAAATTCGATGGCGACTCTTGCTATCCGCACATGTTTTTGTCAAATAAAAACACCTAAGTCAGTTCTCCCACCGTGTTACAGAACTGACGACTCTGCTGGGGACTAATAAGTAAAAGAGGGGTTACCTTAGGAATTAGATCACTTACTTGTTTAATTTGTTTGCTTTATCTTTAAGGGCTTGTTGTGGGGTTACTGTGTGAAAGATCCTAACCCAGATCTAGTGTACCTTAGGTAAGTGGAAATAGACCAAGGAAACTGTACGGCGTATACCGATATGGTTGATATGGTGGCTGCAGTTATTGTGACTTCTTGGTTGGTGCTTATGTTCCTTAAGCAAGTTGAGGATAATATGAGGCTGCCATATGTTGTCATTAACACTAACTACCCTTTAGAACCCTAATTGACCCATCTTGGCCATTAGAAAGTAGTGAGATAACCAACTTTGGTGAAGTCTAAAGTTGGCTGATACTCGATGCTACGCTCATTGAGATTCTAATCTTGGGGAGTTTTGGTTGGCAATTCAGTTTCTTACTGAACAACAACCCTTGAGAAGGATCAATGATATTGAGTTCCCTTAGAATCCGATTACTTTTACTAGGACAGGATGAACCAACTAAACTTCAGTGGGAGGGTACTTACCTATAAACTTCATGCAAGCCTTTTAAACTTAGGGATATTGTGTGACTTGCTTGTGTGTGCCACTTGTTTGTGATTGAACATAACATCATGACATCATAAGCATAACATTCTCACTAACCATTTCAAAGACCAATGGATTTATCTTTGTTCTATGTTGCGGGTTATAACTTTCACTCTAGGAACACTATCCATATCAGCTTTGTAGGGATACCTTCCAAGCTTAAGGATTTGGTCTCAAAACTTCCTGAAAGCTCCCAATTCATCAATAAGCATGGTCATCTACTTGATTTGGTTACCTCAGGGTTTGATGAAGATATGATGAGTGTCCTGTTCCAGTTCTTTGATCTTAAACATCACTGTTTCACATTTCCCGATTATCAGATGGTGCCCACAATGGAAGAATTCTCCAAGCTACTTAGTGTGCCTATCCTTGATCAGGAACCTTTCACAGGCTTAGAGAAGGAGACTAAACCCGAATTCATTGTTGCAGCCTGTCATACCCCAAATTTGTCCTACCTGTGCTATTTTATTTTACTGTCTAACCATTATCCAAATATGTACCATTTTATTTTTTCCGTTTGATATTCGAAAAATTCAAAAAAATATGTCATTTTCTTTTTGTGCGAAAAATCGAGGTTTATATGCTTATCAGGTCACTTATGCATGGAGGTCCAGTTCGCGATTATTATCTTTTTCGGTTCTAAAAAAAATCACTTTCTAACCAAAGTTTTCTTTTATTAGTATCTTGCTATTATTTTTCCATCAAACTTTAATATTATTATTATTTATTTTATTATTACTATTTTATTATTATTACCATTTTTTATTTTATTTTATTTTATTATTATTATTATTATTATTATTATTATTATTAGTTACGGTTTTTATTATACTAATTATTATTATGCACCTTTTTATCATTACTATCATCATTATTATTGTTATTACTTTTTTTTTTTAATTTTTTTTTCTATTATTATTATTATTATTATTATTAGTATCATAATTCTTAATGTTATTATTAATTTTCATTATTTCATTATCACTACTTTACTTTTTATTATTATAATAACTTGTTATTTATTTCTATTTGCTCATACACTAACTTCATGTGACATGTAAAATATTTCCACCAAGTATCAACCCTACCATGTGCAGCATAGAATCCCCAACCTGGCACATTTGAAAAGCGCCCAACTCCACGCGTACAACAAATAACGAATTTTCATCAGCAGCACCACAGCGGACATTTCGCTACCACACAACCAACTTTCTTTTCAAAAATACAGCTGGCAATTGATTCTCCTTAACAATCTTCCCAAACTAACCCTCTCCATTTTTCGGCAAAAAAGGCTTTAAACCTCATCATCCTTTCTTTCAGCTCTAAAAAAAATCAGAAGAGACAACCCTTCAATAAACCACCCTCTGCTTCATTAAATCACAATATCCTTAATTCTTCACCCATATATAAACTTTATACAACTTGTTTCAAAACTGTAAAATCTCTCCTTCAACTTTCAAAAGAAAAATCTTCTTTAAACCTTCCCAACTTTGTTTCACAAATACAGAATTGTAACCTGCATTTTTTTTAGATAAACCTAGTCATCCACCATTAACAAACATTCATCACCGCTACCCTCTCCAACCTCTTCACTAACCAAACAAACCTTCAAACACAAAAAAACTACACCAAATCAAGACGAACCAACTCACATAACTGCATCAACATATTTTCGAAACTCAGATTCGAAAACGCACCACAACCGCGAGATCATTCACGCCGCAAAACCAACCAGATCGCGGCTCGCGTCATCACCACCCCCTTCCGCGCTGAAACCACTGTACCTAAACCCGTCGCGGTTTTCAAACAGCACCGTAAGCCAACCTCTCGAACCACCGCGTTTGAATCGAGAATCATAGAGTTGAGTCGGAGAGAGAGTGAGCGATGAGCCGCCGGCCATCCACCAAAGCACGAGCACCTCACCGAACCTGAGGTACACCGCGATTTCCGCCGAGGAAAGCCGAGAGAGAGAGAGAGAGAGCGCGAGAAAGCCGACTGATAGAGGGGGAGATCCGCCGTGAGACCATGATATCCACCACTGAGAGGTGTTGAACGAAATCTATGCAAAACCAGGGCCGTTGCCGTGAATCGTTCAAAGAGGGTAGGTTATTTGTGTTGAGTTTTTTCGTTGTTCACTGTGTTGAAGAAGAAGAGTGTTAGGCCTTTAAATTATATTTTATTTCCTATTTATGATAAAATGATTATTATATTTTTTCTGGGGATGGGTCGTTTTTTAATTTGTTTCTCTACTCACTCAGCACACATAAACCATTTTCTTTTATTATTTATTTTTGCTGATTTCTTTATTTATTTAATGTTTGACTTGTGCTTCTAGCCTCAATGTACTACAACAAATAGCATCCGCAGGCCCCTTTTCATTGTTTTTTTTTTATATACTTATTTGTTTATGTCATTAATTTTTATTATTAGATTTATTAATGCTTTTTTTTATTTACCTTGCTTTGCCTTTATTATTTAATTTAATTTTTTTTAAATGTTAGTAAATATTTGGTAATCTCTCCATTTTCTTTTTTTTGTTTCTTAATATGTTTAGGGCCAATGATATTAAAACAAATTAATTTTTTTCAATATTTTTAATTGGAAAATTTAATTATTATGAGGCCTTCATTTTGTTATTTATTATGTAATTCGATTTCAACAAAATAAATTTAATTTAACTTTTATTTTATTATATTATTTCAATTCTATTAATTTCAATTTAATTTAACTATTCATATATATTTATTCTAAATTGTTGCAATTTAATTTAAATTCTTATTTTCCTTTTTATCGCTTAAATCAAATCGCGAATTAATGCAAGCCGAACGCATCGTGCCTCGCCATCAAATTTTTCCGAACTTAACATTCGAATATTTTCATAATCAAAATAACGGATAAACTGAATTCTGGAGTCTCGCATTCCTCGAATTCTTGAATGAACACTCCCGAGGCTCGCCCCGCGGGATGCGGTTCATTCGACTTTCCGTAATTAAAACTTTTAATCCACATATCGAATATTGTAAGAATTGGATTCTGGAGTCTCGCATTCCTCGAATTCTCGAATAAACTCTCCTGAGGCCCGCCCCTCAGGACGCAGTTTATTTACCCTTTCATTCTTATCAACATCAATCGAATCAAACATTTAAAAAAAACGAACTTTATTTAAATCCTTTCTATCTCAAACAAGCTAGCGCTTCAGCCTCCTATCGCGAGCAGACAAGCCAAACGCTTAGCAGTAGAATGCGGTTTAAATAACTGTTCATTAAAACAAATCGATCAACCTTAGTACCACGAACTACGAAGCTCTGACTTTCCCATTGCACAAGGGAATACGTAGGCACACGGATCTTACTCCTTGCCAAGCACCCTAGGAACAAAATAACCCATTTTCCCTATTAACCTTATATTAGAATCGTTCGCATTTATTTTATTATTCGAAGAAAATAGAAAGCATAAGTCAACATTAGATCGCAAGTTAAACTAAGAGGTTCCCGTTGAGTACAACGGACGTAAGGGGTGCTAATACCTTCCCCTTACGGAATCGACTCCCGAACCTAGAATCTGGTTTCAAAGACCATGTTCTATCCATTTTTCTAAAAAGGGTTTCTCGATATTTTCCCTTTCCTTAATTGGAATAAAATAAGTTCGGTGGCGACTCTGTTGTTTTAATTTTCATCCGCGATATATTTTTTTTTATCGCGAGGTCGTATTTTTTGAGGTGCGATAGATGGCGACTCTGCTGGAGAGAAACAGAAAGTCAAGCCTAACTTAGTTTACTTTGCGATCAATGTTTACTTTGCTTATCTGTTTTCTTCATGCGTTTTATTTATGCTTGTTTATTTTCTCTCTCTCTCTCTCTCTCTCTCTCTTTATTATTATCATTATCTTACCTGCTTGTTGAGTCCTGGGATGATATCATGAGTTTTCGAAAAAGAAGAGGGAACACCCAGTTTAGAATTGGAAGTTATTAGTGTTAGTCTCCAAGGACTCGCTCCTTGCAAGCCTAGCATGAAAGCTTCCCCCAGAGAGTAGACCTATTCACAGATCTCGTCATAACACAGCTAGCCTGTCGCATGATTTGATTCATTAAAGGGCTGTGACTCTGGGACCACTTTTAGAACCAGTTTCAATGTTGGCAGTTGTGTAGTGTTAGTCTCCGAGGACCCGCTCCTCATACGGCTAACATGAGAACTCCACTCAAGGTAGACCCTATCGTTATTATCGTCATAATACATCTAGCCTGTGGCAGGACGTTAGTACGATCAGCGTCCGTGACCTTGAGTATCTTATCCATAACAGTAGAAACTATCATGTGAGTGGTTTTACGGGTAAAGAATTTAGAACAATCCTATAAGAGTCTACCTGCTAAGGTTACTTTTATCATTAGATACCGGTTATTTACTTGTTACTATGGTTCACCTCAGAGCAGATTATACTCGTGATCCTGGATCTTGCATTGCGTCCATATGCATATTAATTTCATTTGCATAATTGTTCATCTTGCATTTCATTCCAAAGCCGTAAACTCATTGCATGTTCCTTCATATTCAGTAAATCAAGCTGGTTTCCCGACGCCCGTATCGTGCTAGACGCCCGTACCAAACTCGAGCCAACACTAGAAGACTGATGGACGTGATTCAAGAAGAGCAAGCTTCAATGAGGGAAGAGATTGACTCGGTCAAGAACAAGATTGACCAGATTTACGAGACCATACAAGCCTTGGCCAGAATGGAAGAACGTCGCGAAGCTGCTGCCGCAATGAACAATGCTCTAGTGTAAGGATCTGCCTCGCGAGCAATGCCTTCATTTCCAGTTCCAAAGCCTTTGGTCTATGGTTTGCCTCCAGGCTTCACTCCTGTTGTTGAGGAAGTCACTTCTCAACCAGTACCTACCTC
Source organism: Lathyrus aphaca (assembly GCA_963966055.1). NCBI lineage: Eukaryota > Viridiplantae > Streptophyta > Magnoliopsida > Fabales > Fabaceae > Lathyrus > Lathyrus aphaca. The sequence goes on from OZ014519.1 coordinate 220,022,157, forward strand.
TGGTGTCACTGTTGGTGCTATTCCTCAAGCTCAACCTTTTCCAACTCAAGTCCAGTTTCCTCATAATGAAGAGGATCATCAAGTTGAGTATGAGGTGCATACTGCTGTTCCAATCACCAATCCTCATGCTGTTCAGGAGTCTGAAGCTATGAAGATGTGTCGCGAGTTAGCTGAAAAACTTCAAATCCTGGAAGGATACAACTCAACCTCTCTGAGTGCTTCAGACGTGTGCTTAGTTCCAGATGTTGTGATTCCTGCTAAGTTCAAACTGCCAGAGTTCGAGAAATACAAAGGCATTAGTTGCCCTGAACTCCATTTGAGAATGTACTGCAGAAAAATGGCTGCTCATGCCAAAGACGACAGACTCATGATCTATTGCTTCCAAGACAGCCTGTCTGGAGCGTCTCTAGAATGGTACATGCAACTTGAACGCAACAATGTTCGTACTTGGCTTGATCTATCAGATGCATTCAAAAAGCAATACAAGTACAACACTGACCTTGCTCCTAACCGTACTCAACTTCAGAGTATGTCTCAAAAGGAGAGTGAATCCTTTAAGGAGTATGCCCAACGCTGGAGGGAGTTAGCTGCCAGAGTGCATCCGCCATTGGTTGACTGTGAATTGATTGACATCTTCATGGGTACCTTACAAGGGCAATACTACGAGAAGGTGATCAGCAGCGTATCTTCTGGATTTTCGGACATGGTGATGGTCGGAGAAAGAATTGAAGAAGGTCTGAAAAGTGGAAAGATCCAAGGAGGTTCTAGCAACCAAACCAATGTCAAGAAACCTTTCAACGGATACAAAAAGGGCGAGACAAATGCCATTTCTGCTACAAATGGGAATCCGCAACAGAGTGCACCTGCTCCAGTTCCCTACTACCAGTACCCATATGTTGCTGCTGCATAATATGCTCCTATGCCATATCAACCAGTTCCTCCAATACCTTACCAGCCAGCTATTCAAGCTCCATTTCCACCTCATATGGCTTATCAACCACGTCCGCATCCTATGATTGCAGCTGCGCAGTATGTGCCCAATCCGTACCAGCAACCGGCCTACCCACAATGGCCTGGTCAACAACAACAACGCGCTCCTCAACAACACCCACCATATCAACAAAGAGGATATGATAGACACATTGAACCCCTGCCTACGACATATTCTGAAATCTTTAATCAGTTGATGGCAAAAGGATCTCTTACTTTGAAAGATATGCCACCTCAGACTGGTAATGCCCAGAATTATGATGCCAATGCCCGCTGTGAGTATCACAAAGGCACTCCAGGTCAGACCATTGAGAACTGCCATTCCTTCAAACATATGGTTCAAGATATGATCAACTCTAAGGATCTCACCCTCACTCCGAGAAATGCAAATGTCCAGAACAATCCAATGCCGCCACACGGTGCCAACAAGTGAAGACATTTGAAGGGGTTGTTGAAGACCAAGCTGAGTAGTCTCCAACTTTGAAGTATTTAATAAAGAGAAGTTCAATTCCTCAAATCAAGGCAGCCATCGCCATTTATCATTTCCGCATTCCTGTTATTTTGTAATGTTTGTTAAGTACTATTTGCTTTGAACATTATCGTTTGTACTTGGTTTTGTTAATGTTATGTTTATGCATGTTTTGAATCTATTCGCATTCGCTTATAATTTATCATTTTATTGCAAAAATCACAAAAATATTTTCCTCACTTCACTTTAGCAAATATTTGAGGGAGGATGATGAAAACAAAATACCCATAACTATTGCGGTATGCTTTCGGATAAAACCTCGTCAATGATGTACAAGCATTCTTTCAAATTCCCAAACACTGGAGATATAAGGAGTTAATCCCTAGTCAACCACTTCAAGCCTAGAAGTAGGAGTTTCTTTCAGATACAACCCTTACATCTAACCCGGGGCAGGGTAGTTGTTCAATTAATCCGACTACACTTCAAATCGCAGGATGAGACATCCCGTTAGAGGACCATCAACAAATGACTTGGCAGTCACAACATTCAAACAAAAAAAAAGAAAAGAAAAAACCACTAAGTTGAGCACCCGGAGGGAGACTTAGTCAAAAAAAGGGGAGGAAATCAAAAGAGGAATTCAAATCCTCAGCAAAAGCAAAACAAATATCGGTGACCACCAAATCAAGAATCAAAGGGTCACCAACAACAAAATAAGATGACTGCCATTTTCAAGCAAACTTTAAAGCTTCATCTTCACTCTTGCAAAGTCAAAACAAATGCATGTGTAAAGTTAACTGAACATAGGACTGGAGAACATTACGAAGAAGGGATGGGTACAGATCAAAATTTGAGCCTTATATCTTTGTTTCTCAAACCATTAACCAGACCACGTTACAACCCTCGAAAGTCCTAATTGAGGCTTGGTTTATTCTGAAAGCATGTTACCAGCAAGGTTGCGTAAACTGACTCCCATATATTTGCTAATCTTCAATTTCGATTGCACATTATTCTTGATGCATCTTTCACGCACTTTCTAAATCAGCACCTCATTTGGACTAACGGTACATTCGTCATACTTTAATAGCATTCAAATTATTGACTTTTTCAAAACTTACATGAACGTTGCATTAACATTACCATTTGTGTATGAATAATTTAATTGCAAATCAGTGCTTGGCATCAGTGCAATCCCAACAAGGGGCAATCAAAAGAGAAATTTGAACTTCATTAGTGCTAACATGAGTCAAGACTACCTCAACAGTCCAATCAGGGACAAAACATCTTCAACAGCCCAATCAAGAGCAATTTATCTCAAAATCCAGACACAGGGGCAAATCATGTCATGGCCGTTCTCAAAGCTCCCCACCAGATTTATTTCAAATACCCTACAGACAGGGGCAAGCAAACAAAGAGCAAATCTTCCTATCCTTACTCCCCAGCTGAACAGGCAGTCCTTGCTAAACGTTGGCAATCATTCAAAGCAAATCAGTTCTCATGCGTCAATTAAGTCGCTCCGCTCATCAGTAGATGACCAAAACTTGTAGCATTCAAATTTATCTTCTGATCATGCATCGTTGAAGATCGAGTGCCAGGGAATCAAGCCCTCCACCCACCCAAAGTCCAATCATTATTGGCAACTACCAGACGAAAAGTCCACCAAGCTGGCACCTTTCAATCGCTCATATGCATCATTATGCATCATCAACGTCATACGCATCATTTACATCAATCATTTACAACATGTGTATCATATGCATACCTAAGCAAATCAGACTTTCATATCCCTAACTTTTTAATTGCATCTCAATGCATAAGCACTTGCATCGTATCTCCATCCTTATGGAATACCATTTCAAAAATCAAGCATAGTTGCATAATTCAGGATCCATGATCAACCCAAGTTTCCAGTCCTTTCCCCAACGGAAGTCAGGATCATATCAATCGAAGATTCCAGGCACCTCCTTGGCAAAGTTCCAGTGGCCGTACCCTGTTGGATATTTCTCTTCCAGATTATTTAAAATTTTCTGTTACTCGTCATCCTTTTGGTGTCGGGGTCGCTTTATCATCCTTTTGGTGATAGCGATTATTTATTTTCTGTTACTCGTCATCCTTTTGGTGTCGGGGTCGCTTTATCATCCTTTTGGTGATAGCGATTATTTAATTTCCTATTACTCGTCATCCTTTTGGTGTCGGGGTCGCTTTATCATCCTTTTGGTGATAGCGATTATTTAATTTTCTGTCACTCGGCATCCTTTTGATGTCGGGGTCGCTTTATCATCCTTTTGGTGATAGCAATTTTTATTTTTCAGTCATTTGCCTTATCATCCTCTGTTGATAAGTGATTTTATTTTTCAGTCATTTGCCTTATCATCCTCTGTTGATAGTGATTCTTTATTTTTCTGTCTTTCGCCTATCATCCTCTATTGATAGTGATACTTAATTTTTCTGTCTTTCGCCTATCATCCTCTGTTGATAGTGATTCTTTATTTTTCTGTCTTTCGCCTATCATCCTCTATTGATAGTGATACTTTATTTTTCTGTCTTTCGCCTATCATCCTCTGTTGATAGTGATTTTTTATGTCTCTCGCTTATCATCCTCTGGTGATAAGTGATTTTATTTTCAGTTATTCGCCTTATCATCCTCTGGTGATAAGTGATTTTATTTTCAGTCATTTGCCTTATCATCCTCTGGTGATAAGTGATTTATTTTGTCAATTATTTCTTGCTGTGTCACCCATTATTTCCAATTTTAATCATCTGCTATTTTCACAATTTCATTCTTTTCGGACAAATTCAGAGTCTGTTAGTATCTAATTATCTTATACCTTGAAAGTTTGAACGCGAGCCAGTTCATCTTACTCGGTCTAAGCCAATTCGATAGGGGCATCTATCATACCCCAAATTTGTTCTACCTGTGCTATTTTATTTTACTGTCTAACCATTATCCAAATATGTACCATTTTATTTTTTCCGTTTGATATTCGAAAAATTCAAAAAAATATGTCATTTTCTTTTTGTGCGAAAAATCGAGGTTTATATGCTTATCAGGTCACTTATGCGTGGAGGTCCAGTTCGCGATTATTATCTTTTTCGGTTCTAAAAAAAATCACTTTCTAACCAAAGTTTTCTTTTATTAGTATCTTGCTATTATTTTTCCATTAAACTTTAATATTATTATTATTTATTTTATTATTACTATTTTATTATTATTACTATTTTTTATTTTATTATTATTATTATTATTATTATTATTATTATTAGTTATGGTTTTTATTATACTAATTATTATTATGCACCTTTTTATCATTACTATCATCATTATTATTGTTATTACTTTTTTTTCTATTGTTATTATTATTATTATTATTATTATTATCATAATTCTTAATGTTATTATTAATTTTCATTATTTCATTATCACTACTTTACTTTTTATTATTATAATAACTTGTTATTTATTTCTATTTGCTCATACACTAACTTCATGTGACATGTAAAATATTTCCACCAAGTAATCAACCCCACCATGTGCAGCATAGAATCCCCAACCTGGCACATTTGAAAAGCGCTCAACTCCACGCGTACAACAAATAACGAATTTTCATCAGCAACACCACAGCAGACATTTCACTACCACACAACCAACTTTCTTTTCAAAAATACAGCTGGCAATTGATTCTCCTTAACAATCTTCCCAAACTAACCCTCTCCATTTTTCGGCAAAAAAGGCTTTAAACCTCATCATCCTTTCTTTCAGCTCTAAAAAAAATCAGAAGAGACAACCCTTCAATAAACCACCCTCTGCTTCATTAAATCACAATATCCTTAATTCTTCACCCATATATAAACTTTATACAATTTGTTTCAAAACTATAAAATCTCTCCTTCAACTTTCAAAAGAAAAATCTTCTTTAAACCTTCCCAACTTTGTTTCACAAATACAGAATTATAACCTGCATTTTTTTAGATAAACCTAGTCATCCACCATTAATAAACATTCATCACCGCCACCCTCTCCAACCTCTTCACTAACCAAACAAACCTTCAAACACAAAAAAACTACACCAAATCAAGACGAACCAACTCACATAACTGCATCAACATATTTTCACAACTCAGATTCGAAAATGCACCACAACCGCGAGATCATTCACGCCGCAAAACCAACCAGATCGCGGCTCGCGTCATCACCACCCCCTTCCGCGCTGAAACCACCGTACCTAAACCCGTCGCGGTTTTCAAACAGCACCGTAAGCCAACCTCTCGAACCACCGCGTTTGAATCGAGAATCATATAGTGGAGTTGGAGAGAGAGTGAGCGATGAGCCACCGACCATCCACCAAAGCACGAGCACCTCACCGAACCTGAGGTACACAGTGTTAGGCCTTTAAATTTTATTTTATTTCCTATTTATGATAAAATGATTATTATATTTTTTCTGGGGATGGGTAGTTTTTTAATTTGTTTCTCTATTCACTCAGCACACATAAACCATTTTCTTTTATTATTTATTTTTGCTGATTTCTTTATTTATTTTATGTTTGACTTGTGCTTCTAGCCTCAATGTACTACAACAAATAGCATCCGCAGGCTCCTTTTCATTGTTGTTTTTTTATATACTTATTTGTTTATGTCATTAATTTTTATTATTAGATTTATTAATGCTTTTTTTTATTTACCTTGCTTTGCCTTTATTATTTAAAAATATTTTAATTTTTTTTTAAAAATGTTAGTAAATATTTGGTAATCTCTCCATTTTCTTTTTTTTGTTTCTTAATATGTTTAGGGCCAATGATATTAAAACAAATTAATTTTTTCCAATATTTTTAATTGGAAAATTTAATTATTATGAGGCCTTCATTTTGTTATTTATTATGTAATTCGATTTCAAAAAAATAAATTTAATTTAACTTTTATTTTATTATATTATTTCAATTCTATTAATTTCAATTTAATTTAACTATTCATATATATTTATTCTAAATTGTTGCAATTTAATTTAAATTCTTATTTTCCTTTTTATTGCTTAAATCGAATCGCGAATTAATGCAAGCCGAGCGCATCGTGCCTCGCCATCAAATTTTTCCGAACTTGACATTTGAATATTTTCATAATCAAAATAACGGATAAACTGAATTCTGGAGTCTCGCATTCCTAGAATTCTTGAATGAACACTCCTGAGGCTCGCCCCGCGGGATGCGGTTCATTCGACTTTCCGTAATTAAAACTTTTAATCCACATATCGAATAATGGAAGAATTGGATTCTGGAGTCTCGCATTACTCGAATTCTCGAATAAACTCTCCTGAGGCCCACCCCTCAGGACGCAGTTTATTTACCCTTTCATTCTTAAAACACCAATCGAATCAAACATTTTTAAAAAAAAACGAACTTTATTTAAATCCTTTCTATCTCAAACAAGCTAGCGCTTCAGCCTCCTATCGCGAGCAGACAAGCCAAACGCTTAGCAGTAGAATGCGGTTTAAATAACTGTTCATTAAAACAAATCGATCAACCTTAGTACCACGAACTACGAAGCTCTGTCTTTCCCATTGCACAAGGGAATACGTAGGCACACGGATCTTACTCCTTGCCGAGCACCCTAGGAACAAAATAACCCATTTTCCCTATTAACCTTATATTAGAATCGTTCGCATTTATTTTATTATTCGAAGAAAATATAAAGCATAAGTCAACATTAGATCGCAAGTTAAACTAAGAGGTTCCCGTTGAGTACAACGGACGTAAGGGGTGCTAATACCTTCCCCTTACGGAATCGACTCCCGAACCTAGAATCTGGTTTCAAAGACCATGTTCTATCCATTTTTCTAAAAAGGGTTTCTCGATATTTTCCCTTTCCTTAATTGGAATAAAATAAGTTCGGTGGCGACTCTATTGTTTTAATTTTCATCCGCGATATATTTTTTTTATCGCGAGGTCGTATTTTTCGAGGTGCGACACAGTCCTACATTTGAAGAAATCAGACATTGTCCTAGAAACAAGAAGTGGAGTTAAGGGTATTCTTGCCAAAGTATTGATAGATAAAGCTCAGGTGTTCCTGGATGCTATGAGTTATGATGCTTTTAAGGAAATCTTAGCCTTGTTGATTTATGGTTTGGTACTGTTTCCTAATCCAGACCAATTCATAGATGTACACGCCATCAACATATTTCTGACTCACAATCTTGTGCCTACCTTGCTTGGAGATATCTTGCACTCTCTCCACACTGTCGCTCCCGGGATTTTCATCCTAGTACAAACGCGAAAGTGGCGCGGAAAGGTTAGAGTCGCCAGCCAGACATTTTTATCCCGAATGAATGGGAAAGGTAATGTTGCACAAACCTGAGGAAGAAGGAAAGGACAAGGCCTTGCGAACCAAAGATCTGGGTTCGGGAGTCGGTTACGACCTGGGAAGGTATTAGCACCCCAGACCGTCCGCCGTACCCGACGGGATCCACGCTTGCTTGTTTTGTTTCAAAGGGTGAGAAATAAGAATGCTGCTGAATAAAACCGCTAACTGGGATGGAAATGGAAATGAGAAACGGAACTGAAATAAGAAAATGGAAAGAAAGGGGGAAATGTAGGGAAAATAAAGAATGTGCTCGAACGGGCCCTACCCCGCTGCCTACGTACCTCATCGGGATAATGAGGATCAGAGTCGACGTAGTTCGCCTAACCTAGGCGGGAACTATTTGTTTGTGTTTTTTACAGCTGGAACTGCGTATGTCTATGCTCAGGTGTTGCAGGCTCGTCTGGTACGAGTGCGTTTACCGTCTTGCATGTGTGACAAGTCGTCGCGAGTTCGCGTTGAGAGTGAATGAGATGAGAAGAGAAGTTCCCGCAGGATAGTCGCTTATTGTTTGTTTTTGGCTTTTAAGAGTTTTTATATGAATTTGGCACAAGGAAGTGAATTCAAACTCTTTTCCATGGAATGTACACTTGACTCTACATTCCAAGATGAAATAATAGAACAAGCATACCCAGCAAGGAGAATTTATCCAAGACTGGTTTCCTAGGATTAGGGTTTAAGTTCACTAGCTTGTTGAACTTTATTAAGTGTTTTTGTTGCTTTTGTGAAGAAGTGTCTTTTAAGTTTTCTTTGTGAAAAATTCCTTGATGAGACTTGTGCATCATGATATACAAGCTTACACCACTCCAAGATGGAATGAATGCAAGTGCTTCATGGAATAAGGCTATACACAAGGAATCATTTCATTTATTTGTTAAGTATTTTTTTGGATTTTTGTTTGAAGATAAGAAGAGAATGACTCAAGTTGCAAAAGGTAAAAACTAAGGGACTAAGACTCAATCCTAATTTTATTTGTTTATTTACATGGTGATCCTAATGGTTAGTGAGGTTTTCTACTCCTAATGGAAAAGGAAAAGAAGAAAAGAGAATTAGAACTCAACTTACTTCCTAAGGAAGTTAAGTTGGTTCTAAAGAATAAAAGGGGAACCTATGAACAAAGCACAAGGTGCTAAGGCAAACACAATTAAAATGCATAAGAGATGGGAATGAAGTAATTCTTACCTCAATCTTCCCCCCCTACAAAACAAAAGTTAGCATGACAATGCATATTGATAGTAAAATCAAAGCATGAAAGCGATTAAGTACCATAAACGTCCTAGAATGGAACTAGGGTTCAAAATAAGACCTAAGTCTAAAGGTGAAGGTACCTAAGGGTTACATGACTTCTAAAGTCACTAGCTACATGATATAGGTCCCTAAGTATGCTAGGATACCTCACAATATCAAACTATGTCAAACTATGTACAAAAAGTTCACCTAAGTTCACCTAAATGCAAATTAGGGTTTATGGATGAAGTATGAATGCATATGGCTTACAAGCATGAATTAGTACATGAAATGAACATAAAAGTCAGTAGTGAATGCTTATGAAGATGGATGAATGAATATACAATCATGGATGCAATGGATTAGGCATATGGAGCAATGAGAAGAAGATATGAGAAGAAACGAACAAAAATCGCATAAGATCGCACATGATGAAAGTTAAGGAAGAATGGCATGTGAATATGCATGAAATGATTATGGGTCAGTAGCATACAAGGTATGAGATGCACTTAGAATGCATGAATAGGCATTAATTATTTCCACATAATTAATGTTATTATTTAGAGGAGAAGAGAAGCTAGTTTAAGTTAAAGTATGTCCAAATAATTATGCACTTTAAAGCACCAAAACAAACCAAATGAGTATGGTTAAAAAAATGACCTATGACTGGAATTAAAGACATAAAAATGACCTATAATCAACTCCTAAAAGCTACCAAAAATCCCCTCAAGAAAATGGCATGAATGCCTTCTTAACATTTAGGTTATGCGACATATAAACACATGAATCAACCTAGGATCTAGGTGACATGGAAAAATAGAAAAAAGCCTTACAAAATTATGAAATTAAATCCCTGGAATAATATAATCATTACCTCACATTGTCCAAAAGGATTCCTTAAAATTATGCACCAAAATGCCAAAACAATTACTTGACTAGCAAGGTAGTAATGAATGATCACCCAAAAAACGACTCCACAAAGTGGATCAAAAATGGCATCTAAAATTATGAAAAAAAATGTCTAATGAGCATCAAAATGTCACAAATTACAGTAATTAATCATACACAAAAAATAGGTCTCACACCTATGGGGAAAAATCGATTTCGGTCCCTTATGCCAAAACCTTCCTTTTTGGGACAACTTGTGATCTAAAATCCAAATAAAATATTGAAACCACCCAAATCTGGAAACAAAAAATATGACAAATTAATTAAGAGGATGAGGATCACTCATGAATTTTTCCAGAATTTTATCACACCTAAAACTATTTTAATAATTGCGACGAAACGGGCAAAAACGTGGATTTTAAGGGAAAGTGAAAGGAATCGAATTCTCTAATCCGTAACCTAATCCCTAAACTCCGAAATCGACACATATCAATATATATCACAAATAAATCCAATGCCTCAGGTGGGAGGGCTCAATATGCATCTTAAGTTATATGATCCTAAGTCGCATACAACTAGAATGATGCATTAAAATAGAGAATCGAGATTACTTACTTGGTCGAAGTGCCGATTCTTTCACATAAAAGAAATCCAAAAAAACATCAAGACAAACCTTGTAATCTCCCATGAACAAAATAAATGCTCATCTTCCACAATTGCTTTGTGAAGATCCCCCATAATCGAAACAAAAACAACGACACAAAATATCATTTGAATCCAAAGGTATCCCACAAATAAAGTGGAATACCAACCAAACGACCGTCGTTAAGATCTTTGCGAGAACCTTGCATGAACTCAACAAACGCATTAGAAATAAAAAAGAGGTGCAACCGGAAGTCGCACCTATGCCTCACAACTCCAAATCAAGTAGAAATATGAATATACGAGTCATGGACATGCATTGAAATTTACGTTTCAAAACGGGGCAGCACTTATGCTCTAACATAAACAACATTCAAACTCAAACCGGAATCGAACAAATTCACATGCAATTAATGGAAAATGATCAACAAACATAAGTACAAGTCAAAACAAGACCAATGCATCAAAACCGCACCAAACCGAACATAAAAAGCCTTAAAACGAAAAAACGCGTCAAAAATCACCGACTCGGAATTGAACGAAAATCGCATGGTAACTTGCAAACGTGCCAACGGATTCAAATATGCAATCGGTTTTTGAAAATTCCGCTTGGAAGTGATACTTTTTGACCGATTTAGTCGGCTGGCAGTAGCAAAATAGTCGGAAAAAATTGTCCGAAATCGACTAAAAAGTTCACCAATGGCTCCGAAATAATCAACAAAGTTAATTTACACTATTCACATTCGCAAAAACGCGCTATGGTTAGAAAGTTATGACCAAAACATATTCTCGACACGCGACACATGAACAACATCAACAATTAAGCCTCAACCTATCCTATTTCAAATTTGCACATTGAAACAAACATGAATTTAAAAGTCAAACACTTCAATCAATATCAAGTTATAATAATTAGCTCTCTTAGGAATTTTGTCAAACACCTAACATTCACCGATTATTCTATGTCAACTTTACCAAGCCTTTTCAATCATGCACCACAACAATTATTAGGATAAATTAATCAAGAATCAATCAATAATCAAATCATGAATCAATGCACATAATCTCCACAAGATTAATTCAACTTCAAAATTCAATTCAAGAAACAATTCAACAATTATTCATGAATTAAAGTTTAAGAAGCTTACCGAATGAAGAATCGACGAAGAAATTGCGAATCCGAAGGAAGTGAGACGCGATCAAGAACGGAGGAGAGGAGGAGAGGCCGCACGGCTGCCGGTGGCGGAAGATGGTGGTCTTACGGTGGTGAAGTTGACCGGAGGTGGTGGTTCGTGGCGGCTCGGCTACCGGAAGCTTGATTGGAATTGTTGTGTTCTTGAGTTCTTGATGAAGTTGTTGTTGTGTTCTTGAGAAAGAATTGAGAGAATGAACTTTGATCCTTTAGAGAGAGTTTGTGAGAGTTTTTTGGTGTTTGTAAATTATGATTGAAGTTATGAGACAAATTGTGGGTCAAGAGAATATATAGTGGAGTGTAAAATGAAAGGCAAAAGGTAGAATTTCGGCTTAAGTGAAAATAACAATATCTTCGGCAAGAAATTTCGACTCTGAGCCTTCCACAACATCGTCCGTCTCTGAATCAAGGTTGCAACGCAAAAAGAGTGGACGTCATACGATTAAAATCGAGTGCGATCGATACGTTTAAGCTGCAAGACATCACTGAATAAGTTGTTTTTTCGGCTTATTTGGTGTCCGCTACTCGAAAATGTGACAAGGCCAACCTCTTTGGAGCATAATCTCGACTCGACTTTGTCAGCAAAGTTGTAGATCTATGAGTCAGTGACTTGGTGTTAAAATCTAAGCTCAACCGGACAAACGACGAGGGAGATATGAATTTTCTCGTGAAACCACTTTCAGCATTTTTCTTCGGTTCAGCACTTCAGTTTTGTAAAATAAACCAAAACGGCAATCTTTGGAGCACCGTTCGAACTCGCGTTTGTATTTGAAATTGAAGAGGATAAAATTTGTGAACCAACGCTTCAAGAACGGGTGATATCCGATGAAAATTGACCGGGTTATGAATTTTACAAAATTTGACAGACAGTGCACTGCATCAAAGAACCTTACTGGTAATTCGCATTTTCGAGATCCTTCCGCTCGGACCTAACCCAAACTGAATTCACATAATGAAGATAACATCTAAACGGAATTTTAGGCACCAAAACAACATCAATTCGATGAACGAGCCAAGAGTTATGAATTTTTTAGTGTTCAAAACTCACCGGTTCAGCACTGTTTTTCACTATGTCGACTCTAAAGACTCGCACATTCTGAGATCTTCTTCAAAGAATTAGTTCTCGGCCAAAACCCAAAAGTTAGAAAGGATATCAAGACGGAACTTTTGGCATATGAATCTCTCATACATGTTGACCCAATCAGAAGTTACGAACTCTTGAATACCGCTAGCACAGTTAATCGGCGAAACCAAAATTTCAAAAACAAATAATTCCCGCCATTTTCCTTGATGAATTGGCCTCCGAGCCGAACACAAAAGTTGTAGAGAATACCGAAATAGTCTAAACTATTGAGCTTCAAGCCAAAATGAGTTTCCGAGCATAAGTTACAACTTTTGCAAACTGCACCATAAAACTGATATTCAGCTTAAACTCCTCTGAATCAACCGAGAACTTTTGGCTTCTTCCGAGATTATTGTGCACGTGCCGTGCCGCATGAAGAAATAAAGGCCAGTCGCAACCTGTGAAAGCTCAAATGGAGATGTATGTTCATGTATGTTTATGATGAAATTGTGATCTAAATGCAATGCAATGTATGAAAGGATATGCTAAATGGCATGAAAATGAGAGGGCAAATTTTGAGGTATTACAGCTGTCCCTATTCAATCAACTGCAGACCTGAATGGATAATTGTAACAGCTTTTAGACATTCAAGGTATGGAGTGATTGAATACTCGAATAAAACCTGAAAATTTGCACACTGAGGACAACAGAAATGCTATCTGCCCATTTATTTATTTATATATTTTTTGATTTTGACCTCTGAATAGGTCGAGAAAATAGAACCAGGTGGAAATATGCTGGGAAGAATGCCATCCTCGAATGACCACTCACACGGGATCCTCGGATCCAATATAAAAAACCATCCTCGAATAGAAACACGATGGTATACCGGCTGCAGGCGATAACCATCAATCACCAAAGACTGACCTCAGACAGACTTTGCAAAAGAGACAAACTGACCTCAATCAATAAGCTCAAAAAAAGTGAACTACTATCCTCGAATAATAGCCACACAAAACAAAAACAAGACCAACCGCAGAAGGACTTAAAGAAAAGAAATGCCATCCTCGAATGACAATCCAAAAGATCCTCGGATCTAACACGAAACCATCCTCGAATGGAGACGCAAAGGTATACCAGCCTCGACTGATAACCAAACACAAAGCTGACCTCAGATAGACTTTGCAAAAGAGACAAACTGACCTCAATCAATAAGCTCAAAAAGTGAACTACTATCCTCGAATAATAGCCACACAACAAGACCAACCGCAGAAGGACTTGAAGAAAAGGATGCCATCCTCGAATGACAATCCAAAAGATCCTCAGATCTAACACGAAACCATCCTCGAATGGAGACGCAAAGGTATATCAGCCTCGACTGATAACCAAACACAAAGCTGACCTCAGACAGACTTTGCAAAAGAGACAAACTGACCTCGATCAATAAGCTCAACAAGTGAACTACTATCCTCGAATAATAGCCACAACAACAAGACCAACCTCGGAAGGACTTGAAGAAAAGAAATGCCATCCTCGAATGACAAATCAAAAGATCCTCGGATCTAACACGAAACCATCCTCGAATGGAGACGCAAAGGTATACCAGCCTCGACTGATAACCAAACACAAAGCTGACCTCAGACAGACATTACAAAAGAGACAAACTGACCTCGATCAATAAGCTCGAAAAGTGAACTACTATCCTCGAATAATAGCCACAACAACAAGACCAACCTCGGAAGGACTTGAAGAAAGGGAATGCCATCCTCGAATGACAATCCAAAAGATCCTCGGATCTAACACGAAACCATCCTCGAATGGAGACGCAAAGGTATACCAGCCTCGAATGATAACCAAACACAAAGCTGACCTCAGACAGACTTTGCAAAAGAGACAAACTGACCTCGATCAATAAGCTCAAAAAGTGAACTACCATCCTCGAATAATAGCCACAACAACAAGACCAACCTCGGAAGGACTTGAAGAAAAGAAATGCCATCCTCGAATGACAAATCAAAAGATCCTCGGATCTAACACGAAACCATCCTCGAATGGAGACGCAAAGGTATACCGGCCGCATGCGGTAACCAGAAACACAAAGAAAATAGGACAAGATAGAACGGGATCGTTGTACATAAACGAGAGCCCAAGCAAATAGGACCGTTGTACAAAACGAGAACCTGCGACGCGACTGTTGTACCAAACAAGACGCGGAGAAATGACGAACATTGACTTGAAAAAGACAAGGATGTCTGAAAAATGATGTTGGTATCCTCTGTGCGGAGTACTTCAGGTCGAGAAGATGTTGTATATACCTCAAAACTTGCCCATGCTGGCATGCACATGTTTGGACTTATGGCGTAATGCTCCATGATGATGGAAATGCTACGCTTTGGAGGATGCAAATGTAATGATGATTACTAAATGCAAATGCAAATGAGATCTCCTGAAAAGGAGACTACAAATATCCCAAATGGCTTGACTGGGGAGGAATAGTTATCACTGCACCGATCTGATCCATCCTGATGAGGAAGAGACAACTCTGCGGGGAAAGTTGTCAATAATACACCGGCTCCGAACAGCCGCCACTGCCAAAAATAAATTGGACTTTGAGATTGGAGCGCCAAGACCCTGCTGGAGATGGACCCTTCTTGAACTCTGGTGGGGAACCAAAGGCATGATACTACTGAGGAAGCAACTGCTGGGGAGGCAAAACACTCCTTATACTGCTGAGAATTGCCCCTGTCTGAAGGGAAACTTCTGCTCGGGGATGGCACCAACCTTCTGCTGCCTTGCTGGGGGGAGATTTCAACTTCCAACTCTACTGGGGATGATGGAGGATGTCAATGATGAAGCTTCCTGCTGAAGATAAGAGTTTATGTTGCCACTTGCTGGGGATAAGAGATAAATCCTCTCATGTTGGGAATGAGAGATGTAAGGCGTCTCATGCTGGTGATGAGAGACGATGATACCCTTCTTCTCAAGAAATAACCTCCCATGAGACTTGCTAAGGAACCTTGATCGATGAAGTCCGCAGATGAAACAACTCTTGCAGTACTGTGCCGACACTGGCCTTGCCCCTAGCCCTGGGTTGATAGGTTGCCGACTAATCATGAGTGAACAATGGTTCCTTGCAATTTTCGACTCGCCTCAGATTAAAGTCCATCAGAAGTAAATGTCTCAAGAGGATTTTACAGAAAACATGGCATATGAAATGCCTCAGTGTCTTCAAACTCTTGGAGAGATTCATCGGATCTCGAAATAACTGCCCCAGACTGCATGGTCTGTGCAAGAATTTGCCTCGCAAGGATTCATGAAAAGCCTCATATCACTGTGAGATATTCTGCCCCAGTATTTTGAACTTCGGATAGGCGCTTTGAATTGACGGTCTTCGGGAGAGAGTGACTTCTCATGCCCTTGAAGTGATCATCTATGACTGACTTGTGCTTTGAAGCAAATATCCATACTACATACTCCTGGAGAGATTTGAATCTCGAAGTGATTTCCCCAGATTGGCTAAAATTTGAATGAATGCCTCCGACTAATGGCTCTTTGAGAGATTTGGATCTCGAAGCTATTGCCCCAGATTGGTCGGCTCTTATCGTGACCGTTGGGAAAGTCCCTACTCAATGGAGTTTTCTTGAAAAGTGCACCTCGACAGATTGTCCTTCGGACGTTTCAGACTTCTCAACTTGGCAAGATTAAGCTTTTGAACTGAGATTCCATATGTGGACTTTTTATGATGCCAAACAGATGTATGCAAGCAAAAAATGTTTATTCTAAGAATGAAAATTGTAATGCAACACACATGTTAATCTTGAAGTTTTACTGAAAAAGATGTCGCAAACCTTCGCGAGCGAGTCACTGGTTAAGATACGACATTAATAATAAAAAAAAAATTGAATAATAGAAAGCATGCACATGCAACACCAACAAAGATCTTTCAACACCACTCATAGGAGTCAGGAACGCGGTCTCGTGGTAGTACGCTCTCAAAAATAACCTTGTTTCAGTTAGGACTTTTGAGGGTTGTATCGTGGCCTGGTTCACGGTTATAGAAACAAAAGACATAGGCTCGAAGTTTATTTGTGCCCACCCATCTTCGTGATGTTCTCCATTCCTATGTTCAACTAGCTTTCACAAGAGCTCACATCTCAAAAAGGATTTTGTGATGGTTGAGGAACCAATGACACTAACGGTTTTAAACACCAATTAGGTTGTCGTTTGGAGTCAGTCACCCCTTCACCTTTTGTGTCTATATCACACGACTTTGTTCTTGTTCAAGGATCTTTCTTGTGTAATCCTTTTTGTCTTTTGCTTTTGCATTATTTTTCTTATCCCTAACTTTTGCCTGGACTGATTCTTGTGAATCTTTGATTGTGAAGTCCAGCGGGATGCCCTATTTTTTTGCCTAAGTCGCTTGTTTTCAAGTTTCGACTTAGCGGGCTTTTTCATTCATTTTTTTTTCAATTCTTCTTTTTTTTTGAACAAATCGTGTGACACTGTTTGTCTTGATTGCTTTGAAAGGGTCGTGACTGTCTCACTTCTTGGTTGAGGAAGGATAACCTTTGTGGTTTACGGTCTCTGGATCTCTTGCTTGGGATAACCATTGTGGTTTTTGGTCATTGGACCTCTTGATTTGGTACAACGAAAGGTAATGGATCCTCAGGTTTGCACTCCTTTTTGAAATTTGAACGCTCGGTCAACCTAACTGACGCCTACCCTGCCCCTGGGTTAAATGCAAGGGTTTTCTTCATGTGAAAAGAAACTCCTACTTCAAGGCTCAAACGGGTTGGCGAGGGTCTATCTCCCTTATATCTCCGGTGTTTAGGATTTGAAACAATGCCTGTACATCGTCAACATGGTCTTTCTCAAAAGCACACAATTAGAGATTTTTGCGTTTTCATTTCGTCATCCTCCCTGATAGAGTTTAAGCACAACAGTTGGTATTGCAATGCACATACACAAAATCATGAGTGAATACGAATGGATTACTTCAAGAAAAACATGTGCATTTTATTATGGTTAACATTCAAAAACAAATAAGTTTCATGCATACAAATGTTTAAACAAACAATATAAACTACAAATGAAAATGCAGTAAAGAAGCTGAACATTGCCGTCATTGAGGAGACTTGACTCCGTCTGGACTTATTGCTTCTGAAGATGCCTTTGCATATTGGGAGACCCATTTGATGAGGAGACTTCAATATGTGAGCAAACTTTCTTGCATGATGACCTTTGAATCGATCAACTTCGGGACCTTGTCTTCACCTTTGCCTCTGAAAGACTTGCAATCTTCAATTAAAAGGTCGGGTGCCCCAGAATGGTAATCATACTTGGCATTGAAATCCTAAAGGAAACTTTGTCGGAGATGATCCTGATGCGGCTAGCTCAACCAATTTGAATCTGAGCAAATGAGGAAACTTGTTGCACGTACGACTTCAGAATATGATCAAACTTCTTCTCAATTTGTTTTGGCCTTTACCCGTATTCTCTGGCCCTAGGATTCTCTTGGGAAACTGAGGTTGGATGCTAGAAAATGAGATCTGGAGGGAAGAGGTTGATAAAGTTAATATATAAGGTTGCTCGGAAAGATCTTGCACGATCTCCTGCCTACGTATCTCCATTGACCAATGGAGAATCAGAGCAGCGTAGTTCCCCTCACTAGGGATGAAAATAGCTTCATTTCCTTGACACCACATTCAGGATTTCCATAACCGGCTTATCTGAGTCTTCATCTGGTTGACTTCCTCTTTCAATAGTTTCTGATTCTGAAATAAAGTTTATAACTCTGCCCTGAATGGCCTTAGCTGGGTCTTCCTTCGATTACCTCTGCCCGGAGTTGCTTCAAATGTGATTCAAGTTGTCCATTCTGATGAGAAATCAAGTCAGGAAAAGAATTTGTCTCTGAACACCTGTCAAGAATGCAAGGATGTATGCAAATGCCACATTCAGTTACTTCTGAGGAATCTATCTGCTTTGATTCAAGTTTTGGTACAGAAAAATCCAACAGCATGATTCAGATATGTGATCCTCGGAAATAACTGAACATGTGTGCAGAAATGCTATGATGTCATGTATGCAACAGGCATGTGATCAATGATCCGATGTTGGTGCCGGTGTTGAGCAATGAGTCAAGTGTCCGAATAGAACCATAATAGTAGCACCATCTCTGTATAGAACCCCATAACTGAGAACCCAATAACTGTAGAACTGGATCACATAATAGAATAGTCACTGATGGTGTTGAAGTTGAACAACGAGCCAAGTGTCTGTGGAGAGTCATATGGAAAGTCACAATATCAAGGTCACCATGGTAATCACAATAACAATTTCTCTGAATAGAAATCCCGGATCTCTGAACCAAAGAACCAAATAACACTGAACAATATTGGCAAAGTGGGTATGTTGAAGTTTAGGGTTCCTGCAAACCTGTAAACCCCTCCCAATCTCACGGGTGTGCTACTCGGGTCAACATCACAGACTCTCAAAGCCGAATAGCAATAATACGTTCACCATTTCCGAGAAATGGCTCATGACCAAATCAGGGAATCGGTTTGGCATTATGTACTAATCAGGGAGGTCTCAGCTGAGTCCGGAAAAAACAAGCATCCCCCATAAGTCCTCAGCTTCAAGCACTGAATCGAGAAACAATAGTACATTCATCCCGAAGGGTACAATACCATCGTCATACGAACAGTTTGCCTTGACTGGATTCCTATGAGAGAACCAGGCCATCCTATGCGAGTTCCCAGTGGGCCCTCGGATGCGAGTGGGTTTGCCAACAAATGTGGTCTGCCACTGTCATCGCTGGAGAGGGATGTTTCCACAAAGGTTCTCAATGATCGGTCCCCTGAATGCACATAACTATCAAGGTAGCGCATCAACCCAGAAAGATTCCGGTATCAATACATTCCCGAGAAGGTCGCAAGTCAAGGTGTGGAACTCACTACTACCAACATAGCAAGATGCTATGAAGCCAAAGTGGAACCACTCTAAGTCCTAGGGTGCACTCGAGCCCCGGTTACGAGCTCATCTCACAGTAACCCCATCCCACAGAAAAAATGAAAACCAGCACAGCCAGACAGTCCAGTATAATATGATTCATGGAAAATAAAATACTGAAAGCGGTAAATAAATGCGATAAAGTAAAGCTGTAAAGAACTGTAAATAAAAACATTAAAGCTAAACTAAAGCACACAACAACAAACAAAAAAACACCCAAAGAAACAAAAACAAACAGGCGCTAGGATTGACTCTACAAGGGAAACCGGAAGAATCAGGTTCATCCCCAGCAGAGTCGCCAGCTGTCGCTCCCGGGATTTTCATCCTAGTACAAACGCGAAAGTGGCGCGGAAAGGTTAGAGTCGCCAGCCAGACATTTTTATCCCGAATGAATGGGAAAGGTAATGTTGCACAAACCTGAGGAAGAAGGAAAGGACAAGGCCTTGCGAACCAAAGATCTGGGTTCGGGAGTCGGTTACGACCTGGGAAGGTATTAGCACCCCAGACCGTCCGCCGTACCCGACGGGATCCACGCTTGCTTGTTTTGTTTCAAAGGGTGAGAAATAAGAATGCTGCTGAATAAAACCGCTAACTGGGATGGAAATGGAAATGAGAAAAGGAACTGAAATAAGAAAATGGAAAGAAAGGGGGAAATGTAGGGAAAATAAAGAATGTGCTCGAACGGGCCCTACCCCGCTGCCTACGTACCTCATCGGGATAATGAGGATCAGAGTCGACGTAGTTCGCTTAACCTAGGCGGGAACTATTTGTTT
This sequence comes from Lathyrus aphaca, assembly GCA_963966055.1. Taxonomy (NCBI): domain Eukaryota; kingdom Viridiplantae; phylum Streptophyta; class Magnoliopsida; order Fabales; family Fabaceae; genus Lathyrus; species Lathyrus aphaca. The sequence continues at coordinate 220,042,757 of OZ014519.1, forward strand.
GTGTTTTTTACAGCTGGAACTGCGTATGTCTATGCTCAGGTGTTGCAGGCTCGTCTGGTACGAGTGCGTTTACCGTCTTGCATGTGTGACAAGTCGTCGCGAGTTCGCGTTGAGAGTGAATGAGATGAGAAGAGAAGTTCCCGTAGGATAGTCGCTTATTGTTTGTTTTTGGCTTTTAAGAGTTTTTATATGAATTTGGCACAAGGAAGTGAATTCAAACTCTTTTCCATGGAATGTACACTTGACTCTACATTCCAAGATGGAATAATAGAACAAGCATACCTAGCAAGGAGAATTTATCCAAGACTGGTTTCCTAGGATTAGGGTTTAAGTTCACTAGCTTGTTGAACTTTATTAAGTGTTTTTGTTGCTTTTGTGAAGAAGTGTCTTTTAAGTTTTCTTTGTGAACAATTCCTTGATGAGACTTGTGCATCATGATATACAAGCTTACACCACTCCAAGATGGAATGAATGCAAGTGCTTCATGGAATAAGGCTATACACAAGGAATCATTTCATTTATTTGTTAAGTATTTTTTTGGATTTTTGTTTGAAGATAAGAAGAGAATGACTCAAGTTGCAAAAGGTAAAAACTAAGGGACTAAGACTCAATCCTAATTTTATTTGTTTATTTACATGGTGATCCTAATGGTTAGTGAGGTTTTCTACTCCTAATGGAAAAGGAAAAGAAGAAAAGAGAATTAGAACTCAACTTACTTCCTAAGGAAGTTAAGTTGGTTCTAAAGAATAAAAGGGGAACCTATGAACAAAGCACAAGGTGCTAAGGCAAACACAATTAAAATGCATAAGAGATGGGAATGAAGTAATTCTTACCTCAATCTTCCCCCCCTACAAAACAAAAGTTAGCATGACAATGCATATTGATAGTAAAATCAAAGCATGAAAGCGATTAAGTACCATAAACGTCCTAGAATGGAACTAGGGTTCAAAATAAGACCTAAGTCTAAAGGTGAAGGTACCTAAGGGTTACATGACTTCTAAAGTCACTAGCTACATGATATAGGTCCCTAAGTATGCTAGGATACCTCACAATATCAAACTATGTCAAACTATGTACAAAAAGTTCACCTAAGTTCACCTAAATGCAAATTAGGGTTTATGGATGAAGTATGAATGCATATGGCTTACAAGCATGAATTAGTACATGAAATGAACATAAAAGTCAGTAGTGAATGCTTATGAAGATGGATGAATGAATATACAATCATGGATGCAATGGATTAGGCATATGGAGCAATGAGAAGAAGATATGAGAAGAAACGAACAAAAATCGCATAAGATCGCACATGATGAAAGTTAAGGAAGAATGGCATGTGAATATGCATGAAATGATTATGGGTCAGTAGCATACAAGGTATGAGATGCACTTAGAATTCATGAATAGGCATTAATTATTTCCACATAATTAATGTTATTATTTAGAGGAGAAGAGAAGCTAGTTTAAGTTAAAGTATGTCCAAATAATTATGCACTTTAAAGCACCAAAACAAACCAAATGAGTATGGTTAAAAAAATGACCTATGACTGGAATTAAAGACATAAAAATGACCTATAATCAACTCCTAAAATCTACCAAAAATCCCCTCAAGAAAATGGCATGAATGCCTTCTTAACATTTAGGTTATGCGACATATAAACACATGAATCAACCTAGGATCTAGGTGACATGGAAAAATAGAAAAAAGCCTTACAAAATTATGAAATTAAATCCCTGGAATAATATAATCATTACCTCACATTGTCCAAAAGGATTCCTTAAAATTATGCACCAAAATGCCAAAACAATTACTTGACTAGCAAGGTAGTAATGAATGATCACCCAAAAAACGACTCCACAAAGTGGATCAAAAAGGGCATCTAAAATTATGAAAAAAAATGTCTAATGAGCATCAAAATGTCACAAATTACAGTAATTAATCATACACAAAAAATAGGTCTCACACCTATGGGGAAAAATCGATTTTGGTCCCTTATGCCAAAACCTTCCTTTTTGGGACAACTTGTGATCTAAAATCCAAATAAAATATTGAAACCACCCAAATCTGGAAACAAAAAATATGACAAATTAATTAAGAGGATGAGGATCACTCATGAATTTTTCCAGAATTTTATCACACCTAAAACTATTTTAATAATTGCGACGAAACGGGCAAAAACGTGGATTTTAAGGGAAAGTGAAAGGAATCGAATTCTCTAATCCGTAACCTAATCCCTAAACTCCTAAATCGACACATATCAATATATATCACAAATAAATCCAATGCCTCAGGTGGGAGGGCTCAATATGCATCTTAAGTTATATGATCCTAAGTCGCATACAACTAGAATGATGCATTAAAATAGAGAATCGAGATTACTTACTTGGTCGAAGTGCCGATTCTTTCACATAAAAGAAATCCAAAAAAACATCAAGCCAAACCTTGTAATCTACCATGAACAAAATAAATGCTCATATTCCACAATTGCTTTGTGAAGATCCCCCATAATCGAAACAAAAACAACGACACAAAATATCATTTGAATCCAAAGGTATCCCACAAATAAAGTGGAATACCAACCAAACGACCGTCGTTAAGATCTTTGCGAGAACCTTGCATGAACTCAACAAACGCATTAGAAATAAAAAAGAGGTGCAACCGGAAGTCGCACCTATGCCTCACAACTCCTAATCAAGTAGAAATATGAATATACAAGTCATGGACATGCATTGAAATTTACGTTTCAAAACGGGGCAGCACTTATGCTCTAACATAAACAACATGCAAACTCAAACCGGAATCGAACAAATTCACATGCAATTAATGGAAAATGATCAACAAACATAAGTACAAGTCAAAACAAGACCAATGCATCAAAACCGCACCAAACCGAACATAAAAAGCCTTAAAACGAAAAAACGCGTCAAAAATCACCGACTCGGAATTGAACGAAAATCGCATGGTAACTTGCAAACGTGCCAACGGATTCAAATATGCAATCGGTTTTTGAAAATTCCGCTTGGAAGTGATACTTTTTGACCGATTTAGTCGGCTGGCAGTAGCAAAATAGTCGGAAAAAATTGTCCGAAATCGACTAAAAAGTTCACCAATGGCTCCGAAATAATCAACAAAGTCAATTTACACTATTCACATTCGCAAAAACGCGCTATGGTTAGAAAGTTATGACCAAAACATATTCTTGACACGCGACACATGAACAACATCAACAATTAAGCCTCAACCTATCCTATTTCAAATTTGCACATTGAAACAAACATGAATTTAAAAGTCAAACACTTCAATCAATATCAAGTTATAATAATTAGCTCTCTTAGGAATTTTGTCAAACACCTAACATTCACCGATTATTCTATGTCAACTTTACCAAGCCTTTTCAATCATGCACCACAACAATTATTAGGATAAATTAATCAAGAATCAATCAATAATCAAATCATGAATCAATGCACATAATCTCCACAAGATTAATTCAACTTCAAAATTCAATTCAAGAAACAATTCAACAATTATTCATGAATTAAAGTTTAAGAAGCTTACCGAATGAAGAATCGACGAAGAAATTGCGAATCCGAAGGAAGTGAGACGCGATCAAGAACGGAGGAGAGGAGGAGAGGCCGCACGGCTGCCGGTGGCGGAAGATGGTGGTCTTACGGTGGTGAAGTTGACCGGAGGTGGTGGTTCGTGGCGGCTCGGCTACCGGAAGCTTGATTGGAATTGTTGTGTTCTTGAGTTCTTGATGAAGTTGTTGTTGTGTTCTTGAGAAAGAATTGAGAGAATGAACTTTGATCCTTTAGAGAGAGTTTGTGAGAGTTTTTTGGTGTTTGTAAATTATGATTGAAGTTATGAGACAAATTGTGGGTCAAGAGAATATATAGTGGAGTGTAAAATGAAAGGCAAAAGGTAGAATTTCGGCTTAAGTGAAAATAACAATATCTTCGGCAAGAAATTTCGACTCTGAGCCTTCCACAACATCGTCCGTCTCTGAATCAAGGTTGCAACGCAAAAAGAGTGGACGTCATACGATTAAAATCGAGTGCGATCGATACGTTTAAGCTGCAAGACATCACTGAATAAGTTGTTTTTTCGGCTTATTTGGTGTCCGCTACTCGAAAATGTGACAAGGCCAACCTCTTTGGAGCATAATCTCGACTCGACTTTGTCAGCAAAGTTGTAGATCTATGAGTCAGTGACTTGGTGTTAAAATCTAAGCTCAACCGGACAAACGACGAGGGAGATATGAATTTTCTCGTGAAACCACTTTCAGCATTTTTCTTCGGTTCAGCACTTCAGTTTTGTAAAATAAACCAAAACGGCAATCTTTGGAGCACCGTTCGAACTCGCGTTTGTATTTGAAATTGAAGAGGATAAAATTTGTGAACCAACGCTTCAAGAACGGGTGATATCCGATGAAAATTGACCGGGTTATGAATTTTACAAAATTTGACAGACAGTGCACTGCATCAAAGAACCTTACTGGTAATTCGCATTTTCGAGATCCTTCCGCTCGGACCTAACCCAAACTGAATTCACATAATGAAGATAACATCTAAACGGAATTTTAGGCACCGAAACAACATCAATTCGATGAACGAGCCAAGAGTTATGAATTTTTTAGTGTTCAAAACTCACCGGTTCAGCACTGTTTTTCACTATGTTGACTCTAAAGACTCGCACATTCTGAGATCTTCTTCAAAGAATTAGTTCTCGGCCAAAACCCAAAAGTTAGAAAGGATATCAAGACGGAACTTTTGGCATATGAATCTCTCATACATGTTGACCCAATCAGAAGTTACGAACTCTTGAATACCGCTAGCACAGTTAATCGGCGAAACCAAAATTTCAAAAACAAATAATTCCCGCCATTTTCCTTGATGAATTGGCCTCCGAGCCGAACACAAAAGTTGTAGAGAATACCGAAATAGTCTAAACTATTGAGCTTCAAGCCAAAATGAGTTTCCGAGCATAAGTTACAACTTTTGCAAACTGCACCATAAAACTGATATTCAACTTAAACTCCTCTGAATCAACCGAGAACTTTTGGCTTCTTCTGAGATTATTGTGCACGTGCCGTGCCGCATGAAGAAATAAAGGCCAGTCGCAACCTGTGAAAGCTCAAATGGAGATGTATGTTCATGTATGTTTATGATGCAATTGTGATCTAAATGCAATGCAATGTATGAAAGGATATGCTAAATGGCATGAAAATGAGAGGGCAAATTTTGAGGTATTACACACACTCGTACTATGAAGGTGCGAGGAACTCTGATATGTTGCATACCTCTACTATCAAGGTGGTTTATTTCACACCTTCCTCGATCTGTGATGAAGAATGAACAAGGTTTGAGATGGTCTAGAAGGATAATGTCACTCTCTCATTCAGACATTCATTGGTGTTCCTGATCTATGGAGAATATTACTATCATTGACTGTTGTGGAAAGTTCCCTAATGTACCACTCCTTGGCATAAGAAGGGGAATTACTTAAAATCCTTCTTTAGCACTACGTCAGTTTGATTATGCTCGGAGTAATGGTCCTTATGATATGATTATTCAAGGTATTATGTTCGATTACAACAACGATCTTCAAGGTTACCGACAAAGGTTTATACGAGCTTGGAGTATGGTGAATAAAATTAACAGCAATACTCTGGAACCAAAATACTCCATTCATATGGAACTTTACCTCATATGGGTGCGGTCTTGTGCTCAGACTCTTATGATGTCATATCCTGCTATTCTAACAGTGACTGTTGAGCCTATCATTGAAGGAGATGTTCCTTATACCATTCTTCATCCTGATATGCCTACTGATTTGGAAGAGCTGCAGAAGTCCTTGATCCAACTGAAGGAGCAAAGAGATACCTTTGAAGCTCAATTCAGAGATAGCCAAGAAAGAGTGTTGGAGCTAACAAAGAAACTTCATGAGGAGCGGAATCTCAACACCAAGAGGAAGCGTCCATGGGAGACTTAAATCTCAGATGTTTTATTTTCCTTATAAGTTTTGTTCTCTTTCATTTGTAAGCCCAAGGGGAAATATTATTTCAAGCCTACTAATAAGAGTTTTTGTTTTTGTTGGTTTTAACAAATTTAAATCCTGCAGTCCTTGAAAACATTGAATATGCATCTACATACCATATCATTGCATGACAGGTTTTCACAGCAGGTTTCTCATCTTCTCGTTGTTTATTTCAATAGAAATGTCTCTCGAAAAATCTATCAAATACCTTCAAGGTCAGAATGCCCAATTCTAAGAGATGATCCTGAACTTGTCCAAGGGACAAAGAGAACAGAAGGTACTCCTGGCCAAGAAAAAGAAGAAGACCAGAAAACCAGTTGGCTTCATCAATCTGGGTAGAAGGTTCAGAGCTCCGATCAAGACAGATGATGATGTTGAAAACCCTAGAGATGAAGATTCTGCGAAAGAAGAAGAAAGTCTACGTGGTACTACTGTGAATTCTGATTATGAGGAGAATTATTACCATGATTCAACTGGTGATGAGAAATATAAGTTACTGGAAGACCGTGTGAATGCCATGGAATTATAGAAGACTTCTGGACTAGATTTTTGAAGATCTGAGTTTGATTTTTGGAGTTGTCATCCCTATTGGTTTCAAGGTTCCTACTTTTGTGGTATATTATGGTGTTTCATGTCCAAAGTTGCATCTGAGATCTTATGTCTGAAGGATCCAGCCACATACTACTGACAGGAAGCTGTGGATTCATTTCTTTCAAGAGAGTTTATCTGGAGCTCAATTGGAATGGTACTATCAACTCTAGAGTACAAATATTTTTACTTGAAATGATCTTGCTGAGGCCTTCTATAGGCAATACCAATATAACTCTGATTTAGCACCGACTCGCATGCAACTCCAAAACATGTCTATGGGTTCCTCCAGAAATTTTCAAGGAGTATGCCCAGAAGTGGAGAGATCTTGCAAGCATAGTTCAACCTCCTTTAACTGACAGGGAATTGGTTGACATGTTTATGAGTACACTAACTAGTCCTTTATACAATCACTTAATTGGAAGTTCATCATCTGGTTTCACTGAGCTGATAATGACGGGAGAACATGTGGAAAGTGGAATACGAAGTGGTAAGATACAAATGGTTGCCTCTTCAAGTACCACCAAGAAGCCCTCTAATGGAAAGAAAGAATCTAATCCAACAAGGTCGTAATAGGAATAACCAATCCATGGGAGTAGTTATAATCTCTAATCCTGCACCTGTACAACAAGATCGACAACAGAACAGTTAGCCTAAGCAAGGTACGCCTAGGAGACAATTTAAAAAGATTAATATGTCGTTGGCTCAGGCTCTGTAACACATGTTGAAAGGAGAGTTGATTACTTTGAGGAACCCTCCTCAGAATCCCAATACTACCTCTCCTCGTTATAATCCCAATGCAAGGTCTGCATATCACTCCAACTGCCCAGGTTATGATACTAATAACTGTTGGGAGTTGAAGAATAAGATTCAGGATATGATTGATAATGGAAAAATTGAGTTTGATCATCCTGAGACTCCTAATGTGATTACTGCTCCTATGCCCAAACATGAAAAAACTGTTAATGTTATTGATGATGGTTCTTATGTTTCTTCGGTGACTGATTTGACTACTTCTCTGCCCACTATCAAGAAGAACTTGATGCAAACCAATTTATTTTCGGGTTCTAATGAAGACTATTTTTACTGTGCCTCTCAACCCAATGATTGTTGGAAGCTAAAAGAAGGTATTCAACGTTTAATGAACAACTATACTATACTGTTTAAGATCCCTTCTATAGAAAGCTTATGTGAAGGCATGTCCCAAGATCTGAAGCTTGAAGATGTGTTTGTGGTTACTAATACTCCTATGAAGATCACTTATAAGGGTCCTGTGAAGATTACGTCTAAAGGTCCTGTGAAGATTACTACTGAGCCAAAGGTGGTTCCCCTAATTATTACTACTCCAGGTCCAATTCTGTATTCTTCTGACAAAGCTATCCCTTGGAATTATGGTTATGATGTTTATATCCATGGTATCAAGCAAAAGCCTCTAACTGATATACCTGCTGTAGATACTAATCCTGATATCAACAATATTGTTGGGACTAGTAAGGTTACTAGGAGTGGAAGAATTTTCTCTCCAGAAGACACTTCAAAGACTGTTGCTGCTCCAACTCATATCTCCAACCCTGGGCCAAGTACTGAAGCTTGGGGGAAAAGGACCATTGATTGAGCCTGTTCAGGCTGAAACACCAACTACTGAAGATCTCTCTAAGCAGATGAATGAAGTACTGAAGATCATCCGCAAGAGTGATTATAATATTGTTGACAATTGGGGCATACTCCCTCCAAGATCTCTATGATGTCTCTGTTGTTGTATTCTGAAGCCCATGCCAAGGCTTTAGTAAAGTTCCTGAAATCTGCTCATGTACCGCATGAAATCTCTATGGACCAGTTCAAAAGTTGTGTTTCTAACTTGACAATTAATAATGGCATAGGCTTTTCTAATGTTGATCTAACTCTTGCCAAAAGAAACCACATCAGAGCTTTTCATATCTCCATTGAGTGTAGGGGCACTACTCTGTCTCATGTTTTGGTGGATAATGGTTCTTCATTAAATGTGTTACCGAAGGATGTTCTGGACAAACTCAACTTTGAAGATATTGTGCTAAGACCCAGTAATGTGGTGGTGAAAGCCTTTAATGGTTCAAGAAGAATGGTGCACGGAGAAGTTGACCTCCCAATCAAAGTGGCTTCTCAAGTCTTTGATTCTACCTTCTATGTGATGGATATTTGTCCTTCCTATTCCCGCTTACTTGGGCGTCCTTGGATACATGGGGGAAGGTGTTGTGACTTCCACTTTACACCAGAGCTGAAATATCTAGTGAAAAGCAAGATTGTCACTGTTTATGGTGAAGAAGAGTATATGGTCAGTCATGTAAAGACTTTCAAGTATGTTGAGATGGAGGGTGAATTTGTTGAGACTCCTTGCCAAACATTTGAAGTGGTTCCTCAGGCTGTTCCCGCTGCTGAGTTTGTCCCTGCTGCTAAACCAGTTCCTGTTATTACTAGAGTACCTCCTACAATGGCCTCTCTGAAGGATGCTAAAGTTGTAGTTGAAAAATGTGGTTGTACTATTTGGGGTCAGCTTCCTAACATTCCTTACAACTCTGATAAGTTTGGTTTGGGTTTTACTACAGAGGCTCAGAAGGCGGTTCGTCGTGCTCGTGCTATTCGTATCACCAACAAGGGAATTCAAAAGGATCAAGTCAATGTTGTGGAAAACTCTGATGAAGACTGCAACCTAGACAGTTGGATCTTTCCTACCATTGGCAATGGGCTCAATAATTGAAAGGCTGAAGACGTTATTCCTTTCTCCTTTAGTCAAGAGTAAATGCTATTTTTGTTTTTCTTGGTTTTGTAATTTTGAACTATTAAAAACTTTTAAGCCTTCTGCCTTACCCGATGCACAATGGTATGCTTGTTAGGGATGTCATTTCATTTGAATATTTTCATTCAATAAAATCAATGGACGTTTTTGCTTTCGTAAATATTGCGCTCTTTGTCTTTTTTTAATTTTTCCTTTATCAAAAGCTATGTGTTCTTACACACACCCACATCACTAAAATGCAGAACCTCATCCACTCTGGACCCTGTTGATAACAATTCTGCTATTGCCAATTATGACTTCGAGAATCCGATCTATCAAGCCGAGGATGGAAATGAGGAAAATTGTGAAGTCTCTGTGGAACTTGCTAGGTTGCTAAAGCAAGAAGAGAAAGTTATATAGCCGCATGAAGAACCAATTGAAGTTTTGAATCTGGGAACTGAGAAAGATAGGAAAGAGGTCAAGATAGGAGTTGAACTAGAAGACAGTGTTAAGAACAAATTGATCCAGATGCTACATGATTATGTGGAAATCTTTGCTTGATCTTATGAGGATATGCCAAGGCTTGATGTTGATATTGTGGTTCACCGTCTACCAATGAATGAAGGTTGTCGTCCAATAAAGCAGAAGGTTCGTCATATGCGTCCTGAAATGTAAGAAAAGATTAAATCATAAGTGATGAAACAATTTGATGCAGGGTTCCTAGTTGTCACTTCCTATCCTCAATGGGTTACAAATGTGGTACCGGGGCCTAAGAAAGATGGTAAAGTACGTATGTGCGTGGATTACAGGGATTTGAACAAAGCCAACCCCAAAGATGATTTTCTGCTTCCACATATTAATGTTATGGTATACAACACTGCTCAGCACAAGGTTTTCTCTTTTATGGATGGCTTCTCTGGTTATAATCCGATTAAGATGACACCTGAAGATATGGAGAAGACTACGTTTGTCACATAGTGGGCCCCTTTTGTTATAAGATAATTCCATTTGGCTTGAAGAACGCTACGGAAACATATCACCGTATTATGGTAGCTTTGTTCCATGATATGATTCACCATGAGATAGAGGTATATGTTGATGATATGATAGCCATGTACCAGACTGAAGAAGAACATCTTGATCATCTGCACAAGTTGTTTGAGAGGTTGAAGAAATAAAAAATGAGATTAAATCCAAACAAATGTACCTTTGGAGTTAGATCTGGTAAACTTTTGGGTTTCGTTGTCAGTGGTAAAGGTATTGAAGTTGACCCTGCAAAGGTAAAAGCTATACAAGATATGCCCGCTCCCCGTACTGAGAAGGAAGTCAGAGGTTTCTTGGGACGCCTGAACTATATTGCAAGATTTATTTTCCAATTAACCGCTACTTGTGAACAAATCTTCAAACTGCTGAAGAATGAGAAAGTAATGGAATGGAACGACGAATGCCAGGTAGATTTTGATGAGATCAAGAAATACCTCCAAGAACCTCCAATATTGACACCACCAGTTGATGGAAGACCCTTGATTATGTAATTAACAGTGTTGGACAACTAAATGGGGTGTGTGTTGGGGCAACATGACGAGTCTGGTCGAAAAGAGTAAGCAATATACTACCTTAGCAAAAAGTTTACCGACTGTGAAACAAGATACTTATTGCTCGAGAAAACTTGCTGCGCTTTGGCTTGGGCTGCTCGCTGACTAAGACAGTATATGTTGACTCATACCATTTTATTGATTTCAAAAATGGATCCTATCAAGTACATATTTGAGAAACCTGCTTTCTCTGGACGAATAACAAATGATCTTGACAAAATATAACATCCAGTACACTACCCAGAAAGCAATTAAAGGAAGTGTGGTAGCAGATCATTTGGCTCATCAAGCAGTGGATGACTACCAGTCTATGAATTTTGAGTTTTTAGATGAAGACATTATGATTGTTAATAAAGAACCTAGACAATATGAAGGACCTGAACAAGGATCCTGATGGACTATGGTTTTTGATGGAGCTTATAATGCACTTGGTAATAATGTTGGAGTCGTGATTATCTCTCCTAAGGGTTGTTATACACCGTTTACTGCAAGACTTTGTTTCGATTGTAACAACAATATGGCTGAATATGAAGCATGTATTATGGGTATCAAGGCTGCCATTGAGATGAAGATCCAATTCTTGAACGTGTACGGAGATTCAACCCTTGTAGTTAGTCAGGTTAAAGGTGAATGGGACACAAAACATCCAAATCTAATTCCTTACAGAGAGCATGTGCTATCTTTAATTCCATACTTTGAAGAGATCACTTTTGAGCATATTCCACGAGAAGAGAATCAGTTGGCAGATGCATTAGCCACCATGTCATCTATGTTTGAAATCAGTTAGGATGATGAAGCTCCTAAAATTACTATTGATCGATTAGATGAGCCATTATACTGTTATGAGATTGATATTAAAGGAGTAGAAGAGAAACCTTGGTTCCATGAAGTGAAAAGATATCACGATTCGACTTTGCTTCGTTGTGTGAACAAGTAGGAAGCAATAAAGATTATGGAAGACATGCATGATGGGGTCTTTGGTACTCATTCTAGCGGGCATACAATGGATAAGAAGGTTTTAAGAGCAGGTTACTATTGGTCTACCATGGAAGCTGATTGCTATCAGTACTCCAAAACTTATCATAAGTGCCAGATCTATGCTGATAAAGTACATGTGCCTCCAGTTCCGTTGAATGTTCTGAATCCTCCTTGGCCTTTAGCCATGTGGGGCATTAATATGATTGGTGAGATCAAACCTACCGCTTCCAATGGACATCGTTTCATTCTTGTTGCTATTGATTACTTTATGAAGTGGGTAGAGGCAGCCTCGTTTAATTATGTTACCAAGAATGTTGTGGCTCGATTTATCAAGCATAATCTTATATGTAGATATGGAATCCCTGAAAGGATTATCACAGATAATGGTACTAATATGAAAAATACTATGATTACTGAAATTTGCATGCAGTTGAAGATTAAGCATCATAATTCTTCTCCATATCGACCAAAGATGAATGGCGCAGTGGAAGCCGCCAACAAAAATATTAAGAAGATATTGCAGAAGCATGGTTATCGTACCACAATACGTACTTCAACTGGAGCAACCCCATTCTCTCTTGTTTATGGTATGAAAGTAGTTTTACCTATTGAAGTTCAGATCCCTTCCTTGAGAATTATGAAGGATGCAGGCTTAGATGAAGATGAATGGATTCAGACTCGACCAGTTAAACTTGATTGATGAAAAGAGGCTTGCAGTTGTTTGTCATGGTCAGATGTATCAGAAAGGTATGATCAAATCCTTTAATAAGAAGGTCAAGCAACAAGTATATCAGGGTGGAGACTTTGTAATCAAGCGTATCATATTACCATAGGGTGATCTTAGGGGAAAATGGACTCCTACCTATGAAGGGCCATTTGTAGTCAAAAGGATATTTTCTGGAGGTGCTATGATGCTTACTACTATGGATGGTGAAGATTTCTCGCAACCTGTGAATGCATACATAGTAAAAAAATACTACTCATAAAAAGAGATCCACTAATTTGACTGGCCTAGGCAAAAATAAGGGTGTCCCGGTGAACCAAAAGGGTTCGGGAAAAAATTAGGGATATATATATATATATATATATATATATATATATATATATATATATATATATATATAAATAAATAAATAAATTGTACGCCCGGCAAGTCGAAAACCTGAAAAGGAGGCTTGGGCAAAAAAGGGTATCCTGGTGGACTGAAAAGCTGAAAGGGCAGTCCAGGCAAAAGTTAGGGATTAAAGCATATGACTATGTCTTGTTGGATCACCCATGTAACCTCAACTCGTTGTACTACCTATATCAAGTTCAAACAGGTGCAGATCAATCCAATCGTTTCTTTTCCGACAGCAAAATATGAGATACTTGAAGATAATGGCAATAACAGAGTTGAAACTTGATGGGATCACTTACACATAGCTATTTTCCTTGTTTTTGTACTCTTTTAAAATTTCTACGACGAATTCCTCTTACTAGGATTTCTGTCTCCTTGTTCAAACTTTCCTGTTAATAGGCCACTTTCTAAATAAATACAATTCTATTTTCGAATTTAGGTATACTTTTCCCTTTTTACCTAAGCGAAAACGTCTGTTGATTATGTTTGAATGTATCTATGCTTTTGAATATGATTGATGTTTACCATAAGTGCATAAAATACAATAATAGCATTTACTAAGAAAGATCGAAGGTAGGAATCCAATGAATCTTCACCGGTTCATCCCCACAGAGTAATCTTTACGGATATATTCTAACGAAACACTCCAAGTAGCCTCTTGTACTTCCAACTCTACGAGATCCTCGAGCATATTTATCTAAAGCACGATAGTCTCTGAAGAAATGACACTTGATCAGATAAGTCTCCCAGGGGAATGTCTATATCTTTTATCCTCAGTCAGAGTATTTAGAAATTTAATCTTTCAATAAGAAGTGCGACGAATGGAAAATGAAAGATCTTAAGTACAATATTCTGAAACGAGACTGGAACAACGTTTTCATACTCCTCAACAACGAATCAGGATTTATTTCCCCCCAGCTAGCAGTTATTACATGAAGCTACTAATAAGCTTCAACTACATAATTCATACATACGTCATTTACATCATATCATGGCATACGCATCCATAATGCATACAACATCCTCACTTATATTAAGAACATCATGTCATACGAAGATCTAGTGCTGATGCTTAGTGTAGGATATTTTCAGAGATAATCGAAACAAAGATTTACTTCTGATACTTCAATCAAGATATTTTCCTGAGACAGGTCAGAGACGATCTATACGAAGATCTATTACTAATACTTAGTTCAGGATATCTTTTCCCCCCATAGATAATTCAGAGACGATCTACACGAAGATCTAGTACTGATATTTAGCTCGGATATGTTACAGAAACAGATACTTTGGATGGCACCTATAAGCCCATCTCCATTTACTTCGGATGGAATCTTTAAGCACATTCAAGCAATACAATCAACCAACAATGTTACTTTGTGCACCAGCGAGTGCAAATATTTGGGCTTTAGTGTTCAATCCTCTTCAACGTTCAAGTCTCGAATGGCGTACATGCCAATCTAACTCCTCAGGTTTTAGAAAATTGAACAGGGGCAGCAGTTGTACCCCAAAATTTTCCCTCCCATATTCAAGATAATATGTCTCAAGAGGTCTCCTGATGGTCATAAGATTCATAATTGCTCAAAAGGATTCAAGGTTTCATCAGACAAAGCCTCCTCCTAAGCAATGGATCTAAAACTAGGATTTTGAATTTCTCAAGGAAAAGTGGACTTACAAAGCCTCAAGTGGACTTCATGATATCCCATATACCTCAAAGAATCCTCATGTAAAGTTTCAAGGCCTTCCACACAAGTTTGGTTAGTCAGATGCTCAGATACCCAAAAATCAGTTAGTTTGGTCAACAAGTCAACTATGGTCAACATAAATTCAAACTTCAAGATTTTTGGTCAACATCAAGATTATGAGGTGAAATTCATCATTTTATCAAGGGTTGATCATGATTCATCAAGGAAACCTCAGAATCATCAAGAATTAGGAGTTACTAAATTAGGGTTTTGTGTAGGAAAAGTCAACTGAACTTTGACCAGCCATAACTTTCACACGCTTCATCAAAAACTTCCCATCTAAAGCTCATTTTAAAGGAAATTCAATTCTATACAACTTTGTGTCTGACAAGCCAAGTCCAAAAAAGCTTCATTTGAGAGGTATGAGCCAAAATATTACAGGTCCTTTTGAAAGTCAACAAAAAGTCAACTTTTTCCAAAACTCATAATTTGATAATGGAAAAATATATGGACATGGGTCCAAAAGGGTTGATTATAGGACACTCTAATATTTCTAAAAAGTCCTAGAACACCTTCATGGGATCAAAATTGAGGAAGTTATTCATTGTTAAAGTTGGGCAATTTTCAAGAGGTGTATGAAATAAAAAAGGCCATAACTCCAATTCTTTCCAAATGGGCCTATGATATTTCAATCCAAACTCAAAGATAAGTCCATTCACGACTCAATAACAATATTTTCTGATTTTTATTATATTATATTTGATTTTAATCATTTAAAATCATTTTTAATTAAAATAAATTATATAAAATCAAAGATTTGATCTAAAATTTATTTTTAGATCAAATATTGGTTGTTTAAAGTGATTGATCATTGCCAATTTCGTACAAGACCAATATAACATGATAATATTTGATTTTTTTTGGCAATTATGGATAATTGGTTTCTTCATTCACAAGAAATCCATAAATCCTTCACCAAGGCCCATATTCTTGACCTAAATTGCTTCACTATAAAGACATAAGAGAGAAACAATACAAGAGGACGAAAAATTCAGACAAGAGAGCACCTTTCAAACTTCAAATTTTTCAAAAAAATACAATTTTAGGTTTTAGCATCCAAGGCTTTTTCAAAGCATTCCAAAGGTTGCAAATCATTCCTTGGTGTTCATTGAACATATCCCAATCGTTTTCATCATCAAAATTGTAGCCATATGCATAAACCGAATCAGATTTTAAGCTCTTCTTGAATTTTTTCTATTATGTTAATCCATGCATTGTAAATTGTTTTTGATTCTTGAATATTGTTCATAATGTGTCATAGAACGTTTCTAGATATTTTGTTTGAAGCTTTGATGCAGGTACCGCATTTCACCATGTCTAGGGTTCTTAGATTGAATTTGGGGCTTTATAATTTAAGCCACTTAAAGATATTTTGAGAACATGGTTGAGTCGTGTAGGTCATGGGTGATTGAATGATATAATTAATTTGGACTAATTTTACGTGTTATGTGATGTTTGAGAAAATACAGGATTTCCTACAAAAATAAATTCGCAGTAAATTTTGTAACAAATTTCGCATGTAATGTTGCAGGTCTAAAGGTTGAAGATGATGGAGTTTGGCGCGATTTCTGAATTTCAAAAATTAACATATTTTATATTTTGTTTGTGCTGGGTTATTGACACCAATGCGCATTTGGTCTGATGGCTAGTGGTTTGGCCTATGGAGTGGAGGGCGTGGGTTCGAACCCAGTCTTCAGCGTTTTTTTATAACATATTTGTTCTAATAGTTTTATTTTATATATTACTTTGTTCAGGTCATTATAATGAGACACACATGGCCTGGTGGATGGAAGGCTGGTGTTTGAGGCATAGGGCGTGGGTTCAATACCCACCCCCAACATTTTGGCAAAACCTGGTTTTTCCTATATTTTCTTCATTAATTTATTTTTTCTAATAATATTAATTAACCAATAATTTAATTAACCTAATCATTTTCTAATATTTTCTTAAAAAATAATTTCATACTAATTCTTAATTTTTTTATATAATGATAAATTAATTTATTTCATTAAGGTTTTATTTATTTAGGTTTCATAACTAACTCCCCTGATTTTTCCTAAAAAAAACCTGATGATTTCGCCACAAACCCTAAAAATTTTCCCTAAACCTCAAAACCCTAATTTTTCTTTAAATCTAAATTTTTTCTCAAACCCTAACCCTAACCCTAATTTCTTTTTCTTTTTTTTTTGCAAACCTTTTTCAAACTTATTTTCTATTTTATTATACTTTAAATTAAAGTCCTTTATTTTTTTATGTAATTCCTTTATTTTTTGTTATTATTATGTATTTGCTTCGTATTTGTAATAATCAGGTTTAAATTTTTGTCTGATTATTATGTAACTGCCCCGAAGCCATGTAATAGTGTAGGAACTTTTAATTTTTGCACTTCCTAGGGTTCCCCTATTGGTTGTCTTAAACAAATGGTCAAGTCCCTCGAAAGTGGGGGGTGTCTTAAAAGCAATGTCCCTTCAAACAGATAAATCATCAAGTCCCTTCAAAGTTAAAAAGATCATAGTCCATTCGAAGTTGCCTACAAAATAAATGATCTCGTCCCTCGATGACCCTACGAAACAAATGATGATAGTCCCTACAAGTTGTTTTCTCTGACCATACGATGACCCTACGTCGGTCTCTTAATAAATCCAAGGTAATGACTACTTACCCCTTAATAGTAAGGACAATCTTACCTTTGAAAGGAAATAAAGAAGCATTAAAGGCCAACTTAGGGTAGGTAGCACTTAATTACTTGCTCACACTTTCAAAAATTCTTTTCACACCTCACTTTTAAAATCTTTTCAAACTCAAGACTTTGTATACATCCATACGAGGATCATTACAAAGACTTATGAAATTTTCTAATCACACACTACACATTTTTCAAACAAGTTAAAGTGAGCTAAGTAATTAAGAGCCCATGGATAACCATGGATATAAAGGGTGCTAACACCTTCCCTTTATATAACCTACCCCCCGAACTCAAAATCTTTTAAGGTATTTCCTATTCTTTTATACCCTTTCCTATTGGATAAAATAAAAGTCGGTGGCGACTCTTGCTATCCGCACATGTTTTTGTCAAATAAAAACACCCAAGTCAGTTCTCCCACCGTGTTACATTTATCATCACCAATTATGAACCCATTTCCCCCCTTACCTCAAATCTTCGAAGAAATTCTAGCAAATTTTCTCTATGAATATTTCCCTAGCAGAGTTCTTCCTTTTCCTAACTCTACCTTGGTTTATCTAAAAACTATTATGACTAATATTCCTCTAATTTCATATTAAACTTAATTCCCAACATTACCCTCACCTTAATGTTTTACTAATTCAACCTCATTATTTTTAATTAAAATAAAATAATATTAATAATACTAATTATACTAATATTATTAACACAATAATAATAATAATAATAATAATAATGAGAATAACGTTTATTTGGACCATTTTATTATCATCACACCTCACCAATACTAACCACACCATAAGTCTACCTGTCCCACTAGGACACTACACCGAAACATCCCCGCACACACACGTTAAACAAGACCAATAGTACACCAGAATACCCGACGATAAATAATTAAAAATAGGGAGTTACAACTCCCCCCACTTAAAATATTTTCGTCCTTGAAAATGTACTCAGTGAAACCAACCCAGATATACTATCGCATTCGACTAATCACTCACCTGCCATAACTAGCAATACTATAAGTAGTACAAAACAATAATAATAATGCCAAGATAACTACAACGAAAACAAAATACAATGAATCACCAAGTTACAAAGCATAGGTTCACACCTGGGCTAGAACACAACAAAAATCGTTACCATCATCATAGGTAACACTCCCCTAATTCCCATTCATAGGAATTATCTACTCGCACTCGAACCATCACTATAGGTAACAAGGTAAAAACAAAGACAAGAACAAAATTTTCATGATACACATCCTTCCAGTTACAACAACATATCTAATAAACCAACCTCGTCGTCCTCACCATCGAAACAACATAACTGTGACTCATCAGTCGAACACATAAATAATGTGTTTGTATACCCAATAGTACATGATTAATAGGTAAACTTCTCACATAACACTCGCATTCTGGGACATGTAATAGTATCATTATTCCAACATGTTTTATCGCTCTTCATCTTGATCCCTTACTAAACATTTACGTATAAACAAATTATACCACCTCACGCTTCCACTGTGCACTCAGATTACTCGTAGCTATCTACTCCATCAAGTTCACATCCAACTTTAACTCTTTCTAGCAGTCACCAGAAACATCATTGTTAACTTGATATATCACATCACTCCAAACACAATTCCTTTGACTTCTAACTCACTCCTAACTCCTCAACTATCAAAGCAAACATAGGAAAAGGATCCCGACTTACCTCATCAGAAATTCCAACTATCCTCATTGTTTCATACTCTAATCCTTCTGATAAAACCATGATTATATTACTCTTGTGATTACCAAACACTTCGAACTCCAATCATATAAATAATTCTTTCGGAGACTTGATACACCCTCATCCAATTCCAATCAATAGATCCGATAGATATTTTCATAAATCCTTGTTTATCGTAAAACATAAACTACGACTTTACCACCATGTATTGACACCCTGTCAACTCATCACAACTAAATCACAACACTCTACCCACAATTTGTTAGAATTAAGCAAAAAAAAATTGGGACCGTAGTCAACTATTATTTTGGCTTCCCAAAAATTTCTCACAACAAATCTACCCAAACAAACAACTTATCTTTCGCAAGTTAACTGAGACAACAAAAATTCTAACTTGGGGAAAACTTTTTATAATTCGCAATATAACCAACTATGTCCAAAAAAATTATATTCCTTTTAACCTACTCAGGGCTTCTTCATTGTAGGACCACATGTACTTCGGAAAAACTTATAACAACATCCTCCTCATAACAACATAACTAAGCACATCCACATCTACCCACCAAAATCACACTGGATAACTTAGTATATAACTTTATATTTTCTAATACTTATACCCTAATTCTCAAACATTCCTCTTTTTATTTTATCATAGACCAAGACATTCTCAAAGCACATTGCTTCAAACTTATCCAAGTAAATATGAAAGGCATGATCCATACACAATATACACACTTTAAGGCATACCAGTTACCACTATCCCTTACACAACATCCTTGATCAATTCATGGTCTCTCATTTCATTTACTCCCCCATTGGATAATCCTTCCAATGTTTCAAATCCCATGTTAATCAAATCTTCTATTCATAAATTTCATAAAGACAAATATTGCACACTTACTATTTTATACTTATCTTATCAATCCAATGGATATAATGATACTTCTACCTCACTCTCTCAATTCCACATCAACAACAGGTAGTATGCAATCGTTTCTGCATCTCGTGGTTCAACATCTATAAACATCTACAAACCATTCATATTCCATGTTAACACATACAACACTCACATGACACCGATTCAACATCACTACATTGCGAAGATACATGGTTCTAATTAATTTTCGGCAAGAAATTACATTTTCATACCTCTAAGACACTTCAAATTCGCTCCTCATCATACTTGATAATTATACAACATTACCATTTCTTGAATAGGTTTCACCTTTGCATGATCAACCTCAATCCCCTTTTCGCTTACTATGAAACCCAACAGTTTACCGGAGCGCACTCCGAAGGTGCACTTATTTGGATTCAGCCTCAGTTTGAACTTTTGCAGCTTATCAAATAGCTTGGCTAAGTTGACCAGGTGCTCTTCTTCTGTTTGTGACTTTGTAATCATGTCATCAACATAGACTTCAATCTCATGATGAATCATATCATGAAAGAGAGTCACCATTTCCCGTTGGTAAGTTTCCCCATAATTATTAAGACCGAATGACATCACTTTATAACAAAAATTCCCCCAAGGGGTGATGAATGTAGTTTTCTCCATGTCATCTGGCGCCATATTGATTTGATTGTAGCCCAAAAATCAATCCATGAAGGAAAACACCAAGTATTGAGTTGTGTTGTCTACCACCACATCAATATGAGGCAACGAGAAATCATCTTTGGGACTAGCTCTGTTTAAGTCTCGGTAGTCAACACACATCCGAACTTTTCCATCCTTCTTCGGTACCGACACAATGTTGGCAAACCATGGTGGATAACTCATAACAGCCAAAAACCCAACATCAAACTGCTTTTGAACCTCTTCCTTGATCTTTATTGCCATATCATGACGAGTTCTACACAGTTAGCTTCACTGGCGGGTAGTCTTCTCAGAGAGGTATCATGTGTACTACAATATCAGTGTCAAGTCTCGGCATGTCTTGGTAATACCAGACGAAGATATCAATGTATTCTCGGATCATGTCCATCAATTGAATATTCACAGGTTCTTCTAATGTGGCCCCGATCTTAACCTCTTTGGTACATAGATTTAAAATCTCAATAACCTACTCATGCGGCTCTTAAAGAAAGAAGGATCTGTTGGCAGTCCAACAAAGGATAGTTGACCTCGAGGAGAAGAGTGCAGAGCTTCACAACAAGCTGCTTAAGATCGAGGGGCACTTGGAGGAAAAGAAGGAACTATTGATCACGCTGAGGGCCGAGCTGGAAAAGGCGAAGGTTTCTCTTTCAGAGAATGAGGAATTGAAGGAGAACGTCCGGGAACAGGAGAAAGTGCTGGCGTTCGGTGAAGATGAGACAGAGGAGGAAAAAGGTATGGTGTCCAGGGAGGACCTCATTGCTCAGATTCACCTACTGGCTCAAGATAATCTGTCCATGGCCTTGTTTGGTTACTACAATGCGATAGAACATATTAAAGTAACTAACCCTGACATGGATCTAGTCATTTAAGGCACCAGTCCTCTGCATCGTGTGGAGAACGACATGGTGGTCCCTCCTGAAGAACACAAGACAATTACTATTGATACTATGTAACAATGATGATCTCTTCAGACGACCAATCGTTGAGCTCCACTCCTGGGACACTTGGCTTGATCCAATCGTCAATTTCATAGCCGCTATCAATTGCATCTTCTTGAATGACGCATATACGAATGTGATCCACCAATTCAACAATGGAAAAAGTAATTGGGCCTTTACGACCTCTGGTATTCTGTGTAGTTGTTGCTTGATCAGGGTTATAATCAACTCCAAACATATCTTCCTTTTTGTGGACCTCGATCATCTTTCCCCAACCTTCACTGTTTCCCGATTCAATCACTTTGAGGGCTTGTTTGTAGGAAGCAATGGATACCCCCTTCTTCTTCTCCTCAGAAATGGATGCTGATGATGACGCTGCTTCAGTTTTAACCGGTTTGAATGCTTGGCACGGGGTGTCGTATATCTCACCATCCAATTCCACATACTTGAAGGAAGAGATATGGCTTATAAAGATGTTTCCTTCTCCATATACCGTGACAATCTGTCCGGCCATGACGAACTTCAGCTTCTGATGTAAAGTAGAACATACTGATCAACCACATGAATCCAAGGACGTCCCAGCAGGAAACTGTAGGCAGGTTGAATATCCATTATGTAGAAGGTTGTATTGAAAACTTGAGGACCCACCTTGATTGGTAATTTTAACTCTCCAAAAACGGACCTCTTTGAACCATTGAACGCTCTGACTACCAAATCATTAGGCCGGAGTACCACTCCATCATAGTCCAGTTTAATCAAGGCATTTTTCGAGAGCACGTTTAATGAGGACCCCATATCAATAAGTACATGGGAAAGCACAACCCATTTACACTCCATTGAAATATGCAAAGCTCTATTGTGATTGCGCTCTTCTGTAGTCAGATCAAAATCTGTAAATCCCAACCCATGACTAGAATTTATGCTGGCAACGACCGTCTCGAGCTGATTCACAAATATCTCTTACGGAATATAGGCATTATTCAAGATTCTCAACAAAGAATTTATGTGGGATTCCAAGCACATTAGCAAGGATATAATAGAAATTTTGGAAGGAATCTATTGAAGATGGTCGACTATCTTGTAGTCACTTTTCTTGATGATTCTTAAGAACTCCTCGCCTTCTTTATCAAAAGTAATGTCCGGATCAAGAGTAGGGACGTCATCAGTCACATCTCTCTTACCCTTATCCTTAGCATGGGCTTCCACATTGTTATTTGATGGTGTCCCACTATTCCTCAACATTTGTGGTGCAAACAACCTTCCGCTTCTTGTAAATCCTCCAACCCCAACATTTTCAACCTGATGTTGTGTATCCTGGAAGTAATTACATTTTTCCTTTGGCCATTGCAATAGACTTTTACCTCGTAATGCCTTGAGACACCTCTTTCACTCTAGTATGGCACAAGCCCTGGAGTAGTAAACATGACTGGTGTTAATCCTGTTGGCACTGTGATTTCAACCGGGATGAAGTAGATAATCATTGTAGAGATCTCGTCTTCTTCATTAACGATTCGATCAAACTGGATACCTTCATCTGTTAGTAGATTCTTCACACTCTTGACAAACCTCCGCACAACCCGGGAAAAGATCCTTCTTCACCAAACAATTCTTCACTTCTAACAATGGGGTTATCAAAGAGTTGACATCACAAACCTAGTTTAATCTGCCGCCATCTTCAATGGCCCCCACGGATCTTCCATGTGGAGGCATGGGATTTTGAAGGACATTTGGAGTAAGAGCAAAATTGATGGCTTTAGAATCCAACATGTCTTGAATCATATGCTTAAAGGCTTTGCAATTCTCTATGGTGTGACTAGGAGCTCCAGAATGAAACTCTTAGTGAGAATTGGCATCGTATCCTTTTGGAATTTGGCCAGCCTTTGGCGGTGCTAGAGTTCAGAGTTGAATCATCTGGAGTTGTAAAAGATTTTGTAAAAGCTGTGAGTATGACATTGTTGGTGTCTCAAACTGTCTATCTTTTGGTCTTGGTGGGTAGTACTGTCTGGGAGTTCTTTGTTGTTGGAAATTTTGTTGACATTGTTATTGTTGTTGTTTTTGTTATGGTGCAGGTGGATTAGTTATAGCTGGAATAGTGACGGTTGCAGCCTGGTAAAAAGGATTCTGATCCCCTCTTTTTCTTTTGGCATATACTACCCCTACTTCCCCATCCCTTCTCTTTTGTCCATTCGAAAATGACTTCTTGGTTCCGGACGTAAAAGTAGTGTTGTTCTAGATTTTACCTTGCTTCATTTAGTTCTCGACCCTCTCTCCTATCAGTATGATGTTAGAGAAACCACTTGATAAACACCCTGCAAGGCGCTCCATGAAATTCCCTAGAAGGGTATCCATGAACAAGTCTACCATATCTCTCTCTCTCTCTCTCTCGAGCAGAGGTGGATGAACTCTTGCAGCTAGCTCGCGCCACCTTTGCGCATACTTGTTGCACCCCAAAATTTGCCCTCACAATACAAGACTTTGTGTGCTAAGAAGATTCACAAGGTCACAAGACTCACAACACTTACAAGACCTTTCATGAGGTTCATGAAGTGTACAAGTCACTTTATGAAGTTCACAAGGTTCACAAGATTCACAATGCTTTCAAGACCTTTCATGAGGTTCATGAAGTCTACAAGTCACTTTATGAAGTTCACAAGGTTCACAAGATTCACAATACCTCCCATGAGGATCACAGGACATTTTATGATGGTTCACAAGGTTCACAATGTTCACAAATAGTCAGAAGAGTTGACAATTCCCTCAGACAATGCACCTCCTAAGCAGTGCATCCAAAACTAGGGTTTTGACTTTAATCAGGCTAAATGGACTTCCAAGACTTCAAGTGGGCTTCATAACATCTTATATGTGTGTAAGAACCCCCATGACAAGTTTCAAGACTTTTCTCAAAGGTTTGCTCAGTCAGATGATCAGATAAGTCAAAATCAGTCAAAGCAGTTAAAAAGTCAAACTAAGGTCAAACCAAAGTCAAACTTCATGATTTTTTGCCAACATCAAGTATATGAAGTAAAATTCATCATTTGATCAAGGGTTGATCATGATTCATCAAGGAGATTTCAGATCATCAAGAATCAGGAGTTTCTAAATTAGGGTTTCCTCAGTAAAAGTCAACTGAACTTTGACCAGCCATAACTTTCACATACTTCATCACCAAGTCTCCATCCAAAGCTCATTTTGAATGAAATTGAATTCTCTACAACTTTGTGTCTCACAAGCCAAGCCCAAAAATGCTTCATTTGGAAGGTATGAGCTAAGACATTATAGGTCCTTTTGAAGGTCAACAAAAAGTCAACAACTTCAAAAGGGTATAACTTGAGATTGGTAAATGATATGGACATGAAACCAGTGGGGTTGTTTAGAGGACTCTTCAAGCTTTCCAAAATGTCCAAGAACACCTTCATAGCATTAAAATTGAAGGATGTGTGCCCTTGCAAAGTTGGGAAATTTTGGGTTGGTTTATGAGGAAAATGGAGGTCTAAAACCAATTTCTTCCAAATGGGCTTGCCAAATAATGACCCAATCCACATCAAAACATCTTGCACGAAATTAAATTGATTTATTCATAATTTTATTCATTTTGTTTTTATTTATTATGATTTTTATATTAAAAAATCATTTTAAATTCAAATAAAATATAAAATAATGAAAATTAAATTTGATTTGGTTTCTAGAAGGTCTTAAATTATATTTAGACTTGATTGATACAAGAGTAATGAGAATCATACCAAAATAGCAAGTGTTTATGCAAAAAAATTTGATTTTCAAAGGCCATCTTTTTGAATCTTTTTAGATCAAATCTTCCACACAAATGATCAATTTTTCTGACCTAATACATTGTCCTATAAGTACTTAGCACAAACCTAGCACAAGACACGATTTTGGCAGCCTCAAAGTGTAAGTTCATAGTTTCAAAAAACCATACAAAATTCAAAATTTGGATTTCAAATTGCAGGAGTTTATAAGGTATTTTAAGGACACCAAGAGGTTCCCTGGACATCATTGAGTCGAAATCAATACTCATATGCATCCATAACCCCTTAAATTATGCAAACCGAAGCATTGTTCATCCACTTTATGATTTTTTCGATTCCCATAATATTAATGTTATTGTCTGAATTTGATCATATGTTTGTGTTTGTGATGAAGTTTGAAGCGTTTCTGGATCAATCAATTCGATTTTAAGTGCAGGATGAAGGAACCACCATAGTTAGGGTTTTATGGCCGTTTTAGGGTTCTTCGATTCATCAACTATAAATGAATTTTAGAAACATGGCTGTGTTGTATAGACCTCATAGAACGTAATGCACTAATCAATTTCACAAAATATTGCTGTTTGCTTGATGTTTGATTAAACGCAGGAAAACCTAGGAAACTAAATTCGCAGCAAAGACCCTAGCAAAATTCGCAGGAAATTTTGCAGGTTTGGAGGAAGAAGAAGGTCCTGCGCGCGTTCTGGAAATTTGAATTTCGTTTTAAATATTTTATGTTTTATTATCTGTTTAATATCACAAGCCAACGCTTGTCCCAGTGGTAAGGCTAGCGTGTGTTTGGTTGAAGGGCAAGGGTTCGAATCCTGGCTGTGACAATGTTTTTGAGTTTTTCTCTTTTATTCATTGAATATAATATATTATCAATTGTAGTTGGTTTGTTATCAGGTTCGCTCATCTAGCTGGAATGGTCATGTACTTGTGTGTTTGTGTGTAAGGTCCTGGGTTCGAATCCCCCAGGCCTTTTGCTTTTTTTTCATTATTTTCCTGATTGTTAGTCTGAAGGAACAAAACCAATTGAAGACCCTTTCCTTTCACCTGCGCGCATGTAGCCTGGCTGGTTTTGCATCTTGAGGATTGAGGTAAGGGACCTGGGTTCAAATCCCAGGTCCTTACTTTTTAGTCAATTTCATCAATTTTTTTTATATTTTACTATCATCTTCAATTTATATATTATATTCATGTTATTTTTATTCAAATTAGTAAAAAACCCTAAAAATACATTTTCCACAAACCCTAATTTTATAAACCCTAGTTTATTTTTTTAAACAATTAAAAAACCTAATTTTATCTTGTGATTTTAATTTCTAATTTTTTTTGTAAATATAATTATTATGTATATATTTTATTTAATATAATTAAATTTTGTAAATACAATTATAATCAATTCTATTTTTTTTTATAATATGTAAATATTTTTATAACTTGTTTATAATCTAAAGTTTATAAATAATTTTTTAAATATATGTTTAGAAATAATAAAATCTATGCTAATTTAATCTTGTAATTATAATTTTTATATGTTTATAATTAATTTAACTTTTATAAGTTGCATATAATTTAAAATTTTCTAATTAACATAATTATTCATATTTCCTTGTTAATTTTTAATTCTTGATTATTATGATAATTTGTTTATTATTATTATTACTAATCATGTTTATTACTAACCTTGTTTATTTTTAATTATTATTACTAACCCAATTAAATTGCTTATTTATTTTACTTATTATATCTTGCTTATTTATTTATTTATTTATTTTTGCTATCTATTTTAAATTATTTATTATCATTGTTGTAATTGCTCCTTGGTGTAATTTTTTGTAATATTTAAATTATTTAATTTTTATGCTATGGTTAGTAAATAGGGAGTGAAAACTATTTGTATTTAAAAATTGAATTTAGTTCATTTAAATTATAAGATAAATATAAAATTAAACACTCACACACGTAAGTCGATCTTTGATCGCCATCTCACTTTCTAGGGTTGCCTCTCAATGTTGCCTAATTAAAAGGTCAAGTGGGGTGTATAAAGCAAGAGCCCCTTAAAAGAAAAGTCATCTAGTCCCTTCATAATCAAAGATCAAGTCCCTTAATGGTTGCCTTTCAATATGATCTTGTCCCTTCCGAATAATGATGACAATCCCTCCAAAATGCTTAATACACCCCACAGTTGCCTAAATAACAGATGTCCCTCACTTGTCCCTCACATCCAAGGTAATAACTACCTATTCCTTAATAATAGGGATAGTCTTACCACTTAAGGATTCAAGAACAGAAAGACTTAAACTTTAGGGTAGGTTCCTCATAGTTACTTGCTCACTATTTCAAAACAAATCTCAAATACTTCACAAATTTCAAACAATTTTCAAACACAAGTTTTTTACGCATCCGTACATGGATCATTATTAAACTCTTATGAAAATTTTTATTCACACACTTCACATTTTCAAAAACAATTCAAAGTGAGCTAAGTAACTAAGAGCCCATGGATAACCATGGATGTAAAGGGTGCTAACACCTTCCCTTTACATAACCTACCCCCGGACCCAAAAATCTTTTAAAAGGTCTTTCCTGTTCTCTTATGCCTTTCCTTTGGATAAAATAAAAGTCGGTGGCGACTCTTGCTATCCGCAACATTTAACTAAAGTCAGTTCTCCCACCGTGTTACAGAACTGGCGACTCTGCTGGGGATTTAAATTTAAGAGGGGTACCCTTAGAAATTAGATCACTTTAAATTGTTTGCCTTGTTTGCTTTATATTATCTTGTTGGGCTCTTATGTGTGAAAGATCCTAACCCGGATCTAGTGTACCTTAGGTAAATGGCAATAGACCAAGGAAACTGTACGACGTATATCGATATGGTTGATCTGGTAGCCATAGTTAGTGCGACTTCTTGGTTGGTGCTTATGTTCCTTAAGTCAAGTTGAGGATAATATGAGGCTGCCATATGTTGTCAATGCACTAACTAACTTTTAGAACCCTAGTTATCCCATCTTGGCCTTTAGAAAGTAGTGAGGTAACCGGCTTTGGTGAAGACTGAAGTTGGTTGATACTCGATACTACGCTCATTGAGATCTTAAACTTGGAGGGTTTTGGTTCGCAAGTAAGTTGCCTACTGAACAACCACCCTTGTGAAGGATCAATGATATTGAGATCCCTTAGAACCTGGTTACTTTATAGGACAGGATGAACCATCTAACCTCAGGGGAGGGTACTTACCTTAAACCTCATGCAAGCCTTTAAACCTAGGACTATTGTGTGACTTGTTTGTGTGCGCTACATGTTTGTGATTGCGCATAACATCATAACATCATCATGCATCATAAGCATAGCATTTTCACTAACCATTTCAAGGACCAGAGGATTTATCTTTGTTCTTTGTTGCAGGTCATGGCTTCTACTCGTAGAAACACCATCAGGATCAACTTTGTAGGGATACCTCCTAAGCTTAAAGAGTTGGTTTCTCAAGTGTCTGATCATTCCCAGTTCAACAAGAGACATGGTCACCTGTTGGATCTAGTCACTTCAGGGTTCAATGAAGACATGATGAGTGTCCTATTTCAGTTCTTTGATCCTAAGCACCATTGCTTCACATTCCCTGACTATCAGCTGGTTCCTACAATGGAAGAGTTCTCTAAACTTCTGGGTATACCTGTTCTTGATCAAAGACCCTTCACAGGCTTGGAGAAGGAGCTTAAACCAGAGGTTATTGCTGCAGCTCTACATCTGAAGAAGTCTGACATTGTTCTAGAAACGAGAAGCGGAGTTAAGGGTATTCTTGCCAAGGTGTTGATAGAGAAAGCTCAGTTGTTCTTGAAGGCCATGAGATATGATGCTTTTGAGGAGATCTTAGCCTTACTGATTTATGGCTTAGTATTGTTCCCCAATCCAGATCAGTTCATAGATGTTCATGCCATCAACATTTTCCTGAGTCACAATCCAGTGCCTACATTGCTTGGAGACATTCTACATTCTCTTCACACCCGTACTACAAAGGCAAGAGGAACTTTGATGTGCTGCATACCTTTGCTTTCTAGGTGGTTTATTTCTCACCTTCCTCGCTCAGTGATGAAGAATGAGCAAGGGTTCAGATGGTCCAAGAGGATCATGTCACTTTCTCACTCAGATATCCATTGGTGCTCCAGATCTATGGAGAATGTCACCATCATTGACCGTTGTGGGGAGTTTCCTAATGTGCCATTTCTAGGAATAAGAGGAGGCATTACCTACAAACCCTCTCTAGCTTTACGACAGTTTGGTTATGCTCGGAGTGATGGTCCACATGATATGTTGATTCAGGGCATTGTGTTTGACTACGACAACGATCTTCAAGGTTACCGTCAGAGATTCATACGAGCCTGGGGAAAAGTAAACAGGGTTGACAGCAAGACACTGGAGCCTAAGTACACTATTCCTATGGAAGCTTATCTCAGATGGGTGCGATCTCGTGCTCAGACTCTCATGATGCCATATCCTGCTATCCTGCCAGTTACCATGGAACCTGTTGCTGAAGGTGACACTGCTTATACCATCCTTCACCCAGACATGCCTACTGACATGGAAGACTTACAGAGATCCTGGATCCAACTGAAGGAGCAAAGGGATACTTTCGAGGCTCATTACAAAACAAGCCAAGAAAGAATCCTAGAACTAACAAAGCAACTTCACGAGGAGCGGAATATCAACTCATACCTCAACACAAAGAGGAAACGTCCATGGGAGACTTAAAACCCCATCTTTTGTATTTATTTCATTTCATTTTTTGTAAGCCCAAAAGGCAAAACAAATTTATTACTAATAAAAGTTTACCTTCTTATTTGTTTAAGCAAATTTAAATCCTGCGGTCCTTGAAAACATTGCATACGCATTTACATTCCATATCATTGCATCACAGGTTTATATTTGTGCACAGGTTTCTCATCTTCTCGCTGTTTATTTCAGCAATGGCTCTTGAACAAACAGTTAAGGATCTCCAGGCACAAAATGCACAGTTCCAAGAGCTGATCCTGAACTTGTCCAAGGGGCAAGATGAATTTAAGACACTGCTGGCCAAGAAGACTAAGAAGACTAGAAGGTCAGGTGGCCTTATCAACATGGGAAGAAGGTTCAAAGGTCTTGCCAAGACCAAAGAACCAGTTGAAGATTATGAATCTGAGGAATCTGAAAAAGAGGGAGGCAGTCTCCACAACACTATGGGGGATTCTCATTCTGAGGCTAATTACTACCATGATCCTAATGAAGACAAATTCAAGATGCTGGTGGATAGAATGAATGCTATGGAATTGCAGAAGTCTTCTGGGCTGGATTTTGAAGATTTGAGTCTGATATCTGGGGTAGTCATACCCATTGGTTTCAAGGTTCCTACCTTTGTTGTTTATGATGGGGTCTCTTGCCCCAAGTTGCATCTGAGGTCTTATGTTAGAAGAATCCAACCTCACACTGCTGATAAGAAGTTATGGATCCACTTTTTCCAAGAGAGCTTATCTGGAGCTCAGTTGGAGTGGTATTATCAATTGGAGAGTGTCAACATCAGGGATTGGAATGATCTTGCTGAGGCTTTCTATAAGCAGTATCAATACAATGCTGACTTAGCCCCCACTCGCATGCAGCTGCAAAGCATGTCTATGGGTGCCAAAGAAGGTTTCAAGGAGTATGCTCAGAAGTGGAGAGACTTAGCTGGAAGAGTTCAACCCCCTTTAACTGACAGGGAATTGGTTGATATGTTCATGTGTACGCTGAATGGTCCGTTTTACAGTCATCTCATTGGAAGCTCATCATCTGGCTTCACTGATTTGATAATGACAGGAGAGCGCATTGAAAATGGTATAAAGAATGGTAAGATCCAAGTGGGTACTTCTTCATCAGATACAACAAAGAAGCCTCCCACTGGGAAGAAAGAATCCAATGCTGTTTATGGTCAACCTGATCGTAACAAAAGGCATCAGTCTGTTAGTGCAGTCCATATTTCAAATCCAACTCCTGCAACAACAGAGCAGCCACAGGGCAACCAACAGAGGGCTAGAAGGCAGTTCACTAAGATCAACATATCAATGGCTCAGGCATTGCAACACTTGTTGAAGGCTGAACTTATTACTTTGAAAGAGGCTCCTCAGAATCCCAATGTTACCTCTCCCAGGTACAATCCCAATGCACGGTGTGCATACCATTCAAACTGTCAGGGACATGATACTAATAACTGCTGGGTCTTGAAGAACAAAATTCAAGATATGATTGATGCTGGAGAAATTGAGTTTGACCCTCCGGGTACTCCAAATGTGATTACTGCTCCAATGCCAAATCACGAGAAGACTGTCAATGCCATTGATGAAGATCTACATATCTATTCAGTTGCAGAGTTGACCACACCATTGTCTGTCATCAGGAAGAAGTTAGTACAAGAGGGGTTCTTTCCGGGTTGTCGTGAAGATTGTGTCTATTGTGAGTATAATCCAGATTGTTGTTGGAGGTTGAAGGATGGAATTCAACGTCTCATGAATAATTACACCATAGTGTTTGAAAGGAGACCACCTTCTGTGGAGAGTATGGTGGAGCATATTACTAAAGGTAAGAAGACTGAAGAGGTTGACATGGTTGACAAAGTGCCGGTGAGAATCACTTCAAAGGGACCTATTAAAATCACCCATCAGGGCCCAATCAAGATTACTGCTGAAGGTCCTGTGAAAGTTGTTGCTGAAGCCAGAGTGGCTCCTATGGTCATCACCACTCCTGGTCCTATTCCGTATACATCTGATAAAGCTGTGCCTTGGCACTATGGGTCTGATGTTTATATCCATGGTGTTAAGCAAGAACCCATAGCTGATGTGCCTGTTGATGTTGACAATATTGCTGGATCTAGTAAGATCACACGAAGTGGAAGAGTCTTCTCCCCTCCAGTGACTTCCAAGAATACAGTTACTCCTGCTGCCACCTCCACCACTGATGCTCGGGGCAAAGGTCCTGTTCTTGAGCCTATACCTACTGATGTACCAGCTGCTGATGATCTCTCTAAGCAGATGGAAGAAGTATTGAAAATCATTCGCAAGAGTGATTATGACATTGTTGATCAGTTGGGGCATACTCCCTCCAAGATATCTATGCTGTCCTTGTTGCTATGTTCTGAAGCTCATGCAAAAGCTTTGATTAAGTTTCTAAAGACTGCTCATGTACCCAATGCCATTTCTGTTGACCAGTTTGAGAATTGTGTTGCCCACCTGACCTATGATAATGGGTTAGGATTTTCTGATGCTGATTTGACCCCTGCCAAGAGGGATCATAACAGGGCTCTGCATATCTCAATTGAATGCAGGGGCACTACCCTGTCACATGTACTGATAGACAATGGTTCCTCTTTGAATGTGTTGCCCAAGGAAGTCCTGAACAAGCTGAGTCCTGAAGATGCTGTGCTGAAGCCCAGTAATATAGTGGTAAAAGCTTTTGATGGTTCTAGAAGAGTGGTGCATGGAGAGATTGACTTGCCCATCAAAGTTGGGTCTCAGATTTTTACTGCTACATTTTATGTGATGGATATTCGTCCTTCGTACTCTTGTCTGCTTGGTCGTCCCTGGATCCATGGGGCAGGTGCTGTAACCTCTACATTACATCAGAAGCTGAGATATCCGGTGGAAGGAAAGGTTGTTACTGTCTATGGAGAAGAAGAATACTTTGTCAGCCATGTGAATACCTTCAAGTATCTGGAAATGGAAGGTGAATATATTGAAACTCCGTGTCAGACATTTGAAGTAGTTCCCTGGATTGTTAATGATTATGTAGCTCCTTCGGTTGTTAAGAAAATTCCTGTGGTCACCAGAAAACCCCCAACAATGGAAATGGCCTCCCTCAATGATGCTAGAGCTGTGGTGGATGAAGGTGGTTGTACTATTTGGGGTCAGCTTCCTGATATCCCATACAAGTCTGACAAGTTTGGTTTGGGTTTCACTGCAGAGTCCCAGAAGGCTGTTCGTCGTGCTCGTGCAGTTCGTATCACCAATCAAGGGGTTATGAAAGATCAGATCAATGCTGTGGGAGACTATGATGAAGACTACAACCTGGATGCTTGGATTTTTCCTACTATGGGTGCTGGACTCAATAATTGGAAAGCTGAAGATGTTATCCCTATCTCCTTTAGTCAGGAGTAAACACTATTACTGTGTTGTTGCTTTTAAGTTTGTAATTTCTTGAACAATTAAAACTCTTAAGCCTTGTGCCTTACCCGGGGCACAATGGTGTGCTTGTTACGGATTGTCATTTCATTTGCATATTTCATTCAATAAAAATCAGTGGACGTTTCGTTTTCGTAAATATTGTGTTCCGTGTCTGTAATACGGTGGAAGAACTGACTTTAGTTATGTTGCGGATAGCAAGAGTCGCCACCGACTTTTATTTTATCCAAAGGAAAGGCATAAAAGAACAGGAAAGACCTTTTAAAAGATTTTTGGGTCCGGGGGGTAGGTTATGTAAAGGGAAGGTGTTAGCACCCTTTACATCCATGGTTATCCATGGGCTCTTAGTTACTTAGCTCACTTTAAAATGTTTTTGAAAATGTGAAGTGTGTGAATAGAAATTTTCTTAAGAGTTCATAATGGCCCATGTACGGATGCGTATGAACCTTTGTTTTGAAAATTTGTTTGAAATATGTGAAGTGTTTGAAAAGTTTTGAAGAGTGAGCAAGTAACTATGAGGAACCTACCCTAAGTTTGAGTCTTTTCTGTTCTTGAATCCTCTAAGTGGTAAGACTATCCCTATTATTAAGGAATAGGTAGTCATTACCTTGGATGTGAGGGATAAATGAGGGACATCTGTTTAATGAAGGCAATTGTAGGGTGTATTAAGCAATTTTGGAGGGACTGTCATCTTTATTCGGAAGGGACAAGATCATATTGAAAGGCAACCATTAAGGGACTTGATCTTTGATTATGAAGGGACTAGATGACTTTTATTTTAAGGGACTTTGCTTTATACACCCTACTTGACCTTTTGTAATAGGCAACATGAGAGGTATCCCTAAGGAAGTGAGATGGCGATCAAAGATCGACTTACGTGTGTGAGTGTACAATTTAATATTTATCTTTAAAATCAAGTGATCTAAATTAATTTTAAATTACAAGTATGTTCACACTCCCTATTTACTAACCATAGCATAAAATATAAATAATAAACATTATAAATAAATATTACACCAAGGAACAATTACATGATAATAATAATTAAAGCAAAATAAGCAAAAATAAATAATAATAATAATAATAATTGGGTTAGTAAAATAATAATAATAATAATAAATCACAATGGGGTTAGTAATAATGATAATAATAAATCACAATATATATAAATGGGGTAAGTAATAATAAAATAAATATGAAAATAAATAGCATTAATGATAAGAATATTAGCATAATAATTAAAAGATCAAATTTTTATGAACAATTATTATTTAAGATTAAGAAGAAGATATAAACAATTAATTATCATAAAGTTTTAAATGCTATAAAAATTAAGTTAATTATAAACATATTATGAAAATAAATCATATTAAATTAACAAGTTTTAATTATTTTTTAAATATATATTAAAAATTATTTACATGCAAGAATTAAATTATGAACAAATTATAGAATATATATATATATATTATGAAAATAGGATTAATTATAATTGAATAACCATATAATTATATTCACAAAAATTAAATTATCAATCTTTAATTAATTTAAACATAACCTAGAATTATAGAAAAATACATAATTAAAATTGACAAATAAATTAAAAGTCATAATTAAATTGAAAAGAAAATTAGGGTTTGACTATTTAGAAAATATATTAGAGTTTATTTCTTAATTAGAATATAGACAAAAATTTATGACAAATAAATAAATAAATAAAGAAATAGTATTTACAATTAGGGTTCATAAAAATAATTAGGTTTTTACATATAAATTTTTTTAGGGTTAAGTATTTAAAACATAATTAAATTATTTATACAAAAATATATAATATTAATGATATACTATAAAATAAATATTAAATAATTTCACTAATAAAAATTTGAAATTTAAAGTATAAGTTTTTTGTTAAATTATATACAAGAAAATAATAGTAAACATTTTTTATTTTTTATATTTATTCATTAAATTGATTAAATCAAAATATAAGCAAATTACATGAAATAAAATAAGTGATAAAAAAACTTACCTGGGGCTGGGATTCGAACCCAGGCCCTAGGCTTTGAATATCCAAGACCAAACAGCCAACCATTGGGACAAGCCATGCGCTTGTGCTATGGAATGAGAGCCAAGACGTTTTGTTTCATAACCTGTGAAAATCATAAATAAAAAAAAAGAGCAAAACAATACAAAAATGGCCTGGGGAGTATTCGAACCCAGGATCATTAACAGCACGCATACGCACACAAACCAGCTGAGCCAACACTGTCTTTTGAAACAAATACCAACACAATAATATAAAATATAATGTCAAATTTTAAAATATGGATTTGGCGCCAGATGGTCATCTTCAACCTTGGTTCCTGCAAATTCACCTGCGAAATCTCATACAAGTTTTCCTGCGAATTTATTTTTGTAGCTAAACCTGCGAATCTTAATCATCATTAAAACTGCAAAGTTTCATCAAATTAATTGTATAAATATGATCCAGAGGTTGATTGGCATTGATCCATGGTCTTAGAATTCATTTATAATTGATAAATCGTAAAACCCTAAAACGGCCGAAGAACCCTAGCCATGGTGATTTCTCCATCTTGAACCTAAAATCAAATTAACTTATCCAGAAAGTATCCAAGCATCATCATAAACACAAACCAACAGTTAGTTTTCGTTAATAACATGTAAATCATTCAAATCGAAAAAATTTAAAACATGAACAATGTACATTCGGTTTTCATAATTTAGGGCATGAATGAATGATGTTATGATCCAGAATCAATCCATGAACTTCAAGGAACAAGTTGCAACCTTTGGTTTGTCTTGAAAAGGACTCTAAGTGCCAAACCGAATTGGAGTTTTTTGTGTGAATTTTGAAACTTTGCTCTTACCTTTGGAGGCTGAATTTTTTCGTCCCTATGCATTGTGATGAGTTTGTATACTTATAGAAGAATGGAATTAGGTCAAAATAACATGGATTTATGGGCCTTGATGGATACCTTGAGTGTGAAGAAATCTCCTTGCCAAATTAGTCAAAAAATCAAATATTTTCATGCTATAATGCCTTAGCACGAATTTGGATGGTTTTGAATCAACTTAAATGGTCATTAAGAGTTTCTAGAAGAAGAATCACTTTTAAATATTCAATTTTCATATTTTATTTTGATTTAAAATGATTTTAAATGAATAAAATCAAAATAAATAAAATAAAAATAATAAAAATCTGAATAAATGAGGATTGGGTCGTGCATGATGTCATATTGAAGTTTGGATCACAAAATTGCAAGCCCATTTGGAAGAAATTGGTTTTAAGGCCCTATTTGCTTCATAAACCTCCCAAAAACTTCCCAACTTTGTAAGGGCACAAATCCTTCAATTTTAATGCTATGAGGGTTTTCTTGGACATTTTGGAAAGATTGAAGAGTCATCTAACCAACCCCACTGGTTTCATGTTCATATCATTCACCATTCTCAAGTTATGCCCTTTTGAAGTTGTTGACTTTTTGTTGACTTTCAAAAGGACCTATAATGTCTTAGCTCATACCTTCCAAATGAAGCATTTTTGGGCTTGGCTTGTGAGACACAAAGTTGTAGAGAATTCAATTTCCTTCAAAATGAGCTTTGGATGGAGACTTGGTGATGAAGCATGTGAAAGTTATGGCTGGTCAAAGTTCAGTTGACTTTTACTAAGGAAACCCTAATTTAGAAACTCCTGATTCTTGATGATCTGAAATCTCCTTGATGAATCATGATCAACCCTTAATCAAATGATGAATTTTACTTCATATACTTGATGTTGGCAAAAAATCATGAAGTTTGACTTTGGTTTGACCACAGTTGACCTCAGTTTGACTTTTTAACTACTTTGACTGATTTTGACTTATCTGATCATCTGACTGAGCAAACTTTTGAGAAAAGTCTTGAAACTTGACATGGGGGTTCTTACACACATATAAGATGTTATGAAGCTCACTTGAAGTCTTGGAAGTCCATTTAGCCTGATTAAAGTCAAAACCCTAGTTTTGGATGCACTGCCTAGGAGGTGCATTGTCTGAGGGAATTGTCAATTCTTCTGACCAATTGTGAACCTTGTGAACCATAATAAAATGTCTTGTGAACCTCATGGGAGGTATTGTGAACCTTGTGAACCTCATAAAGTGACTTGTAGACTTCATGAACCTCATGAAAGGTCTTGTAAGCATTGTGAATCTTGTGAACCTTGTGAACCTCATAAAGTGACATGTAGACTTCATGAACCTCATGAAAGGTCTTGTAAGTGTTGTGAATCTTGTGAACCTTGTGAACCTTCTTAGCACATAAAGTCTTGTATTGTGAGGGCAAATTTTGGGGTGCAACAGCTTCCCCTGTTCAATTTTCTGAAACCTGAGGGGTTAGATTGGTATATTTGCCAGTCGTGACCTGGAAGGTTGAAGGGGATTGAACACAAAAGCCCAAAAATTTGCACTCACCAGTGCATAGAGTGATACAGATGGCTAGTTGAATATGTTTGAGTGGGCTTAAAGATGCCACTTGGAGAAAAGTTTCTTCAGATGCATTTATTGGAGGATAAAGTAGTCCAACATATGGAGGTATAATGATAGCTGTCAGGAGGATAAGGCAGTCCTGAGACAAAAATAGGTTTTCAGGAGGATAAAGCAGTCCTGAGATATTGATAATAGCTGTCAGGAGGATGAAGTAGCCCTGAGGTAATAATATGATTTCAGGAGGATAAAGCAATCCTGGGGTACAAGAAGCTGTCAGGAGGATAAAGCAATCCTGAGGTAATAATAAGCTGTCAGGAGGATAAAGCAATCCTGAGGTAATAATAAGCTGTCAGGAGGATAAAGCAGTCCTGAGGTAATAATAAGCTGTCAGGAGGATAAAGCAGTCCTGATGTACTAGAGGTTTTCAGGAGGATAAAGCAATCCTGATGGATGATATGCTTTCAGGAGGATAAAGCAATCCTGATGTAGTAATATGCTTTCAAGAGGATGAAGCAGTCTTGAGAGATTGATAATATGCTGTCAGGAGGATAAAGCAATCCTGAGGTATAAGAAGCTGTCTGGAGGATAAAGCAATCCTGAGGTATAAGGAGCTGTCAGGAGGATAAAGCAATCCTGATGTACTAGAAATTTTCAGGAGGATAAAGCAATCCTGATGTAATAAGAAGATGTCAGGAGGATAAAGCAGTCCTGGCGTGATAATATGCTTTCAGGAGGATAAAGCAATCCTGGCAGAATGATGATAATTTTCAGGAGGATAAAGCAGTCCTGATGTAGTAATATGCTTTCAGGAGGATGAAGCAGTCCTGATGTATAAGAAGCTTTTCAGGAGGATAAAGCAATCCTGATGTGATTGATAATTTTCAGGAGGATGAAGCAATCCTGAGATAATAATATGCTTTCAGGAGGATGAAGCAGTCCTGATGTAGTAATATGCTTTCAAGAGGATGAAGCAGTCTTGAGAGATTGATAATATGCTTTCAGGAGGATGAAGCAATCCTGAGGTGATGAAGATAGCTATCAGGAGGATGAAGCAGTCCTGAGGTAATAATATGATTTCAGGAGGATAAAGCAACCCTGAAATACAAGAAGCTGTCAGGAAGATAAAGCAATCCTGAGGTACAAGAAGCTGTCAGGAGGATAAAGCAATCCTGAGGTAATAATAAGCTTTCAGGAGGATAAAGCAATCCTGAGGTAATAATGCTTTTCAGGAGGATAAAGCAGTCCTGATGTACTAGAAATTTTCAGGAGGATAAAGCAATCCTGATGTAATAAGAAGCTGTCAGGAGGATAAAGCAATCCTGAGGTACAAGAAGCTGTCAGGAGGATAAAGCAGTCCTGAGGTGATAATGATATGATTTCAGGAGGATGAAGCAGTCCTGGAATAATAGTATGCTTTCAGGAGGATAAAGCAATCCTGAGGTGCAAGAAGCTGTCAGGAGGATAAAGCAGTCCTGAGGTAATAATAAGCTTTCAGGAGGATAAAGCAATCCTGACATAGTAATGATAACTTTCAGGAGGATAAAGCAATCCTGAGGTAATGATGATAGTTTTCAGGAGGATAAAGCAGTCCTGATAATCATAGGTCTGTTTGCTGGAGAATTAACCTGAAAACAAGGTAGCATCCTGTATAACAATATTAGCTTATGCATTATGTATGTATGTATAATATGATGCACTTAAATAATGTATTATGTATCTATAGATGTGTATGTTATGGTATGATGTAAATGATGTATGTATGATATGATGTTGCCGGAAGCGTCTGGATATCTTCGTATAACAATTGCTGGCCAGGGAAAGTAAATCCCGATTCATTGTTGAAGAATATAAGGAACTCGTTCCCGTCTTATTTGATAATATATCATACATAGCCTTCCGTCTGCTGGGGATAGCAAGGTATATATAACCTCCCGTCTGCTGGGGATAGTAAGGTATATATAACCTCCCGTCTGCTGGGGATAGTAAGGTATACATAACCTTCGTCTTCGTTTGATAGTAGGATAAGTATAACATCCCGTCTTCGTTCGTCGTACCCTTATTGGAAAGTAAATTCCCGAATATCCGTATGAGGATAAAAGAGATGGATATAAATTCCAGGGGATATGTGACTTTATAAAGATGGATTTGTCCTACTGAGGATTTGTAACTATCTTGTAGAGATGAACCTGGTGAAGCTTTGTTGGAACCCTTCCCTCGTTCGTCATTAGCAACTACCATTACTGCATTTTCATGCCTTTCTGGTAAACATCAATCATATTCAAAAGCATAATACATTCAATCACAACCAATGGACATTTTTGCTAGGGTAAAAGTAAATCTGGACTCAGAGGGAAAAGTAAAGCTGATTTTGAAAGCAGAATTGTTTCAACTTCGAGAGTGTACAGCCAATTGGATCTATAGCTCCTGAAATTCTTTAACTTTCCTGAGTACCTTCCCAGAAATCCTCATAGCTGGATCTGAAGACATGATACTGACACCATCTGATACTACTGGCATAGACAATTAATTTCCATCATGGTTTCAGCTGAGAATCAAGGTAATACAATGAGAGGAATGTGTCTTCAAACTGTAATGGACCATATACGCTCCAGGTATTAGATTTGAAGAGAAAGCATTGTCCCTTGGTTGAGGATGAATTGTCCCATAATGGAAGTATCTGCAATGAGCTACCTTAAGAGAAACAAGCAGAATGCCCCATAAGCATATGCCCCTGGCATTGTGAACTCTGTAATGTTACCCTTGGCACTTCAGATAGATGACGAGATCTGCCTCTGGCTGCTTAAACATAGTTGAATCTTGTCCTGATTTCCCCAAATGAGTTAGGAAGTATCATGGCCTGCCCCCTTGATTGGGAGATAATGACTATGCCTCTTTGTATGCATGGACTTTGATCGAGGAAGCAACTTTGTTTATCGGAAGGACTTTGGTTCATTGAACATTCATCCTGTAAGCTTCTCCATTTGTCAAACACTCAGGTATATGCAAACAAATATATTCAAAAATGCAATGCTTATGTCTGTCTTGAAGTTTTGAAACAAGTTATTTTAGAAAAACTATTTTTTTTTTTTTTTTTGTGAAAACTGTGATATTAACTCAAGTTTTATAATAAGCCCTAAAGGAGTCAGGATACCTTTTTGTAGCAGTACGCTTTCGAACTAACCATGCTTCAGTTAGGACTTTTTAGAGGGTTATAACGTGGCCTGGTTCATGGTTTAAGAAACAAAGGATAAAGGCTCAAATTTTATTTGTACCCAACCCAATCTCCATGATGTTCTTTAGTCCTATACTCAGTTAACTTATGCATTGAGGCTCAAATGAGTTTGGAATTGTAACACTGACATTTGTGATG
Organism: Lathyrus aphaca; assembly: GCA_963966055.1. NCBI lineage: Eukaryota > Viridiplantae > Streptophyta > Magnoliopsida > Fabales > Fabaceae > Lathyrus > Lathyrus aphaca. Next base: position 220,084,316 of record OZ014519.1, read on the forward strand.
GTTCAGAAACCCAAAATTTATTTGAACATTCAGTCCTCTTTCTTTGTTGAGGATTCATAGTGATCTCTTTTTTTTTTCTTTGACTTTATTATCCCTTCTTTTTGCCTGAACTGCTTATTTTAAGGTTACAGTCAGCGGGATGTCTTAATGTTTTACTAAGTCTCCTTCATAGGTTTTGACTTAGTAAGCCTTTCTTTTGCTGGATATTGACTGTCAGGTTTAATGATTACAGGGAACCATCATTAGTTGTGTACAACACAGATAATTGGCATATTTGAGTTAACTGAGTAACTACCCTGTCCCAGGTTATGAATAAGGGTTTTAATTTGTGCGAGAATAAAAACTCCTACTTCATAGGCTCAAAAGGGTTGACTAGGGATTAACTTCCTTATATCTCCACTGTTTAGGAATTGAAACAATGCGTGTACATCGTCAGCATATTCTGTTCAAAAGCATACTGCCTAATATTATGGTATTGTTTTCGTCATCCTCCCTCTACAGGCTTATAGCTTTATCAGGAGTTAAATATCACAAGATAGAAATAAGAAGCGTAATTCAAAATATAGTGGAACGAATGGATTAATTCAAGACAAACATATGCAATGCATTAATGAAAACAAAAGTTTAACATAATAGTAAGTGTTTAGACAAAACAAAAGAAATTACAAATGAAAGTTCAAATGTTCTCAAAGCCTCTTCCTCTAAACCCTTCACTCCAGTTATCTGGAAACTTTGATGCTTGATGGACGATAGAAGAACTCACCCTGGCCTTCTGGAGTAACCTCGAGTATTCCTTCGTCAATTAGGTCTTGAATCTTATTCTTCAATGCCCAACAGTTATTAGTGTCATGTCCAGGATAGTCGGAGTGATACATACACCTTGCCTTGGGATTATAGCGAGGAGAAGAGGTGTTAGGATTTTTAGGAGAATTTTCCAAGGAAATCAACTTCATCTCCAACAGGCATTGCAAAACTTGTGACATTGGTGTGCTGAACCGGATGACCTGTCTTCTACATTCCTTGTATAGAAGTGGATTAACCTTACAAGGCCTTCTTTCTTCCATTGAAGGATGGTCAGTAGTAGCCTGTCTATTTCCTTCTCTTATCCTTACTTTCCTTTCAGCCAAGTCAGCTTGTTTCAACGGATGTTGACTGATGATTAGATTCCCAACTCTGTTATGCCGAAGCTTATTGATAAAGCTTCTCAGCTCTTCTTGCCCTTGGGCCAAACTCTGGATAAGATCCATTTGGCCATTCATCTGAATCCTCATCTCTGCTATCTCAACTTGTAGTTGTTTCAGCTGATCATCTTTGTTGTCCTCAGGATTCTTCTTCTTCATGTCCTTAGAGAGGAGTGTTTTCAACTCTTCTTGCCCCTTGGACAAATTCAGAATCACTTCTTGAAACTGAGCATTCCGAGCTTGAAGATCTTTGACAGATTGTTCGAGAGCCATTTCTGCTGAAATAAACAGCGAGAAGATAAGACACCTGTTCATAAGAAACCTGTGATGCAATGACATGGTATGTAAATGCATATGCAATGTTTTCAAGGACCGCAGGATTTAAATTTGTTTAAACAACCAGAAAGTAAACTTTTATTAGTAATCAATAAACTTTTTTGCCCCTTGGGCTTAATAAAAAGGAAATGAATACAAAGATGGGGTCTTAAGTCTCCCATGGACGTTTCCTCTTTGTGTTGAGGTATGAGTTGAGATTCCGCTCCTCGTGAAGTTGTTTTGTTAACTCCAAGATTCTTTCTTGACTTGCTTTGTAATGAGTCTCAAAAGTATCCCTTTGCTCCTTCAACTGGATCCAGGACCTCTGTAGCTATTCCATGTCAGTGGGCATGTCTGGGTGAAGAATGACATAAGAAGTATCTCCTTCAGCAACAGGCTCCATGGTAACTGGCAGGATAGTAGGATATGGTATCATACGAGTCTGAGCACGAGATCGCACCCATCTGAGATAAGCTTCCATAGGAATGGTGTATTTGGGCTCTAGAGTCTTGCTGTCAACCTTGTTCACTTTTCCCCATGCTCGTATAAACCTTTGACGATAACCTTGCAGATCGTTGTCGTAGTCAAACACAATACCCTGAATCAACATGTCATGATGACCATCACTCCGGGCATAACCAAACTGACGTAAAGCTAAGGAAGGGTTGTAGGTAATACCCCCTCTTATGCCAATGAGTGGCACATTAGGAAACTCCCCACAACGGTCAATGATAGTAACATTCTCCAAAGATCGAGAGCACCAATGAATATCTGAATGAGAGAGTGACATAATCCTCTTGGACCACCTGAACCCTTATTCATTCTTCATCACTGATCGAGGAAGATGAGAAATAAACCACCTAGATAGCAATGGTATGCAACACATCAAAGTTCCTCTTGCCCTTGTAGTACGAGTATGAAGAGAATGTAGGATGTCTCCAAGCAATGTAGGCACTGGATTGTGACTCAGGAATATATTGATGGCATGAACGTCTATGAACTGATCTGGATTGGGGAACAATACTAAGCCATATATCAGCAAGGCTAAGATTTCCTCAAAAGCATCATAGCTCATGGCCTTCAAGAACACCTGAGCTTTATTTATCAACACTTTGGCAAGAATACCCTTAACTCCACTTCTTGTTTCTAGAACAATGTCAGACTTCTTCAGATGTAGAGCTGCAGCAATAACCTCAGGTTTAAGCTCTTTTTCCAAGCATGTGAAGGGTCTTTGATCAAGAACAGGTATACCCAGAAGTTTAGAGAACTCTTCCATTGTAGGAACCAACTGATAGTCGGGGAATGTGAAGCAATGGTGCTTAGGATCAAAGAACAGAAACAGGACACTCATCATGTCTTCATTGAACCCTGACGTGACTAGATCCAATAGGTGACCATGTCTCTTGATGAACTGGGAATGATCAGACACTTGAGCAACCAACTCTTTAAGCTTAGCAGGTATGCCCACAAAGTTGATCCTGATGGTGTTTCTACGAGCAGAAGCCATGACCTGCAACAAAGAACAAAGATAAATCCCTTGGTCCTTGAAATGGTTAGGGAAAATGCTATGCTTATGATGCATGATGATGTCATGATGTTATGCTCAATCACAAACATGTGGCACACACAAACAAGTCACACAATAGCCCTAGGTTTAAAGGCTTGCAAGAGGTTCAAAGGTAAGTACCCTCCCCTGAAGTTTAGATGGTTCATCCTGTCCTACAAAAGTAACCAGGTTCTAAGGGATCTCAATATCATTGATCCTTCACAAGGGTGGTTGTTCAGTAGGCAACTTACTTGCCAACCAAAACCCTCCAAGTTTAGAATCTCAATGAGCGTAGTATCGAGTGTCAACCAACTTCAGTCTGCACCAAAGCCGGTTACCTCACTACTTTTCTAAAGGCCAAGATGGGATAACTAGGGTTCTAAAAGTTAGTTAGTGCATTGACAACATATGGCAGCCTCATATTATCCTCAACTTGACTTAAGGAACATAAGCACCAACCAAGAAGTCACACTAACTATGGCCACCAGATCAACCGTATCGATATACGTCGTACAGTTTCCTTGGTCTATTGCCATTTACCTAAGGTACACTAGATCCGGGTTAGGATCTTTCACACATAAAAGCACCCAACATATAAGTATAAAACAAATAATACAAACAAGTTTAAAGTGATCTAATTCCTAAGGGTACCCCTCTTTTATTATCCCCAGCAGAGTCGCCAGTTCTGTAATACGGTGGGAGAACTGACTTTAGTTATGTTGCGGATAGCAAGAGTCGCCACCGACTTTTATTTTATCCAAAGGAAAGGCATAAAAGAACAGGAAAGATCTTTTAAAAGATTTTTGGGTCCGGGGGTAGGTTATGTAAAGGGAAGGTGTTAGCACCCTTTACATCCATGGTTATCCATGGGCTCTTAGTTACTTAGCTCACTTTAAAATGTTTTTGAAAATGTGAAGTGTGTGAATAGAAATTTTCTTAAGAGTTCATAATGGCCTATGTACGGATGCGTATAAACCTTTGTTTTGAAAATTTGTTTGAAATGTGTGAAGTGTTTGAAAAGTTTTGAAGAGTGAGCAAGTAACTATGAGGAACCTACCCTAAGTTTGAGTCTTTTCTGTTCTTGAATCCTCTAAGTGGTAAGACTATCCCTATTATTAAGGAATAGGTAGTCATTACCTTGGATGTGAGGGACAAATGAGGGACATCTGTTTAATGAAGGCAATTGTAGGGTGTATTAAGCAATTTTGGAGGGACTGTCATCTTTATTCGGAAGGGACAAGATCATATTGAAAGGCAACCATTAAGGGACTTGATCTTTGATTATGAAGGGACTAGATGACTTTTCTTTTAAGGGACTTTGCTTTATACACCCTACTTGACCTTTTGTAATAGGCAACATGAGAGGTATCCCTAAGGAAGTGAGATGGCGATCAAAGATCGACTTACGTGTGTGAGTGTACAATTTAATATTTATCTTTAAAATCAAGTGATCTAAATTAATTTTAAATTACAAGTATGTTCACACTCCCTATTTACTAACCATAGCATAAAATATAAATAATAAACATTATAAATAAATATTACACCAAGGAACAATTACATGATAATAATAATTAAAGCAAAATAAGCAAAAATAAATAATAATAATAATTGGGTTAGTAAAATAATAATAATAATAATAATAATAATAATAAATCACAATGGGGTTAGTAATAATGATAATAATAAATCACAATATATATATAAATGGGGTAAGTAATAATAAAATAAATATGAAAATAAATAGCATTAATGATAAGAATATTAGCATAATAATTAAAAGATCAAATTTTTATGAACAATTATTATTTAAGATTAAGAAGAAGATATAAACAATTAATTATCATAAAGTTTTAAATGCTATAAAAATTAAGTTAATTATAAACATATTATGAAAATAAATCATATTAAATTAACAAGTTTTAATTATTTTTTAAATATATATTAAAATTATTTACATGCAAGAATTAAATTATGAACAAATTATAGAATATATATATATTATGAAAATAGGATTAATTATAATTGAATAACCATATAATTATATTCACAAAAATTAAATTATCAATCTTTAATTAATTTAAACATAACCTAGAATTATAGAAAAATACATAATTAAAATTGACAAATAAATTAAAAGTCATAATTAAATTGAAAAGAAAATTAGGGTTTGACTATTTAGAAAATATATTAGAGTTTATTTCTTAATTAGAATATAGACAAAAATTTATGACAAATAAATAAATAAATAAAGAAATAGTATTTACAATTAGGGTTCATAAAAATAATTAGGTTTTTACATATAAAATTTTTTAGGGTTAAGTATTTAAAACATAATTAAATTATTTATACAAAAATATATAATATTAATGATATACTATAAAATAAATATTAAATAATTTCACTAATAAAAATTTGAAATTTAAAGTATAAGTTTTTTGTTAAATTATATACAAGAAAATAATAGTAAACATTTTTTATTTTTTATATTTATTCATTAAATTGATTAAATCAAAATATAAGCAAATTACATGAAATAAAATAAGTGATAAAAAAACTTACCTGGGGCTGGGATTCGAACCCAGGCCCTAGGCTTTGAATATCCAAGACCAAACAGCCAACCACTGGGACAAGCCATGCGCTTGTGCTATGGAATGAGAGCCAAGACGTTTTGTTTCATAACCTGTGAAAATCATAAAAAAAAAAGAGCAAAACAATACAAAAATGGCCTGGGGAGTATTCGAACCCAGGACCATTAACAGCACGCATACGCACACAAACCAGCTGAGCCAACACTGTCTTTTGAAACAAATACCAACACAATAATATAAAATATAATGTCAAATTTTAAAATATGGATTTGGCGCCAGATGGTCATCTTCAACCTTGGTTCCTGCAAATTCACCTGCGAAATCTCATACAAGTTTTCCTGCGAATTTATTTTTGTAGCTAAACCTGCGAATCTTAATCATCATTAAAACTGCAAAGTTTCATCAAATTAATTGTATAAATATGATCCAGAGGTTGATTGGCATTGATCCATGGTCTTAGAATTCATTTATAATTGATAAATCGTAAAACCCTAAAACGGCCGAAGAACCCTAGCCATGGTGATTTCTCCATCTTGAACCTAAAATCAAATTAACTTATCCAGAAAGTATCCAAGCATCATCATAAACACAAACCAACAGTTAGTTTTCGTTAATAACATGTAAATCATTCAAATCGAAAAAATTTAAAACATGAACAATGTACATTCGGTTTTCATAATTTAGGGCATGAATGAATGATGTTATGATCCAGAATCAATCCATGAACTTCAAGGAACAAGTTGCAACCTTTGGTTTGTCTTGAAAAGGACTCTAAGTGCCAAACCGAATTGGAGTTTTTTGTGTGAATTTTGAAACTTTGCTCTTACCTTTGGAGGCTGAATTTTTTCGTCCCTATGCATTGTGATGAGTTTGTATACTTATAGAAGAATGGAATTAGGTCAAAATAACATGGATTTATGGGCCTTGATGGATACCTTGAGTGTGAAGAAATCTCCTTGCCAAATTAGTCAAAAAATCAAATATTTTCATGCTATAATGCCTTAGCACGAATTTGGATGGTTTTGAATCAACTTAAATGGTCATTAAGAGTTTCTAGAAGAAGAATCACTTTTAAATATTCAATTTTCATATTTTATTTTGATTTAAAATGATTTTAAATGAATAAAATCAAAATAAATAAAATAAAAATAATAAAAATCTGAATAAATGAGGATTGGGTCATGCATGATGTCATATTGAAGTTTGGATCACAAAATTGCAAGCCCATTTGGAAGAAATTGGTTTTAAGGCCCTATTTGCTTCATAAACCTCCCAAAAATTTCCCAACTTTGTAAGGGCACAAATCCTTCAATTTTAATGCTATGAGGGTTTTCTTGGACATTTTGGAAAGATTGAAGAGTCATCTAACCAACCCCACTGGTTTCATGTTCATATCATTCACCATTCTCAAGTTATGCCCTTTTGAAGTTGTTGACTTTTTGTTGACTTTCAAAAGGACCTATAATGTCTTAGCTCATACCTTCCAAATGAAGCATTTTTGGGCTTGGCTTGTGAGACACAAAGTTGTAGAGAATTAAATTTCCTTCAAAATGAGATTTGTATGGAGACTTGGTGATGAAGCATGTGAATGTTATGGCTGGTCAAAGTTCAGTTGACTTTTACTGAGGAAACCCTAATTTAGAAACTCCTGATTCTTGATGATCTGAAATCTCCTTGATGAATCATGATCAACCCTTAATCAAATGATGAATTTTACTTCATATACTTGATGTTGGCAAAAAATCATGAAGTTTGACTTTGGTTTGACCACAGTTGACCTCAGTTTGACTTTTTAACTACTTTGACTGATTTTGACTTATCTGATCATCTGACTGAGCAAACTTTTGAGAAAAGTCTTGAAACTTGACATGGGGGTTCTTACACACATATAAGATGTTATGAAGCTCACTTGAAGTCTTGGAAGTCTATTTAGCCTGATTAAAGTCAAAACCCTAGTTTTGGATGCACTGCCTAGGAGGTGCATTGTCTGAGGGAATTGTCAATTCTTCTGACCAATTGTGAACCTTGTGAACCATAATAAAATGTCTTGTGAACCTCATGGGAGGTCTTGTGAACCTTGTGAACCTCATAAAGTGACTTGTAGACTTCATGAACCTCATGAAAGGTCTTGTAAGCATTGTGAATCTTGTGAACCTTGTGAACCTCATAAAGTGACATGTAGACTTCATGAACCTCATGAAAGGTCTTGTAAGTGTTGTGAATCTTGTGAACCTTGTGAACCTTCTTAGCACACAAAGTCTTGTATTGTGAGGGCAAATTTTGGGGTGCAACAGTGTCTTTCTTTTCTTTTATTTTTGCTTTATCAGCTATGTGTTCTTACACACACCCACATCACTAAAATGCAGATCCTCGTCCACTCTGGATCCTGTTGATAATAGTTCTACTATTGCCAATTATAATTTCGAGAATCCGATCTATCAAACTGAAGACGGAAATGAGGACGATTGTGAAGTACCTGTAGAGCTTGCTAGGTTGTTACAACAAGAAGAGAAAGCTATACAGCCACATGAAGAGCCAGTCGAAGTTGTGAATCTGGGAACTGAAGAAAACAGGAAAGAGGTCAAGATAGGGGCTGATTTAGAAGATAGTGTCAAGAGCAGATTGATTCAGATGTTATGTGACTATGTGGAGATTTTTGCTTGGTCTTATGAAGATATGCCAGGGTTGGATACAGACATTGTGGTTCACCGTTTACCGGTAAAAGAAGATTGTCGTCCAAAGAAGCAGAAGGTTCGTCGTATGCATCCTGAGATGTCAGAAAAGATCAAAGCAGAGGTAATGAAACAGTTCAATGCAGGGTTCTTAGCTGTGACTTCTTATCCTAAGTGGGTTGCAAATGTGGTACCGGTTCCTAAGAAAGATGGTAAGGTGCGTATGTGTGTGGACTACAGAGATTTGAACAAGGCTAGCCCCAAAGATGACTTTCCACTTCCTCATATTGATGTTCTGGTAGACAAAACTGCTCAGCATAAGGTATTCTCTTTTATGGATGGTTTCTCTGGTTACAATCAAATCAAGATGGCTCCTGAAGATATGGAGAAGACAACATTTGTTACACAGTGGGGCACCTTTTGCTATAAGGTGATGCCATTTGGTTTGAAGAATGCAGGGGCAACATATCAGCGTGCTATGGTGGCTTTGTTTCATGATATGATTCATCATGAGATAGAGGTATATGTGGATGATATGATAGCCAGGTCTCAGAATGAAGAACAACATCTTGATCATTTGCATAAATTGTTTGAGAGGTTGAAGAAATACAAGTTGAGATTGAACCCAAACAAGTGTACTTTTGGAGTTAGATCTGGTAAGCTCCTGGGTTTCATTGTCAGTGGAAAAGGTATTGAAGTGGATCCTGCAAAAGTAAAAGCTATACGAGAGATGCCAGCTCCCCGTACTGAGAAGGAAGTTAGAGGTTTCTTGGGACGATTGAATTACATTGCAAGATTTATTTCCCAATTAACTGCCATCTGTGAGCCAATCTTCAAGTTGTTAAAGAAAGATCAGGTGATGGAATGGAATGATGAGTGCCAGAATGCCTTTGATGAAATCAAGAGATATCTGCTGGAACCTCCAATTTTGATGCCACCAGTTGATGGAAGACCCTTGATTATGTACTTAACAGTGTTAGACAATTCAATGGGGTGTGTGTTGGGGCAACATGACGAGTCTGGTCGAAAAGAGCAGGCAATATACTACCTTAGCAAAAAGTTTACCGACTGTGAAACAAGATACTCATTGCTCGAGAAAACTTGCTGCGCTTTGGCATGGGCTGCTCGCCGACTAAGACAGTATATGTTGACTCATACTACCTTATTGATTTCAAAGATGGATCCAATCAAGTACATATTTGAGAAACCTGCTCTCTCCGGAAGAATTGCAAGATGGCAAATGATCTTGACAGAATATGACATACAGTATACTACTCAGAAGGCCATCAAAGGAAGTGTTGTTGCTGATCATTTGGCTCATCAAGAAGTAGATGATTATCAGTCAATGAGTTTTGAGTTCCCTGATGAAGACATTATGATTATTACCAAAGAACCTGGACAATATGACGGACCTGAGCATGGATCCCGATGGACTATGGTTTTTGATGGTGCCTCTAATGCACTTGGTAATGGTTTTGGTGTTGTGATTAGTTCCCCTGAAGGTTGTCATACCCCGATTACTGCCAGACTTTGTTTCTATTGTACCAATAACATGGCTGAGTATGAGGCATGTATCCTGGGTATTAAAGCTGCTATTGATATGAAGATTCAGTTCCTTGATGTGTATGGAGATTCAGCCCTGGTAGTTAGTCAGATCAAAGGAGATTGGGATACCAAACATGATAACCTCATTCCTTACAGAGAGTATGTGTTGTCTTTGATCCCACATTTCAAAGAGATTACCTTTGGACATATTTCACGGAGAGAGAATCAATTGGCAGATGCATTAGCCACCTGGCATCCATGTTTGAGATCAGCTGGGATGATGAAGCTCCCAAGATTACTATTGATAGATTTGAAAAGCCTGCATACTGCAATGAGATTGACACAGAAGGGGTAGAGGAGAAGCCTTGGTTCTATGAAGTAAAAAGATATCTTGAAGCTCAAGAGTTCCCTGAAGGGGCATCTGTCAAAGATAGGAAGTTTCTAAGAAGGTTTTCTGCTAAGTTCTTCTTGAGTAATGGGATTTTGTACAAGCGCAATCATGATTCAACTTTGCTTCGTTGTGTGGATAAGAAGGAAGCAACTGAGATTATGGAAGATATGCGTGATGGGACTTTTGGTACTCATTCTAGTGGTCACACCATGGCAAAGAAGATTTTGAGAGCAGGTTACTATTGGTCTACCATGGAAGCTGACTGCTACCAACATTCCAGAACATGTCACAAATGTCAAATTTATGCTGATAAAGTACATATACCTCCATCACCATTGAATGTGTTGACTGCTCCTTGGCCCTTTGCCATGTGGGGCATTGATATGATTGGTGAGTTCAAGCCTACTGCTTCGAATGGGCATCGTTTCATCCTGGTTGCTATTGATTACTTCACAAAGTGGGTAGAGGCAGCTTCATTTGCATCTGTTACTAAGAATGTTGTGGCTCGATTCATTAAGAATAATCTCATATGTAGGTATGGCATCCCTGAAAGGATTATCACTGACAATGGCTCTAATCTGAACAACACCATGATTACTGATCTCTGCACGCAGTTCAAGATTAAGCATCACAATTCTTCTCCGTATCGTCCAAAGATGAATGGGGCAGTTGAAGCTGCTAATAAGAACATTAAGAAGATTGTACAGAAGATGACTGTTACTTACAAAGATTGGCATGAGATGTTACCATTTGCTCTTCATGGTTATCGTACTACAATACGAACTTCAACAGGGGCAACCCCATTCTCCTTAGTCTATGGTATGGAAGCAGTTCTGCCCATTGAAGTTCAGATTCCCTCTTTAAGAATTATGAAGGATACGAGCTTGGATGAAGATGAGTGGATTCAGACTCGACTTGACCAGATAAATTTGATTGATGAGAAGAGGCTAGCAGCAATTTGTCATGGCCAGATGTACCAGAAACGAATGATCAAAGCTTTCAACAACTCACATGAGCAAAGATCAAAAAATGATTGAGTTGAAGACTTGGAGTGAATATTTAAGTGAAGACTAAAATAATTTCAAATGGAGCATTTTCTTTCAAATGATCAAGCAACATAAATGGTATATCTTAAACTTTCTCTAATATAATATACAAGTGTTCAAAATATTCATCTAATAGTGTCTTGGTTCATCCATCATAATTTTGTGTCAATGCATTAAACTTTTTGCCAAGAACTTTTAATTTTTTCTTTTTTCAGCTTCAGTAACCGGTTACCCCAGGGTAAGTAACCGGTTACCACTGTTGTTTTTTTTAAAAAATATTTACGTTGGGTATAAGTAACCGGTTACCCCAGGGTAAGTAACCGGTTACCACTGTTAATTTTTGGCAAAAAGTCACTTTTATTCATCCAGAATTTTTTGATGCATTGTCTTGATCCATGGCATTCTTTCACTCATTATACCCCTTTAGAAAGGTGTGTGTAGCAATATAAATTCAATTTTTTTCAGATTTTATTTTTTCACCTCCTTTTTGAAAACACTTTTTTAAGAAACAATTTCTCACATATATTCTCATACTTTCTCAAGTGTTCACAATTGTCTCTAAAGTATTCTTTGCACAAAAATTTCATACATTGCTAAGAATACATATCATTTGCATTGAACACTTGTATACTATATTGAGATTGTCTACAAGGAGAAGATCAATCAATTGATTGATATACAACATAGAAATCATTTTTTTCATACACTTCAAAAATTCTAAATTATTTCTAAAGTCACACTTTGTTTTAGGATTGTTAAGACAAAGGTGTGGAGTTGTATTACTTGTGTTTCAAGAGTTAGTTGGAAACAAGTGTGTTCATTTAGAGAGGATTGTTCTCTACTTGAACTTAAGAAAAATCCAAGAGGATTGTTCTTGGTGGTTTAGTGGCTTAAGACTAGGAGTGTCTTGTACAAGTCCAAAACATAGTAAAATTCTCTTTCGAGTCGAAGGAGGAGTGGAGTACTCTCGGATTGTGAGGGGAACCACTATACATCGCCGTGTCCTTTCTACTTTCAGCACTTTATTTTTCGCATCTAACCTTAAGCAGAAAAATAAACTAAAACCGGTAAAAAATTGAAGAATTTGTTAACAACCTAATTCACCCCCCCTTCTTAGGTGCTCTCTTAAAACTACATATATCAGGCTGGTGACTTGGTAATCAAGCGTATCATATTACCACAGGGTGATCCTAGGGGCAAGTGGACTCCAACATATGAAGGACCATTTGTAGTCAAGACAGTGTTCTCAGGAGGTGCCATGATACTTACTACTATGGATGGTGAAGACTTCCCACAGCCTGTAAACGCAGACATAGTTAAAAAATACTACGCATGAAAAGAGACCCGCTAGGTTTACAGGCCTAGGAAAAAATAAGGGCATCCCGGCAAACCAAAAGGGTTTGGGCAAAAATTAGGGATATATATAAAAAAGATGTACACCCGGCAAGTCGAAAACCTGAAAAGGCGGCTTGGGCAAAAAAGGGTATCCCGGTGGATTGAAAACCTGAAAGGGCAATCCAGGCAAAAGTTAGGGATTAAAGCGTATGACTATGTCTCGTTTGGATCACCCACAAAAACTGCAACCAATTGTATTACTTACTCAAGCTCGAACAGATAAAGCTCAATCCAATCGTTTCCGTCTCAACAGCAGAAGATGAGATACTTGAAGATAATGGCAATAGTAGAATTGAAACTCAATAGGATTATTTCCCACATAGCTGATTTTCTTTGTTTTGTAAAACTTTATGACAAAATCCTCTTACTAGGGTTTATGTCTCTTTGTACAAATTTGCCCGTGTATGGGTCACTTTTTGATATAAATAAATTCCATCTTTGAATCCTGATTTACTTTTACCCTATTTACATAAGCGAAACGTCCATTGGTTGTGTTTGAATGTATGTATGCTTTTGAATATGATTGATGTTTACCAGAAATGCATGTATGCTTAATATGATTGATGTTTACCAGAAATGCATGAAAATGCAGTAATAGTATTTACTAAGGACGAACGAGGGAAGGATTGCAACGAAGCTTCGCCGGTTCATCTCTACAAGACAGTTACAAACCCTCAGTAGGACAAATCCATCTTCATAAAGTCACATCTCCCCTGGAATTTATATCCATCTCTTTTATCCTCATACGGATATTCGGGAATTTACTTTCCAATAAGGGTACGACGAACGAAGACGGGAGGTTATATCTACCCTACTATCGAACGAAGACGGGAGGTTATATATACCTTACTATCCCCAGCAGACGGGAGGTTATATATACCTTGCTATCCCCAGCAGACGGGAGGTTATATATACCTTGCTATCCCCAGCAGACGGAAGGTTATGTATACCTTATTATCAAACAAGACGGGAACGAGTTCCTCATATTCTTCAGCAACAAATCGGGATTTATTTTCCCTGGCCAGCAGTTGTCATACGAAGATATCCAGACGTTTCCAACAGCATCATATCATACATACATCATTTACATCATACCATAACATACATATCCATAGATACATAGTACATTACTTAAGTGCATCATATCATACATGCATACATAATGCATAAGCTAATATTGTTATACAGAATGCTACCTTGTTTTCAGGTTAATTCCCCAGCAAACAAACTTCATCAACAAACTTGTACATCAGGACTGCTTTATCCTCCTGCAAGTCATCAAATCCTCAGGACTGCTTCATCCTCCTGAAAGCTTCTTATACATCAGGACTGCTTTATCCTCCTGAAAGCATACTATTACCTCAGGATTGCTTTACCCTCCTGACAGCTTGTTATTACCTCAGGACTGCTTTATCCTCCTGAAAGCTTATTATTACTTCAGGATTGCTTTATCCTCCTGAAAGCTATCATCATTACCTCAGGAATGCTTTATCCTCCTGAAAGCTTATTATTACCTCAGGACTGCTTTATCCTCCTGAAAGCTATCATCATTACCTCAGGAATGCTTTATCCTCCTGAAAGCTTATTATTCCCTCAGGATTGCTTTATCCTCCTGAAAGCATATTATTACCTCAGGATTGCTTTATCCTCCTGAAATCACATCACTACATCAGGATTGCTTCATCCTCCTGAAAGCATATTATTACATCAGGACTGCTTCATCCTCCTGAAAACATATCACTACATCAGGACCGCTCCATCCTCCTGAAAGCATATTATCTCTTCAGGACCGCTTCATCCTCCTGAAAGCATATCATCCCTCAGGATTGCTTTATCCTCCTGAAAGCTTATTATCTCTTCAGGACCGCTTCATCCTCCTGAAAGCATATCATCCCTCAGGATTGCTTTATCCTCCTGAAAGCTTATTATCTCTTCAGGACCGCTTCATCCTCCTGAAAGCATATCATCCCTCAGGATTGCTTTATCCTCCTGAAAGCTTATTATCTCTTCAAGACTGCTTGATCCTCCTGAAAGCATATCACTACCTCAGGACTGCTTTATCCTCCTGAAAGCTATCATTATATCTTCATATTTTGGACTGCTTTATCCTCCAAGAAATGTATCTGAAGAACTTTTCTCCAAGTGGCATCTTTAAGCCCACTCAAGCATATACAACCAACCATCAATATCAGTTTACGCACCGGTGAGTGCAAATTTTTGGGTTTTTATGTTCAATCCCCTTCAACCTTCCAGGTCACGACTGGCAAATATACCAATCTAACCCCTCAGGTTTCAGAAAATTGAACAGGGGCAGCTGTTGCACCCCAAAATTTGCCCTCACAATACAAGACTTTGTGTGCTAAGAAGATTCACAAGGTTCACAAGACTCACAACACTTACAAGACCTTTCATGAGGTTCATGAAGTCTACAAGTCACTTTATGAAGTTCACAAGGTTCACAAGATTCACAATGCTTTCAAGACCTTTCATGAGGTTCATGAAGTCTACAAGTCACTTTATGAAGTTCACAAGGTTCACAAGATTCACAATACCTCCCATGAGGATCACAGGACATTTTATGATGGTTCACAAGGTTCACAAAGTTCACAAATAGTCAGAAGAGTTGACAATTCCCTCAGACAATGCACTCCTAAGCAGTGCATCCAAAACTAGGGTTTTGACTTTAATCAGGCTAAATGGACTTCCAAGACTTCAAGTGGGCTTCATAACATCTTATATGTGTGTAAGAACCCCCATGACAAGTTTCAAGACTTTTCTCAAAGGTTTGCTCAGTCAGATGATCAGATAAGTCAAAATCAGTCAAAGCAGTTAAAAAGTCAAACTAAGGTCAAACCAAAGTCAAACTTCATGATTTTTTGCCAACATCAAGTATATGAAGTAAAATTCATCATTTTATCAAGGGTTGATCATGATTCATCAAGGAGATTTCAGATCATCAAGAATCAGGAGTTTCTAAATTAGGGTTTCCTCAGTAAAAGTCAACTGAACTTTGACCAGCATAAACTTTCACATACTTCATCACCAAGTCTCCATCTAAAGCTCATTTTGAAGGAAATTGAATTCTCTACAACTTTGTGTCTCACAAGACAATCCCCAAAATGCTTCATTTGGAAGGTATGAGCTAAGACATTATAGGTCCTTTTGAAGGTCAACAAAAAGTCAACAACTTCAAAAGGGTATAACTTGAGATTGGTAAATGATATGGACATGAAACCAGTGGGGTTGTTTAGAGGACTCTTCAAGCTTTCCAAAATGTCCAAGAACACCTTCATAGCATTAAAATTGAAGGATGTGTGCCCTTGCAAAGTTGGGAAATTTTGGGTTGGTTTATGAGGAAAATGGAGGTCTAAAACCAATTTCTTCCAAATGGGCTTGCCAAATAATGACCCAATCCACATCAAAACATCTTGCACGAAATTAAATTGATTTATTCATAATTTTATTCATTTTGTTTTTATTTATTATGATTTTTATATTAAAAAATCATTTTAAATTCAAATAAAATATAAAATAATGAAAATTAAATTTGATTTGGTTTCTAGAAGGTCTTAAATTATATTTAGACTTGATTGATACAAGAGTAATGAGAATCATACCAAAATAGCAAGTGTTTATGCAAAAAAATTTGATTTTCAAAGGCCATCTTTTTGAATCTTTTTAGATCAAATCTTCCACACAAATGATCAATTTTTCTGACCTAATACATTGTCCTATAAGTACTTAGCACAAACCTAGCACAAGACACGATTTTGGCAGCCTCAAAGTGTAAGTTCATAGTTTCAAAAAACCATACAAAATTCAAAATTCGGATTTCAAATTGCAGGAGTTTATAAGGTATTTTAAGGACACCAAGAGGTTCCCTGGACATTATTGAGTCGAAATCAATACTCATATGCATCCATAACCCCTTAAATTATGCAAACCGAAGCATTGTTCATCCACTTTATGATTTTTTCGATTCCCATAATATTGATGTTATTGTCTGAATTTGATCATATGTTTGTGTTTGGGATGAAGTTTGAAGCGTTTCTGGATCAATCAATTCGATTTTAAGTGCAGGATGAAGGAACCACCATAGTTAGGGTTTTATGGCCGTTTTAGGGTTCTTCGATTCATCAACTATAAATGAATTTTAGAAACATGGCTGTGTTGTATAGACCTCATAGAACGTAATGCACTAATCAATTTCACAAAATATTGCTGTTTGCTTGATGTTTGATTAAACGCAGGAAAACCTAGGAAACTAAATTCGCAGCAAAGACCCTAGCAAAATTCGCAGGAAATTTTGCAGGTCTGGAGGAAGAAGAAGGTCCTGCGCGCGTTCTGGAAATTTGAATTTCGTTTTAAATATTTTATGTTTTATTATCTGTTTAATATCACAAGCCAACGCTTGTCCCAGTGGTAAGGCTAGCGTGTGTTTGGTTGAAGGGCAAGGGTTCGAATCCTGGCTGTGACAATGTTTTTGAGTTTTTCTCTTTTATTCATTGAATATAATATATTATCAATTGTAGTTGGTTTGTTATCAGGTTCGCTCATCTAGCTGGAATGGTCATGTACTTGTGTGTTTGTGTGTAAGGTCCTGGGTTCGAATCCCCCAGGCCTTTTGCTTTTTTTTCATTATTTTCCTGATTGTTAGTCTGAAGGAACAAAACCAATTGAAGACCCTTTCCTTTCACCTGCGCGCATGTAGCCTGGCTGGTTTTGCATCTTGAGGATTGAGGTAAGGGACCTGGGTTCAAATCCCAAGTCCTTACTTTTTAGTCAATTTCATCAATTTTTTTATATTTTACTATCATCTTCAATTTATTTATTATATTCATGTTATTTTTATTCAAATTTGTAAAAAACCCTAAAAATACATTTTCCACAAACCCTAATTTTATAAACCCTAGTTTATTTTTCTAAACAATTAAAAAACCTAATTTTATCTTGTGATTTTAATTTCTAATTTTTTTTGTAAATATAATTATTATGTATATATTTTATTTAATATAATTAAATTTTGTAAATACAATTATAATCAATTCTATTTTTTTTTATAATATGTAAATATTTTTATAACTTGTTTATAATCTAAAGTTTATAAATAATTTTTTAAATATATGTTTAGAAATAATAAAATCTATGCTAATTTAATCTTGTAATTATAATTTTTATATGTTTATAATTAATTTAACTTTTATAAGTTGCATATAATTTAAAATTTTCTAATTAACATAATTATTCATATTTCCTTGTTAATTTTTAATTCTTGATTATTATGATATTTTGTTTATTATTATTATTACTAATCATGTTTATTACTAACCTTGTTTATTTTTAATTATTATTACTAACCCAATTAAATTGCTTATTTATTTTACTTATTATATCTTGCTTATTTATTTATTTATTTATTTATTTTTGCTATCTATTTTAAATTGTTTATTATCATTGTTGTAATTGCTCCTTGGTGTAATTTTTTGTAATATTTAAATTATTTAATTTTTATGCTATGGTTAGTAAATAGGGAGTGAAAACTATTTGTATTTAAAAATTGAATTTAGTTCATTTAAATTATAAGATAAATATAAAATTAAACACTCACACACGTAAGTCGATCTTTGATCGCCATCTCACTTTCTAGGGTTGCCTCTCAATGTTGCCTAATTAAAAGGTCAAGTGGGGTGTATAAAGCAAGAGCCCCTTAAAAGAAAAGTCATCTAGTCCCTTCATAATCAAAGATCAAGTCCCTTAATGGTTGCCTTTCAATATGATCTTGTCCCTTCCGAATAATGATGACAATCCCTCCAAAATGCTTAATACACCCCACAGTTGCCTAAATAACAGATGTCCCTCACTTGTCCCTCACATCCAAGGTAATAACTACCTATTCCTTAATAATAGGGATAGTCTTACCACTTAAGGATTCAAGAACAGAAAGACTTAAACTTTAGGGTAGGTTCCTCATAGTTACTTGCTCACTATTTCAAAACAAATCTCAAATACTTCACAAATTTCAAACAATTTTCAAACACAAGTTTTTTACGCATCCGTACATGGATCATTATTAAACTCTTATGAAAATTTTTATTCACACACTTCACATTTTCAAAAACAATTCAAAGTGAGCTAAGTAACTAAGAGCCCATGGATAACCATGGATGTAAAGGGTGCTAACACCTTCCCTTTACATAACCTACCCCCGGACCCAAAAATCTTTTAAAAGGTCTTTCCTGTTCTCTTATGC
This sequence comes from Lathyrus aphaca, assembly GCA_963966055.1. Taxonomy (NCBI): domain Eukaryota; kingdom Viridiplantae; phylum Streptophyta; class Magnoliopsida; order Fabales; family Fabaceae; genus Lathyrus; species Lathyrus aphaca. The sequence goes on from OZ014519.1 coordinate 220,103,248, forward strand.
CTTTCCTTTGGATAAAATAAAAGTCGGTGGCGACTCTTGCTATCCGCAACATTTAACTAAAGTCAGTTCTCCCACCGTGTTACAGAACTGGCGACTCTGCTGGGGATTTAAATTTAAGAGGGGTACCCTTAGAAATTAGATCACTTTAAATTGTTTGCCTTGTTTGCTTTATATTATCTTGTTGGGCTCTTATGTGTGAAAGATCCTAACCCGGATCTAGTGTACCTTAGGTAAATGGCAATAGACCAAGGAAACTGTACGACGTATATCGATATGGTTGATCTGGTAGCCATAGTTAGTGCGACTTCTTGGTTGGTGCTTATGTTCCTTAAGTCAAGTTGAGGATAATATGAGGCTGCCATATGTTGTCAATGCACTAACTAACTTTTAGAACCCTAGTTATCCCATCTTGGCCTTTAGAAAGTAGTGAGGTAACCGGCTTTGGTGAAGACTGAAGTTGGTTGATACTCGATACTACGCTCATTGAGATCTTAAACTTGGAGGGTTTTGGTTCGCAAGTAAGTTGCCTACTGAACAACCACCCTTGTGAAGGATCAATGATATTGAGATCCCTTAGAACCTGGTTACTTTATAGGACAGGATGAACCATCTAACCTCAGGGGAGGGTACTTACCTTAAACCTCATGCAAGCCTTTAAACCTAGGACTATTGTGTGACTTGTTTGTGTGTGCTACATGTTTGTGATTGCGCATAACATCATAACATCATCATGCATCATAAGCATAGCATTTTCACTAACCATTTCAATTACCAGAGGATTTATCTTTGTTCTTTGTTGCAGGTCATGGCTTCTGCTCGTAGAAACACCATCAGGATCAACTTTGTAGGGATACCTCCTAAGCTTAAAGAGTTGGTTTCTCAAGTGTCTGATCATTCCCAGTTCAACAAGAGACATGGTCACCTGTTGGATCTAGTCACTTCAGGGTTCAATGAAGACATGATGAGTGTCCTATTTCAGTTCTTTGATCCTAAGCACCATTGCTTCACATTCCCTGACTATCAGCTGGTTCCTACAATGGAAGAGTTCTCTAAACTTCTGGGTATACCTGTTCTTGATCAAAGACCCTTCACAGGCTTGGAGAAGGAGCTTAAACCAGAGGTTATTGCTGCAGCTCTACATCTGAAGAAGTCTGACATTGTTCTAGAAACGAGAAGCGGAGTTAAGGGTATTCTTGCCAAGGTGTTGATAGAGAAAGCTCAGTTGTTCTTGAAGGCCATGAGATATGATGCTTTTGAGGAGATCTTAGCCTTACTGATTTATGGCTTAGTATTGTTCCCCAATCCAGATCAGTTCATAGATGTTCATGCCATCAACATTTTCCTGAGTCACAATCCAGTGCCTACATTGCTTGGAGACATTCTACATTCTCTTCACACCCGTACTACAAAGGCAAGAGGAACTTTGATGTGCTGCATACCTTTGCTTTCTAGGTGGTTTATTTCTCACCTTCCTCGCTCAGTGATGAAGAATGAGCAAGGGTTCAGATGGTCCAAGAGGATCATGTCACTTTCTCACTCAGATATCCATTGGTGCTCCAGATCTATGGAGAATGTCACCATCATTGACCGTTGTGGGGAGTTTCCTAATGTGCCATTTCTAGGAATAAGAGGAGGCATTACCTACAAACCCTCTCTAGCTTTACGACAGTTTGGTTATGCTCGGAGTGATGGTCCACATGATATGTTGATTCAGGGCATTGTGTTTGACTACGACAACGATCTGCAAGGTTACCGTCAGAGATTCATACGAGCCTGGGGAAAAGTAAACAGGGTTGACAGCAAGACACTGGAGCCTAAGTACACTATTCCTATGGAAGCTTATCTCAGATGGGTGCGATCTCGTGCTCAGACTCTCATGATGCCATATCCTGCTATCCTGCCAGTTACCATGGAACCTGTTGCTGAAGGTGACACTGCTTATACCATCCTTCACCCAGACATGCCTACTGACATGGAAGACTTACAGAGATCCTGGATCCAACTGAAGGAGCAAAGGGATACTTTCGAGGCTCATTACAAAACAAGCCAAGAAAGAATCCTAGAACTAAAAAAGCAACTTCACGGGGAGCGGAATATCAACTCATACCTCAACACAAAGAGGAAACGTCCATGGGAGACTTAAAACCCCATCTTTTGTATTTATTTCATTTCATTTTTTGTAAGCCCAAAAGGCAAAACAAATTTATTACTAATAAAAGTTTACCTTCTTATTTGTTTAAGCAAATTTAAATCCTGCGGTCCTTGAAAACATTGCATACGCATTTACATTCCATATCATTGCATCACAGGTTTATATTTGTGCACAGGTTTCTCATCTTCTCGCTGTTTATTTCAGCAATGGCTCTTGAACAAACAGTTAAGGATCTCCAGGCACAAAATGCACAGTTCCAAGAGCTGATCCTGAACTTGTCCAAGGGGCAAGATGAATTTAAGACACTGCTGGCCAAGAAGACTAAGAAGACTAGAAGGTCAGGTGGCCTGATCAACATGGGAAGAAGGTTCAAAGGTCTTGCCAAGACCAAAGAACCAGTTGAAGATTATGAATCTGAGGAATCTGAAAAAGAGGGAGGCAGTCTCCACAACACTATGGGGGATTCTCATTCTGAGGCTAATTACTACCATGATCCTAATGAAGACAAATTCAAGATGCTGGTGGATAGAATGAATGCTATGGAATTGCAGAAGTCTTCTGGGCTGGATTTTGAAGATTTGAGTCTGATATCTGGGGTAGTCATACCCATTGGTTTCAAGGTTCCTACCTTTGTTGTTTATGATGGGGTCTCTTGCCCCAAGTTGCATCTGAGGTCTTATGTCAGAAGAATCCAACCTCACACTGCTGATAAGAAGTTGTGGATCCACTTTTTCCAAGAGAGCTTATCTGGAGCTCAGTTGGAGTGGTATTATCAATTGGAGAGTGTCAACATCAGGGATTGGAATGATCTTGCTGAGGCTTTCTATAAGCAGTATCAATACAATGCTGACTTAGCCCCCACTCGCATGCAGCTGCAAAGCATGTCTATGGGTGCCAAAGAAGGTTTCAAGGAGTATGCTCAGAAGTGGAGAGACTTAGCTGGAAGAGTTCAACCCCCTTTAACTGACAGGGAATTGGTTGATATGTTCATGTGTACGCTGAATGGTCCATTTTACAGTCATCTCATTGGAAGCTCATCATCTGGCTTCACTGATTTGATAATGACAGGAGAGCGCATTGAAAATGGTATAAAGAATGGTAAGATCCAAGAGGGTACTTCTTCATCAGATGCAACAAAGAAGCCTCCCACTGGGAAGGCTAGCGTGTGTTTGGTTGAAGGGCAAGGGTTCGAATCCTGGCTGTGACAATGTTTTTGAGTTTTTCTCTTTTATTCATTGAATATAATATATTATCAATTGTAGTTGGTTTGTTATCAGGTTCGCTCATCTAGCTGGAATGGTCATGTACTTGTGTGTTTGTGTGTAAGGTCCTGGGTTCGAATCCCCCAGGCCTTTTGCTTTTTTTTCATTATTTTCCTGATTGTTAGTCTGAAGGAACAAAACCAATTGAAGACCCTTTCCTTTCACCTGCGCGCATGTAGCCTGGCTGGTTTTGCATCTTGAGGATTGAGGTAAGGGACCTGGGTTCAAATCCCAAGTCCTTACTTTTTAGTCAATTTCATCAATTTTTTTATATTTTACTATCATCTTCAATTTATTTATTATATTCATGTTATTTTTATTCAAATTTGTAAAAAACCCTAAAAATACATTTTCCACAAACCCTAATTTTATAAACCCTAGTTTATTTTTCTAAACAATTAAAAAACCTAATTTTATCTTGTGATTTTAATTTCTAATTTTTTTTGTAAATATAATTATTATGTATATATTTTATTTAATTAAATTAAATTTTGTAAATACAATTATAATCAATTCTATTTTTTTTTATAATATGTAAATATTTTTATAACTTGTTTATAATCTAAAGTTTATAAATAATTTTTTAAATATATGTTTAGAAATAATAAAATCTATGCTAATTTAATCTTGTAATTATAATTTTTATATGTTTATAATTAATTTAACTTTTATAAGTTGCATATAATTTAAAATTTTCTAATTAACATAATTATTCATATTTCCTTGTTAATTTTTAATTCTTGATTATTATGATATTTTGTTTATTATTATTATTACTAATCATGTTTATTACTAACCTTGTTTATTTTTAATTATTATTACTAACCCAATTAAATTGCTTATTTATTTTACTTATTATATCTTGCTTATTTATTTATTTATTTATTTTTGCTATCTATTTTAAATTGTTTATTATCATTGTTGTAATTGCTCCTTGGTGTAATTTTTTGTAATATTTAAATTATTTAATTTTTATGCTATGGTTAGTAAATAGGGAGTGAAAACTATTTGTATTTAAAAATTGAATTTAGTTCATTTAAATTATAAGATAAATATAAAATTAAACACTCACACACGTAAGTCGATCTTTGATCGCCATCTCACTTTCTAGGGTTGCCTCTCAATGTTGCCTAATTAAAAGGTCAAGTGGGGTGTATAAAGCAAGAGCCCCTTAAAAGAAAAGTCATCTAGTCCCTTCATAATCAAAGATCAAGTCCCTTAATGGTTGCCTTTCAATATGATCTTGTCCCTTCCGAATAATGATGACAATCCCTCCAAAATGCTTAATACACCCCACAGTTGCCTAAATAACAGATGTCCCTCACTTGTCCCTCACATCCAAGGTAATAACTACCTATTCCTTAATAATAGGGATAGTCTTACCACTTAAGGATTCAAGAACAGAAAGACTTAAACTTTAGGGTAGGTTCCTCATAGTTACTTGCTCACTATTTCAAAACAAATCTCAAATACTTCACAAATTTCAAACAATTTTCAAACACAAGTTTTTTACGCATCCGTACATGGATCATTATTAAACTCTTATGAAAATTTTTATTCACACACTTCACATTTTCAAAAACAATTCAAAGTGAGCTAAGTAACTAAGAGCCCATGGATAACCATGGATGTAAAGGGTGCTAACACCTTCCCTTTACATAACCTACCCCCCGGACCCAAAAATCTTTTAAAAGGTCTTTCCTGTTCTTTTATGCCTTTCCTTTGGATAAAATAAAAGTCGGTGGCGACTCTTGCTATCCGCAACATTTAACTAAAGTCAATTCTCCCACCGTGTTACAATACTCCTTAAAGCTCTCAGAATTCTTTTGTGATAGACTTTGCAACTGAGTCCTGTTATGGGCCATATCAATGTTGTAGTGGTATAGTTTTAGGAATGCCTCTCCAAGTTCCTTCAAATTATAGACATCAGTTTGTTCTAGCTTCATGTACATCCTACGGACAAGTTATCCGGAAGAAGCACATCCAGAGCTTCTCGTCCTTAGTATAAGCAACAATCTTACGGTAGTAAGTTTGAAGATGGGTCTTGGGAAAGAAACTTCTTTTGTACTTATCGAATCCAGGAGCCTTGAACTTTGGTGGGATCACCAACCCCTGAACAAACCCCATGTCTGAGACATCAGTACCTAAAGTATCCTTGCATTCGAGAGCCTGGACCTTTTTAGCCAACATATGGAAATCAGAATGATTACCCCCAACACCAAATCCCAGGTCCTCATTCAGCATAGAGAACTGGTCAGCTTGGTTGTCTTCTATGTGATTAATCGGAATAGGAATACCCACAGGGGTTGGAGGCCTTTCAAATTCTACTGGCACACCAGTGGCGTTAACAGGATTACCTTGTGCATCTACGTTAACTCTGATGCCTAGAGTCTCCATCTACGACACATTAAGCCTTTGAAACACAACTCGTAACTCATGTTTCCCCAAGGCAACCCCTTAGATCATATTCATGAACTCGTTCATGCATGTGCGAAGCTCAGCCAATTCAGATTGAAAAGTATCCATGATGTTTCGTTGATTTTTTCAAGTGGTGTACCTATGATGATTATGGTCTGCAATCCTTCCTGAATAATCAAATAAGTTAGGAAACTGGACAACCTGCAAAAAATGAAATCACCTCTAAAAGGTCTAATTACTATCCAACAACAATTCGTTCTTGTTTATTAAGCATAAATCCACATTAAACAAGCTTGAATCAGCTCAAAACATGAAAGTTCATTTCAAGATCAAACATGAAATTAGAGCTCTTTGAAATTGTGAGAAAACCAGAGATGGGGTTCCTTTGCTCCTAATATTCAAGAATGAACCAAATAAAGGTCTTGCAGGCTTTGAATCTTGTAAAATCAGTGAGAAGAAATTTTAAGGTTATGAAGATTCAAGCTCCTCAATGCATCAATGGCTTTAATGTTGATGAATTATGAGAATTGAGGACGTGCAGTGAAAAATTCGTGCAGAGAGAGAGATTTTCAGAGAGAAATTTATGTGTTCAAAATCTGAAAATCGTGGAATGATGAAGCCCCCTTCAAAGTTAGTTGGAGTTTTCCTTTTAAATGCATAATTAAGAGTTAACCATCTTAGTTGATGGTTAGAACTCAGGTTAGGTTAATTATGGTGTGGGGAGCAATGCGGGTGTGAGTTTCAATATGAAAAATGAAATGGATCTGTGGCTTATGATTGTTTTTTCTTGTATAAATATGGATCATGGTAAGGTAAGGTATGGATCAATCAAGGAATAATGGTAATGATATGATGTTGACAATGATGATGTATGGATGTTGCAATGCCTACTGCAACATAACTTTCTGTACATAAAGGATCCAGACAGGTCTTCGTGACCTTCAATTGGGATTGTGGGGAAAACGGGTGGTGTACCTGCAAGGTACTCCAATGCTCAAGTAATTTTCAGTGTGAGACAAACCAAAGCGTGAGAAAATGAGGGTTGGAATAGAATACCCGACCCTCCAAACGTTGAGGGTTTTATAAGGGCACATGCCCAAAGGTTGCGGGCACGTAGCCTTTGAATGAGTATAACTGCCTTCTGTAAACCTGGAGGGCAGTTGACCGCATGGAAGGCGTTATGACGCGTGAGGGGGATCTTCCCAACAACTATATGCCAACGACTCTTTTCCCGTAACGGTCATATTCTCTCTAATATCTTAATGGGCTTAAGCCCAGTTGAATACTGGATTGGGCCTCAATTTGGCGTAGGACATATGCTAGGCCAGTCTAGAACAGGAACCCCCAAGTCGTTGTGCTCGAACGGGGATAGTGACTTAAGGTGCTGTGGATTGTGGTTGTCGTGACGTTCTCGTAGATGTCACTACAAAGTTCCTTTAAATTTTGTGTCAGGTACATGCTCGTATGAGGAAGATAAAGAGCTTGCAAAAGATTATCTATTTGAGAAGACATAACATTTGAGCTTTAACGACACGTGTAGAGGAGCGTCGTATTACATTTATGACACATGGGGGCTAGCCTTAAAGTAATAATTATTGGCTTTTGCGATTCCCCATGCGAGCTCAAGACATTATAAAAGGGGGAGGAAGAGATTCATTTGTTCATTTCGCACAAACTCTTCCTCTCGCCGTGAAATTGTAACACCCAAATTAACTCACGGAATTATCTGTAATTATCAGAGTAAAATTTTCATTTAAAACTATTTGAATGCTAAAATTCAACATAAAACAACTCGACTCAATAATACGTTTCCAAATAAGTATTCAACATGCATCGAAAATATTTTTAAATCAACACCAATCAACTTCGGTTACAAGAAAATGTTTTTCTAAAAGAAATAAACAAAACAACATCATCCCAACACCCAAAGCGACGTATCAGAGCCGACATCCTAACAACGTGAAGTACTTCGACTTCACTGACCACCACTCGACTTATCCTGCTCACCTACATGTTACCAACATAGGGTAACATTCAAACAGAATGGGTGATATACTTACACCACAAAAGAGTAATATAATAAGAATTAGCAAGTATAAAAAATAAGACACCACTTCTCTAACAACACCACACAACCACATCCTATCCGTAACAATCTCATTTTCTTCCAAAACATACATGTTACAACGGGCAACATATACAACGACAACATCATCTACGACAACAAAAACATATACAACAACGACATCATATACAACAACAATAACATCATATACAACAACAACAACAACAACATATACAACAACAACATATGCAACAACAACATCAATCATGCAATGAGACCTTACTCGACTCTATGCATGTGGTATCATATCCAATCTCTATTTCAAGATCCAGTTCCCGTCGGAACTCTCGACTCCTCTTTCATGGTCCAGTATGATCCCTATTTCATGATCACACCTATCGACTCCTATTTCACGGTCCAGTAATATCCCTATTTCATGATCGCACCAACATCACAACAACTAACATACCCCACCTTGGTATATCATCCAACTATGCAACATATCATGCAACACCAATAACATACATGCATACTTACAATGATTACATCATACAACATCAACCACAACAACTATCTATCACAACATTGATCAATATACAACGATTCATTACCATCAAAATTATCATGCATTCTTAACATATAATCACATAATTCAACGTAGACCACGACAACGCAACATAACACATACTACAACATATCACATACTTGTGTATCATCAACAAACATAGGAAACACATCATCCCAACAACTACTCATAACAACAACAACATCAACACTAGCAAACATATCAATTATGTTTATAGTCAAGTTACACTAATTATCCCTACAATTATGTGTATAACTCTTCTTTCACTACCTCCAGTTACACCACATTGATTCCTAAGCATTACTAAAGTAATTAGGTAATTTTTAATAATTTTTCGGAATTAAACATCAACTTTTTACTCTCCAGGTCTCACTCAACAAGGGTCATTATTCGCTAAGCGAGTAACTCACTGGCTCTTTACTTTTCTACACACTAACTTGCTCGCTAAGCGAGCTCAGCGATTCCGCATTTATCCTCTCTACATTCTGCACTCAAACCTGCATAGATTTTCATCCCCAAAACACCAATTCACAACCAGAATTCATAGTAACACTCATTTTATCACCTAATTCATGATATTATCAATCAACAACAACGAATTAACAACAACTTAACCCAAAAACCTATTCAACCACCAAAATCTTAACATCTCATCTTCAACCTACCCAATTCCCATTATAAAACCCTTAGAGATGGAAGAATCCCACCCTTACCTTTGGTTTTTTCAAGAATTTCTCTTCCTCGCGGATTCTTTTTCACGATCAAGCCCTTTCCTCTTCTTCTCCTCTTCGCAACTTTTACGATCGTTCGTCTATTTTTTCTCCCCAAAATACGATCCTTTTCTCTTTTTACCACTTAATCCCTTAGGAAAATTTAGAGACTTCCATCCTTACCCTCACTAAACCCAGCAAATAACCACCTTGTCCTCTACCTCGTATTTTATTCCATTTATTTTATTACTTAATAACACAATTATCCACCATAATATAATTCTCAATCTAAAATTGTATTCGATAATCTATTACTCTATACACTCTAACACACAATATTCTGGAAAAAAATAGTTAAATAAAAATCGGGGCGTTTCAAATATCCCCCACTTAAAAGGTTTTCCTCTTTGAAAACTTACCTCAAGCAAAAATATTCGAATACAACTCTCGCATCCTGCTTTCCAATTCCCAAGTCATATGCCCACCGGTAGCTCCTCCCCAAACCACTCTCACAAGGACAATCTTCTTACCTCTCAACTGCTTTACCACCCGATCATCAATTTATTTTGGTAACGGTTCAACTATAAGATTATCTCTTACTTCAACTTCATCCATCAGTATCACATGTGACAGATTCGGAACATACTTCCGAAGTTGCGACACATGAAACACGTCATGCAAATTGGACAATCTCGGTGGCAAAGCCACTCTATAAGCAACAAGTCCAACTCTTGCCGAAATATGATACGACCCAATAAACTTAGGAGTAAGATTTCTTGACTTCAAAGCTCGTCCCACACCGGTCACTGGAGTAACCCTCAAAAACACATGATCTCCTTCTTGAAATTCAAGATCCTTTCTTCTCTTATCATGGTAACTCTTCTGCCTACTCTGTCAAGTCTTCATCTTATCTTGAATAAAATATACCATCTCAGTAGTCTGTTGCACAATCTCAGGTCCAAGTACAACACTCTCACCTGACTCATGCCAACACAAAGGTGTCCTACATCTTCGACCATACAAAGCTTCAAACGTTGCCATTCTGATACTGGAAGGATAACCATTATTATACGTAAACTCAATCAACGGAAAGTGACTATCCCAAGAACCTCCTTATTCAAGCACGCAAGCCCTAAAAAAATATTCTAATGATTGTATCTTCCTCTTCGTCTATCCATCAGTCTGAGGATGATAAGCTGAACTCAACTTCAACTTAGTACCCAAAGCCTCTTGCAAACTCTCCCAAAACCTCGAAGTAAACCGCAGATCTCTATCCGACACAATAGTCAATGGTATTCCATGCAACTTCATAATCACACCAACATATATCTCTATAGATCTCTACAAAGAATAAGTAATGCCAATCAAGATAAAATGCATTGACTTAGTCAACCTATCAACAATCACCCAAATGGTATCATGCCCTCTTGGAGTAATAGGTAACCCCGTAACAAAATCCATCGATATACTATCCCATTTCCACTCAGGTATATCTAACGGTTGCATCAAACCAGCAGGTTTCTGGTGTTCCACTTTTGACTTCTGACAAGTCAAGCACGCATACACGAACTGAGCCACATCTCATTTCATACCAGGCCACCAAAATATCTTCTTTAAATTCTAATACATTTTCGTTGCTCCTGGATGAATACTCAAACCACTTATATGCCCTTCTTCCAGAATTATTCTCTATAATTCCAAATCACTAGGAATACAAATACAATCTCGAGATCTAAGTACTCCCTGCTCATCAACCTGAAACTCATTATTTCCAACTCGTTCATCGTTAACCATCAAGTCCACCAATTTCACATCTGACTTCTGACTTTCCAAAACACGATCAAGAAAATCATTGTTAACCTTCAACATTCCCAACATCACACTATGAGGTGCTTATTCACAAACCAAACTCATATATTTGAATTGTTCAATCAACTCCAACTCTCTAGCCATCATGGCCGACATATGCAATGTCTTCCGAATCAAGGCATCATCCACAACATTATCCTTACTTGGATGATAATTCAAACTAAAGTCATAATCCTTCAAAAATTCTAACCAACATCTTTGTCTCATATTCAACTCTTTCTGATCAAACATGTATCTCAAACTCTTATGATAACTATACACTTTGAACCTTGAACCATACAAATAATGTCTCCAAATCTTCAAGACAAAAACCATAACTGCTAATTCCAAATCGTGAGTAGGATAATTCCTTTCATGAACTCTTAACTAACATGAAGCATACACCACAACCTGGCCATCTTGCATCATTATTCCACCCAAACCCATCAAATAAGCATCACAATAAACCAAAAATAGTTCATTTGCTTTCAGCAATATCAAAGCTGGTGCAGTAGTCAACTTCTTCTTCAGTTTAATAAAACTCTTCTTACACTGAGAATCCCACATAAACGCTTTGTTATTACAAGTCAATTGGGTCAACGGAAGTGCCAACTTAGAAAACCCTTCAATAAACCTCTGATAATAATTGGCTAATCCCAAGAAACTTCTAATATCTGTCACCGACTTCCGAGTCTCCCATTGTAGCACTTCATCTACTTTGGACGGATCTACAACAATGCCTCTTTCTGAAATCACATGACCAAGGAAACTCACCTCTGTCAACAAAAATTCACACTTCGACAATTTCGCATACAACTTCTTTTCTTTCAACACTTGCAACATAATTCTCAGATGTTCCGCTTGTTCTTCTGACTTAGAATAAATCAGAATTTCATCTATAAAAACAACAACAAATTGATCTAAATACTCATGGAAAATTTGATTCATGTACTCCATGAATACACCAGGTGCATTAGTAACTCCAAATGGCATCACTACATATTGTAAACACCCCAAATTTTCCCTCACTTTTTCACACCATGGCTTGTGATCTTTCATTTTTGCATTACATAAGCATATCATCCCACCACATAGTTCATTTCATCTACATCTAGAGTTTGTGATATGAGCAATCCAAGAAGTGATATGAGCCATCCCAATGGTCTTAAAGCTTCCCAAGAGGGTCCATGTGTCATCCATGATCATAATATGCTCCCCAAAGTTCATAAAAGTCAAGGGATCACAAAGCATGGGAAAGGCATAGAGGCAGACTGAAGATTTCCTACACAGATGACCTGAAATTAGGGTTTTGGTTTCAGAGGCCTTAATCCCAAATTTTTTGGTCATTCTTGTTTCTAATGGTCTTAATATGTCATAAGGATCATATGTACCAAGTTTGATGAAGAAATTTACTGTGGAAGTCATCTGATCATTGAGTAACTTCTTGAACAAGTAAAGTCAAAATCAGGGCATCTGAGGCCTCCATCAAGGGTACCAAAGGGTCACCATCATCATTTTGAGTCTCTATGATCTTTATTTCATCTTAGAAGTGGTTAGAAGTTCACAAGATTGAAGGATTTCAAGCCAAATGCAAACTTGCTATTTTTGGAAAGGACTTGTAATGGAAACTTTCCATTTTGGGAAAGATATTCAACCTATTCTTTCATGACCAAAAATGCTTCAAATGAAAAATTCTTGGACATGAAAGTTGTAGATTATATCTTCCCATTTTCAAAAAGTACAAGAACATGTCTTGATTCATCCTAGAACTCAAGATATGGCCTTACAAAGTTGGCAAAAATCCTATAATTTTCAAGTGTGCACCAAAGAGGGAATTTTGTAAATTCAAGTTCTAAGTCATTTCATGACCTCTAATCAACTTCTAAACATCATACAAACATTGTGTAACACATTTGGATCAGAATCAAGCCTTGCATCATAAGTTTTCATGGCCAATTTCTCAAGAAATTTCAAAGTTGTCAAAATGCATAAAGCTTGCAAACACTTGATCAAGGCCATCCAGCTGCACTCTAATGATCCAAAGGCTCTCCATGAACTTAGCTGAGGCCAAGACACCCCTAAAGCCAGCTCTGAACCATGCCCATACCTCAAGTACACAATGTTGACATTTTTGCAACTTGGCCCATACCAATCACACTATGCCACCACCCACTTTCTGATCACTCTCATTGGCCTATACTAACATTATGCAAGCCATTTCATAACACACACAAGCCTGAATTATCCCACAACTCAGATTTCTCAAAAATCCCCAAAACCTTCAAGCTTTCGAAACTCACTCCTCAACCACTAAAACTCAAAATTTCTTTCACCATTCAACTCCACATCACATAAGGATCATTTCCCACCCCTTGCCATGGCCTAAAAACCCCTCAATCAGAAATACGATTTCTGAGTTATCAGAACTGAAACACTTAAACCAAGCCATTTAAACTTGTTCTAAGCCTTTCAGAAGCTTCAGGGAGTTCATTGGGGTGGATTAGCATCATGGAGAGGTCCAAAAAGCTCAGATTGAGAAAATTTCATCTCAGGTATCATCAAGAATAATTTTTCCAGAACTCTCTTTTTAAGTTACAATATCAATCTACATGCTTCCCTGATCATGCTGATGTCTTTACTTTTGAAAATGGTTGAGTATTGTAACACAGTGGGAGAACTGACTTTAGTTAAATGTTGCGGATATCAAGAGTCACCACCGACTTTTATTTTATCCAAAGGAAAGGGCATAAAAGAACAGGAAAGACCTTAAAAGATTTTTGAGTTCGGGGGGTAGGTTATGTAAAGGGAAGGTGTTAGCACCCTTTACATCCATGGTTATCCATGGGCTCTTAGTTACTTAGCTCACTTTAAAATGTTTTAAGAAGTGTAGTGTGTGATTAGAAATTTTCTTAAGTACTTTATAATGATCCATGTACGGATATATATAAAGCCTTTGTTTTGAAAATTGGTTTGAAAATGTGAAGTGTTTTGAAATGTTTTGAAAAGGTGAACAAGTACATAAGAGGAACCTACCCTAAGTTAAATCTTTTTTGTTCTTAAATATCCTTTAAGTCGTAAGACTATCCCTATTATTAAGGAATAGGTAGTCATTACCTTGGATGTTGGGAGGGACAAGTGAAGGGACAACTGTTATTAGGCAACTGTAAGGTGTATTTAGCAATTCGAAGGGACTTATCATCTTTATTTGAAAGGGACAACATCATTTACGAAGGCAACCATGAAGGGACTTGATCTTATTATCTTTTAAGGGACTAGATGATGTAAATAAATGAAGGGACCTTGCTTTATACACCTTACTTGACCTTTTTCTTTAGGCAACATGAGAAGTATCCTTAAGAATGTGAGATGGCGATCCAAGATCGACTTACGTGTGTGCGTGTACGAGTTCAAGTATTTATCTTACAAATTGGTGATCTAAATTTAATTTTAAATACAAACATGTTTACACTCCCTATTTTACTAACCATGACAATTTAAAATAAATAATAAGAAATTCTACAACTATTACATAGTGTGTACAATTACATAATAATAAAATAAATTAAATAAATAAATACATAATAAATAAATAAAGGGGTTAGTAATAATAAACAAAATAAATATAAGGAAAAGAAGTTAGCTTGACAATATAATAATAAATTAAAAGTTCAAATTTTAATAGATAATTATTTTTTTAGAATTTTAATAAAAGAAATAAATAATAATAATTATATAGTTATAAATATGATTAATAGTTGAATAAATTAATTACATATTAAAAATATTTGTTAATTATAAGCATATAAAAATAAGAAATAAAAATCATAAAATAAAATTAGGGTTTTTAATTGTTTAGGAAAATAAATTAGGGTTTATAAAAATAAATAGGTTTTATGTATAAAATATTAGGGTTTATAAATTAATCTAAATATAATTTATTTATACAAAAATACATACAAATATTAAATATATACAATAAATATAAACAATTTTATTAATAAAGTTTGAATTGTTTTTTTAAAACTATAAGTTTTTGAATTATATAAGAAAATAATATAACTATTTTTATTTTAAACTTTCATTATTATTAATTAAATTAACCAAATATAATATAAATAAAACAAAATAAATGAAAAATAATGAGTAAAAGAAATTACCTGGGGCTGGGATTCGAACCCAGGCCCTAGGCTTTGCATCCCCTAGACCAACAAGCTCTCCACCAGGCTGCGATGCGTTTGGTGATAGTGGATGGGCATGAAACATTATATTTTAAACCTGTGAAATAAATGGATAAAACGCAAAAAAAAAATTGGTGAAGCTGGGATTTGAACCCTTGACCCTTGCCTCACATGCGTACACCTTAACCAACTGAGCCAAGCATTCGTTCTGAAATATATCTACAAACAAAAGATAATAAAATAAACGTGTTTTTAAAATCAGATTTTCGAGCCAGTTTCATCTTCTTCTTCCTCCAGACCTGTGAACCTTGCTGCGAATTTTGTTACAAATTTTCCTGCGAATTCTTATTTGCAGCAAAACCTACGAATCTCAATCATCATCAAAACTGCAAAATTTCATTAAATTAAATGTACAAACATGATCCAGAGGTTGATTAGCATTGATCTATGGTTTTAGATTTCATTTATATTGGTCCAATCAAGAAACCCTAAACGGCCATACAAACCCTAACAATGGCACTTTCATGATTCGACCATGGTTCTTCACAAAAACAATCCAGAAATCATCTATGAGCATCAACAAACATTAGTACATAATCAAAACTCATTGTAAACACGTAAATTCAATGAGTCGAAAAAAAATAGATTAAGGGCATGTATGCTTCGGGTTATGCATATGAGTATGAATCAGAGGCATTTAAGAGGTGGTTTAGATTCAGGGAAGCTCAAGGAAGCTTGTGGTGTCTTTAGAATACCTTGAAACCTCTTGAAATATGGAAACCGAAAATTGAATTTTTATGGTTTTGGTGAAGTTTGGAAGTGGTGCAAGAGGCTACAAAAATTCGTCCTTGAGGTTGTGATGAGTTCATGTATATGTAGTGGATGAAATTAGGTCAAAAAATGTTATGATTCTTTGGACTTTTTGGATGTTTGAATATTGAAAAAGATATGTCATGAAATTTGATTTTTATTTGATCTAACATTGCTATTTTGGGACAATCCTCATAACTTGTGTATCAATCTGATCCAAATGTCATTTATAACATTCTAGAAGCAAAATCCCTTTTTAAATATATGATTTTATATTTTATTTCAATTTAAATGGTATTTTAATGAATAAAATTCAAATAAATATGAAATAAAAAATAAAAAATCATAAAATAGGTGGGTTGGGTCGTGCTTGGTGTTTTTGTAAAGATAGGATGGCAATTTGGTGGGCTCATTTAGCAAAAACTTGATTTAAAGCCTTATTTGCTTCATAAGTTTCCCTAAAATTTCCCAACTTTGCTAGGGCACAAATCCTTCAATTTTAATGCTATGAGGGTGTTCTTGGACATTTTGGAAAGCTTAAAGAGTCCTCTAACCAACCTCATTAGTTTCATGTCCATATATTTTACCATTCTCAAGTTATGCTCTTTTGAAGTTGTTGACTTTTTGTTGACTTTCAAAAGGACCTATAATGTCTTAGCTCATACCTTCCAAATGAAGCATTTTTGGGCTTGGCTTGTGAGACACAAAGTTGTAGAGAATTCAATTTCCTTCAAAATGAGCTTTGGATGGAAAAATTTTGATGAAGCATGTGAAAGTTATGGCTGTTCAAAGTTCAGTTGACTTTTTCAATGAAAACCCTAATTTAGAAACTCCTGATTCTTGGTGATCTGAAATATCCTTGATGAATCATGATCAACCCTTGATCAAATGATGAACTTTACTTCATATACTTGATGTTGGAAAAAAATAATGAAGTTTGACTTTGGTTTGACCACAGTTGACCTCAGTTTGACTTTTTAACTGCTTTGACTGATTTTAACCTATCTGATCATCTGACTGAGCAAACCTTTGGGAAAAGTTTTGAACCTTGTCATGGGGATTCTTGAACACATATAAGATGTTATGAAGCTCACTTGAAGTCTTGGAAGTCCATTTAGCCTGATGAAAGTCAAAACCCTAGTTTAAGATGCATTGCTTAGGAGGATGCATTGTCTGAGGGAATTGTCAAACTTTCTGACTAATTGTGAACCTTGTGAACCTCTTAGTACACAATGTCTTGTCTTGGTGAGGGCAAATTTTGGGGTGCAACAGCTGCCCCTGTTCAATTTTCTGAAACCTGAGGGGTTAGATTGGTGTATGTGCCAGTCGTGACCTGGAAGGTTGAAGGGGATTGAACACAAAAGTCCAAAAATTTGCACTCACCAGTTCGTAAAGTAACACTGATGATTAATTGTGTATGCTTGAGTGGGCTTAAAGATGCCACTTGGAAGAACTGGAGATGGGCTTAGAGATGCCATCTAAAATAGCAGGATGTGATGATAGCTTTATGTTGATAATGGATATCAGTACTAGGTCTTTGTATAAGCCGTCTCTGTATCATTTACGCAACATGATTTGAATTGTTGAATGGACCAGTAGAAATGAATCTTGTGATAATTATCTCTTCTGGAAGTATCTTGGATTATAGACTATTTGCCTATTCTCCAAGGTCAAAAGAACGTCAGGATTAGTTCTTCTGAAAAATATCTTGAACCAGGGAATGGATCTTTTTATAGACCATTTTCCTGTTATTCAAGGGACCAAAAGAACGTCAGGATTTGTTCTTAAGGGTCAAAAGAACGTCAGGATTTGTTCTTCTGAATAAAATGTCTTGAACCAGGGAATGGATCTTTTTACAGACCATTTGCCTGCTATTCAAGGGGCCAAAAGAACGTCAGGATTTGTTCTTAAGGGTCAAAAGAACGTCAGGATTTGTTCTTCTGAATAAAATGTCTTGAACCAGGGAATGGATCTTTTTACAGACCGTTTGCCTGCTATTCAAGGGGCCAAAAGAACGTCAGGATTTGTTCTTAAGGGTCAAAAGAATGTCAGGATTTGTTCTTCTGAATAAAATGTCTTGAACCAGGGAATGGATCTTTTTACAGACCGTTTGCCTGCTATTCAAGGTGCCAAAAGAACGTCAGGATTTGTTCTTAAGGGTCAAAAGAACGTCAGGATTTGTTCTTCTGAATAAAATGTCTTGAACCAGGGAATGGATCTTTTTACAGACCGTTTGCCTGCTATTCAAGGGGCCAAAAGAACGTCAGGATTTGTTCTTAAGGGTCAAAAGAACGTCAGGATTTGTTCTTCTGAATAAAATGTCTTGAACCAGGGAATGGATCTTTTTACAGACCGTTTGCCTGCTATTCAAATACAACTTGAGCAAATGTATGGATCATTTCTGATCTGTTGTAAGTTGTTGATATTGTTTTACCTGCATATAACTATCCTGCAAGGAAAATATTAGTTTATGCCTTATGTATGCATGCATAGTATGATGCACTTAAGTAATGTATTATGTACTTATGGATATGTATGTTATGGTATAATATAAATGATGTATGTATGCATCATGCAGCCTGAAGCGTCTGGATATCTTCGTATAACAACTGCTGACCAGGGAAAATAAATCCCGATTTGTTGCTGAAGAATATGAGGAACTCGTTCCCGTCTCGTTTGATAATATAGTATTCGTAACCTCCCGTCTTCATTCGATAGTATGGTATCCATAACCTCCCGTCTTCGTTCGATAGTATGGTATCCATAACCTCCCGTCTTCGTTCGATATTATGGTATCCATAACCTCCCGTCTTCGTTCGATAGTATGGTATCCATAACCTCCCGTCTTCGTTCGATAGTATGGTATCCATAACCTCCCGTCTTCATTTGTCGCACTCCTGTTGAAGGAATAATTTCCTGAGTATCCCGACTGAGGATAAAAGAGATGGACATAAATTCCAGGGGAGATGTAACTCGAAGTATTTATGAAGATGGATTTTCCCTACTGGGGGACTTGTAGCTGTCTTGTGGGGATGCACCGGCGAAGCTTCGTTGAATTCCTTCCCTCTTTCGTCCTTAGTAAATACTATTACTGCATTTTCATGCATTTCTGGTAAACATCAATCATATTAAGCATTTTATGCATTTCTGGTAAACATCAATCATATTCAAAAGCATACATACATTCAAACACAACCAATGGACGTTTCGCTTATGTAAATAGGGTAAAAGTAAATCTGGATTCAAAGATGAAATTTTATTTATATCACAAAGTGACCAGGATAGAGAAAATCAGCTATGTGGGAAATAATCCTATTGAGTTTCAATTCTACTATTGCCATTATCTTCAAGTATCTCATCTTCTGTTGTCGAGACGAAAACGATTGGATTAATCTTTATCTGTTCGAGCTTGAGTAAGTAGCACAACTGGTTGTAGTTTCATGGGTGATCCAAACGAGACATAGTCATACGCTTTAATCCCTTACTTTTGCCTGGATTGCCTTTTCAGGTTTTCAATCCACCGGGATACCCTTTTTTGCCCAGGTCGCCTTTTCAGGTTTTCGACTTGCCGGGTGTACATTTTTTTTATATATATCCCTAATTTTTGCCCGAACCCTTTTGGTTCGCCGGGATGCCCTTATTTTTGCCTAGGCCAGTCAACCTAGCGGGTCTCTTTTTATGCGTAGTATTTTTTAACTATGTCTGCGTTTACAGGCTGTGAGAAGTCTTCACCATCCATAGTAGTAAGTATCATGGCACCTCCTGAGAATACTGTTTTGACCATAAATGGTCCTTCATATGTAGGAGTCCACTTGCCCCTAGGATCACCCTGTGGTAATATGATACGCTTGATTACCAAATCACCAGCCTGATATACCTTTGGCTTAACCTTCTTATTAAAAGCTTTGATCATCCGTTTCTGGTACATTTGGCCATGACACACAGCTGCCAACCTCTTTTCATCAATCAAATTTATCTGGTCAAGTCGAGTCTGAATCCACTCATCTTCATCCAAACCTGCATCCTTCATAATTCTTAAGGAGGGAATCTGAACTTCGATGGGTAGAACTGCTTCCATACCATATACTAAGGAGAATGAGGTTGCCCCTGTTGAAGTACGTATTGTAGTATGATAACCATGAAGAGAAAATGGTAACATCTCATGCCAATCCTTGTAAGTAACAGTCATATTCTATAGAATCTTCTTGATATTCTTGTTAGCAGCCTCTACCGCCCCATTCATCTTTGGACGATACGGAGAAGAGTTGTGATGCTTAATCTTGAACTGCGTGCAGAGATCAGTAATCATAGTGTTGTTCAGATTAGAGCCATTGTCAGTAATAATCCTTTCAGGGATGCCATACCTACATATGAGATTATTCTTAATGAATCGAGCCACCACATTCTTAGTAACAGATGCAAATGAAGCTGCCTCCACCCACTTCGTAAAGTAATCAATAGCCACCAGGATGAAACGATGCCCATTAGAAGCAGTAGGCTTGATCTCACCAATCATATCAATGCCCCACATGGCAAAAGGCCAAGGAGCAGTTAACACATTCAATGGTGATGGAGGTATATGTACTTTATCAGCATAGATTTGACACTTATGACATGTTCTGGAATGTTGGTAGCAGTCAGCTTCCATGGTAGACCAATAGTAACCTGCTCTCAATATCTTCTTTGCCATAGTATGACCACTAGAATGAGTGCCAAAGATCCCATCATGCATATCTTCCATAATCTCTGTTGCTTCCTTCTTATCCACACAACGAAGCAAAGTTGAATCATGATTGCGCTTGTATAAAAGTCCATTACTCAAAAAGAACTTAGCAAAAAACCTTCTCAGAAACTTCCTATCTTTGACAGATGCTCCTTCAGGGAACTCCTGGGCCTCAAGATATCTTTTCACTTCATAGAAGCAAGGTTTCTCCTCTGCTTCTTCAGTGTCAATCTCATTGCAGTATGCAGGCTTCTCAAATCTGTCAATAGTAATCTTGGGAGCTTCATCATCCCAGCTGATCTCAAACATGGATGCCATGGTGGCTAAGGCATCTGCCAACTGATTTTCTCTTCGTGGAATATGTCCAAAGGTAATCTCTTTGAAATATGGGATCAAAGACAACACATGCTCTCTGTAAGGAATGAGGTTATCATGCTTGGTATCCCAATCTCCTTTGATCTGACTTACTACCAGGGCTGAATCTCCATATACGTCCAGGAACTGAATCTTCATATCAATGGCAACTTTGATACCCAGGATACATGCCTCATATTCAGCCATGTTATTGGTACAATAGAAACAAAGTCTTGCAGTAATTGGGGTAAGACAACCTTCAGGGGAACTGATCACAACACCAACACCATTACCAAGTGCATTAGAAGCTCCATCAAAAACCATAGTCCATCGGGATCCTTGTTCAGGTCCGTCATATTGTCCAGGTTCTTTGGTAATAATCATAATATCTTCATCAGGGAACTCAAAACTCATTGACTGGTAATCATCCACTGCTTGATGAGCCAAATGATCAGCTACAACACTTCCTTTAATGGCCTTCTGAGTAGTATAATGTATGTCATATTCTGTCAAGATCATTTTCCATCCTGCTATTCTTCCGGAGAGAGCAGATTTCTCGAATATGTACTTGATTGGATCCATCTTCGAAATCAATAAGGTAGTATGAGTCAACATATACTGTCTTAGTCGGCGAGCAGCCCATGCCAAAGCGCAACAAGTTTTCCTCGAGCAGTGAGTATCTTGTTTCACAGTCGGTAAACTTTTTGCTAAGGTAGTATATTGCCTGCTCTTTTCGACCAGACTCGTCATGTTGCCCCAATACACACCCCATTGAGTTGTCTAACACTGTTAAGTACATAATCAAGGGTCTTCCATCAACTGGTGGCATCAAAATTGGAGGTTCTAACAAATATTTCTTAATTTCATCAAAGGCTGTCTGGAATTCATAATTCCACTCCATTACATGATCTTTCTTCAACAACTTGAAGATTGGCTCACAGGTAGCAGTTAATTGGGAAATAAATCTTGCAATGTAATTCAATCGTCCCAAGAAACCTCTCACTTCCTTCTCAGTACGGGGAGCTGGCATCTCTTGTATAGCTTTCACTTTTGCAGGGTCTACTTCAATACCTTTTCCACTGACAATGAAACCCATGAGCTTACCAGATCTAACTCCAAAAGTACATTTGTTTGGGTTCAATCTTAACTTGTATTTCTTCAACCTCTCAAACAACTTATGCAGATGATCAAGATGTTGCTCTTCATTCTGGGACCTGGCTATCATATCATCCACATACACCTCTATCTCGTGATGAATCATATCATGAAACAAAGCCACCATAGCATGCTGATATGTTGCCCCTGCATTCTTCAAACCAAATGGCATCACCTTATAGCAAAAGGTGCCCCACTGTGTAACAAATGTTGTCTTCTCCATATCTTCAGGTGCCATCTTGATTTGATTGTAACCAGAGAAACCATCCATGAAAGAGAATACCTTGTGCTGAGCAGTGTTGTCTACCAGAACATCAATATGAGGAAGTGGAAAGTCATCTTTGGGGCTGGCCTTGTTCAAATCCCTGTAATCTACACACATACGTACCTTACCATCTTTCTTAGGTACCGGAACCACATTTGCAACCCATTGAGGATAAGAAGTCACAACTAAGAACCCTGCGTCAAACTGTTTCATCACCTCTGCTTTAATCTTCTCTGACATTTCAGGACGCATGCGACGAACCTTCTGCTTCTTTGGACGACAATCTTCTTTTACTGGTAAACGATGAACCACAATGTCTGTATCCAACCCTGGAATATCTTCATAGGACCAAGCAAAGATCTCCACATAATCATGTAACATTTGAATCAATCTGCTCTTGACATCATCCTCTAATTCAGCCCCTATCTTGACTTCTTTCCTGTTTTCTTCAGTTCCCAGATTCACAACTTCGATTGGCTCTTCATGTGGCTGTATAGCTTTCTCTTCTTGTTGTAACAACCTAGAAAGCTCTACAGGTACTTCACAATCGTCCTCATTTCCATCTTCAGCTTGATAGATCGGATTCTCGAAATTATAATTGGCAATAGTAGAACTGTTATCAACAGGATCCAGAATGAATGAGGATCTGCATTTAGTGATGTGGGTGTGTGTAAGAACACATAGCTGATAAAACAGAAATAAAAGAAAAGAAAGACAAGGAGCACAATATTTACGAAACGAAACGTCCACTGATTTTTATTTAATGAAGTATGCAAATGAAATGACATCCCGAAACAAGCATACCATTGTGCCCCGGGTAAGGCACAAGGCTTAAGAGTTTAATTGTTCAAAAATTACAAACTTTAAAAGTAACAACATAGTAATAGTATTTACTCCTGACTAAAGGAGATAGGAATAACATCTTCAGCTTTCCAATTATTGAGCCCAGCACCCACAGTAGGAAAAATCCAAGCATCCAAGTTGTAGTCTTCATCATAGTCACCCACAGCATTGATCTGATCTTTCATAATCCCTTGATTGGTGATACGAACAGCACGAGCACGACGAACAGCTTTCTGGGACTCTGCAGTGAAACCCAAACCAAATTTGTCAGACTTGTAAGGGATGTCAGGAAGCTGACCCCAAATAGTACAACGACCTTCATCCACCACAACTCTAGCATCCTTGAGGGAAGCCATTGTAGGAGGTACTCTGGTGACCACAGGAACTTTCTTGACAACAGGAGGAGCTTCAAAATTATTAACAACCCAAGGAACTACTTCGAACGTCTGGCACGGAGTTTCAACATATTCACCTTCCACTTTGAGATATTTGAATGTGTTCACATGGCTAATCATATATCCTTCCTCTCCATAAACAGTGACGACCTTTCCTTCTACTGGATATCTCAGCTTCTGATGTAAAGTAGAAGTCACAGCACCTGCCCCATGGATCCAAGGGCGCCCAAGCAAACAAGAATACGACGGACGAATATCCATTACATAAAAAGTAGCAATGAAGACCTGAGAACCTACTTTTATTGGGAGATCAATTTCTCCATGCACCACTCTCCTCGAGCCATCAAAAGCCTTTACCACTATATTACTGGGCCTCAACACAGCATCTTCAGGACTAAGCTTATTCAGAACCTCTTTTGGCAACACATTCAGCGAAGAACCATTGTCTATTAACACATGTGACAGGGTAGTGCCCCTACATTCAATAGAGATATGTAGAGCCCTATTATGATCCCTCTTGGCCGGAGTCAAATCAGCATCGGAGAAACCTAACCCATTATCATAGGTCAAGTGTGCAACACAATTTTCAAACTGGTATACAGAAATCTCATTTGGTACGTGAGAAGTCTTCAAAAATTTAATCAAGGCTTTGGCATGAGCCTCAGAACACAACAGTAAAGACAACATAGAAATCTTGGAGGGAGTATGCCCCAATTGATCAACAATGTCATAATCACTCTTGCGAATGATCTTCAATACTTCCTCCATCTGCTTAGAAAGATCATCAGCAGCTGGTATATCAGTTTGTATAGGTTCAATAACAGGACCTTTGCCCCGAGCATCAGCAGTGGAGGTATTAGTATTCTTGGAGGTAACTGGAGGAGAGAAAACTCTTTCACTTCGTGTGATCTTACTAGATCCAGCAATATTATCAACATCCAGATTTTCGTCAACAACAGGTGCATCAGCTAAGGATTCCTGCTTAACACCATGAATATAAACATCAGAGCCATAATGCCAAGGCACAGCTTTATCAGAAGTATACAGAATAGGACCAAGAGTGGTGATGATCATATGAGCCACTCTAGCTTCAGCAACAATCTTCACATGGCCTTCAGCAGTAATCTTAATTGGACCCTTATGAGTGATTTTGGCAGGGCCCTTGGAAGTAATCCTTACCGGCACTTTATCAACCATATCCACCTCTTCAACCTTCGTACCTTTAGTTATATGTTCAACCATGCTCTCTACAAAAGGTGTCCTCTCAAACAATATTGTGTAATTGTCCATGAGGCGTTGAATTCCGTCCTTCAACTTCCAGCAACTATCCGGTTTATAAGCACAATAGAAACAATCTTCATTACAACCTGGAAAGAACCCAGCTTGTACCAACTTCTTCTTAATAACAGACAATGGTGTGGTTATATCTACAACTGAGGAGATATGTGAAACTTCATCAATGGCATTAATAGTCTTTTCATGATTTGGCATGGGAGCAGTAATCACATTTGGAGTACCCGGAGGGTCAAACTCAATCTCTCCAGCATCAATCATATCTTGAATTTTATTCTTCAATATCCAGCAACTATTGGTATCATGTCCCTGACAATTTGAATGATATGCACATCGTGCATTAGGATTGTACCTAGGAGAGGTAACATTGGGATTCTGAGGAGGGTCTTTCAAAGTGATGAGTTCACCCTTCAACAAGTGTTGCAAGGCTTGGGCCATTGACATGTTGAGCTTGGTAAACTGTCTTCTAGGCCTCTGTTGATTGCCCTATGGTAGCTCTGGTGTTGCAGGAGTAGGGTTGGATATATGAACTGCACTCATAGACTGGTGCCTCCTATTACGATCAGGTTGACCATAAACAACATTCGACTCTTTCTTCCCACTAGGGGGCTTCTTTGTAGTACTAGATGAAGAAGCACCCACTTGGATCTTGCCACTCCTTATACCACTTTCTACGCGCTCTCCTGTCATTATCAACTCAGTGAAGCCAGATGATGAGCTTCCAATGAGATGACTGTAAAAAGGACCATTCAACGTACACATGAACATATCCACTAACTCCCTGTCAGTTAGAGGGGGTTGCACTCTACCAGCCAAATCTCTCCACTTCTGAGCATACTCCTTGAAATTTTCTTTAGTACCCATAGACATGCTTTGTAGTTGCATGCGAGTAGGGGCTAGGTCAGCATTATATTGATATTGCTTATAAAAAGCCTCAGTAAGATCATTCCAATCACAGATGTTGACACTCTCCAACTGATAGTACCATTCCAATTAAGCTCCAGATAAGCTCTCTTGGAAGAAATGGATCCACAACTGCTTATCAGCAGTATGGGGTTGGATTCTCCGGACATAAGACCTCAGATGCAGTTTGGGACAAGAAACACCATCATACACTACAAAAGCAGGGACCTTGAAACCAATGGGTATAACCACCCCAGATATCAAACTCAGGTCTTCAAAATCCCGCCCAGAAGACTTTTGCAATTCCATAGCATCCATTCTATCCACCAGCATTTTGAATTTATCTTCATTAGGATCATGATAGTAGTTAGCTTCAGAATCAGAGTCCCCCATTGTATTATGGAGACTGCCTCCCTCTTTCTCAGACTCTTCAGACTCATAATCTTCAACCTGTTCTTTGGTCTTGACAGGACCTCTGAACCTTCTTCCCATGTTGATTAGGCCTCCTGACCTTCTAGTCTTCTTAGTCTTCTTGGCCAGCAGTGTCTTCAATTCATCTTGCCCCTTGGACAAGTTTAGGAATAGCTCTTGGAACTGTGCATTTTGTGCCTGGAGATCTTTGACTGTTTGTTCAAGAGCCATTGCTGCTGAAATAAACAACGAGAAGATAAGATACCTGTACATAAGAAACCTGTGATGCAATGACATGGTATGTAAATGCATATGCAATGTTTCCAAGGACCGCAGAATTTAAATTTGCTTAAACAATCAAGAAAGTAAACTTTTATTAGTAACAAATTTGTTTGCCCCTTGGGCTTACAATAAAATGAAATGAAATAAATACAAAAGATGGGGTTTTAAGTCTCCCATGGACGTTTCCTCTTTGTGTTTAGGTATGAGTTGAGATTCCGCTCCTCGTGAAGTTGCTTTGTTAATTCCAAGATTCTTTCTTGACTTGCTTTATAATGAGTCTCAAAAGTATCCCTTTGCTCCTTCAACTGGATCCAGGACCTCTGTAACTCTTCCATGTCAGTGGGCATGTCTGGATGAAGGATGATATAGGAAGTATCTCCTTTAGCAACTAGCTCCATAGTAACTGGCAGGATGGCAGGATATGGCATCATAAGGGTCTGAGCACGAGCTCGTACCCATCTGAGATAAGCTTCCATAGGAATAGTGTACTTGGGCTCCAGAGTCTTGCTGTCAACCTTGTTCACTTTTCCCCATGCTCGCATGAACCTTTGACAGTAACCTTGCAGATCGTTGTCGTAGTCAAACACAATACCCTGAATCAACATGTCATGTGGACCATCACTCCGAGCGTAACCAAACTGTCGTAAAGCTAAAGAAGGGTTATAAGTAATGCCTCCTCTTATGCCTAGTAGTGGCACATTAGGAAACTCCCCACAACGGTCAATGATAATAACATTCTCCATAGATCTGGAGCACCAATGGATATCTGAATAAGAGAGTAACATGATCCTCTTGGACCACCTGAACCCTTGTTCATTCTTCATCACTGATCGAGGAAGGTGAGAAATAAACCACCTAGATAGCAAAGGTATGCAATACATCAGAGTTCCTCGTGCCTTTGTAGTACGAGTATGAAGAGAGTGCAAGATGTCTCCAAGTAATGTAGGCACTGGATTGTGACTCAGAAATATGTTGATGGCGTGAATGTCTATGAACTGATCTGGATTGGGGAACAACACTAAGCCATAAATCAGCAAGGCTAAGATCTCCTCAAAAGCATCATAGCTCATAGCCTTCAAGAACTCTTGAGCCTTCTCTATCAGCACCTTAGCAAGAATACCCTTAACTCCGCTTCTCGTTTCTAGAACAATGTATGACTTCTTCAGATGTAGAGCTGCAGCAATGACTTCAGGTTTAGGCTCTTTCTCCAAGCCTGTGAAGGGTCTCTGATCAAGAACAAGTATACCCAGCAGTTTGGAGAACTCTTCCATCGTAGGAACCAACTGATAGTCGGGGAATGTGAAGCAATGGTGTTTAGGATCAAAGAACTGAAACAGAACACTCATCATGTCTTCATTGAACCCTGAAGTGACAAGATCCAGTAGCTGACCATGTCTCTTGATGAACTGGGAGTTTTCAGAAACCTGAGAGACCAATTCCTTAAGCTTAGGAGGTATTCCTACAAAGTTGATCCGAATAGTATTCCTACGAGCAGAAGCCATGACCTGCAACAAAGAACAAAGATAAATCCTTTGGTCCTTGAAATGGTTAGTGAAAATGCTATGCTTATGATGCATGATGATGCTATGATGTTATGCTCAATCACAAACATGTGGCACACACAAACAAGTCACACAATAGCCCTAGGTTTGAAGGCTTGCATGAGGTTTAAAGGTAAGTACCCTCCCCTGAAGTTTAGTTGGTTCATCCTGTCCTACAAAAGTAACCAGGTTCTAAGGGATCTCAATATCATTGATCTTTCACAAGGGTGGTTGTTCAGTAGGTAACTTACTTGCCAACCAAAACCCTCCAAGTTTAAGATCTCAATGAGCGTAGTATCGAGTATCAACCAACTTCAGTCTGCACCAAAGCCGGTTATCTCACTACTTTTCTAAAGGCCAAGATGTGATGACTAGGGTTCTAAAAGTTAGTTAGTGTATTGACAACATATGGCAGCCTCATATTATCCTCAACTTGACTTAAGGACCATAAGCACCAACCAAGAAGTCACACTAACTATGGCCACCAGATCAACCATATCGGTATACGCCGTACAATTTCCTTGGTCTATTGCCATTTACCTAAGGTACACTAGATCCGGGTTAGGATCTTTCACACATAAAGCCTAAGAAGTAATATAAAGCAAACAAGGCAAACAATTTAAGTGATCTAATTCCTAAGGGTACCCCTCTTTTATTATAATCCCCAGTTGACTCGCCAGTTCTGTAACACGATGGGAGAACTGACTTTAGTTAAATGTTGTGGATAGCAAGAGTCGCCACCGACTTTTATTTTATCCAAAGGAAAGGGCATAAAAGAACAGGAAAGACCTTAAAAGATTTTTGAGTTCGGGGGGTAGGTTATGTAAAGGGAAGGTGTTAGCACCCTTTACATCCATGGTTATCCATGGGCTCTTAGTTACTTAGCTCACATTAAAATGTTTTAAGAAGTGTAGTGTGTGATTAGAAATTTTCTTAAGTACTTTATAATGATCCATGTACGGATATATATAAAGCCTTTGTTTTGAAAATTGGTTTGAAAATGTGAAGTGTTTTGAAAATGTGAGCAAGTACATAAGAGGAACCTACCCTAAGTTAAATCTTTTCTGTTCTTAAATATCCTTTAAGTGGTAAGACTATCCCTATTATTAAGGAATAGGTAGTCATTACCTTGGATGTTGGGAGGGACAAGTGAAGGGACAACTGTTATTAGGCAACTGTAAGGTGTATTTAGCAATTCGAAGGGACTTATCATCTTTATTCGAAAGGGACAAGATCATTTACGAAGGCAACCATGAAGGGACTTGATCTTATTATCTTTTAAGGGACTAGATGATGTAAATAAATGAAGGGACCTTGCTTTATACACCTTACTTGACCTTTTTCTTTAGGCAACATGAGAAGTATCCTTAAGAATGTGAGATGGCGATCCAAGATCGACTTACATGTGTGCGTGTACGAGTTCAAGTATTTATCTTACAAATTGGTGATCTAAATTTAATTTTAAATACAAACATGTTTACACTCCCTATTTTACTAACCATGACAATTTAAAATAAATAATAAGAAATTCTACAACTATTACATGGTGTGTACAATTACATAATAATAAAATAAAATAAATAAATAAATACATAATAAATAAATAAAGGGGTTAGTAATAATAAACAAAATAAATATAAGGAAAAGAAGTTAGCTTGACAATATAATAATAAATTAAAAGTTCAAATTTTAATAGATAATTATTTTTTTAGAATTTTAATAAAAGAAATAAATAATAATAATTATATAGTTAGAAATATGATTAATAGTTGAATAAATTAATTACATATTAAAAATATTTGTTAATTATAAGCATATAAAAATAAGAAATAAAAATCATAAAATAAAATTAGGGTTTTTAATTGTTTAGGAAAATAAATTAGGGTTTATAAAAAAAAATTAGGTTTTATGTATAAAATATTAGGGTTTATAAATTAATCTAAATATAATTTATTTATACAAAAATACATACAAATATTAAATATATACAATAAATATAAACAATTTTATTAATAAAGTTTGAATTGTTTTTTTAAAACTATAAGTTTTTGAATTATATAAGAAAATAATATAACTATTTTTATTTTAAACTTTTATTATTATTAATTAAATTAACCAAATATAATATAAATAAAACAAAATAAATGAAAAATAATGAGAAAAAGAAATTACCTGGGGTTGGGATTCGAACTCAGGCCCTAGGCTTTGCATCCCCTGGACCAACAAGCTCTCCACCAGGCTGCGCTGCGTTTGGTGATAGTGGATGGGCATGAAACATTATATTTTAAACCTCTGAAATAAATGGATAAAACGCAAAAAAAAATTGGTGAAGCTGGGATTTGAACCCTTGACCCTTGCCTCACATGCGTACACCTTAACCAAATGAGCCAAGCATTCGTTCTGAAATATATCAACAAACAAAAGAAAATAAAATAAACGTGTTTTTTAAATCAGATTTTCGCGCCAGTTTCATCTTCTTCTTCCTCCAGACCTGTGAACCTTGCTGCGAATTTTGTTACAAATTTTCCTGTGAATTCTTATTTGCAGCAAAACCTACGAATCTCAATCATCATCAAAACTGCAAAATTTCATTAAATTAAATGTACAAACATGATCCAGAGGTTGATTAGCATTGATCTATGGTTTTAGATTTCATTTATATTGGTCCAATCAAGAAACCCTAAACGGCCATACAAACCCTAACAATGGCACTTTCATGATTCGACCATGGTTCTTCACAAAAACAATCCAGAAATCATCTATGAGCATCAACAAACATTAGTACATAATCAAAACTCATTGTAAACACGTAAATTCAATGAATCGAAAAAAAATAGATTAAGGGCATGTATGCTTCGGGTTATGCATATGAGTATGAATCAGAGGCATTTAAGAGGTGGTTTAGATTCAGGGAAGCTCAAGGAAGCTTGTGGTGTCTTTAGAATACCTTGAAACCTCTTGAAATATGGAAACCGAAAATTGAATTTTTATGGTTTTGGTGAAGTTTGGAAGTGGTGCAAGAGGCTACAAAAATTCGTCCTTGAGGTTGTGATGAGTTCATGTATATGTAGTGGATGAAATTAGGTCAAAAAATGTTATGATTCTTTGGACTTTTTGGATGTTTGAATATTGAAAAAGATATGTCATGAAATTTGATTTTTATTTGATCTAACATTGCTATTTTGGGACAATCCTCATAACTTGTGTATCAATCTGATCCAAATGTCATTTATAACATTCTAGAAGCAAAATCCCTTTTTAAATATATGATTTTATATTTTATTTCAATTTAAATGGTATTTTAATGAATAAAATTCAAATAAATATGAAATAAAAAATAAAAAATCATAAAATAGGTGGGTTGGGTCGTGCTTGGTGTTTTTGTAAAGATAGGATGGCAATTTGGTGGGCTCATTTAGCAAAAACTTGATTTAAAGCCTTATTTGCTTCATAAGTTTCCCTAAAATTTCCCAACTTTGCTAGGGAAAAAATCCTTCAATTTTAATGCTATGAGGGTGTTATTGGACATTTTGGAAAGCTTAAAGAGTCCTCTAACCAACCTCATTAGTTTCATGTCCATATATTTTACCATTCTCAAGTTATGCTCTTTTGAAGTTGTTGACTTTTTGTTGACTTTCAAAAGGACCTATAATGTCTTAGCTCATACCTTCCAAATGAAGCATTTTTGGGCTTGGCTTGTGAGACTAAAAGTTGTAGAGAATTCAATTTCCTTCAAAATGAGCTTTGGATGGAAAATTTTTGATGAAGCATGTGAAAGTTATGGCTGGTCAAAGTTCAGTTGACTTTTTCAATGAAAACCCTAATTTAGAAACTCCTGATTCTTGGTGATCTGAAATATCCTTGATGAATCATGATCAACCCTTGATAAAATGATGAACTTTACTTCATATACTTGATGTTGGCAAAAAATCATGAAGTTTGACTTTGGTTTGACCACAGTTGACCTCAGTTTGACTTTTTAACTGCTTTGACTGATTTTAACCTATCTGATCATCTGACTGAGCAAACCTTTGGGAAAAGTTTTGAACCTTGTCATGGGGATTCTTGAACACATATAAGATGTTATGAAGCTCAATTGAAGTCTTGGAAGTCCATTTAGCCTGATGAAAGTCAAAACCCTAGTTTAAGATGCATTGCTTAGGAGGATGCATTGTCTGAGGGAATTGTCAAACTTTCTGACTAATTGTGAACCTTGTGAACCTCTTAGTACACAATGTCTTGTCTTGGTGAGGGCAAATTTTGGGGTGCAACAAGTATTAAGGTATGTATTGATCTTCTGAAAGTTTTCCCGTGAAACATGTTTTTGTTTGATTCTCTTGTTTGAGGCTGGATTCTTACTTAGGGATGTTAGATGATTGATTTTGGAGCTTTAGAGGGTTTGGGTAGCCTAAGGAAGAAGATGGTGTGAAGGGCTCGCCGGAGAAGATGACCGGAGCTTGCTCCGGTCACCTGAAAGTGTTTAGGGTTTAATTAGTCAGTTTGAATCTTGGCCATTAGATCTTAGGGTTAGCGCGTTTTTGGATGGACCAGATTAGTTCATTAATGTTAATTCATAATTAATTAATTTAAGATTAATTAGCCAAATTTGATCTGAACCCTTGGATAGTGCACGCAGACAACCCCTTTCCCCTAGGTTTGAATCATGACCATCAGATCATCATACTTTCCATTTAATTCCTTTTTATTTCATTTTTATTGCATTTCTTTGATCAATTTATTTTAAATAGCAAAAACAATTAAAAAAATCCCATTTTCTGCATTTCTGTTTTAAATATTTTTATTAACCTGAAAACATTTATTATTTTTATTTTTGGATTAAAAAAGTATTTTTTAAAATATTTAAATGTTTTATTTAATTAATTAATTGATTTTAATTAATTAAATATGCATTTAGGTTTCTAAAAATCACCGAAAAATCATGAAGCATTCTTAAACATTTAGAAACATTTTCAAACTCACCATACAAATTTCTTTTTAGGTTTGATCACATTTTCACAATTTTCTTTGAATTAGGGTTCTTAAATTTCACATTTTTTAACCCTAACTTGAAAAATTCATTTATGCCTAACCATGATGAGTTTGAACTTGATTTTTTTTGAATTGTTTCACATATTTCATATAGTTTCTAGGTTATTTACCTAATATTTTTATCTTGCATTTTCAATTTGATTTGCATTTTACCTTTAGAAGCACCCAAAAAACCCTAGTTAACTTAGAAATTTCATAACTTCCACTAGGTTAAGATTCTGAGTTTCTCCTTTGGGGTGTGATCTTATATGGGATTAGGGTTTGTTTGAGCTCAATTTCAATTTTTTATAATGGTGTTTGCTTCTGTTTTGTTCATGTGCATCTCATGTTGCCTTAAAACCCTAATTTTGCATCTTCATTTGCATTCTTCTTTGCATTTCATGAACTTGTGAACTTGCCATGCCATTCCATTATTTTGTATGTCATCTTAGACATCTTAGGACATGTTTGAAACATTGATTGATAATTGTTGCATCATTTTGGTATGCTTTGCATCCATTACATTTCATGAACATCCATGTGTTTTCATGCTTCTAAACATGCTTCCATTACATCTCATCCTTGTATGATCATTCATATGCATCTTGTATGACTTTGCATCATCTCATAACACATTTTCATTTGACAATCACTTCTGGTTTTGGTCTTTTCATCTCATTTCATCTCATTTCCTTTTGCTTTATGTCTTATGCATTCATACTAACATTTCAGGAACTTTTGGTAAGTTGTCTGGGAGGTGGATTTGCCTTCACCTCCCACTTCTTCTTTACTTTTCATATGCATTCTTATTTCTCTCCAAAGTGAACTTGCTTCACTTATGTCTTTCTTGCTCCCTTCTTTTCTCCTAAGTTACTTATCTTCTTCAGGAAGTAAGTAACTTCTTCTTCTTCCTCCTTCTCTTTTCATCTGCTTCTTCCATGGTGGTCTTCCTGAAGATCCTTTCTCTTAAGCCTCACAAACCATATGATATCCAAGCATGATAACTTCTAGGGTTGTATATAGTCCCCCTAGCTTTTTACCTTTGAGTATCCTTGAGTCTCTCTTCTCATCTCATAATTAGAGACTAAACACTTAAAGCTTTAGGACTTTGAATTAAGGTTATGCTTGCATCCTTATCTTAGGATGGAGTGTATAAATTTAATCCTAAGTGTTAAACCTTTAATTTGTTTAAACCTCTTAATCAAAACACATTAATAATCACTAAGACTTTATCTTGTAACTCGGGCCTTACATTAGGGTTCTATCTCTTCCTTATGGTTAAGAGGGACTAACCCTAGTGTTTAATGGACAAGTCCCCCTCAAGTTGTCTTACAAACCATAAAATCCACTTCTTAATCTCACCCTTTAATTAAAATCCACTTAATAAAGGTTTGTTATATAATGAATTTAATCCTTAACCATGGATTAAGTTGAGGTATCTTCCTCATCTTAAGTGTTCTCATCTATCATCCTTCTATTAGGATGGTGTAACGAGTTCACTAATCTGTGATTAGAGATTAAACTCATTACTTAACAATAAACAAAAACCCAAAAACATCTAAATAATCACAAGTAGGTTAATGATCTTAATCCTACATCATCATGGTAATTAAGTCAAGATGCTTATCTCACACTTAAGTAAGCTCATTATCCCTAATCAGGGGTGATATAATGAGTATACGAACCCTTGATTTAGGCTTAAGCTCATTGTCCTATGCAAAAGCACCAAAAACAATAAAAAACTGAAAACACAAAAACAAACAATAATCGTCTCCTTCGGGATTCTTTTCTCATCACACTCATTCACAAACGAGAACTCGCTTCTTCCGTCTAATTCAAGACAGTTAGCACTCAAGCCAGACGAGTCATACACTTGAGTATAGACAAGTAAGCAGTTCACAATCAATTTGTTTTCAGTCTCTTTGAGTCGAACTACGGTGTTCTGACTTCCTCATTGCACGAGAGGATACGTAGGCATAACTTAACAGTTATCGAAAAAAGTCTCTTTGTCTTCCCCCTCTTTTGGCTTTCATTTTAAGCCTCAGTCCCATAGAAATTCACACCCTTTGCACTGATACCTGTACTTTTTCTCCCTAGCTTTTGCACACAGATATCACCTACGCTACCCCTTTAAACACAATCAAGTAAGCGTGGATCTCGTCGAGTGCGACGGACGATCTGGGTGCTTGATCGGTGATTTCCAGTTAATATTTCAAGATATGTTAGTTGTTGTTTTTCTATGTTTTTGTGTGTTTTCGAGTCTTATGTTTAGGTTATTTCGTGTTATTCCGTTATGTGGCAAGGATGTTACATGTTTATCTTTTATATCGTTGGTGCGTTTAATTTGGTTGTTTTTAGTGTATTTTCAGGAAGATATCAAGTCGGTTATCAGATACTAAGAAAACGGTGATTCGTGTGCGAAGACATAGAGGAAAAAGGGGGTTTCAGAAGCCTGACACGGGTGCCCGTGTCACCTGACACGGCCCGTGTCAGGATGGCTATGAAGAAAATAAAGAATCCAGCAGCATGACACGGGTGCCCGTGTCACACGACACGGCCCGTGTCATAGTCCCCCATTCAAGGCACGTGTACCATGACTCCAGCAGCATGACACGGGTGCCCGTGTCACACGATACGGCCCGTGTCATGGCACCTGAATGCAAGATTTTTGTTTTTCTTTAGTCTCTTGTGCTGAGGGCATTTTGGACGTTTCGCATGTAATTTTGTATTCTGATACATTAGGTTGATCGTAACCAGAAAAGAACACTTTTGAATTTTGGGAATTATCACGCAAAGGAAAGAAAAGGATTTTAGAGGAGAAGTCAGATCGATCAAATGCGGAAGCAATTGACGATCCAATCAATCCTTTTTATATTGTAATTTCTCTTTTCCTTATGTATGTGATTTTCATTGTTTTGAATATGAGTGGCTAAACCCCCCAATGCTAGGGGGTGTCCCTGAGTTTATTGTAATGACATTGAACTTGATTTTATGAATTTCACTGCTTCTATATTCATTGTGTTGATTGATTGATTTTATTGTAAGAAAAATCAATATTGGAAAATTAGATTTTTAATCATCGGTTGACAGATGGTAGGAATGCCATGTTAACATTTTTCAATCAAAACTTTTTATCGTATATCACCAAGGAATTGGGATATCATATTTAAACGTAAAAAATTTCGATATGCAAATGCTTGGTATTCATTCTATACGATCAAGGAATTGGGTATAGAAGGAATACCAAAGGGTTTTCCTTAAAGGAATTTTTGAAAAACTAATCTTGAAAGGAGGTAATGATTTAGTTGCAGTGATATTTGAACAATTATAAACAATTAGTCATTATAAGAGTTTCTCATACACCTTCCCTAGCATAATTTTCATATTTTTCATCCTTAGTATTTTCCTAGATTTTATATTTACAAGTCTTTTGAGAAGATCTAAACAAACCCTCAGAAACTTTTGTTCAACTTGAAATAGTAAAAAAAAACTTAATTTGATACGCAGTCCTCGAGATCGATATTCGGGGAATTTTCCTTAAGATTACTACAGTGGGCAAAAATAGTACACTAGCTATTTTCCCATCAGTGTTAATACCTTCCCAGGTCGTAACAAACTCCCTTTCTCAGTTTCTTTGGTTCCCAACCGTCTTATCCATCTCTTTCCAGGTTTATGCAGCATTACCTTTCCTTCGGGATAAAAATGCCTAGCTGGCGACTCTTTTCAACCTTTTTCTCTTCGCCGACGGTTCGCATTTGCACCGAGACGTAAGTCCGGGGAGCGAAAGCTTGACGACTCTGCTGGGGATACCCTTGCAACCAGGGTTTCTGGTTCTTTTTGTGGGTTTCTCCTAGCGCTTGTTTGATTTGTGTTTATGGGGGTGTTATGTGTGCTTTTTGTTTATTGCTTTATTTTATTGCTTTCTGTACAACTTTATTTATCGCTTTCATTTACTGTTTTATGCATTTCATATTATTATCATCATATCATGTGCTGGATTTGTTGGTTTACCTTGGTGGGAGGGGTATCTCAGTGAGCAAGGTTCCACACTGGGAGCCAAAGTGACAAATAGGATTAGAGTGGCTTCATATTATTTCCCATTCCATTTCAGTCTGGTGCGGGAATATGAAACACGGTTCAGACATGGGTTTCTTCTTGAGAACTTTGTGCTACGGATTTCCTGTAGTGCTAGAACTATCTGGGAAGCCTGCTAAGTCTGGATGACCTTTTTAGATGACCTTCAGATCTGAGGTGAATTAGAGGAGGATTCTTTATGATTAGGGTAAACACTGTACCTCCGGGTTAGAAGTGTTTACACTTCTCATAATAGATCCAAGTATGAGGATCCTTGTTCTAGAACAATACCTGTGAGTGGGTTAGGATGTTTACAGGTTTGCAGGAACCCTTGGCCTCATCATACCCTGTTACTGATATTGTTTTAAGGTTACACTACTTTGGACTGATTTTATGAAACCCTGGACTTGTGACTCTTTATTTGAGTCCCCCACCTGGTTACTGGTTCTCAACCTTCATCTGGATTTCTAAACACTCATGGACCCTATCAAAGCAAATGACAAATCCAGCACCTGATTACAAACCCTTGCATATCATTATGCATACATCATTTTTCATCATTTAACATTTGTCTATTTGTTTTACAGGGTATCCTCATCTTTGGTTTGGTTTTGACTGTTCTTCTGCTCAGCCATCTTCATCAGTTATCTTCATCAGAGATCTTCTTCAGCTGGTATCTTCTCCAATTGTCTTCATCAGTATTTCTCCTCAGATATCTTCATCAGTATCCATTGTCAGTATGGACTCATCCAAGAAGAGCAACATCACTTATCATTTCTTTGAGCTCTCTCTAGCAGGCATCAGGCAGATTCAGGCACTTATCACTCCTGATCATGTCCCTTTATTTAGGGAACATTATGGTGGTATTATGGACATGATCATGGACTTGGATGCATCACAGAGGAGCATAATTCACACTTTCCTTCAGTTCTATGACCCTCCTCTCAAATGTTTCACTTTCCCAGACTTTCAGATGGGTCCTTTGTTGGAAGAGTTTTCCATGTTGTTGGGTATCCCTATCAGGAGTGGAATCCCTTTCAACCCTGAGACGACTGCTCCTAGGAATGAAGACATAGCTAAGGCTCTGAATTTTCTAGTCACCATCATTGATTAGCATATGACCACCAAGGCTGGAATCCCAGGCCTCCATTTGGACTTCTTGATCATTCAGGCCACCAGTCATGTTGCAGCAGGGAAGTGGGAAACTGTTTGTGCTCTCCTGGCTCTTAGTGTATATGGAATCATCTTGTTTGCAGACGAGCCTAAGTTTGTAAGCCAAAATGTTATCCATATCTTCTTGCTGAAGAATCTAGTTCCTACCTTGCTAGGGGATTTCTACTACTCAATGCATCAGAGAAATGAGAAGCAGAGGGGAAGACTAGTCAGATGTTGTGCACCTCTCTTATACTGTTGGTTATTGAGACACCTACCAAAGACAGAAGCTTTCCTGAATCCTCATCAGTCAAAAAATTGGGCTAAGAGAATGATTGCTCTCACTTCAGAAGACATTAGGTGGTGTACTTAGAGCACCAAGGGCAGGGACATGATTACAAGCTGTGGGAAGTATCCCAATGTATCTCTTATTGGAGTGAAGGGTTGCATCAACTAAATCCTTCGCTTTTCAAAAGGAAGCTAGAGTATGCCTTAGTACATCCACCAAGAGAGTAGGATTTAGCAGAGACCATTTACTGTGATGTTCAGAATAATCATGCCATCATCCGACAAGCAGCCTGGGCTTGGGATAACATACAGACAAAAGGGACTGCCATTCTTGGCAAGTGCAACAACATAGCTTCAGCTCATTACTTGGAATGATCTTGCATCAGAGGACGAATCACTCGCATGCCATTCACCCTGGAAGATGTGCCAGGGCCATCATCAGTAGAGCCAAAAGCTACAATCAGTTTAAAGGAGTTTGAGAAGTTGAAAGAGAGGAATACCCAGCTTTCTGAAGCTCTGAAGAAGACCCTTTGGGAAAGGAATGATAGTCGTATGTACAATGAGAGGTTAGAGAAGCTCCACATCGAGCACCTAACCAAGATCAAGAAGACTGACGATTACATCAGAAAAGCCCGAGCAGGGGAGTTGGTACTGAGGAATGCTTGCACAGAATCTAAGATTCAGAAGGCCAGAGTTGAACATTATTTAGAGGAGAGTCAGGATAGGTGGATCAGGATCACTGAGGCTCGTCTGCAAGAAGATCAGAAGACACAGGCTAGGATAGAGCAGTTGGAAGCTAATGAGAAGAAGAGTCAGGAAGCCTTGTTAGTGGCATAGAAGGAAATCTCCGAGTTGAAACTTCGGGCGGGGTTGAAGAGATC
Source organism: Lathyrus aphaca (assembly GCA_963966055.1). Taxonomy (NCBI): domain Eukaryota; kingdom Viridiplantae; phylum Streptophyta; class Magnoliopsida; order Fabales; family Fabaceae; genus Lathyrus; species Lathyrus aphaca. The sequence goes on from OZ014519.1 coordinate 220,142,865, forward strand.
AAAAGACCAAGACAAACACCGGAAGTTGACAAGTGCCATTGCCACCAGGAACCTTCTTATCAGGACCATCACAGAGCATCCAGTTGGACCAGTGATTGATGCTCTCCTGAAGGAAGTCAAGGAGGATGACTTTGGACTGGATGTTTGATTTCTTTGTACTTGTATTTTATTTTGGTTATACTTTATTTGTCATGGTGATTTTGTTGGATTTCTCGACTTGATTGTATTTTGACCCACCATGGGAACTTGTTGTAATCATAAACTATGTATCTTTTGCATTTATAATGTATGGTTTATGTATTACTTAGATTTTTTCTTGGGCTTCATTTCTCTTAAACATCTTCATTCCTAGAGGTCTGGAAGGTCAAAACCAAACAACCAAACCGGATACCCTTGGAAGACAAATAGACATATTGCATTGCATACTAACCTCATTCTTTGTTTTGTAGGTGTTTTTGTTGTTGTTTTCTCACTTTGTTGTTGTCTCAGGAAACATTGCTCGTGGGAGGGTTTTCCCCATCAACATAGTTCACCGGTATCCTATAAGAAACAACCTTCCGAGCTTACAGATGGACCAAGTTCAACAAGATTTGACTAACGTGAGAACTCAGATGGCTAATGAGAGAACTAAGATGAGGGCTCAGATGAACCAGTTCATGGCAGTAATGACTGGGTTGGCCCAAAGCCAAGAAAGATTAAGAGAGTTAGTCAAGTGGTAAATTCCAGGAGAGAATCATCCAGGTACAGGAGGTAATAGCAACAATGATCACGGGTAGCCACGAACAGATGCGCCAGAGTTTGGGCCTCACCTCAATCCAAAATTCAATGCTATCAGAAATACTCAGGGAAACACTAGAGGTCGTGCCTTGCAAGAGGACCCACAAGAAGAACAATTTACAGTAATTGGTGTTGGGGATGAAGCCTATGATCGTCGTCTGGACGAAATAGCGGAGAAGCTGAGATCTTTGGAGTCCCAAAACGCTTTGGGATTTGATGTAATAGAGATGGGTTTAGTTGAGGGAGTCAGGATTCCTCACAAATTCAAGCCTCCTTGCTTTGAGAAATATAATGGTACCTCTTGTCCACGTACTCACCTACAGTCCTTTTTGGGGAGACTGAAAGCTTATACCATGGACGAAAAGTTGTGAATGTTCTACTTCGAAGATAGTCTGACCGGGGCATCCCGTGAATGGTATTCTCACCTGTCCAGAGCAACAGTCAGAAACTTGAAGGATTTGGCTGAAGCTTTCATACGCCAGTATCAATATAACTTGGACATGGCTCCCAACAGGACCCTCCTGATGGGTATGTCTCAGTCTTCAAGAGAAAGCTTCAGGGGATATGCCCAAAGATGGAGACAGCTTGCTGCTGCTGTCCAGCCTCCGATGTATGAGAGAGAAATGGCCGACATGTTTATGAACATGTTGCAAGGAACTTACATTGACAGACTTGCTGCTTTCTCGTTCACCGGCTTTGCGGATGTAGTTATAGCTGGAGAGAGAATTGAGAGTCTGTTGAAGATGGGCAAAATTTCAGACAACGGTGCTAGTTCCAGCAATACAAGAAAACCTTTCTCAGGACCTCGCAGGACAGGTGAGACAAAATCAGTGCACATGGGCAGAGGTAGGCCTCAATACATGCCAAGATCACTAGCTGCTGTCACCATTCTAGCTCCAGCACCTCAACAACAGTATCCTCCACAACCACAACACTTCCCACCTCAACAACAATTTCCTCAACAGAGATCTTACAACAATAACAATCAGCAATAACGTCCGTTTCAATAAATGACTTCACAAATCAACAGGGTTATCGATCCCATTCCGATGCCCTATGCTGCCTTACGTCCACAATTATTAAAGCTCGATCTGATTGAATTGAGGACTCTGGCCCCACCAGATCCCCAAAATCTTCCAAGAAACTATGATGTTAATACTAGATATGCCTTCCACTCAAATGCACCTGGCCATACAACAGAGAAGTGCAGAGCCTTACACATGAAGGTTCAAGATTTGATTCATTCTAAGGCAGTCAACTTTGCACCCCCTCCAAGTGTTACCAAGAATCCTATGCCTAGCCATGGTGGGCCTAGGATAAATGCCATTGAGTAGGATCAACCAATGAGCCTAATTGACAGTGTTGCAAGTATTCGAACACCTCTGGCCGAGGTTAAAGCCCAGCTTTTAAAGTGCCAAGTGTTCCCGGGTTGTGAGGCCCATTGCGAAGCTTGCAAGATTTCTACCAACGGTTGTGCAAATTTGAATACCGGTATCAACAATCTTATCAAAGGAGGCACCTTACAGATCACTTCAACATTTCTAGCTCCTACAAAATCAATAACCATTCCTCCTACAACTCTAACATATGTTATTCCACCAGATGAAACAAATATCACTCCTACAACTTCAGCAACAATCATTCCAACAGATTCTGCTACAACATCAACAACCATCCCTTCTTCAACTTCAACGGACATCAGTTCAACACATCCTTCTACAACAACAACAACCATCAATGAAGACATTTCCACAGTTACCATTTACTATGATCCGTCAACAATCCACGTTCTAGATCCTTTCAACAACTCACATCAACATCTCCATCAACATCAGAAATCTTCATCACCAGCACCATCTCCGGTCAGACCTCCTGCCACAATTTATTATGAACCTCAGATTGTCTCAACTCCTTCTTCCGCAGCAATCAGTCCAGTTACTATCACAGTGCCTGGACCAGTTCCATATGACAATAACAGTGTCGTGCCTTGGTACTACGACTCAGATTTATATTGCGACGGAAAGAAAGTCACTCTTGACACTTCTACACCAGAGATTGATAATGTGGGGGGAGGCGGAGGCTTCACTCGAAGTGGACGTCTCTTTGCCTCACAATTCCCAAGAACTAATGCTGAAGCAGAAGCCGCTGCCAAGGCTAAGGGCAAGAGTGTGGTGCCTGAAGAGCCTATTACCAAAGAAACTCAGAAAACATCCTTTGACCAGGATGTAGACGAGTTCATGAGAATAATTAAGAAGAGTGACTATAAGGTTGTGGACCAGCTCCATCAGACACCCTCCAAAATCTCTATTCTATCACTGCTAATGTGTTCCGAAGCCCACAGGAATGCACTTCTAAAAGTCCTGCATGCAGCTTATGTACCTGAGGAGATTATAGTCAATCAACTAGAAATGATGGTTTCCAACGTCAACACTAGTCATGGACTGGGGTTTACCGATTCTGATCTAACTACGGAGGGTCGTAACCATAATAAGGCTTTACATATCACCTTGGAGTGTAAAGGTGTTGTTCTTTCTCACGTCTTGGTTGACACTGGGTCCTCACTCAATGTTCTTCCAAAGAAAGCCTTGGTCAAGATGGAATATGATGGTCTTGCACTGCGTCCAAGTAACATGGTGGTGAGAGCCTTTAACGGTTCTAAAAGATCGGTTCTTGGGGAAATTGAGCTGCCTGTGGTGATTGGCCCACAGATCTTCAAAACTATCTTCTACGTGATGGAAATTCAGCCTGCCTATAGCTATTTGTTGGGTCGGCCATGGATTCATGCCGTTGATGCTATGACGTCGACCCTTCACCAGAAGTTAAAATACGAATGGGAGGGCCAAGTCATCACAATCTGTGGGGAGGAGGATATCTTCGTCACTCATCTAGCTACTTACAAGTATATTGAGATGGACGGAGAAATCCATGAGACAATGAGCCAAGGGTTTGAGGCCCTCAATGTCAACGAAGCAACAACTGAAGTATCTAGAACTTCAATCTCTTCTTACAAGCAAGCTCGGAAGGTTGTTGAAGACGGGAATGCCCAGGGCTGGGGCAAGCTGTTGCAAGTTCAGATCAAGGAAGACAAATTCGGGTTGGGTTACAAACTATCCCGACAGGTCCAAGAGGAGGCTGCTGAAGCTCTCAAGTTTATCAGTGGGGGTATGTTGACCCCGGATGCAATCAACAATGTGGAAGATGAGGCTGAAAGCAACTTCACCCTGGAAAGCTGGATTCGTCCAAGGGTCCCAGGCCAACAAGTCCTCAACTAGTCTTCCCAAGAAATTATAAGGATTACTTCTGCAAAGTAATTATTATTTCCTGTTTAAGCATGCATCAAGTCCTGCATCTTGCCCAAGGTGTCAGGACTCATTTTGTAATAGGGTCATATTTGTATTTTGTGCAAATGAATGATTAATGAACAATGGACATCTTTTGCAAATGATCCTTTTTCGCTCACTGTCTTTCATTTTTGTTATTTTTGCACAAAACAATAAATGGCAATGTTTTTCAATAATAACTTCACACTTTTCCTAAACAGAATAAAATCAATCACTAAAATGAACAAATCTCATCCCTTGCAGAGATAATCCTCATGATATTACTGACAACGACACTGCTATGACCTTGTATGGCTTCGATAATCCGATTAATCAAGCAGATGAAGGGGTTGATGAAGACTATGATTTGCCTGAAGACTTGGCTAGGTTGTTGAGACAAGAGGAAAAGGTGATTGCTCATTATCAGGAGGAGGTTGAAACTATCAATCTTGGTACCGAGGAAGACGTGAAAGAGGTGAAGATCGGGGCCAGTCTGCAAGCTCCAGTGAAAGAACAACTCATCAGTATGCTTCGGGAATATTTTGACGTCTTTGCTTGGTCCTATCAAGATATGCCAGGTATGGATACAGACATCGTCATGCACAGGTTTCCATTAAAAGAAGATTGGCCGCCAGTTAAACAGAAGCTAAGCCGTACTCGCCCAAACATGGCCATGAAAATCAAAGAAGAAGTACAAAAGCAGTGGGACGCCGGTTTTCTCGTTGTAACTAGTTACCCGCCGTTGTAAACACCCCAAATTTTTCCTCACTATTTATCACACCTTGGCTTGTGATCTTTCATTTGTGCATTAGCATAAGCATACTATCTCATATTGCATACTTGTTTCACTGCATAGTTCAATTTCATCTGCATCTATGGTTTGTGATCTGAGCAATCCAAGAATCAATCTGAGCCATCCCAAAGGTCTTAAAGCTTTCCAAGAGGGTCCATGTTTTTTCTATGATCATATTATACTCCCCAAAGTTCATGAAAGTCAAGGGATCACAAGAATTGGCAAAGGCATGGAAGCAGAGTTAGGGTTTTCCTACATAGATGACCAAAATTTGGGTATTGGTTTCAGAGGCCTAAACTCCAATTTTTTTGGTCATTCTTGTTTCTAATGTTCTTGATATGTTATAAGGATCATGTGTACCAAGTTTGGTGAAGAAATTCATTGTGGAAGTCATCTGATCATTGGGTAACTTCTTGAGCAAGTTAGGTCAAAATCAGGGCATCTGGGGCCCCCAACAATGGAACCAAAGGGCCATTTTCATCAAATTGAAGTTCAATGATCTTTATTTGATCTTAGAAGTGGTTGGAAGTTCACAAGATTGAATAATTTTGAGCCAATTGCAAACTTGCCATTTTTGGAAATGACTTGAAATGCAAACTTTCCATTTTGGGAAAGATTTTCAACCTCCTCTTTCATGACCAAAAATGCTTCAAATGAAAAATTCTTGGGCATGAAAGTTGTAGATTAGGTCTTTCCCTTTTCAAAAAGTACAATAACATGTCTTGATTCATTCTAGAACTCAAGATATGACCTTTCAAAGTTGGCAAAAATCACATAATTTTTATGTTCATGTCTGTAAACACCCCAAATTTGCCCTCACCCATTCACACCATGGCTTGTGATCTTTTCATATGCATAAGTTCAATCATGACATCCCATACCACATTTTTGATTCACTGCATTGGTTCAAAGTCATCTGCATCTAGGGTTTGTGATCTGATCCATCCCTGAGCCATTTGAGCCACTCCAAAGGTCTTCAATCATTTAAAAGGGGTCTATGTATGTTCAAGCATCATATTATATCCTCTCAAAGTCAAGAAAGTCAAAGAATCACAAGAACTGGGAATGGCATAGAAGCAGAGCCAGGTTTAACTGCACAGATGACCTAGAATTAGGGTTTTGGTTTCAAAGGCCATAACTCCAAATTTTTTGGTCATTCTTGTTTCTATTGGCCTCTATATGGTATAGGGATCATGCATATCAACTTTCATGAAGAAATTCAATGGGGAAGGCATCTGATCAAGAGTTGACTTTTTGAGCAAGTCAGTGCAAAATCAGGGCATCTGAGACCCTCAATGACCCAACCAAAGGGTGTTCATCATCATTTTGATTATGTATGATCTTTATTTGATCATAGAAGATGTTAGAAGTTCACAAAATTGAAGAATTTCAAGCCATTTGCAAAGTTGACTTTTTGGGAAAATGACTTGTAATGGAAACTTGCCATTTTGGGAAACTTTTTCAACCCTTGCTTTTTGATTCAAAAATGCTTCAAATGGGAAAACTTTGGTCATGAAAGTTGTATAATGGATCATTCCCTTTTCAAAAAGTACAAGAACTCATTCTAATTCATTTTGGATCAAAAGTTATGGCTTGTCAAAGTTGGGAAAAATCACATAATTTCAAGTTATGCACCAAAGTGACATTTTGCAAAATGGTATGATCAAGCATTTTAAAGACTTCAAATGTGCACAAACTCATTACAACATGATCATATGACTTCTAAAAATCAGAATTGGCCCAAGAATTATGCATTTTGATGCCTTGAACTTCATGAATTTCCAAAGGGGCCAAACTTTGTGAAAATTGCAAAACATCTCACAAGCTTTGATCCACTTGCTGATTTTCCTCAAAACCAATTCCATGGACATCCTTAAACTCAGCTGAGCCAAGACAAGCCAAAAAGCTAGCTGTACCATTGCCCATACCTCAAGTACAAATCAAGTTGACATTTTGGCAACTTGCTCATACCAATCACAATAGGCCAGCACCCACTCTCTGACCTATCACACTTCTTTATGTGGATCAAATGCAAGCAAAAGCACACAACATACAGGCCTGAAACACTCTCCAAGCCAGCATTCTCATTTTCCACCTCTTATGCAACTTCCTTCGAAATTCATCATACAAGCATCAAACATAGAAACAAACTCCATAGGATCACTCAGCACACTCTCCTGATCATTTCCCTGCCCTCACTCATCCCTGAAACCTCACATAAACAAAATACGATTTCTTCCCCTCTTTGAACAGAACTCAAGCAATCTCTCAAACTAGCCCAAATAAACTCCAGATAAGCTTTGCAAACACTTGAGGGAGGTCAGTGGAGTTGATTGGAAGCAAGGAACTGGTCTAGAAGCTCTTGGGTTGAAAGCTTCGATTCAGGTAGCCATGGAAATTCATTTTTCCAGAACTCTTATTTCTTGTTTCTAAAATGATCTACATGCTTCCCTGAATGCACTGAACCTTTTATTTTTGAAAATGAGTGAGAAATGGCCATGTATGCTTGTTCTGAAACTTTGACCGTGAATTGAGTTTTGCTTTGATTCTTATGATTCAGTGAAAATAAATGGATTTTGGGGTGGGGTTTAGGTTTAATGATGTTTAAGGATGAAATCTGAAGTTTTAGTGAAGTTTTGATGCGTAGGGAGTGAGATAGCATGAACACCTTGCCAGAGAAGATGACCGGAACACTGTTCCGGTCATCTGAAAGTAATTAGGGCACAGGATTAGGGCTTAAGCGTAATTAGTGAGATTTGAATTCTGGCCGTCCAGATGCGCGCGCTGGTCAATTCCCGCGTCCTAGGTTTGAACCACAGCCCTCAGATCAGTTGACTTTCCTATTTTTCATTTAAAATTCATTTTATTTTCATTTGTTTTGATTTATTTTGCACGAATTATTTAAAATAGCAAAAAATGTTTAAAAATTATGAATATTTTTGTCAAGGTTTTCATTATTTTTCAGAACACAAAAATATTTTTATTTTTATTTTTTGCATTAAAATATATTTTTAAATCATTTAAAAGTTTATTTTTAATTAATTAATGAAAATTAATTAATTAAAAATACTTTTAGGTATTTAAAAATCACAAAAAAATTCATGTAACATTTAAAAAAATTTAGAAACATTGTCCAACTCTCAAACCAAATTTCTTTTTTGTTCTTGATGCCTTTTGATAATTTTCTTTGGATTTAATTTCATTTCAAGGCATTATTTTGCTTCAAACTTCAAAAATTCATTTCTGTCTAACCTTTGAGAATTGGATCATGATTCTTTTTGCATTGTATCTTGTATAACATGTAGTTTATAAGATAAAATTGGCTTGGATTGATCTTGCATTTTCAATTTGTTTTGCATTTTTTCTTGTCAAGGTACCTTAAAACCCTAACAATCTTAGGAAATTCATAACTCTCACTAGGATAAGAGTTGGATCCCCTCCTTTGGGCAGTGAGTTTGTATAGGTCTAGGGTTCCTTTGTTTGCATTTTCAAATTTTTATCATGTCATTTGCTTCTGGTTTTGGATTTTGCTTTGTGTGTTGATCATAAACCCTAATTTATGCCTTCCTTTGCATCCATCTTCCATTTATTTGCATACCATGACTTGCCATGACATTTTGTGCATCCATTTGATCCATGATACATCTTAAGACATATTAGAATCATGTTTGATCATTGCATCTTTCATTTTCCATGTTATATGTCTTTTGCATTCCATAACTTTTCATGAACATCCATGGTTCAAAACATGCTTCTTTTGCATCCATATGTTTGTATGATCATTCTAATGCCTTGCCTCATGTTTGCATCATCTCTTAGCATCATTAATATCATACTTATGCTTCTGGTTTTGGTTTGCATCATGAATTGCATCTCATTTTGCATTGCATTTCATTTCTTTACTAACTTTTCAGGTGGTAAGTTGTATTGAGAAGTGAATTTGCCTTCACTTCTCACAATCTCTTTTCATCTCTCTTATGCATCATTGCTGCATTTTTGTATGTGTATTGGATTGAGCTTGCTCACTCTTGTTCATCTCACCTTCTTTCTTCAAGCAACTTGTCTTCTTAAGTGAAGCAAGTTGTTTTGCTTCTCTTTGCTCCTTTCATCTGCTTCTCTCCTTGGTGGTTCCTTGAAGATTTCTTTCTTAAACCCCACAAACCCTAGGAATGACCAAGCATGATAACAATTAGGGTTTGATTAGTCCCCCACTTAGCTTTTACCTTTGTGTCTCTTTGAGTCTTCTCTTCTCATCTCATAATCAGGGACTAAACCCTAAAGGCTTTAAGGCTTTGTGATTAAGCTTATGCCTGCATCCTTCTATTAGGATGGAGTGTATAACTTTAATCCTAAGTGTTAAACCCTTAATGTGTTTAAATCCTTTAATCAATTCACTTAATAATCATCAAGACATCAAGCTTGTAACTTAGGCCTTGCATTAGGGTTCTAATTCTTCCTTAATTGGTTAAGAAGGACTAACCCTAGTGTTAATGGACAAGTCCCCCTCAAGCTGTCTTACAAACCATAAAACTCACTTCTTCATCTTATCATTAACTAAAATCCATCTAATAAAGGTTTTGTTTTGTCATGAGGTTAATCCCTAATCATGGATTAAGTTGAGGAGTCTTCCTCAGCTTAAACATTCTCATCTATTATCCTTCTATTAGGATGGTGTAATGAGTCTGTTTAATCCCTGATTATGGCTTAAACTCATTACTTAACACTAAACAAAAACAACAAAAACATCTAAATAATAACAAGTAGTTTAATGATCTTAATCCTACATCATGGTGATTAAGTGTGAGATACTGACTTCACACTTAAGGTATTCTCATTACCCCTAATCAGAGGGAGGATGTGATGAGTTTACTAACCCTTGGTTTAGGCTTAATCTCATTAACTTATGACAAACTTCAAAAAGCAATAAAAGACTAAAAATACAAAAACAAGCAATAATCGTCTCCTTCGGGATTCTTTTCTCACCAAATTCACTCACAAACGAGAACTCGCTTCTTCCGTCTAATGCAAGACAGTTTGCACCTGAGCCAGACAGGTCATACACTTGAGCATAGGCAAGTAAGCAGTTCACAAGTCAATTTATCTTTCAGTCTCTTTGGGTCGAACTACGGTGTTCTGACTTCCTCATTGCACGAGAGGATACGTAGGCATAGCTTAACAGTTATCGAACAAAAGTCTCTGTGTATCCCTCCTCTTTCAACCTTATTCTTTAAGCCTCATAGTCATGAGCATTTCACTCTTTCCTTACACTGACACTTTACTTACACACTTCACATTTCTTTTGCACTGACACTTGCATTCTTTCCAGCTCTGATACACAAATTGCACTGACACTACCCCTTTAAAACACAAATATCTTAAGCGTGGATCCCGTCGAGTACGACGGACAATCTGGGTGCTAATACCTTCCCAGGTTGTAACCAACCCCCTTTCTCAGTCTCTCTGGTTCGCAACCGTCTTATCCATATCTTTTCTTAGGTTTATGCAACATTACCTTTCCTTCGGGATAAAAATGCCTAGCTGGCGGCTCTATTCATTCCTTCCTCTTTCGCCGACCGTTCGCGTCTGTACCCCTCTTGGCCCTGTGTGTCATCAGGTGGGAGCGACAGCTTGGCGACTCTGCTGGGGACCCTTATACTGTAACCAGGGCTTCTGGTTCTTTTTGTGGTTTCCTCCTAGCGCTTGTTTGATTTGTGTTTACTGGGGTGTTATGTGCTAATTGTGTTTGTATATTTACTTTGTTTACTGCTTTATGTACAGTTATTTATTGCTTTCTTTACAGCTTTATATATCATACTGTCATACTGTTATCTGGCTGGATCTGGTTTTTGTTTTGGTGGGTGGGGTTCTACTGAGAGTTTAAGGTCCTATACCTGGGACCTGAGTGACACCTAGGCTAGAGTGGTTCATGTTCTTTACCATTCCATTTCGGTCTGGTGCGGGAATATGAAACACGGTTCAGATGTGGGTTTCTTCTTGAGAACTCTGTGCTACAGATTTCCTGTAGTGCTAGGGCTATCTGGGAAGCCTGCTAAGTATGGATGACCTTTATTATGACCTTCAGAAGCTGAGGTGAATTAGAGGAGGATCTTTTATGGTTATTGTAAACACTGTACCTCCGGGTTAGAAGTGTTTACACTTCTCATAACTGATCCAAGTCTGAGGATCCTTGTTTTAGAACACTACCTGTGAGGGGGTTGGGCTGTTTACAGGTTTGCAGGAACCCTTGGCCACATCATACCCTGATACTTGTTTTGTTTAAGAATGCTTCACTTTGGACAGTTCTTGTGATTTAACCCTGGACATGTGACTCTTTATTTGAGTCCCCCACCTTGGTTACCGGATTTCTGAACCTCCATCTGGATTTCTTGAACATACATGGACTTATATCAAGGCAGTAATCAGATCCAGCTTGATCATAAACCCTTGCATATCATTTGCATACTCATCATTTGTATCATATGACATTTGTTTATTTGTTTTTCAGGGTATCCACATTACCTCTGGCTTGGTTTTGACCCCTTCATCTGCATAGACCTCTGTTTAATCAGCTATCTGCTTCAGCCATCTTCATCAGTTGCCTGCTTCAGTTACCTCCATCATCATCCTCAGCCTATCAGTGGCTCATCTCCAGCATCATTCTTCATCATCAGCATCTGTTTTCAGCTCTTCATCAGCAGTCATGGCACCCAAGAAGAGCAATATTTCATACCATTTCTTTGAGCCTGTGCTGGCTGGCATCAGGCAGGTCCAGGCACTTATCACTCCAGACCATATCCCATTATTCAGAGAGCATTATGGAGGCATCCTTGATATGGTTATGGACTTGGACCCTTCTCAGAGGAGTTTGATTCACACTTGCCTACAGTTCTATGATCCTCCTTTGAGATGCTTCACTTTCCAGAACTTTCAGTTGGGACCTCTGCTGGAGGAATTCTCATCTTTGATTGGAGTACCTGTCAGGGGTGATATCCCCTTCAACCCAGAGATGACTTCTCCCAGCAGTGGAGAAGTGGCAAAAGCACTGTACCTGGAGCCTATTCTGATTGAGCAGAACATGACAACAAAGGCAGGGATCCCTGGTTTGCACCTAGACTTTCTGACTTCTCAGGCCATCCTGAAGGCCTCCTTGGAAGAATGGAAGGCAGTTTGTGCATTGTTAGCCCTCAGTATATATGGGGTTATACTTTTTGCAGATGAGCCCAAGTTTATCAGCAAGAATGCTATTCATCTCTTCCTTCTGAGGAACCCAGTGCCCACCTTGCTGGGAGATTTCTATTATTTTGTTCACCAAAGGAATGAGAAGCAGAGAGGGAGGTTGGTAAGATGTTGTGCTCCCCTGTTTCATACCTGGCTGCTCAAACACCTACCCAAGACTGATGCTTTCCTAAATCCTCACCAACAGAAGAATTGGGCTAGAAGACTCATTGCTTTGACTTCAGATGACATCAGATGGTGCACCCAGAGCACCAAAGGCAGGGACATAATTACTAGCTGTGGACAGTTCCCCAATGTACCTCTGATAGGAGTGAAGGGTTGCATCAACTACAATCCTTTGCTGTTTAAGAGACAGTTGGGCTATGCTTTGGTTCACCCTCCTAGAGTGCAAGACCTGGCTGAAACCCTGTATTGTGAGATAAAGCCTAATCTAGCTGTTGTCAGACAAGCATCTTGGGCTTGGGACAACATCCAGACCAAAGGGATGGCCATTCTTGGGAGATGCAACAATGTGGCTTCAGCTCAGTATTATGAGTGGTCTCATGCTAGGGCTCAGATTTCTAGGATGCCTTTCACCATTGAGGATACACCTGGACCTTCCACAGTGCCACCTCCAGCCACTGTCAGCCTGGAAGAATTTGAGAAGCTGAAGGAAAGGAATGAGAATCTGTCTCAAGCTCTAAAGAAGACCCTCTGGGAGAGGAGTGATGGTCGTCTAGACATTGAGAGGTTAGAAAAGCTTAAGGTGGAGCATCTAGCCAGGATTGAGAAATCAGAGGACTACATCAAGAAATCAAGAGCTGGAGAGCAGATTTTGAAGAATGCCTGTAAAGAGGCCCAGTTTCAGAAGGCTAGGACTGATCTCTATCTGAAAGAAAGTCAAGCTAGGTGGGTCAGGATCACTGAAGCTCGTACTCAAGAAGATAAGAGGACTCAAGCTAGGATTGAGCAGCTAGAGGCTAGTGAAAGGAAGAAACAAGAGGCTTTGCTGGCAGCCCATAAGGAAATTTCAGAATTGAAGCTTAAGGCTGGTGTGAAGAGGTCAAAGGACCAGGACAGGCACAAGAAGCTGACTGCTGCTATTGCCACCAGAAACCTTCTTATCAGGAACATCACAGAGCATCCGGCTGGTCCTGTAACTGAAGCACTTTTGAAGGAGGTTAAGGAGGATGAGTTTGGCTTAGATGTTTGATGTCTTTGCTTGTTGTTATTTCCATTTGATGTACTTTTCTTTTATGATGTATTTTGACCCCTCAGGGGCATATGTTGTAAGAACAAACTATGTATGTTCCACTATTTGTAATATATTTGTTAGTTTGTTTCATTAAGTCTCTTTCTCTCAAGCAGCATCAAAGCATCTTCCTCAGGGTCTGGAAAGGTCAAAACCAAGAGCCAAGCCGGATACCTTGGAAACAAATAAGCATACTGCATTGCATGCTAACCTTTGTTTTGTTTTGTAGGTTTTGTTTTGATTGTTACTAACTCTGTTGTGATTCAGGAATTATTGCTCGCCGTCGGATGTTCCCTCTCAACCGTCCGCACAGATATCCTACTCGCAACAACCTTCCTGGTATCCAGATGGATCAAGTACAGCAAGAGCTGACAGAGGTCAGAACCCAGATGGTTAACGAAAGGCTGGAGATGAGAAACCAAATGACCCAGTTCATGGAGGTAATGAATGGCTTGGCTCAAAGTCAAGAAAGGCTGAGGGCATTGGTGGAAAGACAAACCCCAGAAGAACCTCCTCTGGGAACAGGAGGAACAAGTAACAATGAGAGAGGTCAGCCTCATGTTAACCCACCAGTATATGGGCCTCATCTACATCCAGAAGTCAACATCCTGGGTAATGTCCAAGGAAATACTACTGGAGGAAGAGTCTTACAAGAAGACCCCCAAGAGGAGCAGTTTACTGTAATGGGAGCTGGGGATGAAGTTTATGATAGGAGATTTGATGAAATTGCTGAGAAGTTGAGATCTCTGGAGTCTCAAAATTCCCTAGGTTTTGATGTTATGGATATGGGGTTAGTGGATGGGGTAAGGATTCCCCACAAGTTTAAACCCTCGTGCTTCGAGAAGTACAATGGAACTTCCTGTCCACGAACTCAATTGCAGTCTTTTCTGGGAAGACTTAAGGCATACACCATGGATGAGAAATTGTGGATGTTCTATTTTGAAGATAGTTTGACTGGGGCCTCAAGGGAGTGGTACTCTCACTTGACCAGAGCTACTATCAGGTGCTGGAAGGACCTAGCTGAAGCCTTCATCAGGCAGTACCAATACAACCTGGACATGGCTCCTAACAGGACCCTCCTAATGGGGATGTCTCAATCTTCCAGAGAAAGCTTCAGGGAATATGCCCAAAGGTGGAGACAGCTGGCCGCTGCTGTCCAGCCACCCATGTCGGAAAGAGAAATGGCCGACATGTTTATGAACACTCTGCAAGGAACATATATTGATAGGCTAGCTGCCTTTTCTTCCACCAGCTTCGCTGACGTAGTCATAGCTGGAGAAAGAATTGAAAGCCTTCTAAAGATGGGTAAGATTTCTGATAATGGTGCAAGTTCATCCAGTAACCCCAGAAAGCCTTTTGTGGGACCTAAAAGAACCGGTGAGACAAATGCCATTCATGCCACCAGGGGCAGGCCTCAGTACCTTCACAGATCAGTAGCAGCTGTCACTATTCCAGCTCCGATTCCTCAGCAACCAGCATATCAACCACCACAACAACCACACTATCAACAGCAAGTTCAGTATCCGCCACAGAGAGCCTATAACAACAACAACAACAATCAACAGCAAAGACCTTTTCAGCAAAGGCCATCACAGGCAAATAGAGTGATTGACCCTATTCCTATGCCTTATGCCGCCTTATTGCCACAACTCCTGAAACTCAACTTGGTTGAGCTAAGGACATTGGCACCTCCAGATCCTTCCAATCTGCCAAGAAATTACGATGTCAACGCCAGATGTGCTTTCCACTCCAATGCACCTGGCCACAATACTGAGAAATGCAGGGCTTTACAAATGAAAGTGCAGGATCTAGTGGATTCCAAAGCCCTCAATTTTTCACCCCCGCCAAATGTCAACAAGAATCCCATGCCCAATCATGGAGGACCAAGAATTAATGCCATTGAGGAAGACAAGCCATCTTTCTTAATCACCAGTGTTGGGCAGATTCGGACACCTCTGGTAGAAATTAAAGCTCAGCTCCTAGAATGCCAGATGTTCCCCGGGTGTGAGCTCGGTTGTGGTTATTGCAACATTTCGGTCAACGGGTGTGATAACTTGAGAAGCGACATATATGGTCTTATCAAAAGTGGTATACTTCAGATCACAACATCAGCACCTACAAATCCAGCAATCCCTTTAACAACAATTCCTGACTCTTCTACAACTGCAACAACAATCATTCCGACTAATTCATCAATATCATTAACAATGGCTCCATCCATCACTTCAACAAATCAGATGTCAACAACCATTTCTTCTACAACATCAACACCCCTTTATTCAGCAGAATCTTCTACAACGCCAACAGAAATTGATGAAGATATTTCAGTAGTCACCATTTACTATGATCCATCATATGTTCCTCCAAACAACAACTTTCAACAACAAGCAGTGGCATCTCCTGCCAGGTCACCAGTCACCATTTACTACGATCCGCACACCATTTCAGTACCCTCCTCTGCTGCAGTCAGTCCAGTTACTATCACGGTACCTGGACCCGTTCCATATGAAAGCAGTAATGCCATCCCTTAGCATTATGGCTCTGACCTCTACTGCAACGGGGAGAAAATCACTCTGGATTCTTCAACCTCTTCTCCACAGATTGATAATGTTGGGGGAGGCGGAGGCTTCACCAGAAGCGGACGCCTTTTTGCCTCACAATTGCAAAAACCTAATGCCGAAGCAGAAGCTGCTGCCAAAGCAAAGGGAAAGAGTGTGGTATTTGAAGAACCAATCATCAAAGAAACTCAGAAGACATCCTTTGAGCAAGATGTAGACGAGTTTATGAGAATTATAAAGAAAAGTGATTACAAGGTGGTGGATCAGCTTCACCAAACTCCCTCAAAGATCTCCATATTATCCCTGTTGATGTGTTCTGAAGCTCACAGAAATGCATTATTGAAAGTCTTGCACGCAGCATACGTGCCAGAGGAGATCAATGTTAATCAGCTAGAAACTGTGGTGGCAAATGTCAACACCAGTCATGGACTGGGTTTTACCAATGCTGACTTAACAACTGAGGGACTTAACCACAACAAGGCTTTACACATCACTCTAGAGTGCAAGGGTGCTGTTTTATCTCATGTACTGGTGGACACTGGGTCATCACTCAATGTTCTACCAAAGAAAGCCTTAGTGAAGCTGGAATATGATGGCTTGACATTACGTCCAAGTAATTTGGTGGTGAGAGCTTTCGATGGCTCTAAAAGATCAGTGCTAGGGGAGATTGATCTGCCTGTGATGATTGGCCTGCAGACCTTCAAAATTACCTTCTATGTGATGGACATTCAGCCAGCCTACAGCTGTTTGTTGGGTAGACCTTGGATCCATGCCGCTGGCGCTGTTACGTCTACCCTTCACCAGAAGCTGAAATTCGAGTGGGAAGGCCAGATCATCACCATCTGTGGTGAAGAGGACTTCTTTGTTAGCCACCTGGCTACGTACAAATACATTGAAATGGATGGAGAAATCCATGAAACCATGAGCCCGGGGTTTGAGTCCCTGAACATTAATGAAGCATCTGCTATACTGGGAACCTCCATGACGTCTTATCAGCAGGCCAAGAAGGTTGTTGAAGAGGGGCTGACCAAGGCTGGGGCAAGCTGCTGCCCGTAGAGAAGAAGGAAGACAAATTTGGGTTGGGTTACAAACCAACTCAACAAGATCAATCAGAGGCTGCTAAGAAGCCCAATTTTGTCAGCGGGGGAATGCTCACCCCGGATGCAGTAAACAACTTGGAAGATGAGTCGGAAGATGAGCGCAACCTGGAGAGCTGGATACGTCCAAGGATCCCGGGGAGCCATATCTCAAACTGGTCTTCCCAAGAAATTATAAGGGTTACTCCTGCAGAGTAATTATTATTTCCTGTATATTTTAAGCATGCATCAAGTCTTGCATCTTGCCCAAGATGACAAGACTCATTTTGTAATCGGGCCATCTTGTAATTTTGTGCAAACAGATCAATCAATGAATATCGAACATCTTTTGCAAATGAGTCTTTTTCTTTTCCGCTCACTGTTTTTCATTTTTTCTTTTTGTACAAAAATAAAATGGCAATGTTTTCAAAATGATAACTTTACTTCACTTTTTCTAAACAAGATTAAAATCGATCACTAAAATGAACAATCTAAACCCTTGCAGAGAGTGCCTTTCAGACTGCACCGACAACAGCACAGCTATGGCTTCGTATGACTTTGACAATCCAATCAATCAAGCTGATGAAGGGGTTGAAGAAGGTTATGAGCTTCCGGAAGAGTTAGCCAGGTTGTTAAGGCAAGAGGAGAAGGTTATTACTCCTCATCAGGAGGAGGTAGAAACGGTAAATCTTGGTACAGAAGAAGATGTGAGAGAGGTTAAGATCGGGGCCTGCCTACAAGACTCAGTGAAAGAGTAACTGATTGACCTGCTTCGTGAATATGTGGATGTGTTTGCTTGGTCTTATCAGGATATGCCAGGGTTGGACACCGATATTGTTATGCACAAGCTGCCTTTAAGAGAAGATTGCCCACCGGTTAAACAGAAACTGCGCCGTACTCGCCCAGACATGGCAATGAAGATCAAAGAAGAGGTGCAAAAGCAGTGGGACGCCGGGTTCCTTACTGTGACTAGCTATCCGCCGTGGGTCGCTAATATTGTGCCTGTGCCTAAGAAAGACGGCAAAGTGAGAATGTGTGTGGACTACCGGGATCTGAACAGAGCCAGCCCGAAAGATGACTTCCCTTTACCTCACATTGATGTATTGGTGGATAATACAGCTCAGTTCTCAGTATTCTCCTTCATGGACGGATTTTCAGGATACAATCAGATCAAGATGTCACCTGAAGACATGGAGAAGACAACTTTTATCACACCCTGGGGCACGTTCTGTTACAAGGTGATGCCATTCGGACTGAAGAATGCCGGTGCTACTTATCAACGGGCTATGGTAACATTATTCCATGACATGATTCACAAAGAAATTGAATGTTATGTGGATGACATGATTGCCAAGTCCCTCACAGAAGAAGACCACCTGGTAAATCTGCTGAAGTTATTCAAGCGTCTGAGGAAGTACCAACTGAAGTTGAACCCCAACAAGTGCACATTCAGGGTGCGATCTGGTAAGTTGCTGGGATTCATTGTAAGTGAGAAAGGGATTGAAGTTGACCCTGATAAGGTCAAAGCCATTCAAGAAATGCCTGCACCAAAGACTGAGAAATAAGTTCGAGGGTTCTTAGGTAGATTGAACTACATTTCACGGTTCATATCTCACCTTACGGCAACCTGTGAACCTTTGTTCAAACTGTTAAGAAAAGAACAGACGGTTAGGTGGAACGAAGACTGCCAAAGGGCCTTTGACAAAATCAAGGAATACTTACAAGAGCCTCCAATCCTTATGCCTCCAGTTGAAGGAAGACCTCTAATCATGTACTTAACAGTATTAGAAGAGTCAATGGGGTGTGTGTTGGGCCAGCATGACGAGTCTGGTCGAAAAGAGTATGCAATATACTACCTAAGCAAAAAGTTTACCGACTATGAACAACGTTATTCACTGCTCGAGAAAACTTGCTGTGCTTTAGCGTGGGCTGCTCGCCGACTGAGACAGTATATGTTGACCCACACTACCTTGTTGGTCTCAAAGATGGACCCAGTTAAGTACATATTTGAGAAGCCAGCACTCACCAGACGGGTTGCAAGATGGCAAATGATCCTCACAGAATATGACATCCAGTACACATCTCAGAAAGCCATTAAGGGCAGTGTATTGTCTGATTATCTTGCCGAGCAACCCATTGATGATTACCAGCCTATGAGATTTGACTTCCCTGATGAAGACATCATGTTCATTAAAGCAAAAGATCATGAAGAGCCTATTCACACTGAAGGGCCTGACCCAGAAGAAGAATGGACTATGATGTTTGATGGGGCTGTTAACATGAATGGTCGTGGTGTTGGTGCAGTACTCATTACACCCAAAGGAGTTCACATGCCTTTCTCGGCAAAACTCACATTTAACTGCACTAACAACGAAGCTGAATACGAAGCTTGTATTATGGGTCTTGAGGAAGCCATTGACCTCAGGATCAAGACTTTGACTGTGTTCGGAGATTCAGCTTTGGTAATCAATCAAACCAACGGCAAATGGTACACACACCAGGATCATCTGATACCTTACAAGGACTATACAAGGAGGTTATTGACTTTCTTTACAACGGTCAAGCTTGAGTATATCCCTCGGGACGAGAATCAATTTGCAGATGCTCTTGCCACCATTTCATCCATGATCAAAGTACAAGCTGCCAACTTTGTACCTCGGATTTCAGTGTCCAAACTTGACAGACCAGCATATGTGTTCTCAGCAGATGTTGTTAAAGATGATAAGCCTTGGTTCCATGATATCAAATGCTTCTTGGAGGATCAAACATACCCACCTGGGGCATCTTCCAATGATAAGAAGACATTGAGAAGGCTTGCTGGCAGTTTCTTCCTGAATACTGACGGTTCCCTGTACAAGAGAAACTTTGATATGGTACTTCTCAGATGTGTTGATAAAACAGAAGCAGGCTTGTTGATGCACGAAGTGCACGAAGGATCCTTTGGTACCCATGCCGGAGGGCATGCAATGGCTAAGAAGTTGCTAAGATCAGGCTATTACTGGATCACAATGGATGCCGACTGTTGTGCCTATGCCAGAAAATGCCACAAATGCCAGATTTATGCAGATAAAGTGCATGTGCCTCCGAATCCTTTGAATGTAATGTCTTCACCCTGGCCCTTTGCCATGTGGGGCATTGATATGATTGGCAAGATTGAACAGACTGCTTCAAACGGCCACAGATTCATCCTGATTGCCATTGACTATTTCACCAAGTGGGTTGAAGCAGCTTCCTATGTAAATGTTACGAGGCAAGTGGTAGCCATATTTCTGAAGAGAGATATCATCTGTCGATACGGAGTTCCCGAGCGAATCATTACTGATAATGGTTCCAACTTGAACAACAAAATGATGGCAGAACTGTGCCGGGACTTCAAGATCCAACACCACAATTCTTCTCCTTACAGGCCAAAGATGAATGCCGCTGTTGAGGCAGCAAATAAGAATATCAAGAAGATTGTGCAGAAGATGGTAGTTACCTACAAAGATTGGCATGAAATGCTACCATTTGCCTTGCATGGGTACCGTACGTCAATCAGGACATCCACTGGGGCAACACCGTATCAACTTGTGTATGGTATGGAGGCAGTCCTACCTGTTGAAGTTGAATTACCCTCCTTACGGGTATTAATGGATGTTAAGCTGAACGAAGCAGAGTGGGTCCGGTCCCGATATGAACAACTGAGTCTGATTGAAGAGAAGAGATTAGCTGCAATTTGTCATGGGCAGCTATACCAGAAAAGAATGAAGAAAGCCTTCGATCAGAAAGTCAGGCTCCGAGAGTACCAAGTAGGAGATCTTGTGCTGAAAAGACTCCTCCCTCCTCATACAGACCACAGGGGCAAGTGGACTCCGAATTATGAAGGACCATTCGTAGTAAAGAAAGTTTTCTCCGGTGGGGCACTCATGCTCAGTACTATGGATGGTGAAGACTTCCCATCCCCTGTGAATTCAGATGCAGTTAAAAAATACTTCGCATGAAAATGACCCGCTGGACATAAAAACAGAATGTAAGTCCAGGCAAAAATAGGGCATCCCGGCGAGTCAAAAACAGAATAAAAGACTCGGGCAAAAATAAGGGAAATAAATAAAAAATGTACACCCGCTGAGTCGAAAAGCCGCATTGGACGACTCAGGCAAAAAAGGGTATCCCGATGGATTGAAAACCCGAAAGGGCGATCCATGCAAAATAAGGGAATAAGCGAACAACTGCATTCTGAATTCGTCTGTATCATTTACAACTTGGTAAGCTTCGAAAGGATCAAGCTTCTTTCAGAATCAGCCTTCTTCAGAAAGCAAGACGAGAAGAACGTCGAATGTCATACGAGTCATAGCAAAGGGAAGCTCCCTGAAGCGTCATCAACATTGCCAATACCTGTTATTTCTCAATATGTAACAATCTCTTCATTTTAGGGGATTTGTTTCTTTGACTGTATTTGCCGATTCAGGGCACATGAATTAATAAAATCAGATTTTCAGTCATGTTTCGTTTCGTACATTTTATTTTCATTTGCAAAAAGGTCCGATGTCTTTAAGATACTGATTGCATAAATGCAGATGCTTTTCTTCTAAAAATACATGCGTAAAGAAAATATACTTACTCCCGGGAGTGTCTAAACTCCTATGATGGAATCCGGTAAGGGATACCTCGGGATTACTTGTGCATTTCTCTGTCTTTTCAGGATTGCAGGTGTTCAAAGCATAACAGGGGGCATAGAGCTTCGCCCCAGCAAGCTGACAAATCATTACCTACTCAGTTTTAGCACCGGAGATGCTTTCTCCCTAGCTGAGTTGCCGGTCATCATTCCTCCTCAGCCAAGTACAAAAGCCAGGGAACCATCTCCCCACAGAGTTCCAGCCTCTATCCGGAAGAGCAATGCCTGAGGATCTCACAACAGAGTGACGAAAGCTGCTACAAACTCCCAGTTGGGTCCCTCATTACCAAAGATACGTCTATCAGTGACCTATATCCCCAAGCAGAGTCCCATATGTCAGATCTACCAATGATCTCATCCCCAGCTGGGATGTCCACTTCAAGCAGATCAGCCGGAGATCTTCACAGCAACGGGATCCAAATCCTGGATCGGTATCTTTGCATAATCATAGCATTTGCATCATATTTTCCCCACAGAGCGTAGCATTCCGTCTAATATGGAGCATTACGGAAAAAATCAAACATATTGCATAATCATAAGCCATGTACTGGATCAAACACTTGTGAATGCTAACAATCCGTCAGCAATATACAGAAAACTCTCCGGATTCCCCGGCAGAAAGCCAAGGCATTTGCCTTACACTTGTAAATACAAATACACACCCCTTTTGGCACTCATCCGTGTCATCATTCCCCGGTAAAGTCGCCCGAGCTTTCTTTACAAACAGACACTTATATATTACAGATACTTCTTGACACCCGTCCGTGTCATATCCCCAGTAGAAAGCCAAAGCGTCCTCTTTGCACTCATAGATACATATATCCATACAGATTCCCTGACACCCGTCCGTGTCACCTTCCCCAACATAACTACCTGAATACTTTGTAAAACATATACTTGTTTATAATATACCTTTTGACACTTGTTCGTGTCATTTTCCCTAGCAAGTCAGACACTTGTCGGTGTTTCACTCATACTTATTTCACTCATACAGATACCCGTCCGTATCTTGTATATATCACCCAAATCCCCTCAGATTCGACACTCGTCCGTGTTCTTTGTTAACCAGTTGATACTCGTCCGTATCATCATCTCAGAACACGCGTTAAGCGTTTGTTTCTACCTGATACTCGTCCGTATCATAGTCTTAGGGATGCTCGTCCGCATCTTTAATCCATACACGTGTCAAACACTCATGTCTTCTTAAATTTAGACACTCGTCTGTGTCTACTATTCCCCAGAAGAGTCCCTTCAGATTCGACACTCGTCCGTTTTCTTTGTTAACCAGTTGGTACTCGTCCGTATCATCGTCTCAGAACATGCGTCAAGCGTTTGTTTCTACCCGATACTCGTCCGTATCGTAGTCTTAAGGATGCTCGTCCGCATCTTTAACCTATACACCGTACCCAAACACTTATATCTCTCATTTCTTGGATATAGACACTCGTCCGTGTTTACTTGTCCCAGCAAATCCCTGTGAACTATTTCCTTTCTATCTGACATTCGTCCTATGTCATGATGCCTTTTCGGAAGCCGTACCCTGCCAGGTGATCGTCCTTCACCCTTGGATGACCGTCCCTCATCCTTTCCCCAACGGAGTCTCCATTATTGGAACCCTTTTCTATCCGGCATTCGTTCTATGTCGTGATTTTTAGCAGCCGTACCCTGCTAGGCGATCGTCCTTCACCTTTTGATGATCGTCCTTCATCATTTTATCCGATGGCCGTCCCCGTCGTTGATCTTGTTATCTGACATTCGTCCTATGTCATGATAAACCCTGAGGGCAGCCGTACCCTGCTAGGTGATCGTCCTTCACCTCCTGATGATCGTCCTTCATCATGCTTATCCGATGACCGTCCCCATCGTCGACCTTTTATCCGGCATTCGTCCTATGTCGCGATATTTTTGGCAACCGTACCTTGCCAGGTGATCATCCTTCACCCTTAGATGACCGTCCCTCATCTTATACCCAACAGAGTAGCCGTCCCCTGCTAGGTGATCGTCCTTCACCTTTGATGACCGTACCTCATCATTTATTTTTACCTATAATCCCCATAGAATCTTTGTCACTTTATCTTGATGGCCGTCCCCATCATAATCTCTTATATCCCCAGCATGTCGGCCGTCCCCGTCATCACTCTTTCCCCAGTAGTCGTCCTCTGCTCGACGGTCGTCCTCCGTCGCCCGCACTTTATAATATACTTTATTTACAATCTATATCCCTTTTCTTCTTCATTCTGTGAGTGCAAATTTTGGACTGTCTTTGGTATTCAACCACAAGTTATCTTGTTCGCCTGATAAGTCGTTGCTTACATCCTGCACAACTAACTCATGCTTGAATAGGGGCAGCTGTAAACACCCCAAATTTGCCCTCACCCATTCACACCATGGCTTGTGATCTTTTCATATGCATAAGTTCAATCATGACATCCCATACCACATTTTTGATTCACTGCATTGGTTCAAAGTCATCTGCATCTAGGGTTTGTGATCTGATCCATCCCTGAGCCATTTGAGCCACTCCAAAGGTCTTCAATCATTTCAAAGGGGTCCATGTATGTTCAAGCATCATATTATATCCTCTCAAAGTCAAGAAAGTCAAAGAATCACAAGAACTGGGAATGGCATAGAAGCAGAGCCAGGTTTAACTGCACAGATGACCTAGAATTAGGGTTTTGGTTTCAAAGGCCATAACTCCAAATTTTTTGGTCATTCTTGTTTCTATTGGCCTCTATATGGTATAGGGATCATGCATATCAACTTTCATGAAGAAATTCAATGGGGAAGGCATCTGATCAAGAGTTGACTTTTTGAGCAAGTCAGTGCAAAATTAGGGCATCTGAGACCCTCAATGACCCAACCAAAGGGTGTTCATCATCATTTTGATTATGTATGATCTTTATTTGATCATAGAAGATGTTATAAGTTCACAAAATTGAAGAATCTCAAGCCATTTGCAAAGTTGACTTTTTGGGAAAATGACTTGTAATGGAAACTTGCCATTTTGGGAAACTTTTTCAACCCTTGCTTTTTGATTCAAAAATGCTTCAAATGGGAAAACTTTGGTCATGAAAGTTGTAGAATGGATCATTCCCTTTTCAAAAAGTACAAGAACTCATTCTAATTCATTTTGGATCAAAAGTTATGGCTTGTCAAAGTTGGGAAAAATCACATAATTTCAAGTTATGCACCAAAGAGACATTTTGCAAAATGGTATGATCAAGCATTTTAAAGACTTCAAATGTGCACAAACACATTACAACATGATCATATGACTTCTAAAAATCAGAATTGGCCCAAGAATTATGCATTTTGATGCCTTGAACTTCATGAATTTCCAAAGGGGCCAAACTTTGTGAAAATTGCAAAACATCTCACAAGCTTTGATCCACTTGCTGATTTGCCTCAAAACCAATTCCATGGACATCCTTAAACTCAGCTGAGCCAAGACAAGCCAAAAAGCTAGCTGTA
The DNA here is from genome assembly GCA_963966055.1 of Lathyrus aphaca. NCBI lineage: Eukaryota > Viridiplantae > Streptophyta > Magnoliopsida > Fabales > Fabaceae > Lathyrus > Lathyrus aphaca. Next base: position 220,167,981 of record OZ014519.1, read on the forward strand.
CCATTGCCCATACCTCAAGTACAAATCAAATTGACATTTTGGCAACTTGCCCATACCAATCACAATAGGCCAGCACCCACTCTCTGACCTATCACACTTCTTTATGTGGATCAAATGCAAGCAAAAGCACACAACACACAGGCCTGAAACACTCTCCAAGCCAGCATTCTCATTTTCCACCTCTTATGCAACTTCCTTCGAAACTCATCATGCAAGCATCAAACATAGAAACAAACTCCATAGGATCACTCAGCACACTCTCCTGATCATTTCCCTGCCCTCACTCATCCCTGAAACCTCACATAAACAAAATACGATTTCTTCCCCTCTTTGAACAGAACTCAAGCAATCTCTCAAACTTGCCCAAATAAACTCCAGATAAACTTTGCAAACACTTGAGGGAGGTCAGTGGAGTTGATTGGAAGCAAGGAACTGGTCCAGAAGCTCTTGGGTTGAAAGCTTCGATTCAGGTAGCCATGGAAATTCATTTTTCCAGAACTCTTATTTCTTGTTTCTAAAATGATCTACATGCTTCCCTGAATGCACTGAACCTTTTATTTTTGAAAATGAGTGAGAAATGGCCATGTATGCTTGTTCTGAAACTTTGCCCATGAATTGAGTTTTGCTTTGATTCTTATGATTCAGTGAAAATAAATGGATTTTGGGGTGGGGTTTAGGTTTAATGATGTTTAAGGATGAAATCTGGAGGTTTTAGTGAAGTTTTGATGCGTAGGGAGTGAGATAGCATGAACACCTTGCCAGAGAAGATGACCGGAACACTGTTCCGGTCATCTGAAAGTAATTAGGGCTTAAGCGTAATTAGTGAGATTTGAATTCTGGCCGTCCAGATGCGCGCGCTGGTCAATTCCCGCGTCCTAGGTTTGAACCACAGCCCTCCGATCAGTTGACTTTCCTATTTTTCATTTAAAATTCATTTTATTTTCATTTGTTTTGATTTATTTTGCACGAATTATTTAAAATAGCAAAAAATGTTTAAAAATTATGAAAATTTTTGTCAAGGTTTTCATTGTTTTTATTTTTTGCATTAAAATATATTTTTAAATCATTTAAAAGTTTATTTTTAATTAATTAATGAAAATTAATTAATTAAAAATACTTTTAGGTATTTAAAAATCACAAAAAAATTCATGTAACATTTAAAAACATTTAGAAACATTGTCCAACTCTCAAACCAAATTTCTTTTTTGTTCTTGATGCCTTTTGATAATTTTCTTTGGATTTAATTTCATTTCAAGGCATTATTTTGCTTCAAACTTCAAAAATTCATTTCTGTCTAACCTTTGAGAATTGGATCATGATTCTTTTTGCATTGTATCTTGTATAACATGTAGTTTATAAGATAAAATTGGCTTGGATTGATCTTGCATTTTCAATTTGTTTTGCATTTTTTCTTGTCAAGGTACCTTAAAACCCTAGCAATCTTAGGAAATTCATAACTCTCACTAGGATAAGAGTTGGATCCCCTTCTTTGGGCAGTGAGTTTGTATAGGTCTAGGGTTCCTTTGTTTGCATTTTCAAATTTTTATCATGTCATTTGCTTCTGGTTTTAATTTTTGCTTTGTGTGTTGATCATAAACCCTAATTTATGCCTTCCTTTGCATCCATCTTCCATTTATTTTCATACCATGACTTGCCATGACATTTTGTGCATCCATTTGATCCATGATACATCTTAAGACATATTAGAATCATGTTTGATCATTGCATCTTTCATTTTCCATGTTATATGTCTTTTGCATTCCATAACTTTTCATGAACATCCATGGTTCAAAACATGCTTCTTTTGCATCCATATGTTTGTATGATCATTCTAATGCCTTGCCTCATGTTTGCATCATCTCTTAGCATCATTAATATCATACTTATGCTTCTGGTTTTGGTTTGCATCATGAATTGCATCTCATTTTGCATTGCATTTCATTTCTTTACTAACTTTTCAGGTGGTAAGTTGTATTGAGAAGTGAATTTGCCTTCACTTCTCACAATCTCTTTTCATCTCTCTTATGCATCATTGCTGCATTTTTGTATGTGTATTGGATTGAGCTTGCTCACTCTTGTTCATCTCACCTTCTTTCTTCAAGCAACTTGTCTTCTTAAGTGAAGCAAGTTGTTTTGCTTCTCTTTGCTCCTTTCATCTGCTTCTCTCCTTGGTGGTTCCTTGAAGATTTCTTTCTTAAACCCCACAAACCCTAGGAATGACCAAGCATGATAACAATTAGGGTTTGATTAGTCCCCCACTTAGATTTTACCTTTGTGTCTCTTTGAGTCTTCTCTTCTCATCTCATAATCAGGGACTAAACCCTAAAGGCTTTAAGGCTTTGTGATTAAGCTTATGCCTGCATTCTTCTATTAGGATGGAGTGTATAACTTTAATCCTAAGTATTAAACCCTTAATGTGTTTAAATCCTTTAATGAATTCACTTAATAATCATCAAGACATCAAGCTTGTAACTTGGGCCTTGCATTAGGGTTCTAATTCTTCCTTAATTGGTTAAGAAGGACTAACCCTAGTGTTAATGGACAAGTCCCCCTCAAACTGTCTTACAAACCATAAAACTCACTTCTTCATCTTATCATTAACTAAAATCCATCTAATAAAGGTTTTGTTTTGTCATGAGGTTAATCCCTAATCATGGATTAAGTTGAGGAGTCTTCCTCAGCTTAAACATTCTCATCTATTATCCTTCTATTAGGATGGTGTAATGAGTCTGTTTAATCCCTGATTATGGCTTAAACTCATTACTTAACACTAAACAAAAACAACAAAAACATCTAAATAATAACAAGTAGTTTAATGATCTTAATCCTACATCATGGTGATTAAGTGTGAGATACTGACTTCACACTTAAGGTATTCTCATTACCCCTAATCAGAGGGAGGATGTGATGAGTTTACTAACCCTTGGTTTAGGCTTAATCTCATTAACTTATGACAAACTTCAAAAAGCAATAAAAGACTAAAAATACAAAAACATGCAATAATCGTCTCCTTCGGGATTCTTTTCTCACCTCATTCACTCACAAACGAGAACTCGCTTCTTCCGTCTAATGCAAGACAGTTTGCACCTGAGCCAGACAGGTCATACACTTGAGCATAAGCAAGTAAGCAGTTCACAAGTCAATTTATCTTTCAGTCTCTTTGGGTCGAACTACGGTGTTCGGACTTCCTCATTGCACGAGAGGATACGTAGGCATAACTTAACAGTTATCGAACAAAAGTCTCTGTGTATCCCCCCTCTTTCAACCTTATTCTTTAAGCCTCATAGTCATGAGCATTTCACTCTTTCCTTACACTGACACTTTACTTACACACTTCACATTTCTTTTGCACTGACACTTGCATTCTTTCCAGCTCTGATACACAAATTGCACTGACACTACCCCTTTAAAACACAAATATCTTAAGCGTGATTCACAAGAAACATCAAAGAGGGAAATTTGCATAAACCATGAGAACACTTGATCCAAGCCATCCAGCTGCATTCTCTTGATCCAAAGGCCATCCTTGATGCAAGCTAAAGCCAGACACCCCTTCAAACAAGCTCTGACCCGTGCCATGCTTCAAGTAGACATAACCTTGACTTTTTGCAACATGGCCCATACCAATCAAGTTGTTCCACCACCCACTTTCTGAGCAATCCCATTGGTTTATACAAACATCATGGATCACAAAACAGAGAACACACAAGGCTAAAACCTCCCACAAGCTGAGAATCACAAAAACTTGCAAAAAACCTCCTCTCTTCGAATCTCTCAGCATAACCATTCAAACTCAAAACTTCCTTCACCATTCAATCACTCATGTCATAAGGAACACAAACCACCCTTCATTTTACCCAAAAATCCTCTGAATCATAAACACGATTTCTCACCTCTCAGAACTGGGACTCACAAAGGAGGCCATTAAACTCTTGCAAAGCTTCTCAATAGCCTCAGGGGACTCAAAGGGGTTGGATTGCACAAAGGAGGAGCTCTGAAAATACATATTTGCAGTTCATCATCTCAGGTAGTCATCTCAAATCATTTTTCCAGAACTTGTTTTTTATGTTGCAATATGAAAGAACATGTTGTCCTGATCACAATGAGCTTTGAATGATGAAAAATGGTTGAGAGATGAGTGTGTATGCTTCTTCTGAAATTTTATCCGTTTTCATTTTCTTGTTCGATTCTTGATTTTGATGCATGATAAATGAATTTTGGGGTTAGATTCTTGTTTAGGGATGTTGGTTGATTCATTATGGAGATTTTGGGGGCTTGGGTGGTGTTTTGAGCAAGCTCAGGTGAGAGACACGCCGGAGAAGACGACCGGAGTTCTTCTCCGGCCACCTGAGTTTAATTAGGGCTAATCCCATTAATTAGCCAGGTTTAAATTAGGACCCTTAGATTGGTTTTACCCGCGCGTGTGGACGGCCCAGATTGATCCATTAACCCTAATTTTAATTAATTAGTTTTAATTAGGTTTAATTAATTTAAAAATCTCAGATTAAACCTCAGCCTTTGGATAGCGCACCAGTCAACATTTCCCTCCCCAGTTTGAATCCTGGCCCTTGGATCTGCATACTTCCATTTTATTTTATTTTTATTTCATTTTCTTTGCATTTTCTTTCTCATTTTATTTAAAATAGCAAAACTTATTCAAAAAATATGAAACTTTGCATTCTGACTTTAAATATTTTTCTCAACCAGAAAACATTTTTTATTTTATTTTTTGCATTAAAAAAGCATTTTTAAAATATTTAAATGTTATTTTTAATTAATTAAAGTATTTTAATTAATTAAAAATACATTTAGGTTTCTAAAAATCACCAAAAAAATCCTGAACCATTCCAATGTATTTAGAAACATTTTCAAACTCTTCATACAAATTTCTCATTAGTTTTGATCATAGTTTCCTAATTTTCTTTGAATTAAGGTTCTTTAAAATCACAATTTTTAACCCTAGCTTTGAAAAATCATTTCTGCCTAACCAAGAAGAGTTTGAACTTGATTCTTTTTGCATTGTTTCACATATTGCATATAGTTTCTAGGTTATTTTTCTCATGATTTTATCTTCCATTTTCAATTTGATTTGCATTTTTCCTTTTGAATCACCCAAAAACCCTAGCAAACTTAGGAAAATCATAACTTTCAAAAGGCTAGGCTTCTGACCTTCTCCTTTGGGGCTTGACCTAATATAGGTTTAGGGTTTGTTTGAGTTTGATTTCAATTTTTATCATGTTGCATGCTTCTGTTTTGGTCATTTGCATCTCACATGTTCATAAAACCCTAATTTCTCATGTTCATTTGCATTCATCTTGCATATTCATCATCACATGAACTTTCCATGACATTTTAAGCATTCATATGTCATCTTAGACATCTTAGGACATGTTAGAACATTGATTGATCATTTCTTCGTTCATTTTCCATGTCTTGCATTCATTTCATTCCATAAACATCCATGTGTTTTCAAGCTTCCAAGCACACTTTCATAACATCTCATCCTTGTATGATCATTCATATGAACATTGTATGAAATTGCATCATATCATATGTCATTTGCATTGTATAAACAATTCTGACTTTGGTCTTTGCATCTCATTTCATCTCATTTCAATTCATTTCTTTATGCTTTATATCTTATGCATTCATACTAACCATTTCAGGAACTTTTGGTAAGTTATTTGTGAGAAGTGGATTTGCCTTTACTTCTCACTTCTTCTTATCTCATTCATATGCATTTTACTTGTCTTTGAAGTGAATTTGATTCACTTGTGTTCCATCCTTCTCACTTTCTTCCTTTAAGTTATCTTCTTAGGAAGTAAGTAACTTATTCCTCTGCTTCCTCCTCCTTTCATCTGCTTCTTCCATTGGTGGCTTCCTTGAAGATTCATTCTCTTAAGCCTCACAAACCATAGGATTCCTAAGCATGATAACTTTTAGGGTTGTGTATAGTCCCCCTTAGATTTTTACCTTTGAGTCTCCTTGAGTCTCTCTTCTCATCTCAATAATCAGAGACTAAACTCTTAAAGTTTTAGGACTTTGGAATTAGGGTTATCCCTGCATCATTCTCTTAGGATGGAGTGTATAACTTTAATACTAAGTGTTAAACCTTTAATTTGTTTAAACCTCTTAATCAAATCATATTAATAATCACTAAGACTTTATCTTGTAATTTGGGCCTTACATTAGGGTTCTAACTCTTCCTTATGGTTAAGAGGGACTAACCTTAGTGTTTAATGGACAAGTCCCCCTCAAGTTGTCTTACAAACCATAAAACCCACTTCTTAATCTCATCCTTTAATTAAAATCCATTTAATAAAGGTTTGTTATATAATGAATTTAATCCCTAACCATGGATTAAGTTGAGGTATCTTCCTCAACTTAAGTGTTCTCATCTATTATCCTTCTATTAGGATGGTGTAATGATTTCACTAATATGTGATTAGAGATTAAACTCATTACTTAACACTAAACAAAAACCCAAAAGCATCTTAATAATCACAAGTAGGTTAATGATCTTAATCCTACATCATCATGGTAATTAAGTTGAGATGCTTATTTCATACTTAAGTAGGTTCATTATCCCTAATCAGGGAGGATATAATGAGTTTACAACCTTTGATTTAGGCTTAAGCTCATTAACTTATGCAAAACACAAAAAATAATAACAAAACTGAAAAATGCCAAAAACAAACAATAATCGTCTCCTTCGGGATTCTCTTCTCATCACACTCATTCATAAACGAGAACTTGCTTCTTCCGTCTAATGCAAGACAGTCAGCACTCGGGCCAGACGAGTCATACACTTGAGCATAGGCAAGTAAGAAGTTCACAGTTAATTTATTTTTCAGTCTCTTTGAGTTGAACTACGGTGTTCTGACTTCCTCATTGCACGAGAGGATACGTAGGCATAACTTAACAATTATCGAACAAAAGTCTCTTTGTCATCCCCCTCTTTCAGCATTTCTTTCTAAGCCTCAGTTCCTGAGCAATTAACTCTTTTGCATTGACACCTGTATATTCATTCTTAGCTTTTGCATACAGATAACACATACACTTACCCCGTTTAAACAAAATCTTTTAAGCGTGGATCTCGTTGAGTACGACAGACAATCTGGGTTCTAATACCTTCCCAGGTTGTAACCAACCCCTTTTCTTAATTTCTCTGGTTCACAACCGTCTTATCCATCTTTTTTCCAAGTTTATGCAACATTATCTTTCCTTCGGGATAAAAATGCCTAGCTAGCGACTCTATTCACTTCATTTTCATTTCTCTTTTCACCGACCGTTCGCGCTTGTACTGGGATGTAAATCTTTGGGAGCGACAACTTGGCGACTCTACTGGGGACCTTATCTTGTAACCAGGGTTTCTGGTTCTTTCTGTGGGTTTCTCCTAGCCCTTATTTGATTTGTGTTTATGGGGGTGTTATGTGCTACTTGTGCTTGTTGTTTATTGCTTTATTTATTGCTTTCTGTACAACTTTATTTATTGCTTTCATTTACTATTTTTATGCATTTCATACTATTATCATCATATTATGTGTTGGATCTTCTGTTTGTCTTGATGGGAGGGTTATTCAGTGAGTAAGGTTCCATACCGAGAACCTGAGTGACACATAGGATAAAGTGGCTTCATATTCTTTCCCATTCCATTTCGGTCTGGTGCGGGAATATGAAACACGGTTCAGACATGGGTTTCTTCTTGAGAACTTTGTGCTACGGATTTCCTGTAGTACTAGGGTTATCTGGGAAGCCTGCTAAGTCTGGATGACCTTTTTATAACCTTCAGCATCTGAGGTGAATTAGAGGAGGATCCTTTATGATTAATGTAAACACTGTACCTCCGGGTTAGAAGTGTTTACACTTCTCATAACTGATCCAAGTCTGAGGATCCTTGTTCTAGAACAATACATGTGAAGGGATTGGGATGTTTACAGGTTTACAGGAACCTTTGGCCTCATCATACCCTGTTACTAGATTTGTTAAGCTTACACCATTTTGGACTATTCTTGTGAAACCTTGAACTTGTGACTCTTTATTTGAGTCCCCCACCTAGTTACTGGTTCTCTAAGCCTTCATCCGGACTTATGAACACACATGGACCTTATCAAGGCAGATAACAGATCCAACACTTTATTACAAACCCTTGCATATCATTCTGCATACATCATTTTGCATCATTTTAACATTTGTCTATTTGTTTTACAGGGTATCCACATTTTATCTTTGGTTTGGTTTTGACCTGTTCTACTGCTCAGATTCCTTCAACTATCTGCATCAGCCATCTTCATCAGTTATCTTCATCAGAGATCTTCTTCAGTATCTTCTCCAGTTATCTTCATCAGTTTTCCTCATCAGCTAGCTTCTCTTCAGCACCTTCATCAGTTACCTTCATCAGTGTTTCTCCTCAGTCTTCTTCATCAGCATCCATTGTCAGCATGGACCCATCCAGGAAGAGCAACATTACCTATCATTTCTTTGAGCCCACTCTGGAAGGCATCAGGCAGATTCAGACACTCATCACTCCTGATCATGTCCCTTTATTTAGGGAACATTATGGTGGCATTATGGACATGATCATGGACTTGGATGAATCACATAGAAGTATGATCCACACTTGCCTTCAGTTCTATGACCCACCACTCAGGTGTTTTACCTTTCCAGATTTTCAGTTGGGCCCTTTGCTAGAGGAATTTTCCATGTTGTTGGGGGTCCCCATCAAGAGAGGGATTCCTTTCAACCCTGAGATGAATGCTCCCAGGAACGAGGATATAGCTAAGGATCTGCACTTAGAATCCACCATCATTGATCAGAATATGACCACTAAGGTTGGAATCCCAGGCCTCCATTTGGACTTCTTGATTACTCAGGCCACCAGTCATGCTGCAGCAGGGAAGTGGGAGACTGTTTGTGCCCTCTTGGCCCTTAGTATATATGGTATCATCTTGTTTGCAGATGAGCCTAAATTTGTAAGCAAGAGTGCTATCCATCTTTTCTTGCTGAAGAATCCAGTTCCCACCTTGCTAGGGGATTTCTGCTACTCAGTGTATCAAAGGAATGAGAAGCAGAGGGGAAGATTAGTCAGATGTTGTGCACCTCTCTTCTACTGTTGGTTATTGAGGCACTTGCCAAAGTCAGAAGCTTTCTTGAATCCTCACCAGTCAAGAAACTGGGCTAAGAGAATGATTGCTCTTACATCAGAAGACATCAGGTGGTGCACTCAGAGCACCAAGGGCAGAGACATAATCACCAACTGTGGGCAGTATCCCAATGTACCTCTGATTGGAGTGAAGGGTTGCATCAACTACAATCCTTTGCTGTTTAAAAGGCAATTAGGGTATGCCTTGGTACATCCACCAAGAGAGCAAGACTTTTCAGAAGCCCTTTACTGTGACATTCAGCATAATCATGCCATTGCCCGACAAGCAGCTTGGGCTTGGGACAACATTCAGACAAAAGGGACTGCCATTCTTGACAAGTGCAACAACATAGCTTCAGCTCAGTATCTTGATTGGTCACATATCAGAGGACAAATCACCCGTATGTCATTCACCCTAGAGGACGTTCTTGGACCATCAGCAGTGGAGCCTGTAGCTACAGTCAATTTAGAAGAGTTTGAGAAGTTGAAGGAAAGGAATACTCAGCTTTCTGAAGCTTTGAAGAAGACCCTCTGGGAGAGGAATGATAGTCGTCTGGACAATGAGAGGTTAGAGAAGCTCTGGATTGAGCATATGACCAAGATTGAGAAGACAAATGATTACATCAGAAGAGCCCGAGCAAGGGAGTTGGTATTGAAGAATGCTTGCAAGGAAGCCAAGATTCAGAAGGCCAGAGCTGAGCACTACTTGGAAGAGAGTCAGGCTAGATGGATCAAAATTACTGAAGCTCATTCACAGGAAGATTAGAAGACCCAGGCTAGGATGGAGGAGCTAGAAGCTAATGAGAAGAAGCATCAGGAAGCCTTGTTAGCAGCACAGAAAGAAATATCTGAGTTGAAACTCCGGGCGGGGTTGAAGAGATCAAAGGACCAAGACAAGTATAAGAAGTTGACAAGTGCCATTGCCACTAGGAACCTTCTTATCAGGACCATCACAGAGCATCCAGTTGGCCCAGTGACTGATGCTCTCCTGAAGGAAGTCAGAGAGGATGATTATGTGTTGGATGTTTGATTTCTTTGTATTTGTACTTCCTTCTGTTTGTACTTTTGATTTTATTGTATTTTGACCCATCATGGGGAGATTGTTGTAACCAAAATGATGTATCGTTACATTTTTGTAATATATGGTTTGTGTTATCCTTTGGGCTTCGTTTTTCTTCAACATCATCATTCCTCGAGGTCTGGAAGGTCAAAACCAAAGAACCAAACCGGATACCCTTGGAAGACAAATAGACATCATGCATTGCATTCTAACCTCTTTTCTTTGTTTTGTAGGTATTTGTTTTTGTTGTTTCTCACTTTGTTATGGTTTCAGGAAACATTGCTCGTAGGAGAGTCTTCCCTATCAACAGAGTTCACCGGTATCCTACAAGAAACAACCTTCCGAGCTTACAGATGGACCAGGTTCAGCAAGATCTGACTGACGTGAGAACTCAGATGGCTAATGAAAGGACTGAGATGAGGGCTCAGATAAACCAGTTCATGGAAGTGATGACTGGGTTGGCCCAAAGTCAAGAAAGATTAAGAGAGTTGTACGAGCGGCAAACTCATGAAGAAAACCACCCAGGTACATGGGGTACCAGCAACAATGATCATGTACAACCTCGTAATGATCCCCCGGAGTTTGGACCTTATCTTAACCCTGACATTAATGCTATAAGGAATACCCAGGGTAACACTGGAGGGCGTGCCTTGCAAGAGGACTCTCAGGAGGAACAATTCACTGTAGTTGGTGCAGGAGATGAAGTCTATGATCGTCGCCTGGACGAGATAGTAGAAAAGCTGAGGTCTCTGGAGTCTCAAAATTCTTTAGGTTTTGATGTTATGGATATGTGGCTGGTAGAGGGAGTTAGAATTCCTAACAAATTCAAACCTCCCTGCTTCGAAAGATATAACGGGACATCCTGCCCTCGCACCCATCTTCAATCTTTCTTGGGAAGATTAAAGGCCTACACCGTGGATGAAAAGCTATGGATGTTCTATTTTGAGGATAGCTTTACCGGGGCATCCCGTGAGTGGTACTCTCATCTGACTAGGGCCACAGTAAGAAATTGGAAAGATTTGGCCGAGGATTTCATTCGCCAATATCAATACAATCTAGACATGGCTCCTAACATAACACTTCTAATGGGAATGTCACAATCCTCCAGGGAAAGCTTCAGAGAGTATGCTCAGAAATGGAGGCAATTAGCTGCTGTCGTTCAACCTCCAATGTCGAAAAGAGAAATGGCAGATATGTTTATGAACACCTTCCAGGGGACATACATTGATAAGTTGGCTGCTTTCTCTTCCACTAGCTTTGCAGATGTGGTCATTGCTGGAGAAAGGATTGAGAGTTTATTGAAAATGTGAAAGATTTCTGATAACGACGCCAGCTCAAGTAGCACAAGGAAACCATTTGCAAGGCCTTGCAGGTCCGGTGAAACAAACTCAATACACATGGGCAGAGGTAGGCCCCAGTATATGCCGAGATCAATTGCTGCTGTCACAATTCCTACTCCACCTCCTCAACAACAATACACTCCGCAACAACAACATTTCCCTCAACAGCAACATTTTCCTCAGCAAATGTCCTATAACAACAATAACAACCAACAGCAACATCCTTTCCAACAAAGGCCGTCTCAAGTCAACAGGGTAATTGAGCCTATACCAATGCCCTATGCCACTTTGTTGCCACAAATTTTGAAGCTTAATCTTGTTGAATTAAGGACTCTGGCTCCACCAGATCCTCAGAACCTTCCATAGAATTATGACGTCAATGCCAGATGTGCCTTCCATTTATAATACCTGGTCACACCACAGAAAAGTGTAGAGCTTTGCACATGAAGGTCCAGGATCTAGTTGATTCAAAGGCTTTAAATTTTGCACCACCTCCTAATGTTACAAAGAACCCTATGCCCAGCCACGGTGGGCCAAGGATAAATGCAATTGAGGAGGGTCAACCCATGAATTTAATTGGAGATACTACAAGCATTCAAACACCTTTGGCAGAGGTTAAAGCTCAGCTTTTAAAATGCCAGGTGCTCCCAGGTTGTGAGGCCTGCTGTGAATCTTGCAAAATTTTCGTCAATGGGTGTGCAAGCTTAAGAAGTGGCATCAATGGCCTTATCAGAGAAGGTATCCTGCAGATAACATCAACGGTTTCTACAACATCAGTAACTTCTTTTACAGCAACAACAAGTACTCCTCCTATAACTTCAAAGACAATTGTTCCTACAGACTCGTCTACAAAATCAATAATCATCTCCTCCACCACTTCAACAAACACTTTCTCAACTGCATCCGCTTCTACAACTACAACAACCATTAACAACAACATCTCCACAGTCACCATATACTACGACCCAACAATGGTCCCCGATTCCAACAATTTTCAACAACAATCTCAACAACAACCCAACTTCAGTCCTTCATCACCACCAACAATCAGAAATCCTGTCACCATATATTACAATCCACATACAATCACAGTTCCTACCTCCGCTGCAGTCAATCCAGTCACTATCACGGTACCTGGACCTATTCCGTATGAAAAAGATAATGTTGTACCATGGCACTATGGTTCAGACCTATACTGCAACAGGGAGAGAGTCCTTCTTGATTCTTCAGCTCATACATCACAGGTGGATAATGTCGGGGGGGGGGGGGAGGCTTCACCCGAAGTGGACTCCTCTTTGCGTCACAAGTTCCAAGAGTTAAAACTGAGGCAGAGGCTGCTGCCAAAGCCAAAGGTAAAAATGTGGTGTCGGAAGAACCAACTTTGAAAGAAGCCCATAAAACATCCTTTGATCAAGATGTGGATGAATTTATGAGGATAATCAAGAGAAGCGACTACAAGGTTGTGGATCAGCTCCACCAGACTCCTTCCAAGATCTCCATCTTATCCCTACTATTGTGTTCCGAAGCTCATCGGGATGCATTACTCAAAGTCTTGCACGCAGCCTACGTGCCTGAGGAGATCACAGTAAATCAGCTCGAGACAGTGGTGTCTAATGTTAATACTAGCTATGGGCTGGGCTTCACCAATGCTGATTTGACAACAGAAGGTCGTCACCACAATAAAGCTTTACACATCACTCTGGAGTGTAAAGGGGTTGTGCTTTCATATGTTCTAGTTGACACTAGGTCTTCGCTCAATGTCTTGCCAAAGAAAGCCCTTGTAAAGCTTGAATATGATGGCATTGCTCTCCGACCAAGCAATCTGGTGGTTAGAGCTTTTGATGGTTCCAAGAGGTCTGTTCTTGGAGAGGTGGAGCTGCCTGTGATAATTGGCCCGCAGGTCTTTCAAACTACTTTCTACGTGATAGACATTCAGCCGGCCTACAGCTGTTTGTTGGGTTGACCATGGATTCACACCGCTGGCGCAATTACATCGACCCTTCACCAGAAATTGAAATATGAGTAGGAAGGGCAGATTATCACAATCTGTGGTGAAAAGGATATTTTTGTTAGCCATTTGGCCACCTACAAATACATTGAGATGGATGGTGAAATCCACGAGACCATGAGCCAAGGTTTCGAAGCGCTGAACATCAATGAGGCGACAACTGAAGTATTTGCTGCATCCCAAGAAGACAGGATGGGTACTTCAATTGTCTCCTATCAACAAGCTCAGAAGGTTGTTGAAGATGGAAACGCCCGAGGCTGGGGCAAGCTGCTACTGGTGGAGAAGAAGGAGGACAGGTTCGGTTTGGGTTACAAACCATTCCAACAAGATCAAGCAGAGGCTACTAAGGAGCCCAAGTTCATAAGTGGGGGGATTCTAACCCCAGATGATGTCAATAACATGGAAGACGAGGTGGAAAGCGACCTCAACCTGGAAAGCGGGATTCGTCCAAGGATCCCGGGCCAACAAGTCCTTAACTGGTCTTCCTAGGAAATTATAAGAGTTACTCCTGCAGAGTAATTATTATTTCCTGCTTTTTAGCTTGCATCAAGTCCTGCATCTTGCCCAAGGTGTCAGGACTCATTTTGTAATAGGGCCATATTTGTATTTTGTGCAAATGGAATATCAATGAATATTGGACATCTTTTGCAAACTGTTTTCTCTTTCACTCACTGTCTTTTCATTTTTGTTATTTTTCGCACAAAACAATAAAATGGCAATGTTTTCAAAATAAATAACTTCATTTATACTTTTTCTAAACAAGATTAAAATTGATCACTAAAAATAACAAATCTCAACCCTTGTAGAGATTATCCTCCAGATCGCACCGACAACAGCACTGCTATGACCTTGTATGACTTCGACAATCTAATTAATCAAGCAGATGAAGGGGTTGAGGAAGACTACGAGTTGCCTGAAGAGTTAGCCAGGTTGCTGAGGAAAGAAGAGAAAGTGATTACTCCTCATCAGGAGGAAATTGAGACTGTTAATCTTGGTACCAAGGAGGATTTGAAAGAAGTGAAGAAACAGCTTATCAGCATGCTTTGAGAATATTTCGACATCTTCGCTTGGTCCTATCAAGACATGCCAGGTCTAGATACGAATATTGTCATGCACAGGCTACCCTTGAAAGAAGATTTCCCTCCAGTTAAGCAAAAGCTACGTCGTACTCGCCCAGATATGGCCATGAAGATTAAGGAAGAAGTACAAAAGCAGTGGGACGCCAGTTTCCTTGCTGTAACTAGTTACCCGCCGTGGGTTGCTAACATTGTACCAGTGCCTAAGAGGGATGGCAAGGTGCGTATGTGTGTAGATTACCGGGACCTGAACAGAGCTAGCCCGAAGGATGATTTCCCATTACCTCACATTAACGTATTGGTCGACAACACAACTCAGTTATCGATATTCTCTTTCATGGATGGATTTTCTGGGTATAATCAGATCAAGATGTCACCGGAAGATATGGAGAAAACAACCTTCATCACACCTTGGGGCACATTTTGTTACAAGGTAATGCCGTTTGGACTGAAGAACGCCGATGCGACTTATCAACGGGCTATGGTAACGTTATTCCACGATATGATCCACAAAGAAATTGAAGGCTACGTGGATGATATGATTGCCAAGTCCCTTACTGAAGAAGATCATCTGGTAAATCTGCTGAAGTTGTTCAAGCGTCTGAGAAAATATCAGCTGAAGTTAAACCCCAACAAATGCACATTCGGGGTGCATTCTGGTAAGTTGCTGGGATTTATCGTAAGTGAAAAGGGAATTGAGGTTGATCCCGACAAAGTCAAAGCCATTCAGGAGATGCCTACACCTAGGATTGAAAAAGAAGTTTGAGGGTTCTTAGGTAGATTGAACTACATATCAAGGTTCATATCTCATCTCACTACAACCTGTGAACCCTTGTTCAGGTTGTTAAGAAAGGAACAAACAGTCAGGTGGAACGACGATTGTCAGAAAGCTTTTGACAAGATCAAGGAGTACCTGCAAGAACCTCCAATTCTCATGCCTCCAATTGAAGGAAGACCTCTGATAATGTATCTGACAGTATTAGAAGGGTCAATAGGGTATGTGTTGGGCTAGCATGACGAGTCTGGTCGAAAAAAGTACGCAATATACTACTTAAGCAAAAATTTTACCGACTGTGAACAACGTTATTCACTGCTCAAGAAAACTTGTTGTGCTTTAGCATGGGCTGCTTGCCGACTAAGACAGTATATGCTGACTCACACTACCTTGTTAATCTAAAAAATGGACCCCGTCAAGTACATATTTGAGAAGCCAACACTCACTGGAAGGGTTTCTAGATGGCAAATGATTCTGACAGAGTATGGCATTCAGTACACATCTCAAAAAGCCATCTAGGGCAGTGTACTGTCTGACTATCTGGCTGAGCAACCCATTGATGATTACCAGGCCATGAGGTTTGACTTCCCTGATGAAGACATCATGTACTTAAAAGCAAAAGATTGTGAAGAGCTAGTTCACACTGAGGGGCCTGATCCCAAAGAAGAATGGACTATGATGTTTGACGGGGCTGTCAATATGAATGGTCGTGGAGTTGGTGAAGTGCTCGTTACACCTAAAAGAGTTCATATGCCTTTCTCGGCAAAACTCACCTTCTCCTGCACTAACAACGAAGCATAATACGAAGCATGTATCATGGGACTTGAGGAAACCATTGACCTCAAGATCAAAACTTTGAACGTATTCGGAGATTTAGCCTTGGTAATAATCAATCAGACCAACGACAAATGGTATACTCATCAGGAGCATCTGATTCCATACCGTGACTATACGAGGAGATTATTGACTTTCTTCACAACAGTCAAACTTGAGTACATCCCTCGAGATGAGAATCAGTTTGCGGACGCTTTAGCTACCATTTCCTCCATGATCAAAGTTCAAACTGCCAATTATGTGCCTCGGATTTTGGTGTCCAGACTAGACCGATCGGCATATGTGTTCTCTGTGGACATTGCTAGTGATGACAAACCTTGGTTCCACGACATCAAATGCTTCTTAGAGAATCAGACGTACCCACCTGGGGCATCATCCAATGATAAGAAGACATTAAGAAGGCTGGCTGGCAGTTTCTTCCTCAATGCTGATGGCTCATTATACAAGCGAAACTTTGACATGGTCCTACTCAGATGTGTTGACAAGAAAGAAGCAGACCTACTGATGCACGAGGTGCATGAAGGTTCTTTTGGTACCCATGCCGGAGGACATGCAATGGCAAAGAAATTGTTAAGATCAGGTTACTACTGGATCACAATGGATGCAGACTGTTGTGCCTATGCCAAAAAATGCCACAAGTGCCAGATCTACGCAGATAAAGTGCATGTACCTCCAAATCCTTTGAACGTGATGTCGTCACCTTGGCCCTTTGCTATGTGGGGCATTGACATGATTGGAAAGATTGAACCAACTGCTTCAAATGGTCATAGATTCATCTTAGTGGCCATTGATTACTTCATCAAATGGGTCGAAGCAGCTTCGTATGCAAACGTCACCAGACAAGTGGTAGCCAGATTTCTGAAAAGAGACATCATCTGTCGATATGGAGTTCCCGAGAGAATCATTACTGATAATGGTTCCAATTTGAACAACAAAATGATGGCAGAACTATGCCGGGACTTCAAAATTCAACATCACAACTCTTCTCCTTACAGGCTAAAGATGAATGGCGCTGTTGAGGCAGCCAACAAAAACATCAAGAATATTGTGCAGAAGATGGTGGTTACTTATAAAGACTGGCATGAGATGCTACCATTTGCCTTGCATAGGTATCGAACCTCAATCAGAACATCTATTGGGGCAACGCCTTATAAGCTTGTGTATGGTATGGAAGTTGTCCTACCTGTTGAAGTTGAGCTACCCTCCTTACGGGTAATGATGGATGTGAAACTGGATGAAGCAGAATGGGTTCGGTCCCGATACAATCAATTGAATCTGATCGAAGAGAAAATGCTAGCTGCCATCTGTCATAGGAAGTTGTATCAGAAGAGAATGAGAAAGCCTTCGATCAGAAAGACAGACCTCGGGAATATCAAGTGGGAGAGCTTGTTCTGAAGAGAATCCTTCCTCCTTATAAAGACCACAGGGGCAAGTGGACACCAAACTATGAAGGTCCCTATGTCATAACCAAAGTCTTCTCAGGTGAGGCACTGATGCTCGCAACCATGGATGGTGATGACTTCCCGTCTCCTGTGAATTCATATGCAGTTAAAAAATACTTCGCATAAAAATGACCCGCTGGACATAAAAACAGAATGTACGTCCAGGAAAAAATTAGGGCATCCCAGCGAGTTAAAAACATAATAAAAGACTCGGGCAAAAATGAGGGAAAAAATTGAAAAAAATGTACACCCGCTGAGTTGAAGAGCCGCATTGGACAACTCTGGAAAAAATGGGTATCCCGGTGGATTGAAAACCCGAAAGGGTAATCCACGCAAAATCAGGGAATATGCGAACAACTGCATTCTGAATTCGTCTGTATCGCTCACAACTTGGCAAGCTTCGAAAGGATAAAGCTTCGGTCAAAAATCAAACTTCTTCGGAAAGCAAGATAAGAAGAGCGTCAAGGTCATACAAGTCATAGCAAAGGAAGCTCGCTGGAGCGTCATCTTCAAACATTGCCAACACTTTTATTTTCTCAATTTACAACAATCTCCTCATTTCAGGGGATTCGCTTCTTTTGACTGTACTTGCCAATTCAGGGCACCCAAATTAATAAAATCAAAGTTTTCAGTCGCAATTTGTTTTGTACATTTTTGTTTCATTTGCAAAATGTCCAATGTTCATGATACAACACTTGCATAAAACAAATGAGCCATTTTTAATAAATTCTTGCAGGAAATATATTACTTTCAGATAAGTCTAACTCCTATGACAGAATCCGGTTAGGGATACCCCGGGATACTTGTGCGTTTTCCTTTGTCTTAACAGGTTGTAGGCAATCAAGACAAACAATCTTTCACAGCATGAGGCATATCAAGCATTGAATCCCCAGCATGCTACTTCCCAGAAGTTACCTCCTCCTCAAGCAGGACCCCCCGAGCAGTGCCTGACAACTATTTCACAGCAAGAAGGGCAAGGAATTTCCTATCCCCCACCAGAGTACCAAAATTTCTCACCCTCAGCAGAGTTGATGGAACTGATTCCCCGCAGAGTTTCCATTCTCTCCCCAGAAGAGCAATGCCTAAAACCCATCCCCAACGGAGTGGCTAAAGCTTCCTTCTCCCCAACTGAGTTCTCCCTCCGGATAGATCTACCAATGATCTATTTCCCCAAGCAAAGTTCTCCCTTCGGACAGATCCATCAGTGATCTCTTCCCCTAGTCGGGTTATCCCTCCAAACAGATCAGCCAGAGATCTTTATCCCCGCAGGATCCGAGTCCTGAATCAGTTTCTCATTTGCATAATCATAGCATTCGCATCATATTCACTAAATAAGCATAGCATTCCGTATAATACGGAGCATTACGGCAAAAATCAAACATTTGCATGATCACAAGCCAGGTTCGAGCCAGTTCACCTGCAAGTACCATCAATATTTCATCAGCAATATACAAAATACATCCCCTGCACATAAAAGCCAAAGCATCCCCTTTGCAATCTCAAATACATATACTTATGCATGCTCTTTTTGACACTCGTCTGTGTCATCCTTTCCCAGTAAGGTCGCCAGAACACCTTCCGTGTCAACTTGTCCATAACATGTTCTTCTCGACACTCGTTCGTGTCATCTTATCTCCCCACAGAAAGCCAAAGCACCCCCTTTGCACTCTCAAATGCAGATATTTGTTCATCACTAGTACATATTTGACACTCGTCTGTGTCATACTTCCCCAGCAAGTCAAACACTCGTCTGTGTCTTGCTCATACTTCACCAACAGATCAATACTCACTCATACTTGTACAGAAGTCATTGATACTCGTCCGTATCTTGTATATATCACTCCTCGGCAGATTAAACACTCGTCCGTGTTCCTTGCTTAATTGGTTGATACTCGTCCGTATCATCATCTTTGAACATGTGTCAGCGTTTGTTTCTACTGATACTTGTCCGTATCGTGGTTCTAAGGGTGTTCGTCCGCATCTTTAATCTATACACATTGCCAAACACTTATACCTTTTATTTTTGAAAGCGTAAGCACTCTTCCGTGTTTACCGTTCCCCAGTAAGTCATCAACAAAACAACTTTTTTCTATCCGACATTCGTCCTATGTCGTGATATCTTCGGCAGCCGTCCCCTGCCAGGTGATCGTCCTTGACCTTTGGATGACCGTCCCTCATCCTTTCCCCAGTGGAATCTCCATCATTGGAACCTTCTATCCGACATTCGTCCTATGTCGTGATAAAGAGCAGCCGTCCCCTTCTAGGTGATCGTACTTCACCTTTTGATGACCGTCCCTCATCATTTTACCCGATGGCCGTCCCCATCGTTAATCTTGTTATCTGACATTCGTCCTATGTCGTGATAATCCCCGAGAGCAGCCATACCCTGTTAGGTGATCTTCCTTCACCTCTTGATGATCGTCCTTCATCATGCTTACCCGATGGTCGTCCCCATCGTTGATCTTTTCTATCCAAAATTTCGTCCTATGTCGTGATATTTTCAGCATCCGTCCCCTACTAGGTGATCGTCCTTCACCTTTGATGACCGTCCCTCATCATTATTTCATTTATTCTTTAACCCGATGGTCGTTCCCATCATTGTTACTTTACCTTCCAAGCCTGATGGTCGCCCCCATCAATGCTTTTCTCAATTCCCAGAGAGTTTTATTTTCTTACCCGATGGCCGTCCCTGTCGTGGTCTCTTTATTTCCCCAGCTTGTCGGTCGTCCCCGTCATTGCTTAACTCATCGTTTACCCCCAGCAGTCGTTATCTGCTCGATGGTCGTCCTCCATCACTTTCATTTAATAATCACACTATACCATTTTTTACAATTTATATCCCTTTTCTTCTTATCCCTAGTGAGTGCAAATTTCAGACTGTCTTTGGTATTCAACCACAAGTTATCTTGTTTGTCTGTTAAGCCAGGCGCTTACATCCTGCACAACTAACTCATGTTTGAATATGGGCAGCTGTAAACACCCCAAATTTACCCTCACTCTTTATCACACCTTGGCTTGTGATCTTTCATTTGTGCATTAGCATAAGCATACTATCTCATATTGCATACTTGCTTCACTGCATAGTTCAATTTCATCTGCATCTATGGTTTGTGATCTGAGCAATCCAAGAATCCATCTGAGCCATCCCAAAGGTGTTAAAGCTTTCCAAGAGGGTCCATGTGTGTTTTATGATCATATTATGCTCCCCAAAGTTCATGAAAGTCAAGGGATCACAAGAATTGGCAAAGGCATGGAAGCAGAGCTAGGGTTTTCCTACACAGATGACCAAAATTAGGGTTTTAGTTTCAGAGGCCTTAACTCCAACTTTTTTGGTCATTCTTGTTTCTAATTTTCTTGATATGTTATAAGGATCATGTGTACCAAGTTTGGTGAAGAAATTCATTGTGGAAGTCATCTGATCATTGGGTAACTTCTTGAGCAAGTTAGGTCAAAATCAGGGCATCTGAGGCCCCCAACAATGGAACCAAAGGGTCTTATTTGATCTTATAAGTGGTTGGTGTTACACCCTAAATTTTGCCCTAAGTGTTCTTTGCATTTTCATCTGCATCTTGCATACAAACAAGATCGCACTGGCTGCTCGGTTATTCTCGGGTTAGGTTTGTGCCTCGCAGGGGATCACCGTTGTCTTTAATCACTTTATTTGTTTATGTTTACTAATCATTAATCAAAATTCAAAAATATTTTTGTTTCCTTTTGCTAACCTTTTTCAAGAAGAGGAACCATTGAAAAATACCAAAAATAGCAGTCCTGCAGCTCGAGCGAAATTTCACAGACAAAAGTCGAAGACGATCCGCAAATAATTCAAAATTATCAGATCAAGGATTTCCCTATTTAATTGATTCATTCAAAAGATTTCCAAGGATCATGTGTTCATTTTTTCGACGAACTACAAGAATCGGGCCGAAACAACCAAGCAGCTTTGTTTGAACAAAAATTCAAAATTCAGCTTGGTTAACTGGTTAACTAGTGTGAAATTTGAATTTTTTATTCAAATTCAACACCCTTAGATCATTGATTTAATTGGAATATTCTAGATCCATTGGTTTCTGATTTCTCTACATCACTTTGATCATTTCCTACCATAAACCCTCATTAATCATCACTCTTTTCCATTTCCCATCAAAATTTCAATTACCAAACCTAAATTCAAATTACCAAAGCAAGCTCCATTCCACCAAATTTCCATACCTAAGGTCTTTAAATAGGACCATAATTTCATTCATTCCACAAGCTTTTGATATCCACAAAACCTCTTGCAAAATACTCCCCCAACACCAAAATTCTCCAAAGCTCATCTTTCTTTCTTTTGAAGTTATCAAGAATTCACAATGAATTCTTGATTAACTTGAGCTAAACCTTCACCCTTTCATTCTTTTGCTCATCAATTTCAGTAGATCTAAGCTTGTGTTGGTCCAATTTGAAGAAGAGTTTTTGGTAATTCACCTTCCTCCATAAATCCATATTCACCATCAACATTCAAGATGTAGATCTTTGGTGCTTTTATTTCTAGATCCTTTGGATCTTTATTTGTTGTTTGATTGCAGGGATTCCACTGTATTTTGGTTTTAAAATTCGTGCAAATTCAGATCATGATCATCCAATGTTTGAGAAAAGGTTTCAAAATGGATCATGCTGAATTTTCTGCATTTTTTTAGCCTCTGGTACAACGTTAACCGGTTAACCAGTTTAAAAACAACGCAGATTATTCAAAATCTGCTTGCGTTAACCGGTTAACCAATTGGTTAACCGGTTAACACAAGTCAGAATGGTGTTTTTGACTTGTTTTAAGCCCCTTTTTGGTTCCTCTTTCTTCTCCTTCTTCCTCCTTTTTATTTTTACCTTGGGAAGCACTTTTAGGAGTGATTTCTCCTTAATTTCAATGAACTTTGGGTGTAGATTAGAGTAGTTAATGTTCATTAAGTCAAAACTACCTTTAGGATTATTCAATTCATTTAAGGTACTTTGCATTAGTGATACATTTTCATGCTTGAATCCACCAAGATGAGTGATTGAACTTAAGGATGGAAGAATACCATAAGTGCGACTCAATTTGGTATTCACCTTTAGTTTTGTGCGATATCGCGTCCGAATAACGATTTACATATCGTTTATCTCGCATGCATTAGCACTAACATTATGCACCTTAATTGGTGGTGGCCGGCCTCATTTGTAGGGTAATTACTTCATAAATTACTCGACGATTGCTTAACATAGACCTAAATGTGTCCCGACTTCGGAATAAAAATCTAATTGGGTACTTGCACTTTCGTGGACCGGATCTCTTCTTGATCGCGTAATCCCAAAGTGGTTAATCATATTGCATTAAGGATCGAGACTTGTGAATTTTTGATGCGTAGGTGCTTTGGGTCTCCCAATCGCCTTTTAAATTTCATTGAATTCGGTTCGGTTTGCCTTGATTAATCGCTATAGTGTAAGATGCTAAGCGGATCCGGTTGCCTTTCGGTTTTGGTTACTTTTTGGTTGTGGTTGATTAAGTTCACCATACCATTATTATGTAAATATTATTATACCATTACTATTATTAATATTTTAGATTCTTGCACTTTAATTTCTTTTTGTTACTAACATTCAATTTCTTTCACTTTTATTGCCTTTATCTTATTTTGCTTTATTCATCCATACCATGTTTATTATTTGTTCTTATTTTGTTGATTTTCCTTTTGTCCACTTGGACACACAAAAATTAATAAAGGATTAAACCCCTAAAAAACATGTGACTTTAATTTGAGGACTATTGGTTACTATCCTTAACATTTGGAGTGAAGATTTGGACTTAGATTCTTAAGACACTTCCTTTGCCTTGATCCTCATGGAGTTGGATTTAGCCTTTATTTGGCCATTTGCTAGCTTATAAGGATGAAACTCTTATGCTCATAATTTGGAATGTCATCAAGTTTGGTTAGACCTTTCTTCCCTTATCTCTTTATTTTCTTTTTTAGGATAGTCCCTTCATCTCCTCCCATTCTTCAATTTTCAAAACCTTCTCCCTTTTTCAAAGGATTCTTTCTTTTTAAATCATCACCTCTTTAATAATCAAAAACCTTGACTTTTGTCAAGTGGATTTTTACCTCTTTCTTTTCTCTTTAAAAATCAATGAATCTAATCATGTTGACCTTAATTCAACAAATAAAAAGAATCAAACTTATTCATTTTTTTTTTGCCTTTGTGCACTTTTGTTTATTTTCTTTTAAAGAGTGCCGATTATGAGTCATTATTCTTTAGTCGGGTGCAAGTCTCTCAATCTCCATGGTTGTAGTTTGATGTAATTGAGTCTCTTGTCATTTGTGGGGGTTTAGTGGTATACTCGTCGATTTTATCCGAGTTGGCGCCCTCCCCATAATAATGTGAGAGTCCATGCCTTCATTCTCATGGTAGATTTGTTTGGCTATCCACTTGAAGATGACAAATTCTCTTCACTTAATAAAATGAATCATAACCCACCCTTTTCACTATTTGTACCACGAACTACGGGGTTTTGATCTTGCATTGCACTTTGTGGGTACGTAGGCATGAGGCGTTAAACCTCTCCAAACACAAAAATATTAAAAAGATAATTCTTTTCTCATCCCTCGACTCACATTTTACAAACCATTTTCAAACCAAAAGCAGTAAATTTTTCAAAGGGCTCCCGTGGAGTACCACAGACATTTTGGGTGCGTAAAACCTTCCCATTGTGTAACCTATCCCCTTACCTGTTTCTCTATTGTGTTTCTTTAGCTTTTTGCTTTTAGATTCATTAGGATTTATTCGCTCTTTTTTCCTTTTCCTCTTGGAATAAAATAAAAGCGCGGTGGCGACTCTGTTTACTTTGAGTTAAGTTAACCAATAGCTTACACTCATGTTTTTTACCGCTACAGAAAAGTGGCGACTCTGCTGGGGAGTAATCTCTAAGTGGATTCGGCCTACTTTGATTTATTTACTGCTTTGGTTTGATTTGTTTGTTATTTGTTTGTTCTGTTTCGGTTTTGGTGATCCTCAATGAGTGAGATAGATTCTAACCCGGACCTGAGTTGAACTTATGATAGGACGACGATATTCAAAGCGATAAGCGATGGAGTAGTCCAAAGCTATATCAATTTGATAATCTCCACTCGGTTAGGCTCTCTTGGATTATCAATGTCATGATGAGTAATCATACGTGGCATTATTTTCCGACCTTGAGCTGATCATACTGAGGACCGTAGAACCCTTAACCCATCCAAGCCAATTTAGGAACGTAGTGCGGAAACTATCTGGGTGTAAACCTAAGGTGGTTGTCACGCGATACTACACTCGGACGAGGTCAATTTTAAGAATGTAATCGGTTGGGGAGTAATCCAACGTACCGATGATATTCTAAAAATGGCTGTTAACTCCGGGCACCTCTGTTAGCACCCTTTTGGTTTTCTGCAGGTACAATGAAGACCAAACCTTAGTACTTACCTGTGTGGGTTGGTGTTCTGTTACCTTGACTTCATGCTCGTGACTTAGAACCTAAACCCGTGTGCTTTGTGTGGTATTGTTTGTGGTTGTTGCATACATGCCATCATGCATTCATGAGCATTGTTTTTGAGATTTCAAGGGACTCATAAGGAACTTCGGAAAATTTCAGATGTCTATGGTTATGAATTTTGAAAGGAGGAACACAAAGAAGTACACCTTCAAGAATCCTAATATAGTGGAGTTGAGAAGGCTAGGAGCATTGGTAGTTAACACCCAGGAGTTCTGGAAGTGTTATGGAAAGCTATTGTTTATTTTGGATATCGATGTACCAGAGGGGATTCTCCCTACCTTAGCTCAGTTTTATGATCCGTTGCATCATTGTTTCACCTTTCCTGATTATCAGCTTGTGCCGACTTTGGAGGAGTATTCTCATTGGATGGGTCTACCTATTTTGGATAAGGAATTTCTTTTCAGTGGTTTAGAGAAGGAGCTTACAACTAAAGTCATTGCCAAAGCCCTTTTTCTCAAGAAGTCCGATCTTAATGGGAAGTTTCTTCCAAAAGGGAGTGTCAGTGGTATTAATGTTATGTTTTTGATGGGGAAAGCTTCTACTTCACTTACTTTGGGTCATAAGGATACATTTGAGGCTATTCTTGCTTTGCTCGTTTATGGGATTGTCTTGTTTCCTAACTTAGATGGTATTGTGGATGAGAATGCCATTCATATTTTCTTGAAAAAGAATCCGGTACCTACTTTACTTGGAGACATGTATCATGCCTTTCACTATAGGACCTCTAAAGGTGATGGAGAGATTGTGTGTTGTGCACCTCTTCTCTATAGGTGGTTTATTTTGCACCTACCAAAGTCCGACGTCTTCAAGGATAATAGAGAGAAGCGAAGATGGTGTCAAAGGATTATGTCTCTTTCTCATAAGGGTATGACTTGGTATTGTTCCCATTATGATACTGGAGTGCTTATTGATAGTTGTGGAGAATTTCCTAATATAACTCTTCTTGGTACACGTGGGGGAATTAGTTATAACCCTATTCTTGCTAGGCGACAGTTGGGATATTGTTTGAAGGACATACCAAACAACCTTTCCTTATCCCGTTTCTTCTTTCTTAATGGTGCAGATCATGTAGAAATGAAAGAAAAGGATTGCTCATTCTTGGCATGCGGTTCATCGGAAAGAGAAGGCTCAATTGGGAAGACAACACCTTGCTCCCTATGAGTGTTACATCCAGTGGGTTCGATCAAGGGCTTCCAAGCTCAAGATGCCTTATCCACCCGAGGAGCCTTTGTTTCCTATATTACCATTGTCCGCTTTTCTTCCTCCCATTGATGAGAAGGTTGCTCTTCAAGAAGAGTTGGAAAAGATGAAGAAAGAGAAAGAAGAATGGCGAGAAGACTACGATGCAAGAGCAGCTGAAAGTGAAGGATGATCTTATTGAATTACTTGAGCATCGTGTTACGAAGAGGCCAAGAGAGGATTTATTTTCCTCTAGCACTCCATCTACCATTCCTCCTACATCCGGTGATTGGAAGACTATTGTTGACCAGTTGGTGAAGGATAAGGAAGACATGGAGAATCGATATAAGAAAGAGATTAAGAGGATTCGCATTAAGTACCATCCGGGATTCGAATCTTCTTCGGATGTGATCCCCTAGGCCTAGTTTACTTTTTCTCTCATGTATTAGGATTGTTGAGGCTTGTACTTCACTTGTAATCCTTACTTTGATTTTAATGAGAATGAGTTTTTAAGTACTTCAAAAAGTGTTTCTTTATAAATATTGCAATTTATCTTATAGTCCTTTGAAATCTTTGCATTTGCATACGCATACCATGCATCATACCCATATTTCTCTTGCTTTTTGAGTGTTCTCCAGGGATCTTATGTTGTTTCTTGGTCTTCATCCAGTTCTCCTGTCAAGCTGACTCACAAGGTTGATACTCGGGATAATCGGAAGAAGATTTCGGAAACTTTGCAACAAGAGAATCGCGAGCTGCGCGAGGAAGTTATATATTTGAGGGAAAGCTTGGAAAGAGTTACTGCCATGATGGAAAGCTTGGTGGTTGCTCAGAATCAACCACCTCCTCCTAATTCTCCTGTTCAGAATACAGTCATCTCTGAGATTATTACTGCATCAATTCCTGTTGAGACAGTTCTTTCTCCTCCCTATTGCCTCCCTGCTAGCACACCGTGGGGCATGCCAGTTGATTTCATTCCTGCTGGTTATCATCCTCCTCCTCTTGAGACTACTGCATTTAATACTCTTCCACCAGTGATGACTATTGCACCTCCTGTGATGCACACTATTCCACACCATGATGAAGTGATTTACCATGCTGAGCCCAGTGAAGGCGCTGGTGTAATTGAAAGACTTGACGATTTTCAAGGTCGTTTTATTGAGATATAGCAGGAAATGAGAGCCTTGAAGCATAAGGATTTGTTCGGAAAAGATGCTTATGATCTTTGTTTGGTCCCTAATGTTAAAGTTCCATACAAATTCAGGTTGCCTGAGTTCGAGAAGTATAAAGGCAACACTTGTCCTCTGAGTCATTTGAATATGTATGCTAGGAAGATGTCTGCTCAGACAGACAATGATCAGTTGCTGATTCATTATTTCCAGGGCAGTCTGACTGGTGCAGCCATGAGATGGTACATGAGTTTAGACAATAGCCAAATAAAGATTTTCAATGATTTGGGAGAGGCTTTTGTTAGGCAATACAAGTATAATGTTGATATGACACCAGATAGAGATCAACTCCGTGCTATGTCCCAGAAGGACAAAGAAACTTTCAAAGAGTATGCATAGAGATGGCGCGAGCTAGCAGCTCAGATTGTTCCTCCTCTGGAAGAGAAAGAAATGACGAAGATCTTTTTGAAGACTTTAGGTTCTTTCTACTATGAGAAGATGATAGCAAGTGCTCCTTCTGATTTCACTGAAATAGTGAGTATGGGGATGCGTTTAGAAGAAGGTGTCTGTGAGGGACGATTGAGCCAAGAGAGTAGTAACATCTCAAGATCTAGGAGGTTCAACTTTGGTATAAAGAAAGAAGGTGAGACTAATGTTGTGTCTCGTGAAAGTTACAGAAGACCCCGTGGTCGTGAGAATCGTCATCAGCAGTATGTAGCTTCTGTAACTCCTATGATTAATGTGACTCCAACTGTGCCAGTAGCTCCAAAGTATCAGCCTCGTTATCAACAACCTTCTGCGCAACAAGGTGGTAATCAACATGTTCGCGCTAAGCCAAGTTTTGATCCCATTCCAATGTTATATGTGGATTTGCTTCCTTCTTTGATTACAAAGAATCTTGTGCAAACACGTTCTCCACCTCCAGTTCCAAAAACTATCCCATGGTGGTATAAGCCAGAGGCTCACTGTGCTTTTCATCAAGGTGCCCCGGGGTACGATGTTGAGAACTGTTATTCATTGAAGTTTGAAGTGAAGAAATTGATAAGGAACAATGTTCTGTTCTTCAATGATGTTAATCCAAATGTGAAGACAAATCCGCTTCCGAAGCATGGTAATACGTCAGTAAATATGGTGGATGGTTGTCCTGTTTTGTTCAAGATCTATGAGGTCTGCCATATTCGAAGGTCTTTGGTTGAGATGCATTCTTTCTTAAGTGAATATCATGATATTGATCATGATTATGCTGGTTGTTGCATTTGCTCGGTGAACCCTCGTGGTTGCGTGATTGTTAAGAGAGACATTCAAAAGATGATGGATGATAAGTCTATTGAGGTGACAGCAAAAAGAGATGAGTAAGAAAATGAAGTGAATGTTATTGTGCCTCAATTCAATATTCCTGAGAAGGTTGTTTCTGAGGTGGTTATTTCTTTTGATAGCCGTAAATAT
The DNA here is from genome assembly GCA_963966055.1 of Lathyrus aphaca. Taxonomy (NCBI): domain Eukaryota; kingdom Viridiplantae; phylum Streptophyta; class Magnoliopsida; order Fabales; family Fabaceae; genus Lathyrus; species Lathyrus aphaca. The sequence goes on from OZ014519.1 coordinate 220,196,986, forward strand.
GATGTTACTCCCTTGGTGATCAATTTGCCTGGTCTAATGCCATATGAGTCTAATAAAGCTGTTCCGTATCGGTATAATGCTATGATGATAGAAAATTTTAAGGAAGTTCCTATTCCTTCTCCAAAGTCTATGGTTATCATTGCTGATGTGAAAAAGGTTACCCGAAGTGGTAGAGTTTATGCTTCAGACCCTCTGAAGAGAGTTGAAGATACAAGTGCGAGTAAACAGGTTATGGATGTTGTTGCCCGATCAGGCCAATTTGGTGATAGTGAAGATGAGGTGTTAAAACTGATAAAGAAAAGCGAGTACAATGTTTCTGAGAAGTTGTTGCATACTCCGTCGAAGATATCAGTTTTATCACTCTTGATGTGCTCTGAGGCTCATAGGTAGTCTTTGCAGAAGATTCTTGATCAAGCTTATGTTGACCACGATGTGACTGTTGATCAGTTTGATAGTATTGTGGCTAATATCATATCGTGCAACAATTTAAGTTTTTGTGATGATGGTTTGCCTGAAGAAGGAAGGAATCATAACTTGGCTTTGCATATTTCAGTGAACTGTCAGGAAGATGCTATGTCTAAGGTGCTGGTTGATACTGGGTCTTCTCTGAATGTCATGCCGAAGTCGACTTTGTCAAGACTTGCGTACCAAGGTGCTCCCATGAGGCATAGTGGGATTATTGTTAAAGCTTTTGACGGATCGAAGAAGACTGTGATTGGTGAAGTTTATCTTACTATTATGATTGGACCGTTTATATTCCAAATTACTTTTCAAGTAATGGATATACGTCCCGCTTACAGTTGTCTCCTTGGAAGACCCTAGATTCATGAGGCAGGGGCTGTGACATCTACTCTTCATCAGAAGCTGAAGTTTGTGAAAGATGGGAAATTAGTGACTATTGGCGGTGAAAAGGCGATGCTTGTGAGAAATTTGTCATCTTTCTCCTATATTGATGCTGACGAAGAGGTGGGAACTTCATTTCAGGCTCTTTATGTTGTTGATAACGCCGCTAAGAAGAATGTCATGCCTATGTCTTCTCTCAAGGATGCTCTGCGCGTGCTTGAAACTGGTCGATCTGACGGTTGGGGACGAGTTATTGATGTTGTCGACAACAAGGAAGGATTTGGTATCGGTTTTGCACCAGGTGTGGCTCTCAATGACCTGAAGACTATTCAGGAAGGATTTCGAAGTGCTGGGTTTATCAACGATCATTCCGCTGCGGCCATCATTGAAGATGATGAAGATGAAGAAATGTCTAACTTTGTTACGCACGGAAAGATTTGCAAGAACTGGATTGCTGTTGATGTTCCTTTTATTGTTCATGCTTCAAAGTAATTTGTTTTATTTTCTTTCAAAAATCCTTTCACTCTGCCCAAGGTGAAAGTGATGTTTGTCGGGCTTTGTTTCAAATTTTATCATCATCAATAAAATGCTATTTTGTTATTTCCATATGTGTTTTTCCTTTTTGCTTTATTCTGAAAAATGGTAACACAAAAAACCCAAAAATAAAAATAATAACTGTTTATTTGCATAATGTTTGCACTTTTGTTCATACTCTAAAATAAAAATAAAATCATTTTGTAGATTGATTGATAAACCCATTGAAAACAATGATCCTATGCCCACTCCCAACTTTGAATTCCCTGTGTTCGAAGCTGAGGAAGAGGATGTTGAAGAGATTCCTGATGAAATTTCTCGGTTGCTTGAGCACGAGGAGAAGGTTATTCAGCCTCATGGAAAGTCTATAGAGATAGTCAACTTGGGTTCTAAAGATGATAAGAAAGAAGTCAAAGTTGGAGCATTGCATGGTCCTGATGTTAAGAAGAGGATTGTAGAGCTTCTTAGAGAGTATGTTGATGTGTTTTCTTGGTCTTATCAAGACATGCCAGGTCTTGATACTGATATTGTGGAGCATAGATTGCCGCTGAAGCCTGAATGTCCACCTGTGAAGCAAAAGTTGAGAAGAACGCATCCTGATATGGAAGTAAAGATCAAAGAGGAGGTTCAAAAGCAGATTGATGCAGGTTTTCTTGTGACATCTAATTATCCTCAATGGGTGGCCAATATTGTGCTTGTTCCAAAGAAAGACGGAAAAGTCCGAATGTGTGTTGATTATAGAGATTTGAATAAAGCCAGTCCAAAAGATGATTTTCCATTACCACACATTGATGTGTTGGTAGATATTACGGTTAAGTTGGATGTGTTCTTTTTTATGGACGGATTTTCCGATTATAATCAAATAAAGATGGCACCCGAGGACATGGAAAAGACCACATTTATTACACCATGGGGAACATTCTGCTACAGAGTGATGCCCTTTGGATTGAAGAATACTGGTGCGACATACCAAAAAGCTATGACCACACTTTTCCATGATATGATGCACAAAGAAATTGAGGTGTATGTTGACGATATGATCGCTAAGTCGAGGACTGAAGAGGATCATGTTGAACATTTGTTGAAGTTGTTTCAGAGATTAAGGAAGTTTAAGCTTCGTTTGAATTCGAACAAGTGCACGTTTGGTGTACGTTCTGGAAAGTTGTTAGGTTTCATTGTCAGCCAAAGAGGCATTGAACTTGATCCTGATAAAGTGAAAGCTATTCGGGAAATGCCTGCTCCAAGAACTGAAAAGAAAGTAAGAGGATTCTTGGGTCGTTTGAATTATATTTCGAGGTTTATCTCTCATATGACTGCCACATGTGCTCCGATCTTCAAGTTGCTTCGGAAAGACAAAGGTTGTGTCTGGAAAGATGATTGTCAGAAGGCGTTTGAAAGTATTAAAGAATATCTACTTGAACCTCTTATTTTGTCTCCTCCGGTGGAAGGTAGAACGTTGATCATGTACTTGACTGTGTTGGAAGATTCCATGGGTTGTGTGCTTGGTCAGCAAGATGAATCTGGAAGAAAAGAATATGCAATTTACAAATTGAGTAAGAAAATCACTGATTGTGAGTCTCGGTACTCCATGCTTGAAAAAACTTGTTCTGCCCTGGCTTGGGCTGCAAAGCGTCTTCGCCAGTATATGTTGAATCATATAATTTGGTTGATCTCTAAAATGGATCCGATCAAGTATATATTGGAAAAGCCTTCTTTGATTAGGAGGATTGCTCGTTGGAAAATGTTATTGTCAGAATATGATATTGAGTACCGAGCTCAAAAAGCTATAAAAGGTAGTATCTTGGCTGACCATTTGGCACATCAACCGATTGATGATTACCAGCCTATCAAGTTTGATTTTCCAGATGAGGATGTGATGTACTTGAAAATGAAAGATTGTGATGAACCTTTGATTGAGGAAGGGCCGAAGCCTAGATCTCGATGGGGTTTAGTTTTTGATGGTGCTGTGAATTCACGCGGAAGAGGAATTGGGGCAATGATCATTACTCCCCATGGTTCACATATTCCTTTTGCTGTAAGGTTGACTTTTCCTTGTACCAATAATGAAGCTGAGTATGAAGCATGTATTATGGGTCTTGAGGAAGCTATTGATATGAGGATTAAGCATCTTGATGTGTATGGAGATTCTGCCTTGGTAATCAATCAGATCAAGGGTAAGTGGGTAACTCATCAACTCCATTTGATCCCTTATAGAGATTATGATAGGAGGATATCAACTCTTTTCTCATCCCTCCACTCACAGTTTACAAACCATTTTCAAACCAAAAGCAGTAAATTTTTCAAAGGTCTCCCGTGGAGTACCACGGACATTTTGGGTGCGTAAAACCTTCCCATTGTGTAACCTATCCCTTTACCTGTTTCTCTGTTGTGTTTCTTTAGCTTTTTGCTTTTAGATTCATTAGGATTTATTCGCTCTTTTTCCTTTTCTTCTTGGAATAAATTAAAAGCGCGGTGGCGACTCTATTTACTTTGAGTTAAGTTAACCAATAGCTTACACTCATGTTTTTTACCGCTACAGTTGGAAGTTCACAAGATTGAAGAATTTTGAGCCAATTGCAAACTTGCCATTTTTGGAAATGACTTGAAATGCAAACTTTCCATTTTGGGAAAGATTTTCAACCTCCTTTTTCATGACCAAAAATGCTTCAAATGAAAAATTCTTGGGCATGAAAGTTGTAGATTAGGTCTTTCCCTTTTCAAAAAGTACAAGAACATGTCTTGATTCATTATAGAACTCAAGATATGGCCTTTCAAAGTTGGCAAAAATCTCATAATTTTCATGTTCATGTCAAAGAGGGGATTTTGCAATTTCACTTGCCAAGCATTCTATTGACCTCTAATCAACTTCTATGCATCATAACATGTCAAAAAAACCTCAAGAGATCAGAATTTTCCTTTGAACCTAGGGTTTTGGTGGCTTGATTCACAAGAAACATCAAATAGGGAAATTTGCATAAACCATGAGAACACTTGATCCAAGCCATCCAGCTGCATTCTCTTGATCAAAAGGCCATCCTTGATGCAAGCTGAAGCCAGACACCCCTTCAAACAAGCTTTGACCCGTGTCATGCTTCAAGTACACATAACCTTGACTTTTTGCAACTTGGCCCATACCAATCAAGATGTGCCACCACCCACTTTCTGAGCAATCCCATTGGTTTATACAAACATCATGGATCACAAAACAGAGAACACACAAGGCTGAAACCTCCCACAAGCTGAGAATCACAAAAACTTGCAAAAAACCTCCTCTCTTAGAATCTCTCATTATAACCATTCAAACTCAAAAACTTCCTTCACCATTCAATCACTCATGTCATAAGGAACACAAACCACCCTTCATTTTGCCCAAAAAGCCTCTGAATCATAAACACAATTTATCACCTCTCAGAACTGGAACTCACACATGAGGCCATTTAAACTCTTGCAAAGCTTCTCAATAGCCTCAGGGGACTCAAAGGGGTTGGATTTCACAAAGGAGGAGCTCTGAAAATACATATTTGCAGTTCATCATCTCAGGTAGTCATCTCAAATCATTTTTCCAGAACTTGTTTTTTATGTTGCAATATGAAAGAACATGTTGTCCTGATCACAATGAGCTTTGAATGATGAAAAATGGTTGAGAGATGAGTGTGTATGCTTCTTCTGAAATTTTATCCGTTTTCATGTTCTTGTTCGATTCTTGATTTTGATGCATGATAAATGAATTTTGGGGTTAGATTCTTGTTTAGGGATGTTGGTTGATTCATTATGGAGATTTTGGGGGCTTGGGTGGTGTTTTGAGCAAGCTCAGGTGAGAGACACGCCGGAGAAGACGACCGAAGTTCTTCTCCGGCCACCTGAGTTTAATTAGGGCTAATCCCATTAATTAGCCAGGTTTAAATTAGGACCCTTAGATTGGTTTTACCCGCGCGTGTGGACGGCCCAGATTGATCCATTAACCCTAATTTTAATTAATTAGTTTTAATTAGGTTTAATTAATTTTAAAATCTCAGATTAAACCTCAGCCTTTGGATAGCACGCCAGTCAACATTTCCATCCCCAGTTTGAATCCTGGCCCTTGGATCTGCATACTTCCATTTTATTTTATTTTTATTTCATTTTCTTTGAATTTTCTTTCTCATTTTATTTAAAATAGCAAAACTTATTCAAAAAATATGAAACTTTGCATTCTGACTTTAAATATTTTTCTCAACCAGAAAACATTTTTTATTTTATTTTTTGCATTAAAAAAGAATTTTAAAAATATTTAAATGTTATTTTTAATTAATTAAAGTATTTTAATTAATTAAAAATACATTTAGGTTTCTAAAAATCACCAAAACAATCATGAACCATTCCAATGTATTTAGAAACATTTTCAAACTCTTCATACAAATTTATTTTTAGGTTTGATCATAGTTTCCCAATTTTCTTTGAATTAAGGGTCTTTAAAATCACAATTTTTAACCCTAGCTTTGAAAAATCATTTATGCCTAACCAAGAAGAGTTTGAACTTGATTCTTTTTGCATTGTTTCACATATTGCATGTAGTTTCTAGATTATTATCCTCATGATTTTATCTTGCATTTTCAAATTTATTTGCATTTTTCCTTTTGAATCACCCAAAAACCCTAGCAAACTTAGGAAAATCATAACTTTCAATAGGATAGGCTTCTGACCTTCTCCTTTGGGGCTTGACCTAATATAGGTTTAGGGTCTGTTTGAATTTGATTTCAATTTTTTATCATGTTGCATGCTTCTGTTTTGGTCATTTGCATCACACATGTTCATAAAACCCTAATTTCTCATGTTCATTTGCATTCATCTTGCATATTCATCATCACATGAACTTGCCATGACATTTTAAGAATTCATATGTCATATTAGACATCTTAGGACATGTTAGAACATTTCTTGATCATTTCTTCATTCATTTTCCATGTCTTGCATTCATTTCATTCCATAAACATCCATGTGTTTTCAAGCTTCCAAGCACACTTTCATAACATCTCATCCTTGTATGATCATTCATATGAACATTGTATGACATTACATCATATCATATGTCATTTGCATTTCATAAACACTTCTGACTTTGGTCTTTTCATCTCATTTCATCTCATTTCAATTCATTTCTTTATGCTTTATATCTTATGCATTCATACTAACCATTTCAGGAACTTTTGGTAAGTTATTTGTGAGAAGTGGATTTGCCTTCACTTCTCACTTCTTATTATCTCATTCATATGCATTTTACTTGTCTTTGAAGTGAATTTGATTCACTTGTGTTCCATCCTTCTCACTTTCTTCCTTTAAGTTACTTATCTTCTTAGGAAGTAAGTAACTTATTCCTCTGTTTCCTCCTCCTTTCATCTGCTTCTTCCATTGGTGGCTTCCTTGAATATTCCTTCTCTTAAGCCTCACAAACCATAGGATGCCTTAGAATGATAACTTTTAGGGTTGTGTATAGTCCCCCTTAGCTTTTTACCTTTGAGTCTCCTTGAGTCTCTCTTCTCATCTCAATAATCAGAGACTAAACTCTTAAAGTTTTAGGACTTTGGAATTAGGGTTATGCCTGCATCCTTCTCTTAGGATGGAGCATATCACTTTAATCCTAAGTGTTAAACCTTTAATTTGTTTAAACCTCTTAATCAAATCATATTAATAATCACTAAGACTTTATCTTGTAAATTGGGCCTTACATTAGGGTTCTAACTCTTCCTTATGGTTAAGAGGGACTAACCCTAGTGTTTAATGGACAAGTCCCCCTCAAGTTGTCTTAAAAACCATTGTCGCTCCCCGGATTTCCATCCTGGTACAAATGCGAAAGTGGCGCGGAAAGAGGTTAGAGTCGCCAGCCAGGCATTTTTATCCCGAAGGAACGGGAATGGTAATGCTGCACAAACCAGAAGAAAGAAGAGGAAGGACACGGGTCCTGCGAAACAAAGAGACTGAGTTCAGGAGTCGGTTACGACCTGGGAAGGTATTAGCACCCCAGATCATCTTCCGTACCCGACGGGATCCACGCTTGCAAAGAAATCTGTTTCAAAGGGTGAAGAAATGAAAGCTGCTGTGAAACAAAATGGAACTGAACTGGAAAAGGAACTGAGAAAGAAAACAAAGAGAAAAAATGTAGGGAAAATAAAGATTGTGCTCGAACGGGCCCTACCCCGCTGCCTACGTACCTCATTTGGACAATGAGGATCAGAGTCGCCGTAGTTCCCCTAACTAGGGGTGGAAAAGATTGCTTGTGAATTAAGGCTTGAACTTCCTATGTCAATGCTCAGGTGTTGCAGGCTCGGACGACGAGTGCGTTACCGTCTTGCAAAATGACAAGTAGTAGCAAGTTCGTACGTAAGGAGTGAGTGGGATGAGAAAAGAAGTCCCGAAGGAGAGACGCTTATTGTTTGTCCAGTGTTTTTTAGAAGCATTTTATGAGTGTGTCACAAGGAAGTGAACTCAAGCTCTGTTCCATGGAATGTGCACTTGTCACTACATTCCAAGATGGAATAATAGAACAAGCATACTCAAGTAAGGAGAAGATCCCCAAAACTTGAATCCAGAGATTAGGGCTTAGGCTCACTAACTCATTAAACTTATTAAGTGTTTTTGTATTTTTGATGAAGAAATGTTTTTTATGGTTTTCTTGGTGAAGATGATATCCTGATCAGACTTGTGCATCACAAGACAAGCTTGTATTATCCCAAGATGGGAAGACTACAAGTGTCTCATGGAATAAGGCTATTGCTCAAGATATCACTTCAATCCTTATTAAATGTCTTTTTGGGGTTTTGAGATGAGAAGAGAAGAAGAACAAAAAGATCACAAAGGTAAAAGTCTAATGGGGGACTAATGAATCCTAATTGTTATCATGCAAGGTAATCCTAAGTTAGTGAGGTTTACTATCCTAAAGGAAGAGAAGAAAGAAGAAAAGAAAGAGAAGAATGAAGAAGAGAAGAGAAGAGGGAGGAAGTAAGGCCTAAGCCCCAACAATCACAATAATAGTATCAATGAAAAGAGAAGAGATAAGACTTGGAGATGTGGGAATCACATCCACACCTATCACTTACCAAAGCCCCTGAAATGGTTAGTCACATAAGAACAAATTCATCACAAAATAAACATAATGTCAAACCAAAGTCACACAACCAGAAGTGGAGTCTTAATCACAAATGCCAAATGCAAATTCAAAGCATAAGAATGAGAAAAGAACTACACAACTCAACATGAAGCATTATGAATCACCATGACAAAACAAAATAAACATGAGAGAATACAAAGCAAAATAGTCAAAGAAACATCACAAAAAGAACCCTAACATGTTAAGAAAGTGCCTAAGGATCGTGTAAGATGAAGAGAAGAAGCACACAAAGTCAAGTATTTACATCATGAGAAGTAAAGAAGCAAAGGAAGTGAAGTGAGCATGCATAAGAGTGAATGAACTACAAAAGCAACCAAACACAAACTTTCTCAAGGCACAAGCATCAACTCAAGACCAGAGGGGTATCCACAACCTAGGAAGGCTCTAAACAACTTAAAAAAGTTGGCACAAGTGCCCTTCTAACCTAAGGAGTGACCATATGACCCAAAAGAAGCAAAAGGGAATAAGTGAGGAACAAAAATTCAAATCAATTCAAGTATACATCCAAAAATTCCACAAACTTGCACAAATGATCTTCAATCATACCATATCAACATACGAAAAAGAGAGGATCAAAATCAGAAGCTTAGCCATTCAAATAAGAGTTCAAACATGGATTAGGGTTAGAAGGCTTCATGCACAAGTTAGAGACCAAAATCAATTAGGCAAACTTCTAAAAAATCAGAACAAAAATCAACAACAAACTACATCTCATCATGAATCCAGAGCAAAAAGAATCATCTTAAAATTCACATTAGTGTTCAAGATAGAAAATGAATAAGGCAACATGCTTCAAAATGAAATAAAAAAAAATTAATAAAAAGAGACAATTAATTTCTACGTGGCAATTAAAAATAAATAAAAAATAAAAATGCCAAAAATTAAAGAAAACTAAAAGAATCATTCCTGAATTTTTTTATAATTTTTGTGAACTTATATCTATTTTTAAAAATTAAAAATCAAACTAGAAAATAAAAAGAAATAAAATAAAGAAATAAGGAGGCTGGGTGCAAATAGCAAGCAATTCAATTCATTTTAATTGGGCTTACAAAGTCAGGGGGTGAATAGCAAGGGAGGTCCACTCAGTCTACGCAGGCTCACAACAATTATTATGGAAAATCAATAAAAATTGGAAAAACACAGGCCAATGGATTGATCTCATGCACAGGATAGAGTCAATAAACCAAACAAAGTCAACAGATCAAGCAATGTTAGGGCATGCACATGATAGTTAAGGTGAACTGGCTTACATCAGGCATTATTATGCAAAACAGAAACACGTGAGGGATACCCTCTCTTTTTAATGTGTTGGCATCTCTTCATCCGTCCAGATCAAAACACAAACGACCAGGATTTCATCTTCTCCAATCACCTGCAATCAACATTTCCAGAATCCGGTGATGGAGCCCTAGCTCCGGTCACCGGGAAACTCATACGCAAGAACAAAAGTTCACAAAAATAAACCAAAAGCTCTAGATCCACTCAGTTCAACATGGAGAGCATGAATATGACATCAAAAATCACAATAGATCAACAAGCAATGCAGATCGAACACAAACATTTTCATACTTCAAACTGATATTCAACATATCTCACTCAATAGTCATGCATTTCCAATTCCAAGCACATCAACATCATCAGTGTAATAAGTAGATTACAAAGCACACAACTAAAACAATTTCTAGATCCACGAATTTGGAGCTAACCTGAAACTTGCAGAACTCAAATTAGATCTAGAAACTCCTTCTCCAGCTGCTGATCAACCTCTTCTACCCTATCCTTGCAAAATAAATGCAAGAGAGAGCTTGGATTACCCTAGATCTTGAATTTCAAACTGAACTGCACCACTCTTGCACTTGATGAAATCTGAGGATTCAGCTCTAATCAATGGTTGATTGATGATCCTTAGAGCTCAAGGATGAATAATATGAAGTTTGTTTGGTGAATGAGTGAGAGAATCAGAGGATTCGAAGAGAAATGCAAGAGAAGCCAAAACTTGAGAGTGATGAAATTATGATGAATCTGAGCACAAAGTAAACCCTAGCTGCTTATATATGATGTTAAATGATCACTGATGAAAAATAAGAGGGAATGCACGTGAGGAATGAGTGGGAGAAAGAATTTGCAAAATTGGCAAGAGTGAGGTGAGGGAGTGAATTGCTCGTGCTCTTCATCCTTCCTTGCACATGCTGAACTCTCATCCAGCCCTTGATTCATAAGTGAACTTATCCTGGCCATTGGATGATTGCATCATGCTTTTTGAATGTTCATGCACTTTTTGCATTTTATGAAATATTCACTTCCCATGCACGAATTTGAAGTTCTTTCTTGATCCAAATGCCTTTCATGTGATGCCTTGTGGTATTGTGATCTCAATTTGTCCATAAGTCATCTTGGAATTGAGCTATATGAGTTTTTGCATTGGGTGGAAACTTGGAATTCATGGTATGCCCTAAAATTCAAGCAACTTTCGAAGGCCATATCTCATGATCCATGAGGGCTATGAAAATGTACTTGTACTTTATGAAAATGGGAGAACCTACCCTAAAAGTTTCATGTTTGATGGCAATTCATTTGAAGCCTTTTTCACCAAGTTATGTGTCTTTGAAAATTAGGGCAAAAAGTTGCTAAAAATGGCAAATTCCATGACCAACCACATGCCAAAAATGGAAAACTCCTCAAAACCTTTTGATTATTGATCTTTGACCTTGCCAAACCTCTTCTAAGGTTATAAGAACATCCCTTGACTTGAAAAATAGGGTTGGACCCTTTGAAATCTCATAGTTGACTTCTAGAATGCACAGTTTACCAATTTCTTCTTTTACAAGCAACTGATGAAATACCTGACTTCCACAAGGAGTTTTCTCACCAAATTTCATCCCTAGGATCCTCTTATCATATGAAAGACTTTTCCCAAATGAAATGGCCAAAGTCACAAAGTCTTCATGCTTGAAATTCAAACCCTAATTTGGGATCATTGTGTAGGAGCTTGCCCTAGCTTGAATTCCCTGATGATCTCCCAACCTCTTGGGCTTTTGTGACTAATCTTGAACTTGTGAATGCAATGTAGATACCTCATAAGACTTGGACAAAGTTATTGGGCCTTTTGTTATAGCTTGTGATACTTCAAATCCCTCCACAGATGACCATATGCCTAATGCTAGGTCATGAGAATGCTATGCCTCATCTTTCCATGCAAAGATGCCAAGGATATGATATGCTTATGATGATTATGGTATGATGATGATGCTTAAAAATAAGAGGGCAAATTTGGGGTGTTACAGCTGCCTCTATTCAAACAACTGTTAATGTGAAAAGGACGGTAGCACGGGCTATCGACCGTTCAAGATGAACTATGGTTGAATACCAAGAAAACCTGAAATTTGCACTCTAATGGAGAATGCAAGAACTGGGAAATAAAACCAACCGAATGACGCTTTGGTGACTGAAATAAAGAAAAAAAAACAGACGAGCTCCTTCCAAGTTGAAACTGTTATTTTGGATAAGAATACTTTGACAGGCGAGTCTTCTTCGAACAATCCTGTTACGCCAGGAACTGGATATACGGGCCCTCTTACACTTTGCAAAATATATGACTTGAAACAGACGAATCTCCTTCGGATAAACCTGTACGCCAGGACCGGTGATACACTTAAGTCTGTGGGATAGACATGCATAATCAAGGTAGACGAACCCTCCTCATATATTCTCCGTGGATATATGGTCTAAGACAGACGAGCCTTCTTCGAGAAAACCTGTTACGCCAGGTGCAACAATAATAAGCGGTGCTAGAGACAGACGAACCTCCTTCAGATAAACCTGTTACGCTAGGACCGGTAACCATTTTGACATTTAATCCCACCATTAGGACTTCAAACCTCTTCAACACAGACGAGTATTGGATGATCATCAAGAGAAGAGTTGTGATGCTGAATCTGGAAGTCCCGACACAACTCTTCCATCATCTTGTTATTCAAGTTAGAACCATTATCAGTAATGATTCTTTCGGGCACTCCGTATCTGCAAATAATGTCTCTCTTTAAAAACCTGGCTACCACTTGACGAGTGACATTGGCATAAGACGTTGCTTCAATCCACTTAGTGAAGTAATCGATCGCAACCAAAATGAAACGATGACCATTCGAAGCAGTAGGCTCTATTTTCTCGATCATGTCAATGCCCCACATAGAAAAGGGCCAAGGAGATGACATGACATTGAGCGGGCTGGGAGGAACATGCACCTTGTCTACATAAATCTGAAACTTGTGGCACTTACGGGCGTATGAACAACAGTCTGCATCCATTGTCATCCAATAATACCCCGATCTCAACAACTTCTTAGCCATGGCATGCCCTCCTGCATGAGTACCGAAAGATCCCTCGTGGACTTCCTGCATTAACAGGCTTGCTTCGTGTCTATCCACACATCTGAGCAAGACCATGTCAAAGTTCCTCTTATACAAAACCCCATCTGTATTCAAGAAGAAACTAGCAGCAAGTCGTCTTAAGGTCTTCTTGTCGTTGGATGATGCCCCAGCTGGGTACTCATGCTTTTCCAGGAAGAGCTTGATATCAAAGTACCAAGGTTTCTCATAAGACACGGCGTCTACAGAGAAAGCATAAGATGGTGCGTCAAGCCTGGAAATGTCAATCCTGGGCACATAATTCCAATACAAGACTTTGATGGACGAAGAAAGAGTAGCCAATGCATCGGCAAATTGATTCTCATCTCGTGGTATATACTAAAGCTTAACCGTTGTGAAGAACGTTAACAGTCTTCTGGCATAATCCCTATAAGGAATTAAGTGTTCTTGATGTGTATACCACTTGCCGGTAACCTGATTGATAACGAGGGCTGAATCTCCGAATATATCGAGGGTCTAAATCTGAAGATTAATAGCCTCCTCTATTCCCATTATGCATGCCTCTTATTCCGCTTCATTGTTGGTGCAGCCAAAAGTAATTATGGCAGCGAAGGGAAAGTGAACACCTTCAGGAGTGACAAGAACAACACCAATTCCACGTCCGTTGATATTGACTGCCCCATCAAACATCAACTTCCATTTGGATTCAGGGTCTGGCCCCTCCTTCGGAAGTGGTTCCTCATAATCATTTGCTTTGAGGTACATGATGTCCTCATCAGGGAAATCAAACTTCATTGGCTGATAGTCATCTTTAAGAGGTTGTTGTGCAAGGTAATCTGACAATACACTTCCTTTGATGGCTTTCTGGGAAGTATAATGTATGTCGTACTCTGTTAGGATCATTTTCCACCTTGCAACTCTTTCAGTTAACGCTGGTTTCTCAAAGATATACTTGACAGGATCCATTTTTGAGATTAGCAGTGTGGTATGGGTCAACATATACTGTCTCAGTCGGCGAGCAGCCCATACCAAAGCGCAACAAGTTTTCTCGAGCAGTGAGTAACGAGATTCACAGTCGGTAATCGTTTTGCTAAGGTAATAAATAGCGTACTCTTTTCGACCAGGCTCGTCATGTTGGCCTAGAACACACCCCATCGACCCTTCTAGCACATTCAAGTACATGATAAGTGGCCATCCTGGAACTGGAGGCATTAGAATCGGAGGTGTCTGCAAATATTCTTTTATCTTTTCAAAGGCTCTTTGACAATTCTCATTCCACCTGACCGTTTGCTCTTTTCTTAGCAATTTGAATATTGGCTCGCACGTGGCAGTTAAATGAGATATGAACCGTGACATGTAGTTCAACCTCCCTAAAAACCCGCGCACTTCTTTTTCTATTTTCGGTGCAGGCATATCTTGTATTGCTTTTACTTTTGCAGGATCCACCTTGATTCCCTTTTGGCTAACAATAAAACCCAGTAGCTTTCCGGAACGCACTCCAAAAGTGCACTTGTTTGGATTCAACCTCAACTTATACTTTATCAGTCTATCAAACAGCTTCTTGAGATTGACCAGATGCTTTTCTTCGTCTCGGGACTTAGCAATCATGTCTTCCACATAGCATTCAATCTCCTTGTGTATCATGTCGTGGAACAATGTGACCATAGCCCGCTGATACGTTGCCCGGACGTTCTTCAAACCAAAGGGCATCACCTTGTAGCAGAATGTACCCCACGGGGTAATGAACGTTGTTTTCTCCATGTCCTCCGGTGCCATCTTAATCTGATTATACCCGGAGAAGCCATCCATGAAGGAAAATACCGAGAATTGAGCGGTGTTATCTACCAGCACATCAATGTGAGGTAATGGGAAGTCATCTTTTGGACTTGCTCTGTTTAGATCTCGGTAATCAACGCACATCCGAACTTTGTCGTCTTTCTTTGGTACAGGCACAATATTAAATACCCAAGGTGGGTAACTAGTTACGGCAAGGAATCTGGCATCCCACTGCTTCTGAACTTCCTCCTTGATCTTCATCGCCATGTCAGGACGAGTTCTTCTCAACTTTTGTTTCACAGGAGGACATTCTTCTCTCAATGGTAGCTTATGCACAACAATGTCAGTATCTAGCCCTGGCATATCTTGATATGACCAGGCGAAGATATCCACATACTCACGTAGCATACCAATCAACTCTTTCTTTACCTCGGCCTGCAAACTGGCCCCAATCTTTATCTCTTTCTTCACATCTTCAGTTCCGATGCTGATGATCTCTATCTCTTCCTGATGAGGCTGAATGACCCTTTCCTCTTGTTTCAACAACCTGACCAATTCTTCGAGGAGTTCACAGTCTTCCTCAACCCCTTCATCAGCTTGGTAGATATGATTGTCAAAGTCATGCATGGTCATAGCAGGAACGTTATCACTAAAATCCGGATGATCAACATTGCACAGATGATTTGCTTATTTCAGAATTTGTTTTTTTCTCAAAAGAGACGCAAACACACAAACAAAAGAAAAACACATTGCCATTTATTTTATTTTTTTGTGAAAAATTTAAAACGAAAGAAAGAGAACACAATTTGCTTGAAAAAATGTCCTTTATTTCATGGTAAAATATAAATGCATTAAAAGCATGGTGGCCCTACAAATGGATCCGTGCACCTTGGGCAGAGTGCAGGATTGACAATGCAGCATGATAAAAAGGGAAACAAGTAAATTACTTTGGTTGCAAGGTAACTTGAACGATGTCTTCAGCAGACCAGTTCTTGAGCTCCTCCCCTGGTGCACACGGGTGAATCTAATTATCCCAGTTGTAGTCACTGTCTCCATCTTCACTTGTTGCACAGATGTGGTTGCGATCGAGCATCCCGACACTTGTGAAAGTTATGGCTTTACCACTCTAAGGTCAGTTGGACCCACCAGGCTGATAACCAAGCCCAGACTTGTCATCCTTCTTCTCTAATTCCAGTAACTTGCCCCAACCCTGGGCGCTTCCCGATTGAACCACTTCCTTGGCCTGCTTGTAGGAGTGAATGGAGGTACCTTCTTTCTCACTGTTCCTCTCTACCGGAGCCAAAATGCTGACATTAACCGCTTCGAAGGCCTGACACAATGTTTCATGGATCTCTCCGTCCATCTCTACATATTTGAAAGTTGATAGGTGGCTCACAAAGATATCTTCTTCCCCACACACAGTGATTACTTGACCATCAACCACGTACTTCAGCTTTTGATGCAAAGTGGAGGTTACTGCTCCTGCAGCATGGATCCAAGGACGTCCCAGCAAGCAACTATACGCAGGCTGAATATCCATGACGTAGAATGTGCTCTTGAATAATTGAGACCCTATCTTCACAGGTAACTCAACTTCTCCGAACACGGACCTTCTGGACCCATCAAAGGCTTTAACTATCAAATCACTGGGTCGCAAGACGATGCCATCGACTTTCAACTTCATTAAGGCTTTCTTAGGGAGTACATTAAGAGAAGAGCCTGTGTCAACCAGGACATGTGATAAAACAGCACCCCTACATTCCATGGTAATATGCAGTGCTTTGTTGTGATTGCGGCCTTCTGAAGTAAGGTCTCTATCTGTGAAGCCCAATCCATGGCTTGCATTCACACTGCCTACAACAGCCTCCAGTTGATTAACAGTTATCTCCTGAGGAACGTATGCCATCTGCAACACTTTCAGCAAGGCTTCTCTGTGAGCTGGTGAACACTCGGGTTCACCACACTCTGGTCAATTGTTACTGACTTACTCTCGACTTTCTGCCCTTCCACATACACATCTGAGCCATAATGCCATGGAATAGCTTTATCATCAGTATAAGGAACAGGCCTAGGAACAGTAATAGTAACAGGACTGACTTCTGGAGCATATATAGTCATAGGCTCCCTCCTGGCAGGTACTTCAGTTGGATCATAGTAGATTGTTATAGTGGACACACAATCACCTCCATTATCAACTTTATCAAACTGCAACGACCCCTCATCAATCAGATTCTGCAACCCTACCTTCAGGTCTTCACAGCCGTTCACTGAACTCAAACACTTTTCACAATCAGAACCACATCCCGGAAATACTTGTCCTTTTAACAACCTTTCTTTCACCACCAGTAGTGGAGTCTTCACTTCTTCTATGTTCAAAATCAAACTTAACTTTTCACCTCCGTCAACAGCATTGATTCTCGCCCCTCCATGATTTGGGATAGGGTTTGATGTAACATTAGGTGGTGGTGCGAAGTTAATCGCCTTTGAGTCGATCAAATCTTGAACTTTATGCTGTAGCGCCCTGCACTTCTCAATTGAGTGCCTGGGTACCCCTGAATGGAATGCGCATCTAGCATTGGCATCGTACCCCACTGGAAGCTCTCCAGGTGGAGGTGGTGCTAACGTCCTCAATTATATCAAGTTCAGGTCTAGCAACCTCTGCAGTAGTGCAGTATATGTCATGGGAATTGCTTCAAGCACCCTATTAGCCAGACGAGCTTGTCTCGGTTGATAAGGTCTTTGCTGATAATTGTTACGTTGTGACTGTTGTTGTTGTTGTTGCTGTTGTTGTTGAGTTTGTACCTGCTGCACAGGACTAGAAGGGATGGTGACAGCTGCCACTTGCTCATATGATCTTCTATATCCTCGGCCCCGTCCTCGGCCATACACAACATTGGTTTCACCTTCTCTCCTTCTCGGAGGTCCATTGAAAGTTTTTCTTACACCGCTCGAGCCACTCGCACCGGTGTCCTGAATCTTCCCCATTTTTAACAGAGTTTCGACCCTCTTGCTTGCTATTACTATATCATTGAACTTAGTAGCTGAACAAGATGCCAGTCTCTCGATAAACACCCCTTGCAATGTTCCCATGAACATATCAGCCATCTCATTCTCCAGCAAAGGTGGTTGTACTCTGGCAGTAAGCTAACGCCACCTTTGAGCATACTCCTTAAACCCCTCCTTAGCATTTTGAGACATGGTTTGCAGTTGAGTGCGATTTGGAGCCATTTCCAAATTGTACTGGTATTGCTTCACGAACGCCTCTGCCAAGTCCTTCCAGCTCTTAATGTTAACCCTACTCAGCTTCATATACCACTCCAAGGAAGCCCCCACCAGGCTATCCTGGAAGTAATACATCCATAGCTTCTCGTCGTCAGTATGGGCAGCAATTCTTCCTACAAAGGACTGGAGGTGAGTCTTTGGACACGCTGTGCCGTTGTACTTCTCGAAAGTAGGAACCTTGAACTTGTAAGGGATTCTAACCCCTGGAACCAAGCCCAAGTCAGTAATATCGAACCCCAGGGAGCTCTAAGATTAAATGGCCCTGATCTGCTCAGCCATCTCTTCAAACTTCCTATTCATTTCAGCCCCTTGGCCTTCCGTTTCGTCCAACAAAGTAAATTGTTCGTCTTGACCATCCATTTGTACATTGTTCAGTCCATCATTGATAATGGTGACCCCTGGCTGTGCCACAGGGATCTCAACTTGACGGGCGCCAGCAGCGTTGCGATTACCTCCATCAACAGCCCCATTGTTCCTGGCCTGACTATTTTCCACCATCTCACATAAACGTTCCTGATTCTGACCCATCCCTGCCATAAGGGTCATAAAATTGTCCATTCTCAATCTCAAGTCAGCTAAATCAGTCTACATTTGATCCATCACTCTTTCTCTGTTGACTCTTGTGGGATATCTGTGTACAATCGACTGTTCTCGAACCTTCCTGGGAGCTATAGTGCCTGAAACGACATAAACGTTAGAAACTGAAGAACTACCTGCAAAACAAACAAACACGTTATATGCATGCAATGTAACTATTCATGTTTCTAAGTTTTAGCATTTTTATGCCCCAGTTCTGGTATTTTCTCCAGATAACCACTTCGAGTATTAATTTTCAAACTTTCCC
Organism: Lathyrus aphaca; assembly: GCA_963966055.1. Taxonomy (NCBI): domain Eukaryota; kingdom Viridiplantae; phylum Streptophyta; class Magnoliopsida; order Fabales; family Fabaceae; genus Lathyrus; species Lathyrus aphaca. The sequence goes on from OZ014519.1 coordinate 220,215,773, forward strand.
TTTGAAGAGTGTTCAGATCTTAGCAGTATCAGACAAACAAGCTTTGCATATTCAGAAACGGTAATTTGCATATTAACACTGCATAATATGGATAACCCACTGCCGGCCAAAAGTTAGAGCACAAACAAATTCCCCGAAGGGTTACAAGTTAATACATGAAACAAAGACAAAAGATAAAGCAAGACTCCTACAACAAGTCTGTAGGTAATATGAACAACAATAAATAAAAAACTAAACTAAAGACCCAGGTTCTTCTGCAACTGCCTCTGTCCTATTCTTCTTCACACCTGTTCTCAGCTTGAGCTCTTCAATCTCCTTCAGTGCCTCCTCCAGGGCCATCTAGCTATGTGCCAACTATTGAGTCTTTTCCCTTCGTATGTTGTGGACTTGTTCCACTTCTTCTTTCTTGAAGGCCATCTGTACCTCGAAAAACTCTTCTTTTTCTTTATACTTCTTCTGCTCCTGTTCCCTTTGGCCTTGCAACCAAACAATGGATTGGTGAGCTTCTTTAAGAGTCTTCAAAGTCTTCTTATGCTCCGCTTCTCTTTTAGATTCCATCAGACCCAATCTCTGAAAGTGAGCTTCCCTTCCAGCAAACTCTTTCTCTTTAGCTTCCAAGGAGGCTTGCATCTTCTGTAGCTTTCCCTCTGCTTCATTTTTAGCCCGGTTGGCAAGATGGTACAAGTTGACCATTTCAGCATTCTCTATCCGGAATTCATGTAGCTGAGCTTCCAGTTTCTTATATTCTTCAAGAGAGACAGTACTCTGGCATGACACTTCTTTGGGATATAATGGAGCTTCCACTGAGAATGGCATGAGCACTTCCTTTGCACGTTTCTGCAACCATGTAGCAAAAGGAGGATATGTCTTGGGATCTGCTCTGCCAAAGTCCTTCTTACCTTTCCTTACCCTGTGAGCCCAAGCCTGAGATGCTTGTATAACTAACTCTTTGTTTCCCTCCACAGGAAAATACAAAGACTCAGCAAATTCTTCCATATTTGGTGGATCTCTCAGAGGATAACCAAATTGCTTCCTGGCTAATGTTGGATGATAACTGATCACACACTTTCTTCCTAGCAAAGGTACTCCAGTAAATCTTCCACAACTAACCAACAACTTCCTTCCCAGTAGATCTCTGTCATATCCCCAAGCTATGTCCTCAGAAGTTAGTCCCATCAGCCTCCTAGACCACCTTCATTCATCTCTCATCTCCTTGAAAGAGCCTAACTTTGGCAATTGCCTAGAAAACCACTCAGCAAATAATGAAGCACAACAGCCCACTGGTCCACCTCTGCCTTTCTCATTCCGGTAATGAACATTGTAGTAGAAATCTCCCAACAGAGTTGGCACAGGATTTCCTTTAGCAAATATGGAGACCACTTCCAAGCTCACAAACTCTTTTTCTCCCGGGAAAAGACTAGATCCATACACCATCAAAGCCAGCACAGCATCAAAGTCTCCCCATTTACCCTCTTTGGCATACTCTTCAGCCTCTGGTATAAGCACATTCCAAGTAAGTCCTCTGCCTTCACTGTCCTTCAAAGCCTTCTTAACCTTAGCAACTGGTAAACGACCGACTTTGGCTATGTCTTCTTCCTTGAGAACCACCTCAGACCCATAGTACGGCAAAGTATCTCTGATGGGAATACCCAAAATGCTGGAAATCTCCTCCAAGGTAGGAGCCAAGATGTAATCTGGAAATACAAAACACCGCAGCAATGGATCATAAAACTGAAGCACAGTGTGCAAGCTATCCTTCTGGTCTGCAGTAGGTTTGTCCATGTACTTCAATATCTGACCATACCTCTTTCTGAGATTCCCCAAGACTTGGTCATTCATCATCCCTGCTAATTTCTGAACACTCTTGACTTCAGGTTGGAGAAAAGTATAATGAACATTCTTTTTCCTTGTGATTCTCTTAACTTCTGCCATCTGGAGAGCTTATAATTACCAGAACTGGGTGCTAACTGTGAACAATAACCTGAAAAATGGAAACACAAATAGTTAATGCAAGAATGATGCAATGCAGGCATATGATTAATCTGGGACCATCTGAATACTGGACACTGAATATAAGGACCCTCTGAACCACTGAAAACCAAGATCCTTTGAGCCATATCCCTCTGATAGAAACTCTCAGAACCATAACACCAAGAAAACCAGAACCATAAGGACCAAATCTCAACAAGGACCACACTGATAATGAGGATATGTAGAGGCCGAGGGTTCCTGCAAACCTGTAAACCCCTCCCAATCTCACTGGTATGCTCCGGGTCAAACATCACGGACTCTCAAAGCCGAATAGCAATAATACTTTCACCATTTCCGAGAAATGGCTCATGACCAGATCAGGGAATCGGTTTGGTATTATATACTACGCAGGGAGGCCTCAGCTGAGTCCGGGAAAACAAGGTCATCCTATGTAAGTCCCAAGTGGGCCCTCGGATGCAAATGGGTTTGCCACAAAATGTGGTCTGCCACTGTCATCACTAGAGAGGGATATTTCCACAAGGTTCTCAATGATCGGTCCCCAGCTACACATAGCTGTCAAGGTTATGAAATGAAAGAGGAAGATCCCCAAATCAAGACATTTCCAAGACGGTCGCAAATCTGGGCATGGAACTCACTACTACCCCCATGACAAGATCTCATGAGGCCAAAGTGGAACCACTCTAAGTCCTAAGGTGCACTCGAGCCGTGGTAATGAGCTCATCTCTCAGAAACAGTATCACCCAAGCCCACCAAACAGAAAATCCAGTCCAGACAGTCCAGGATAATATATGATGCAGGAAATAAATACTGAAAACTGTAAATAAAGTTGTAAATAAAACTGTAAATAAACAACAGTAAAGATACATCACACAACAACAAGCAATCAACACCCAAAGAAACAGAAACATGCAAGCGCTAGGAGAGACTCTCAATGGAACCAGAGATTCTGGGTTCGATCCCCAGCAGAGTCGCCAGCTGTCGCTCCCCAGATTTCCATCCTGGTACAAACGAGAAAGTGGCGCGGAAAAAGGTTAGAGTCGCCAGCCATACATTTTTATCCCGGAGGAACGGGAATGGTAATGCTGCACAAACCAGAAGAAAGAAGAGGAAGGACACGGGTCCTGCGAACCAAAGAGACTGAGTTCGGGAGTCGGTTACGACCTGGGAAGGTATTAGCGCCCCAGATCGTCCGCCGTACCCGAAGGGATCCACGCTTGCAACGAAATCTTTTTCAAAGGGTGATGAAATGAAAGCTGCTGCGAAACAAAATGGAACTGAACCGGAAAAGGAATTGAGAAAGAAAACAAAGAGAAAAAATATAGGGAAAATAATGATTGTGCTCGAACGGGCCCTACCCCGCTGCCTACGTACCTCATCTGGACAATGAGGATCAGAGTCGTCGTAGTTCCCCTAACTAGGGGTGGAAAAGATTGCTTGTGAATTAAGGCTTGAACTGCCTATGTCAATGCTCAGGTGTTGCAGGCTCGGACGACGAGTGCGTTACCGTCTTGCAAAATGACAAGTAGTAGCAAGTTCGTATGTAAGGAGTGAGTGGGATGAGAAAAGAAGTCCCGAAGGAGAGACGCTTATTGTTTGTCCAGTGTTTTTTAGAAGCTTTTTATGAGTGTGTCACAAGGAAGTGAACTCAAGCTCTTTTCCATGGAATGTGCACTTGTCACTACATTCCAAGATGGAATAATAGAACAAGCATACTCAAGTAAGGAGAAGATCCCCAAAACTTGAATCTAGAGATTAGGGCTTAGGCTTACTAACTCATTAAACTTATTAAGTGTTTTTGTATATTTGACGAAGAAGTGTTTTTTATGGTTTTCTTGGTGAAGATGATATCCTGATAAGACTTGTGCATCACTAGACAAGCTTGTACTATCCCAAGATGGGAAGACTACAAGTGTCTCATGGAATAAGGCTATTACTCAAGATATCACTTCAATCCTTATTAAATGTATTTTTGGGGTTTTGAGATGAGAAGAGAAGAAGAACAAAAGGATCACAAAGATAAAAGTCTAATAGGGGACTAATGAATCCTAATTGTTATCATGCAAGGTAATCCTAAGTTAGTGAGGTTTACTATCCTAAAGGAAGAGAAGAAAGAAGAAAAGAAAGAGAAGAATGAAGAATAGAAGAGAAGAGGGAGGAAGTAAGGCCTAAGCCCCAACAATCACAATAATAGTATCAATGAAAAGAGAAGAGATAAGACTTGGAGATGTGGGAATCACATCCACACCTCTCACTTACCAAAGCCCCTGAAATGGTTAGTCACATAAGAACAAATGCATCACAAAATGAACATAATGTCAAACCAAAGTCACACAAACAGAAGTGGAGTCTTAATCACAAATGCCAAATGCAAATTTAAAGCATAAGAATGAGAAAAGAACTACACAACTCAACATGAAGCATTATGAATCACCATGACAAAACAAAATAAACATGAGAGAATACAAAGCAAAATAGTCAAAGCAACATCACAAAAACCAAGACCAGAACCCTAACATGTTAAGAAAGTGCCTAAGGATCGTGTAAAATGAAGAGAAGAAGCACACAAAGTCAAGTATTTACATCATGAGAAGTAAAGAAGCAAAGGAAGTGAAGTGAGCATGCATAAGAGTGAATGAACTCTCATCCAGCCCTTGATTCATAAGTGAACTTATCCTGGCCCTTGGATGATTGCATCATGCTTTTTGAATGTTCATGCACTTTTTGCATTTTATGAAATATTCACTTCCCATGCACGAATTTGAAGTTCTTTCTTGAGCCAAATGCCTTTCATGTGATGCCTTGTGGTATTGTGATCTCAATTTGTCCATAAGTCATCTTGGAATTGAGATATATGAGTTTTTGCATTTGGTGGAAACTTGGAATTCATGGCATGCCCTAAAATTCAAGCAACTTTCGAAGGCCATATCTCATGATCCATGAGGGCTATGAAAATGTACTTGTACTTTCTGAAAATGGGAGAACCTACCCTACAAGTTTCATGTTTGATGGAAATTCATTTGAAGCTTTTTTCACCAAGTTATGTGTCTTTGAAAATTAGGGCAAAAAGTTGCTAAAAATGGCAAATTCCATGACCAACCACATGCCAAAAATGGAAAACTCCTCAAAACCTTTTGATTCTTGATCTTTGACCTTGCCAAACCTCTTATAAGGTTATAAGAACATCCCTTGACTTGAAAAATAGGGTTGGACCCTTTGAAATCTCACAGTTGACTTCTAGAATGCACAGTTGACCAATTTCTTCTTTTACAAGCAACTGATGAAATACCTGACTTCCACAATGAGTTTTCTCACCAAATTTCATCCCTAGGATCCTCTTATCATATGAAAGACTTTTCCCAAATGAAATAGCCAAAGTCACAAAGTCTTCATGCTTGAAATTCAAACCCTAATTTGGGATCATTGTGTAGGAGCTTGCCCTAGCTTGAATTCCCTGATGATCTCTGATGGGCTAAAGACGTGTCTAATTATGTGTCTAACGGTATCTTAACTGCAAGTGCACAGCCTATCGAAGTAATATTTAAGATTATCGATCCACAGGGATTCTATGGTTACTTAGTGCTAGATGAACTTCTAGTTTAGCTAAGGCGAATGGTTGTCACGATTTTTTTTGTTGATTTTTAAGACTATTAAAGGCGGAATTAAATTTAAGTTTTAATAAAGTAATACTAAGGCGGTCGGTATGTAATTATACTAACTTAGGTGGGTCAATCTAACCTAGGCTTATAAAGGTGTTTACTTAATCTATTCGGTAGAGGTTACCAGTTTAAATACCCTCAACTCACACTCTCGTGGTCTTATATCAGATCTTATCCCTAAAGCCCTATGCCTGCTCTCGCTAGCCCATAAGTGTTTAGAGGTAATTTTTGGAAACTAAGTAATTCTAATTTATTTTAAAGCGCTCTCGCTGTGTTTAATTTAAATGCCTAACTTTAGCTATCTGGTTAAAACCTCACACTCTCGTGGTCTTGACCTAACCTAATACTCTTTTCTTACTCTCGTAACGAAAAGGTCTATTTCAATTAAAAAGTATCAGCCAGAATGTTAAGTGATTAATTATTTTTAGCCTATGGTTATGTTTTACCGGTTAAGTTTGTTCTAACTACATACCACCCTAAGGTGTTTAGCTACTCATCGATGTTGAACCAGACAGAGACAAAAAATTAAATAATAAAATACTCATGGCAGAAAAATAAATAAACATTATAAATAATTAAATTGCAATATAATAAAAAACCTGGTTAACAAATATTAGAGAAGACTCCTTCTTCCACAGACCGGAAAGCTTGGAGTTGGCGAAATCGAAAATAACAAAGGCTGAAGGTTTAGAAAAAAAATAAATGTATAACAATTTCCTGATGTTGGAAATTGTTATATGGCGGGTTTGGATACAATAAGAACGAAACAGAAAACTAAAAATAAAGCAGAAATAGAAAGGGTCGTAAAATAGTTCGGCAGAGCTTCCGCAGGAATTCGAATAAAAAAATGCTCTGTACATTGTTCATAGAACTTGTACTATTTATAGAATCCTTAATGGGCTGAATTTTTGGACCTTTGTTGCTTGGGCCTTGCTGATTTGGTGGAGGAAATGTAGGTACGTGGCAACAAAATAGGAGGAACAATCTTCACGTAGTGCTTTGACGTAGTCTGAGTCAAAAACCTAATTTTATCCTTGTCACGGTCGTGACAAGGTCTTCACGTTCATGTCATGTGGCTTTTTAGTGTCACGGTCGTGACCACTCTCTTACGGTCGTGATGGCTCATTTTGGGGTGTCACGGTCGTGACACCCTTGTGACGATCGTGACTGCAACAGAATATGCAGTTTTGCAGGCTTCTTCATTTCTTCATCTTTTTATGATTGATTTTGTTCCTTTTTCTCTTAATTCATGATTTAGCTCCATATAATGATGTACCTGCAAAATGGTAAGAAAAACTCGAGAAATCGAGTGTTAAAACGGTGATTATGCGATAAAACGTCAATGAAACCTAGCAATATAATCGATATGTTTTCTCGTTATCAAACTTCCCCAAACTTAAACCTTTGCTTGTCCTCAAGCAAATAGTCGGTTGAAAATCGGCGGACAAGATTTTATTCACGCATACTCATAACAAATCATACGATGGATCGTTTTGTCGGATAATCCGGTACTTTGATAGAACACTACCGATACACTAATGACACAAGCAACAAGCTATGTCGTCGACTTCCCGTTAAACGAAACAATCGGCAATTACTTTACGATTTCACCTAGAGTTTTTCGATCTTATTTCGCCCGGTTTCATTCTAGCGCAATCACATTAAGCCCTTTGCCTTAACACGCACGTAGTGGAGTAGCCGGTTAGCGACTTTGATCCTTTTTGAGCACGGGGTCTGGTACACGAGTGCGGTAACCCTACATATTTTTATCCGATTTGGAGGTTGTGGGGGATCGAGCCGTAGCACGCTCTACCGAGTTCAGAACCAGTACCTCTGAACCAACCCGCAATGGACTCCTTCTCATATTTCTCGTTTCTTATATGCGACCGTGTACTTTGGTGCAATTTCTTTTCATTTTGCATCGAGATATGAAGGATCATTATTGATTAGGCATCAAACGCTTATATTCATCGGCTCCCCACGTGGTTTGTGTTCAGACGGTGCTGACTGCTAGTATAAACTACTAGGGGTTACTTTTGAACTGAAACTAAAAGTGTACTCGTAATGGTAATCGGAATAGAATCGCTTAAGTAGGAAGTCAAAAGTGTCAAGATTGTATTGGTCTTGTTTAATCGTTCTCAGCTTCCTAATTACGATTTCGTAGGTAAGTCGGGTAATGCGAATAATTAAAGATTTTTTCGGGTATGGCTAAATAAACGGGGGAAATTCAAAACTAAAGAAAATATCATAAAGATTTTGCTCGCTTCATTAACTTACTAAAGGAAATACAACGGAATTGAAAATACAACGAAATGGAAAAATGCGAAAGGGAAAAATGCGGAAATGAAAGGTACCTCTCCCACACTATATTAGACATTGTCCTCAATGTTGTGATATAAATGCGGTAAAAGTACAGTACAAACGACAAAAACGAAAAACAAACATAAGTAAAACTAGATCTATGGCTGCTGAGGACCGCGGGGTCGGCGTCTGGTGCGGGAGCGGCGTCTGGAAGGAGTCGCTTCAGGATCAGAACCGGTGCTGGTGGTCCCAGTGATGTCGATACGCAAGGCTTCTAATTCGCTGAAAATCTCGCCAAACCTCTCATTAGTAGCTGCCTGGTTTGCTGCAATAGTGCCGAGTAAAGCATCGTACTGCTCCTTCTGCCAGCGCTCCAGTGCGGCGTTCATCTGGTTCTGCTGATGAATCGCACGGAGGACGTCCTCAAGAGTGAATTCCGGTGCAGGAGGCTGTCGGGTAGATGTCTCTGGTATATCCTGGATAGGCTCAGCTGCATCCATAGCGTCCTGCATCTCATCCGCAGGGAGATCTGCCTGATCATGGATAGGAGCGTGGTCGGCAGCATCTGGTAAAAGAAAGAGCCAGTTGGCTCGGCTGGATGGGTCGATACGGTCGCGGGACAGCAAAATGATATGGTGAAATATGGTGCCATGGACAACAGGGCTATACCTGCCATCCTCTCGCTGCGCAATCAGGTGAGCGGACCTGCAATAACTCTTGGTGAGGAATTCTGCGGCAAGGTGAGGCTGATTTGCGACCAAGTCACCAATTCCCAACTGAATGGCAAGGGTGGTGACAATGCCGCCTATGAAGAACGGGGTGGATCCTCTGTGTGCAATAGCCTGGATATGATAAAGCATGAAAGGGGCAGCGTTGATCGGCTCGTCATTAAGAGCGCAGTGTAAGAATAGAAGCTCCTTGGAATTGAGCTTATGGTTTCTTTCTCGAGCGAAGATGGTGTTGCAAATGACTCGGTGGAAATAGCGGATTGCCGGGTTGTGAATATGCGTAGAGTTGAGGCTTTGGAAGGCTGATGCACGGGTATTGGTTAAGTCGTGCCATAGAGTGAAGGCGGGTTCACTAAAATTATCGGGCACGCGGCGGTGAGCTTCAGTTCCGTGATCGAAGCCTAACAACTCGGCTATCCTGTCTTGCGAAAGGTTGAACTCTTGGCCATGCAATCTGAATTTTGCGAAACCGGTGAGCTGACTCTGAGAACCGGTACCGGTGATGTAACTAAATGAGCTTAAGAACTCCAGTGTAAGAAGCTCGAATGTTGGCTGAGGTTGACTGCAAAGATCCCACAGACCGACTTTTTGAAGCAGGTTCGTAACACTGGCAAGCATTCTGAGTTCCCTCAAACAGACAGTGTCGATGTAACGTGTAGGTTGCACACCGCGGTTTTGGAATCGGAGAAATCGTTCTCTCTGAGTTTCTCCAGCATCACCTTCTCTAAAAGTAATAGTATCCATTGCATGCAAGAGCTTAGAGTGAAGAATGAAGATTTTTGATGTTTTGTGAAAAAAATGGTAAAATGAAAGAAATATTGATTCGGGATAAATAATGGAGAGTGAGAATGTGATAGGTTGTGATAATGGGGGGTTAATGAGTTTAAAGTTGGTAATGGGGGGGTTACGGAGGCTATGGAGAAGATGGGTAGTTTTTAGGAAGTTATGGAGGAAGAAGAAGAAGAGGCACGAAGAGAAACAGTTCTGTTTCTCACGATTCCTGTAATAGGGGTTGTCACGGTCGTGACAGGGGTGCGACGGTCGTGACACGCTAAATGAGCGCGTCACGATCGTTAGAGGGGAGTGACGACCGTGAGGGCTTGCTTCGTTGAATAATTTCCAGAAAACACTTTCTCACCTATTTCACATAATTTATAATAATGTTTTTTTTTCCTTCACTTATCACTCAAATTAAATTTTAAACACCATATAGTATATAATTTCAACACAGTACTTCAATAACTTGCATGGCATGAGAGATTGTATATAATATGAATAAATGCAAGCATAACAGTACATAGAATGAAAAATATATAAATTGCTAAAAATGGAGAAATTTTGGAATTAAAGGTGCATTGCATCAAGTAATTGAAAATGAAATTACATAAATGAAAATACGATACGAAATTGTTTGCGAAAAATAAATCTAACTAGAAACGAAAACAAAGAGAAAAATAAACTAAATCACTTATAACATTATCAAAAGCGTTTCTTCAAGTCTTCGATTGCGGAGTTCAAGTGATAGAATTGTTCGCAGGTTATGTCAGTCAAACCTATAATGTCCAATCGCATGCTCTTAATGTCTTCTTTAAATAAGTTAATGTCAGTTTGGTAAGCATTGAGAGTGTTCATGATGTTTTGTAAGTTGTTAGCATAATCTCCTTGATTCGCTTCAGGGGTTTCATAAACTTGTTCAGTGTGGTCAATGTCATGGTAACCAGGAGGTGTCTCAGGGTCAGTTTCGACATCGGTCATTGTATCATCTTTTATCTTGTAAGACTGAGGTGTTTCAGGAGTGGGTGGATAATCAGGTGGATTTAACTCATAAAGCCAGTTATCCTTATTGTGAACACTTACTCTAGCATGGTTAGGCAATGTGAACAGGGTTACTACCTCGTTCCGGATTAGGTACTCAAAAGGTGGATGTCCTAAATTCCTTATGATATGTCTATTAAAGCAGAAGTTAAGATTCATAGGACGGATGTTACCTAAACGGTTGCACCTGTGCAATTGGTACCTAAGTCCTAAAGCATCAGCAATCATGGTTACAAGACCTCCTACTAATATAGGTAATTCAGGTTCTTCTTGGATACGGGTGAAGGTTTGCATCATGAAAGGTACACCATTAACAGGCTGTCCATTAGTGAAACATGACATAATAAATATCTCATCTTTAGAAACTCCGGTAATGTTTTCTTCTTTTCCAAAGAATGTGTGGGCAAGGAATTTATGGAAGTAACGGAGAGCAGGATTATGGATCTCATCATTATTCATGCTATTTGGTTCAGGGTGGTAGTTTCCGGTTAAAGTTCCCCAAAAGAAATCTTGCTCAATATCCATCAATTCTACCTGTGTGGTAGTAAAAGCAAATGGTCCACTAGGGAATCCTAACAAGTCAGCTAGTTCTTTATGGTTAAAGTCATATTCTATTCCAAATAGGCGGAAACTAATAAATCCTTTCCTAAATCCAAAACCGCGCTCAGGTAGGTAAATTAAGGAGCTAAGGAACTCAAGGGTGAGCTCGCGGTAAGTCACAAACTTATGTTGGATCAATGCATTCTCCCATCCGAGTCGGTTAAACAAGTACATGATACTATCATGTATACCTAGGGTTTCCATAGTCCGATCATCCGGGTACAGGGTCAAATCCATTTGCCTCTGTGATAACTCTTCAAATTTCATTCTTTGGTTCCTACCTCTAAATTTGGTTTCCATATGGTTAATTGGTTGGTTAGCCATGGTCAGTGCAAATATGGAGGAAACAAATCGGGGGAAGAAGGAAAGTGGAAAAGACTTTTAGAAAATATGTAAAAAGTGATTTAAGATAAAAATAAGAAAATGAAATGCATAATGTAATGGCAATAATAGTAATATAAAATAAAACTATAAAATGACAAAACAAATAAACAAATAGTAAAACGATAAATAACAATATGCTAAAGAAATAGCTTAAATAATTAAATACGTAAATGGGTTGCCTCCCACTAAGCGCTGTTTTTATCGTCAAAAGCCTGACGTAATGCTTAGGTTTAGATTAATCAGGGGAATTAGTGGACAACTCTAAAAGCTTTAGATTATTCGCATGATCTCTATTTTCAACTTTATGATAATGTTTTAAACGTTGTACGTTTACTATGAATGGTTCACTATTCCTACCCTTAATTTCTATTGCTCCACTCGGGAATACTTTAATTACTTCAAAGGGTCCTGACCATCTAGATTTTAATTTTCCAGGAAAGAGCCTAAGTCTTGAATTAAAGAGGAGTACAACGTCTCCCACACTAAATTCTTTCCTAGATAGGCGTTTATCATGCCATCGCTTAGTTCTTTCTTTATATATCTTAGCATTCTCATAAGCATCTAACCTTAATTCTTCTAATTCGTTAATGTCTAGGATTCGCTTTTCTCCTGCAGCATTATAGTTTATATTGAGAGTTCTAATCGCCCAATAAGCTTTGTGTTCTAGTTCTACTGGGAGGTGACAAGATTTTCCATAAACTAGTTTGAAAGGTGTAGTACCTATGGGTGTCTTGTAAGCGGTCATATAAGCCCATAAAGCTTCATTAAGTTTAGATGACCAATCTTTCCGAGATATGGCGACAGTCTTTTCTAAGATTTGTTTAATTTCTCTGTTCGAGACTTCGACTTGTCCATTTGTTTGTGGGTGATATGGTGTAGCCACACGGTGTCTTACTCCATACTTAGATAGTAATTTGTCAAAGATTTTTGAAATGAAGTGCGAGCCACCGTCACTTATGACGAGTCTAGGCACACCAAATCTGGGAAAGATTATATTTTTGAAAAGCTTTATTACTACTCGTGTATCGTTTGTAGGAGAAGCTATAGCTTCAATCCATTTCGAAACATAATCAACAGCTACGAGTATGTAATTATTACCGAAAGATGATGGGAATGGTCCCATGAAATCTATTCCCCAGACGTCAAAGATTTCTACTTCTAATATTCCTTTTTGAGGCATTTCATCTCTTCTTGAAATATTGCCGGTGCGTTGACACCGATTGCAATTTATAACAGCGATGTGGACATCCTTCCATAGATTAGGCCAGAATAGGTCGGCTTGCAAGATTTTTGCACAAGTCTTGGAAGTGCTTGCATGTCCACCATAAGGAGATGAATGGCATTGAGCAATGACATCTTCTATTTCTTCTTCGGGAATACAGCGGCGAAAGATTCCATCTGGTCCTCTTTTGAACAATAATGGTTCATCCCAATAGTAATGTTTCAGATTGTGAAAGAATTTCTTTTTCTGCTGATAGGTTAGATCGGGTGGAAGAGCTCCTGCAGCTAGGTAGTTGACAATGTCAGCGTACCATGGAAGTCCTACAGTTGTCTGGATTGTTTCCACGGATTCTGGTTCATTTATATCTAACTGAGCTAGGTCGCTTCCTAATTGTGCTATCAGCTGTTCATACGGAAAATCATCGTTAATCGGCACTTGTTCGGGTTTAATACCTTCTATTCTAGATAAATGGTCCGCTACGACGTTCTCAGTACCTTTCTTATCTCTTATTTCTAGATCAAACTCTTGTAAGAGTAAAATCCATCTTAAGAGTCTTGGTTTAACATCTTTCTTAGTTAATAAATATCGGATAGCAGCATGGTCTGTGTAAATGATTATTTTCGCTCCAACTAGGTAAGAACGGAATTTGTCAAGCGCAAAGACAACTGCTAACAATTCTTTTTCGGTAGTGGCGTAGTTCATCTGGGAAGAATCTAAGGTTCTACTGGCATAATAAATCGCATGAAGTTGCTTTTCCTTCCTCTGGCCTAGAACTGCGCCTACAGCATAGTCACTCGCATCGCACATGATTTCAAAAGGTAATCTCCAGTCAGGGGGTTGCATGATTGGTGCGGTGATGAGGGCTGTTTTTAGAGTTTCGAATGCTTTAAGACAATCTTCATTGAATATGAACTCAACGTCTTTCATTAATAAACCAGTAAGAGGTTTAGTGATTTTCGAGAAATCTTTGATGAATCGTCGGTAAAAACCGGCGTGTCCTAAAAAACTTCGTATTTCTTGAACGGTTTTAGGGGGTTGAAGATCTTTTATTACTTCAATCTTAGCCTTATCAACTTCAATTCCCTTGTCGGATATTACATGACCTAATAGGATTCCTTCGTTGACCATAAAATGACATTTCTCCCAGTTAAGCACGAGGTTTACTTTTACACATCTTTCTAACACCATTTCTAAGTTTGATAAGCATCCTTCAAAACTTTGCCCGCATACAGAGAAGTCGTCCATGAACACTTCCATGATGTTGTCTATAAAATCTGCGAAGATTGACATCATACATCTTTGAAAGGTTGCAGGAGCGTTGCATAATCCAAAGGGCATTCGTCTATAAGCGAACGTTCCATAAGGGCATGTGAATGTAGTCTTCTCTTGATCATCTGGATGGATAGGGATTTGGAAAAATCCTGAGTAACCGTCAAGATAACAGAAGTAAGAATGCTTGGCTAATCGTTCTAACATTTGATCTATAAAAGGTAGTGGGAAATGATCTTTTTGAGTAGCTTTGTTTAGTTTACGATAATCTATGCATACTCTATATCCCGTCACTACTCTTTGCGATATCGATTCGCCTTGAGCGTTTTTCACAACAGTGATACCTCCTTTCTTTGGCACTACATGTATTGGACTAACCCATTCACTATCAGATATTGGATATATTATTCCGGCATCTAGTAATTTTTTAACTTCTTCTTTTACTACAGTGCTAAGGGTTGGGTTAATTCTTCTTTGAGATTCTCTGGAGGTTCTGCAATCTTCTTCTAGCAGAATACGATGCATACAAACTGAAGGACATATTCCTTTGAGGTCAGATATGTTATATCCTAATGCAGTTGGATATTTCTTCAAAACATCTAAAAGTTTCTTTGTTTCTATAGTTCCTAAACTGGAATTTATTATAACTGGTCTTTTACATTCAACGTCTAAGAATTCGTACCTTAGGTTATGAGGTAAAGTTTTTAATCCTAATGTAGGTTTATCTTTACTTGGCATGGGATCCGGTGTAAGTGCTAAACTTTCGCTTAGACTATCATCCTGATATGGTTTACGCCAATTATCATCTTCGAAAATCGGAGGGATTTGAATTTTCATTATTTCAGAATAGGTGGTCTCTTTTAGTTCCATTTCTCTTACACATTCGTCAATTACGTCCAATAGATAGCATGTATCCTCTATAGCTGGTGATTGTAAAAATTGTGTTAAAATAAATTCAACTTTTTCTTCACCTACTTCAAAGGTTAGCTTCCCTCTTTTTACGTCTATTATAGCTCCGGCGGTAGCTAAGAATGGTCTTCCTAGTATGATAGGTGTAGTGGAGTCTTCAGAGATGTCCATGATTATAAAATCAGTAGGGATGTAGAATTGTCCTATACGTACTGGGACGTTTTCTAGTATGCCTACAGGATATTTAACAGAGCGATCGGCTAGTTGAACAGACATTTTAGTTGGTCTTAGGTCTCCCATGTCTAGCCTTTTGCAAATCGTTAAGGGCATAACACTGATACTGGCTCCTAAATCGCATAGAGCTTTGTCAATGACGAATTTTCCTATTACACAGGGTATAGAGAAACTTCCTGGATCTTTTAACTTAGGAGGCATTTTATTCTGAATTATGGCGCTACACTCGGCAGTAAGTGTAACTGTTCCGTTATCCTCTATCTTTTTCTTATTGGATAGGATTTCTTTTAAAAACTTAGCATACGAGGGTATTTGGGTAATTGCTTCTGTAAACGGAATAGTAATATTCAACTGTTTCAGAAGTTCGACAAATTTCTTAAATTGACCCGTCGTCTTGGAATTTATTAATCTTTGAGGGTACGGAATTGGTGGTTTATAGGGTGGTGGAGGCACATAAGGTTGTTCTTTCTCTACTACCTCTTGATTATCATCTTCCTTTTCTTCTGGATCATTCACCACTTCAGTCGGTTTATCCGGTTTTTGGTACATGGCTGGATTGTCAAGTCTTGGATCGGTAGGTCCGTCAAGTTCCTTGCCACTTCTTAATATTACAGCGTTAGCATGTCCTTTCGGATTAGGTTGAGGTTGTCCAGGGAACACTCCAGCTGGTGCAGCAGTAGGTGCTTGTTGTTGAGCTACTTGTGAAATCTGAGTTTCAAGCATTTTGTTATGTGTAGCTAATGCATCTACTTTGCTCACTAATTGTTTAATCTGCTCACTAGTGTGAATGTTTTGGTTTAATAAGTCCTTGTTTGTTTGAGATTGGTTAGCTATAAAGTTCTCCATCATCAACTCAAGGTTCGATTTTCTAGGGACATTAGGAGCAGTCTTTTGATATCCTGGTGATGTAGCTGGTGCTTGACCTGGTGCGTATAAAGCATTGTTATTCTTATAGGAGAAGTTCAGATGATTCTTCCAACCTGGGTTATATGTGTTTGAGTAAGGGTTTCCTTGAGCATAATTCACTTGATCAGTGGGAGTTCCTGTCAATAGTTGACAATCAGAAACTTCGTGTCCTGAAACTCCACATAACTCACAGTTAGGTGTTACTGCAGCCACGTTGGCTGTTGGTGTTATGGCCAAGTTGTCGATCTTTTGGCTTAGTTGGTCAAACTTCGCATTGACTTGGTCCATACTACTTACTTCGTACATACCTCCCTTTGTTGGTTTCTCAGTTGCGACTCTCTCGCTTCCCCAAAGGTAATGATTTTGAGCCATACTCTCGATGAGTGCATAGGCATCATTATATTCTTTGTCCATCAATGCACTGCCCGCGGCAGCGTCAATCGTCATTCTTGTATTGTACAAGAGTCCATTATAGAAGGTATGGATGACCATCCATTCTATTAATCCGTGATGTGGACAAAGTCTCAGCAGATCCTTATAGCGTTCCCAAGCTTCGAATAATGATTCACTTTCTCTTTTCTTAAATCCGTTGATCTGAGCTCTCAGCATAGCTGTCTTGCTGGGTGGAAAATATCTATTCAAGAAAACTCTCTTTAATTCCTCCCACGTAGTTACTAAGTTCGAAGGCAGAGATTGAAGCCAAGCTCTTGCTCTGTCTCGAAGCGAAAAAGGAAATAAACGTAGTCTAATAGCTTCTTGGGTAACTCCATTGGCTTTTACGGTATTTGCATATTGCACAAAGATCGAAAGATGAAGATTCGGATCCTCGGTAGGATTTCCGGCGTATTGATTTTGTTGCACGGTTGATATCAACGAAGGTTTTAGTTCGAAATCATTTCGGTTGATAGCCGGCGCGGCAATGCTTGAATGCGGTTCAGCTTGCGAAGGACTGGCGTAATACTTGAGTGGATGATTCTGTTCTTCAGCCATCTCTGCGTCCTTTGATGTTACGACTGGTTTAGGCGGATCTAATTGAAGATCTGGAATATTGTAACTATTTTCGTAATCGAATATACGTCTTCTTACGTGTAAGAAGCGTTCCGATTCAGGGATTAGAGGTTGCAAGTCTTCGCTTTTAGAGCGAGTACTTGGCATACACTCGGAAATTAAATTAAATTAAATAGTTGATACCTTAGTCTAGACAATGCTACCTAAATGTACTAGTAACTAAATTAAGGAATCCCCGGCAACGGCGCCAAAAACTTGATGGGCTAAAGACGTGTCTAATTATGTGTCTAGCGGTATCTTAACTGCAAGTGCACAGCCTATCGAAGTAATATTTAAGATTATCGATCCACAGGGATTCTATGGTTACTTAGTGCTAGATGAACTTCTAGTTTAGCTAAGGCGAATGGTTGTCACGATTTTTTTTGTTGATTTTTAAGACTATTAAAGGCGGAATTAAATTTAAGTTTTAATAAAGTAATACTAAGGCGGTCGGTATGTAATTATACTAACTTAGGTGGGTCAATCTAACCTAGGCTTATAAAGGTGTTTACTTAATCTATTCGGTAGAGGTTACCAGTTTAAATACCCTCAACTCACACTCTCGTGGTCTTATATCAGATCTTATCCCTAAAGCCCTATGCCTGCTCTCGCTAGCCCATAAGTGTTTAGAGGTAATTTTTGGAAACTAAGTAATTCTAATTTATTTTAAAGCGCTCTCGCTGTGTTTAATTTAAATGCCTAACTTTAGCTATCTGGTTAAAACCTCACACTCTCGTGGTCTTGACCTAACCTAATACTCTTTTCTTACTCTCGTAACGAAAAGGTCTATTTCAATTAAAAAGTATCAGCCAGAATGTTAAGTGATTAATTATTTTTAGCCTATGGTTATGTTTTACCGGTTAAGTTTGTTCTAACTACATACCGCCCTAAGGTGTTTAGCTACTCATCGATGTTGAACCAGACAGAGACAAAAAATTAAACAATAAAATACTCATGGCAGAAAAATAAATAAACATTATAAATAATTAAATTGCAATATAATAAAAAACCTGGTTAACAAATATTAGAGCAGACTCCTTCTTCCACAGACCGGAAAGCTTGGAGTTGGCGAAATCGAAAATAACAAAGGCTGAAGGTTTAGAAAAAAAATAAATGTATAACAATTTCCTGATGTTGGAAATTGTTATATGGCGGGTTTGGATACAATAAGAACGAAACAGAAAACTAAAAATAAAGCAGAAATAGAAAGGGTCGTAAAATAGTTCGGCAGAGCTTCCGCAGGAATTCGAATAAAAAAATGCTCTGTACATTGTTCATAGAACTTGTACTATTTATAGAATCCTTAATGGGCTGAATTTTTGGACCTTTGTTGCTTGGGCCTTGCTGATTTGGTGGAGGAAATGTAGGTACGTGGCAACAAAATAGGAGGAACAATCTTCACGTAGTGCTTTGACGTAGTCTGAGTCAAAAACCTAATTTTATCCTTGTCACGGTCGTGACAAGGTCTTCACGTTCGTGTCATGTGGCTTTTTAGTGTCACGGTCGTGACCACTCTCTTACGGTCGTGATGGCTCATTTTGGGGTGTCACGGTCGTGACACCCTTGTGACGATCGTGGCTGCAACAGAATATGCAGTTTTGCAGGCTTCTTCATTTCTTCATCTTTTTATGATTGATTTTGTTCCTTTTTCTCTTAATTCATGATTTAGCTCCATATAATGATGTACCTGCAAAATGGTAAGAAAAACTCGAGAAATCGAGTGTTAAAACGGTGATTATGCGATAAAACGTCAATGAAACCTAGCAATATAATCGATATGTTTTCTCGTTATCAATCTCCCAACCTCTTGGGCTTTTGTGACTAATCTTGAACTTGTGAATGCAATGTAGATACCTCATAGGACTTGGACAAATCCACTGGGCCTTTTGTTATAGCTTGTGATACTTCAAATCCCTCCATAGATGACCATATGCCTAATGTTAGGTCATGAGAATGTTATGCCTCATCTTTCCATGCAAAGATAACAAGGATATGATATGCTTATGATGATTATGGTATGATGATGATGCTTAAAACGAAGAGGGAAAATTTGGGGTGTTACAACCATAAAACCCACTTCTTAATCTCATCCTTTAATTAAAATCCATTTAATAAAGGTTTGTTATATAATGAATTTAATCCCTAACCATGGATTAAGTTGAGGTATCTTCCTCAGCTTAAGTGTTCTCATCTATTATCATTCTATTAGGATGGTGTAATGAGTTCATTAATCTGTGATTAGAGATTAAACTCATTACTTAACACTAAACAAAAACCCAAAAGCATCTTAATAATCACAAGTAGGTTAATGATCTTAATCATACATCATCATGGTAATTAAGTAGAGATGCGTATTTCATACTTAAGTAGGTTCATTATCCCTAATCAGGGAGGATATAATGAGTTTACAACCTTTGATTTAGGCTTAAGCTCATTAACTTATGCAAAACACCAAAAATAATAACAAAACTGAAAATGCAAAAAACAAACAATAATCGTCTCCTTCGGGATTCTCTTCTCATCACACTCATTCATAAACAAGAACTTGCTTCTTCCATCTAATGCAAGACAGTTAGCACTCGGGCCAGACAAGTCATACACTTGAGCATAGGCAAGTAAGCAGTTCACAGTTAATTTATTTTTCAGTCTCTTTGAGTCGAACTACGGTGTTCTGACTTCCTCATTGCATGAGAGGATACGTAGGCATAACTTAACAGTTATCGAACAAAATTCTCTTTGTCATCCCCCTCTTTCAGCATTTCTTTCTAAGCCTCAATTCTTGAGAAGTTCACTTTTTTGCACTGACACCTGTATATTTATTCTTAGCTTTTGCACATAGATAGCACATACACTTACCCCATTTACACACAATCTTTTAAGCGTGGATCCCGTCGAGTACGACGGACAATCTGGGTGCTAATATCTTCCCAGGTTGTAACCAACCCCCTTTCTCAGTTTCTCTGGTTCGCAACCATCTTATCCATCATTTTTCCAGGTTTATGCAGTATTACCTTTCCTTCGGGATAAAAAGGCCTAGTTGGCGACTCTATTCACTTCATTTTCTTTTCTCTTTTCACCGACAGTTCGCGTCTGCACCGGGATGCAAATCTTTGGGAGCGACAGTCGTGGGTTGCTAACATTGTACCTGTACCTGAGAAGGATGGAAAGGTGTGTATGCGTGTCGATTACCGGGATTTGAACAGAGCAAGCCCGAAAGATGATTTCCCATTAACTCACATTGATGTATTAGTGGATAACACGACTCAATTCTCAGTATTTTCTTTCATGGACGGATTTTCGGGATACAATCAGATTAAGATGTCACCTCAAGACATGGAGAAGACAACATTCATCACACCTTGAGCATGTTCTGTTAAAAGGTAATGTCATTCGGTCTGAAGAACGCCGGTGCAACATATCAACGGGCTATGGTAACATTATTCCACGATATGATCCATAAGGAAATCGAATGCTATGTGGATGATATGATTGCCAAGTCCCTTACAGAGGAAGATCATTTGGTGAATTTGCTGAAATTATTCAAGCGTATGAGGAAGTATCAGTTGAAGTTGAACCCCAACAAATGCACATTCGGGGTGCGTTCTGGTAAGATGATGGGTTTTATTGTAAGTGAAAAAGGAATTGAGGTTGATCCCTATAAAGTGAAAGCCATTCTGGAGATGCCTGCACCTAAGACTGAGAAAGAAGTTTGAGGGTTCCTAGGTAGATTGAACTACATCTCAAGGTTCATATCTCATCTCACTGCAACCTATGAAACCTTGTTCAAGCTGTTAAGAAAGGAACAAACAGTCAGGTGGAACGACGATTGTCAAAGAGCTTTTGACAAGATCAAGGAGTATCTGCAAGAACCTCCAATTCTCATGCCTCCAGTTGAAGGAAGACTTCTAATCATGTACTTGACAGTATTAGAAGAGTCGATAGGGTGTGTGTTGGGCCAGCATGACGAGTCTGGTTGAAAAGAGTATGCAATATACTACCTAAGCAAAAAGTTTACCGACTGTGAAGAACATTATTCACTGCTCGAGAAAACTTGTTGTGCTTTAGCGTGGGCTGCTCGCCGACTAAGACAGTATATGTTGACTCATACTACCTTATTGATCTCCAAGATGGATCCATTCAAGTACATATTTGAGAAGCCAGCACTTACCGGAAGGGTTGCAAGGTGGAAAATGATTCTAATAGAATACAACATTCAATACACCTCTCAGAAATCCGTCAAGGGCAGTGTATTGTCTGACTATCTGGCTGAGCAACCCATTGATGATTACTAGCCTATGAGATTTGACTTCCCTGATATAGACATCATGTTCTTGAAAGCAAAATATTGACGGGGAAATTAATTGCAACGATTGTGGGGTTGGTGCAGTACTTATCACACCCAAAGGGGTTCACATGCCTTTCTCAGCAAAACTCATCTTTGCCTGCACTAACAATGAAGCAGAATATGAAGCTTGTATCATGGGTCTTGAGGAAGCCATTGACCTCAAGATCAAAACCTTGAATGTATTCGGAGATTCAGCTTTGGTAATCAACCAGACCAACGAAAAGTGGTACACTCATCAGGAGCATTTGATTCCCTATCGTGACTATACGAGGAGATTGTTGACCTTCTTCATAACAGTTAAGCTTGAATACCCTCGAGATGAGAATCAGTTTGCAGAAGCTTTAGCTACCATTTCATCCATGATCAAAGTATAAGCTGATAATTATGTACCTCGGATTTTGGTATCCAGACTGGACAGACCGGCATATGTATCCTCTATGGACATTGTCACTCATAACAAGCCTTGGTACCATGACATCAAATGCTTCTTGGAAAATCAGACATACCCACCTGGGGCATCATTAAATGATAAGAAGATATTAAGAAGGCTAGCCGATAGTTTTTTCCTCAATACTGATAGCTCTTTGTACAAGCGAAACTTCGAAATGGTCTTGCTCAGATGTGTTGACAAGAAGGAAGCAGACCTACTTATGCACGAAGTACATGAAGGGTCTTTCAGTACCCATGTCGGAGGACATGCAATGACAAAGAAGTTGTTAAGATCATGTTACTATTGGATCACAATGGATGCAGACTATTGTGCCTATGCCAGAAAATGCTACAAATTCCAGATCTACGCAGATAAAGTGCATGTGCCTCCGAATCTTTTGAATGTAATGTCTTCACCTTGGCCCTTCGCCGTGTGGGGCATTGATATGATTGGAAAGATTGAACCGACTGCTTCAAATGGTCATAGATTCATCCTGGAAGCCATTGATTACTTCACCAAATGGGTCTAAGCAGCTTCGTATGCCAATGTCACCAAGCAAGTGGTAGCTCGATTTCTGAAAAGGGTTATCATCTGTCAATATGGAGTTCCCGAGTGAATCATTACTAATAATGGTTCTAATTTGAACAACAAGATGATGGAAGAACTTTGTCGGGACTTCAAAATTCAACATCACAACTCTTCTCCTTATAGGCCAAAGATGAATGGCGATGTTGAGGCCACTAACAAGAATATCAAGAAGATTGTGCAGAAGATGGTAGTCACCTACAAAGACTGGCACGAAATGCTACCATTCTCCTTGCATGGGTACCGAACCTCTATCAGAACATCTACTGGGGCAACACCTTATCAGCTTGTGTATGGTATGGATGTTGTCTTACCTGTTGAAGTTGAACTACCCTCCTTACGGGTAATGATGGATGTGAAACTGGATGAAGCAGAATGGGTCCAGTCTCGATACAATCAACTGAATCTGATTGAAGAGAAAAGATTAGCAGATATATGTCATGGGAAGTTGTATAAGAAACGAATGAAGAAAGCCTTCGATCAGAAAGTCAGACCTCGGGAATACCAAGTGGGAGATCTTGTTCTGAAAAGAATCCTTCCTCCTCATACAGACCACAGGGGCAAGTGGACACCAAACTATGAAGGTCCCTACGTGATAACTAAAGTCTTCTCGGGTGGAGCACTAATGCTCGCAACCATGGATGGTGAAGACTTCCCGTCTCCTGTGAATTCAGATGCAGTTAAATAATACTTCGCATAAAAGACCCGTTGGACATAAAAAATAATGTAAGTCTAGGCAAAAATAGGGCATCCCGGTGAGTCAAAAACAGAAGAAAAGACTCGGGCAAAAATAAGGGGAAAATAAAAAAAAATGTGTACACCCGCTGAGTTGTAAAGCCATACCGGACAGCTCAGGCAAAAATGGACATCCCGGTGGATTGAAAACCCGAAAGGGCGATCCACGCAAAATTAGGGAATAAGCAAACAACTGCATTCTGAATTCATCTGTATCACTTACAACATGGCAAGCTTCAAAAGGATAAAGCGTCGGTCATAATCAACCTTCTTCAGAAAGCAAGATAAGAAGAACGTCAAGGTCATACGGGTCATAACAAAGGAAGCTCACTAGAGCGTCATCTTCAACATTGCCAACACTTTTATTTTCTTAATTTACAGCAATCTCCTCCTTTTAGGGGATTCGCTTCTTTGACTGTACTTGCCTATTCAGGGCACGCAAATCAATAAAATCAGAATATTCAATCACACTTTGTTTTTATACATTTTTGTTTCGTTTGCAAAATGTCCAAAGTTCATAATACAATACTTGCATAAAAAACATATAAGCCACTTTTAATAAATGCTTGCAGGAAATATGTTACTCTCAGGTAAATCTAACTCCTATGACGGAATCCGGTTGAGGATACCTCGGGATACTTGTGCGTTTCCTTTGTTTAATAGGTTGCAGGTGCTCAAGGCAGATCATTTCACAGCATGGGGCATATCAAGTATTGTTCCCCAGCCAAGCTAGCAATCACATCATCAGTAGGACTCCTTGACAAGAAGTATTTCCTCGCGAAGTTTTAATCCCCCCAGAGGATCCCTTGAGGAATTCATCAATCCCCAGCGTATTACTTCCCAGAAGTTATCTCCTCCCCAAGCGGGATCTCCCGAGCAATGCCTGACGGCTTTTTCCCTAGCAAAATGGTCAGGAGCATTCTATTCCCCATTATAGTTGCCAGGATTTTCTCATCCTCAGCAGAGTCGATGGATTTGCTTCCCCACAGAGTTGCCATTCTCTCCCCAGTAGAGCAATACATGAAATACTTCCCCAGCGGAGTTGCTGAAACTCCCTCGTCCCCAACGGAGTTCTCCCTCCGAACAGATAAACCAGAGATCTTTATCCCCGCAGGATCCGGATCTCGGATCGATTTTCTCATTTTCATAATCATAGCATTCGCATCATTTTCCCCCAAAATAAGCATAGAATTCCGTCTAATACGGAGCATTACGGCAAAAAAATCAAACATTTGCATAATCATAAGCCAGGTTCGAGCACGTCACACGCAAACACCATATCACTTCATAAGCAATATATATAAAACTCATATCCCCTGCAGATAAAAGACAAGACATCCCCTTCTGCATTCTCGATACAGATTCCTGTTCACATTTATACATGCTCTTTTCGACACTCGTCCGTGTCATCTTTCCCTAGTAAAGTCGCCATAAAACCTTCAGAGTTCTCAAACACTTGTTCATACATGTACATATTCTTTGTTAACACTCGCCCATGTCATACTTCCCCGGCAAGTCAAAACACTCGTCCGTGTCCCTTGCTCAAACTTTTGGAACTCGTCTGTGTCTTGCACATACTTCACCAGCAGATCATACTTGTACATACTTATACATAAGTCTTTGATACTCGTCCGTATCTTGTATATATCACCCCTCAGCTGATTCAACACTCGTCCGTATTCTTTTCTCAACTGATTGATACTCGTCTGTGTCATCATCCTTAAACACGTGTCAGCATTTGTTTCTACCGATACCCGTCCGTATCGTGGTTCTAGGGATGCTCGTCCGCATCTTTGATCTATACACACTGTTAAACACTTATACCCTCTATTTTTAAGCGTAAGCACTCGTCCGTGTTTAGGGGCAGCTGTAAACACCCCAAATTTGCCCTCACTTTTTCACACCATGGCTTGTGATCTTTCATTTTTGCATTACATAAGCATACCATCCCACTGTATAGTTCATTTCATCTGCATCTAGGGTTTGTGATCTGAGCAATACAAGAAGTGATATGAGCCATCCCAATGGTCTTAAAGCTTTCCAAGAGGGTCCATGTGTGTTCCATGATCATAATATGCTTCCCAAAGTTCATAAAAGTCAAGGGATCACAAAGCATGGCAAAGGCATAGAGGCAGACTGAAGATTTCCTGCACAGATGACCTGAAATTAGGGTTTTGGTTTCAGAGGCCTTAATCCCAAATTTTTTGGTCATTCTTGTTTCTTATGGTCTTAATATGTCATAAGGATCATGTGTCCCAAGTTTGATGAAGAAATTCACTGTGGAAGTTATTTGATCATTAGGTAACTTCTTGAACAAGTAAAGTCAAAATCAGGGCATCTGAGGCCTCCATCAAGGGTACCAAAGGGTCACCATCATCATTTTGAGTCTCTATGATCTTTATTTGATCTTATAAGTGGTTAGAAGTTCACAATATTGAAGGATTTCAAGCCAAATGCAAACTTGCTATTTTTGAAAAGGACATGTAATGGAAACTTTCCATTTTGGGAAAGATATTCAACCTATTCTTTCATGACCAAAAATGCTTCAAATGAAAAATTCTTGGACATGAAAGTTGTAGATTATGTCTTCCCATTTTAAAAAAGTACAAGAACATGTCTTGATTCATCCTAGAACTCAAGATATGGCCTTTCAAATTTGGAAAAAATCCTATAATTTTCAAGTGTGCACCAAAGAGGGAATTTTGCAAATTCAAGTTCTAAGTCATTTCATGACCTCTAATCAACTTCTAAACATCATAAAAACATAGTGCAACACATTTGGATCAGAATCATGCCTTGCATCATAAGTTTTCATGGCCAATTTCTCAAGAAATTTCAAAGTTGTCAAAATGCATAAAGCTTGTAAACACTTGATCAAGGCCATCCAGTTGCACTCTAATGATCCAAAGGCTCTCCATGAACTCATCTGAGGCCAAGACACCCCTAAATCCAGCTCTGAACCATGTCCATACCTCAAGTACACAATGTTGACATTTTTGCAACTTGACCCATACCAATCACACTAGGCCACCACCCACTTTCTGATCACTCTCTTTGGCCTATAATAACATTATGCAAGTCATTTCATAACACACACAAGCTTGAATCATCCCACAACTCAGATTGCTCAAAAATCCCCAAAACCTCCAAGCTTTCGAAACTCACTCCTCAGCCACTAAAACTAAAAATTTCTTTCACCATTCAACTCCACATCATATAAGGATCATTTCCCACCCCTTGCCATGGCCTAAAAACCCCTCAATCAGAAACACGATTTCTGAGTTATCAGAACTGAAACACTAAAACCAAGCCATTTAAACTTGTTCTAAGCCTTTCAGAAGCTTCAGGGAGTTCATTGGGGTGGATTAGCATCAAGGAGAGGTCCAGAAAACTCAGATTGAGAAAGCTTCATCTCAGGTATCATCAAGAACAATTTTTCCAGAACTCTCTTTTTAAGTAACAATATCAATCTACATGCTTCCCTGATCATGCTGATGTCTTTACTTTTGAAAATTGTTGAGTATTAAGCATGTATTGATCTTCTGAAAGTTTGCCCGTGAAACATGTTTTTGTTTGATTCTCTTGTTTGATGCAAAATAAATGTTGTTTGGGGCTGGATTCTTGCTTAGGGATGTTAGAGGATTTATTTTGGAGCTTCAGAGGGTTTGGGGTGGCCTAGGGAAGAAGATGGGGTGAAGGGCTCGCCGGAGAAGATGACCGGAGCTTGCTCCGGTCATCTGAAAGTGTTTAGGGTTTAATTAGTCAGTTTGAATCTTGGCCATTAGATCTTAGGGTTAGCACATTTTTGGATGGACCAGATTAGTTCATTAATGTTAATTCATAATTAATTAAGATTAATTAGCCAGATTTGATCTGAACCATTGGATAGCACGCGCAGTCAACCCCTTTCCCCTAGGTTTGAATCCTGACCATCAGATCATCATACTTTCCATTTAATTCCTTTTTATTTCATTTTTATTGCATTTCTTTGTTCAATTTATTTTAAATAGCAAAAACAATTTAAAAAAATCCCATTTACTGCATTTCTGTTTCAAATATTTTTCTTAACCTGAAAACATTTTTTTTTTATTTTTGCATTAAAAAAGTATTTTTAAAATATTTAAATGTTTTATTTAATTAATTAATTGATTTTAATTAATTAATATGCATTTAGGTTTCTAAAAATCACCAAAAAAATCATGAAGCATTCTTAAACATTTAGAAACATTTTTAAACACACCATACAAATTTCTTTTTAGGTTTGATCACATTTTCACAATTTTCTTTGAATTAGGGTTCTTAAATTTCACATTTTTTAACCCTAACTTGAAAAATTCATTTTTAACTAACCATGATGAGTTTGAACTTGATTCTCTTTGAATTGTTTCACATATTGCATATAGTTTCTAGGTTATTTACCTCATATTTTTATCTTGCATTTTCAATTTGATTTGCATTTTCCCTTTAGAAGCACCCAAAAAACCCTAGTTAACTTAGAAATTTCATAACTTCCACTAGGTTAAGCTTCTGACTTTCTCCTTTGGGGTGTGATCTTATATGGGATTAAGGTTTGTTTAAGCTCAATTTCAATTTTTTATCATGGTGTTTGCTTCTATTTTTTTCATGTGCATCTCATGTTGCCTTAAAACCCTAATTTTGCATCTTCATTTGCATTCGTCTTTGCATTTCATGAACTTGTGAACTTGCCATGCCATTACATTATTTTGTATGTCATCATAGACATCTTAGGTCATGTTTGAAACATTTCTTGATCATTGTTGCATCATTTTGGTATGCTTTGCATCCATTACATTTCTTGATCATTGTTGCATCATCTTGTATGACTTTGTATCATCTCATAACACATTTTCATTGCACAATCACTTCTGGTTTTGGTATTTGCATTTCATTTCATCTCATTTCCTTTTGCTCTATGTCTTATGCATTCATACTAACATTTCAGGAACTTTTGGTAAGTTGTCTAGGAGGTGGATTTGCCTTCAACTCCCACTTCTTCTTTCCTTTTCATATGCATTCTTACTTGTCTCTGAAGTGAACTTGCTTCACTTATGTCTCTCTTGCTCCCTTATTTTCTCCTAAGTTACTTATCTTCTTCAGGAAGTAAGTAACTTCTTCTTCTTCCTCCTTCTCTTTTCATCTGCTTCTTCCATGGTGGCCTTCCTGAAGATCCTTTCTCTTAAGCCTCACAAATCATAGGATATCCAAGCATGATAACTTCTAGGGTTGTATATAGTCCCCCCTAGCTTTTTACCTTTGACTCTCCTTGAGTCTCTCTTCTCATCTCATAATCAGAGACTAAACACTTAAAGCTTTAGGACTTTGAATTAGGGTTATGCATGTATCCTTATCTTAGGATGGAGTGTATAACTTTAATCCTAAGTGTTAAACCTTTAATTTGTTTACACCTCTTAATCAAAACACATTAATAATCACTAAGACTTTATCTTGTAACTTGGGCCTTACATTATGGTTCTATGTCTTCCTTATGGTTAAGAGGGACTAACCCTAGTGTTTAATGGACAAGTACCCCTCAAGTTGTCTTACAAACCATAAAATCCACTTCTTAATCTCACCTTTTAATTAAAAACCACTTAATAAAGGTTTGTTATATAATGAATTTAATCCCTAACCATGGATTAAGTTGAGGTATCTTCCTCAGCTTAAGTGTTCTCATATATCATCCTTCTATTAGGATGGTGTAACGAGTTCACTAATCTGTGATTATAGATTAAACTCATTACTTAACAATAAACAAAAACCCAAAAACATCTAAATAATCAAAAGTAGGTTAATGATCTTAATCCTACATCATCATGGTAATTAAGTTGAGATGCTTATCTCACACTTAAGTAGGCTCATTATCCCTAATCAGGGGTGATATAATGAGTATACGAACACTTGATTTAGGCTTAAGCTCATTGTCCTATGCAAAACCACCAAAAACAATAAAAAACTGAAAACACAAAAACAAACAATAATCGTATCCTTCGGGATTCGTTTCTCATCACACTCATTCAAAAAGAGAACTCGCTTCTTCAGTCTAATGCAAGACAGTTAGCACTCGAGCCAGACGAGTCATACACTTGAGCATAGACAAGTAAGTAGTTCACAGTCAATTTGTTTTCAGTCTCTTTGACTCGAACTACGGTGTTCTGACTTCCTCATTGCACGAGAGGATACGTATGCATAACTTAACAGTTATCGAACAAAAGTCTCTTTGTCTTCCCCCTCTTTTAGCTTTCTTTTTAAACCTCAGCCCCTGAGCAATTCACACCCTTTGCACTGACACCTGTACTTTCTCTCCCTAGCTTTTGCACACAGATAACACCTACACTACCCCTTTAAACACAATCAAGTAAGTGTGGATCCCGTCGAGTACGACGGACGATCTGGGTGCTAATACCTTCCCAGGTCGTAACCCACCCCCTTTCTCAGTTTCTTTGGTTCGCAACCGTCTTATCCATCTCTTTCCAGGTTTATGTAGCATTACCTTTCCTTCGGGATAAAAATGCCTAGCTAGCGACTCTTTTCAACCTCTTTCTCTTCGTCGACGGTTCGCGTTTGCACCGGTACGTAAGTCCGGGGAGTGACACATATTCATAGTGTCTATATAGAGTCCTAAAAGCATTCTTCTGAACATCTTCATCCTTCACTCTTATCTGATGATAACCCGATTGCAAATCGATCTTACTAAACACCCGAGCACCAACGAACTAATCCATCAGACCATCTATCCTTTGAAGCAGATACTTATTCTTAATTTTCACCTTATTCATTTGTCTGTAATCAATACACAACCTAATACTACCATCCTTCTTCTTCACTAATGTCGCTCCCCGGACTCTCATCCCGGTGCAGACGCGGACGGTCGACGATGTTGGAGGTTGAGGTTGAATAGAGTCGCCAGCTAGGCATTTTTATCCCGAAGGAAAGGTAATACTACATAAACCTGGAAGGGTATGGATAAGACGGTTGCGAACCAAAGAAACTGAGAAAGGGGGTTGGTTACGACCTGGGAAGGTATTAGCACCCAGATCGTCCGTCGTACTCGACGGGAACCACACTTACTTGATTGTGTTTAAAAGGGGTAGTGTATGTGCTGTCTGTGTATGAAAAGCTAGGGAGAATGTATAAAGTGTCAGTGCAAAAAAAGAGAGAATGCTCAAGAATGAGGCTTAGAAAGAAAGGTGAAAGAGGAGGATGACAAAGAGACTTTGGTTCGATAACTGTTAAGTTATGCCTAAGTATCCTCTCGTGCAATGTGGAAGTCAGAACACTGTAGTTCGACTCAAGGAGACTGGGTGATTTGCTGTGAACTGCTTGCTTGTCTATGCTCAAGTGTGTGACTCGTCTGGCTCGAGTGCTAACTGTCTTGCATTAGACGGAAGAAGCGAGTTCTTGTTTATAGAATGAGTGTGATGAGAAAAGAATCCCGGAGGAGACAATTATTGTTTGTTTTTGTGTTTTCAGTTTTTTATTGCTTTTGGTGTTTTGCATAGGATAATGAGCTTAAGCCTAAATCAAGGGTTGTAAACTCATTATATCCTCCCTGATTAGGGATAATGAGCCTACTTAAGCATGAGATAAAGATCCCAATTTAATTACCATGATGATGCATGATTAAGATCATTAACATACTTGTGATTATTAAGATGTTTTTGGGTTTTTGTTTAGTGTTAAGTAATGAGTTTAATCTCTAATCAGGGATTAGTGAACTCATTACACCATCCTAAGAGAAGGATGATAGATGAAAACACTTAAGCTGAGGAAGACTCCTCAACTTAATCCATGGTTAGGGATTAAATTCATTATAAAACAAGCCTTTATTAAAGATGGATTTTAAGACAAGCCTTTATGTTTGTAAGACTAGCTTGAGGGGGACTTGTCCATTAAACACTAGGGCTAATCCCTCTTAACCATAAGGAAGAGATGTAACCCTAATATAAGGCCCAAGTTACAAGCTTAAGTCTTAATAGTTATTAGGTGTTTTGATTAAGAAGTGTAAACAAATTAAAGGTTTAACACTAAGGATTAAAGTTATACACTCCATCCTAAGATAAGGATACATTCATAACCCTAATTCAAAGTCCTAAAGCTTTAAGTGTTTAGCCTCTAATTATGAGATGAGAAGAGAGACTCAAGGAGACTCAAAGGCAAAAGACTAGGGGAGACTATATACAACCTTAAAATTATCATTCTTGGATGTTCCTATGGTTTGTGAGGCTTAAAGAAAAGGTCTTCAGATGGCCACCAAGGAAGAAGAAGCAGATGAAAAGAGAAGAGAAAGGAGAATAAGTTACTTACTTCCTGAAGAAGATAAGTAACCTAAGCGAAAGAAAGTAAGAATGAGAGATCACAAGTGAAGAAATTTCACTTCAAAGACAAATAGAGAATTCATATGAATATATTAGAAGAGGTGGGATGTGAAGGCAAATCCACATCCCAAACAACTTACCATAAGCCCCTGAAATGTTAGTGTGAGATGCATAAGATGCAAAGAAAAAGGAAATAAAGAAAATGAAGGTGAAAAGACCAAAACCAGAAGTGTAAACATGATGCAAATGTGTCATGAGATGATGCAAATTCATACATGATTCATGTGAATGATCATACAAAGGATGAGATCCAAGACAAACATGCTAGGAGCTTGGAAACACATGGATGTACATGTAATGTAATGAATGCAAAACATACCAAATGAATGAAGAAATGATCAAGAAATGTTCAAACATGTCTTAAGATGTCTAAGATGGCATACAAGAGCATGGAATGTCATGGCAAGTTCATATGATTGAGATATGCAGAGATGAATGCAAATGAACATGAGAGATTAGGGTTTTATGAATGTATGAGATGCATATGACCAAAACAGAAGCATACATCATGAAAAAAATTTGAAAATGAACTCAAACAAACCCTAAACACACACAAGATCACTCCCCAAAGGTGGAGGTCAGAAGCTAAATCTAGAGAAAGTTATGAATTTTCTAAGTTAACTAGGGTTTTTGGGTGATTCTAAAGGAAAAAATGCCAAACACTTTGAAAATGCAATTAAAAATTATGAGTTAAATAATCTAGATACAAGATGCAATGTGTTAAAGAATACAAAAAGAACCAAGTTCAAACTCATCATGGTTGATCAGAAATGATTTTTTCAAGTTAGGGTTAGAAAAATGTGAATTTATGAACCCTAATTCAAAGTAAATTATGAAAACATGATCAAACCTAAAAATAAATTTGTATGGTGAGTATGTAAATTATTCTAAATGCCTAAGAATGATTCATGATTTTTTTTTGGTGATTTTTAGATACCTAAATGTATTTTTAATTAATTAAAATCAATTAATTAATTAAATAAAACATTTAAATGATTTAAAAATAATTTTTTAATGCAAAAATTAAAAATAAAAATGTTTTTGAGTTTAGAAAAATAATTAAAGTGAAAATGCAGAAATAATTAAAAGAAAAATGAAAAGTAATGCAAATGGGTGGTCAGGATTGAAAGTTGCGTGGATGAGTGGTTGGGATGAGAAGTCAGCTTGACTTCAGGCATGACAATCCAAGGGCTCGGGTTTAAAAATCCAAAAGGCGCGTGATCTAATGGCTAGCATTGTTTCTGACTTAATTAATTAAAAATTAAACCAATTAATTATGATTAGAGCTAATGGGGTAATCTGAACCATTCATACGTGCGGCAAACACAAGATCCAAAGGCCCAAATTCAAACTGGCTTAATAAAATGGGATTTGCCCTAATGACTTTTAGGAGACCGGAACAGTGTTTTGGTCGTCTTCTCCGACATGCTCTTCACCCTAACTCTCTCCCTAGGCTACCCCAAGCTCCCAAAAGCTCCCGAATGCATTCCCAAACAACATAGAACAAGAATCAACAAGCAAAACACATTTATTTTTCATCAACAGGCTGAATCGAATCAAACAAGCTTTAGGTTAAAAAATTTCAGAAGCACGATACACACTCATTTCTCAATCATTTTCAAAAATAAGGACATCACAATGATCAGGGAAGCATACTCTTTCACATTTTAACTTAAAAATAGAGTTCTGGAAAAATGTTTCAAGAGAGCTACCTGAGATGAAGCTTTCAAGTTTGGTGCTTTATGGCCCTTTCCTTGATGCTAATCCACTCCACTTGATCCCCTTGTGCTTCTGGAAGGATTAGAACAAGTTTTGAATGGCTAGTTTGTGATGTTTGGTTCTGATAACTCAGAAATCGTGTTTGTGTTTGAGGGGTTTTCAGGCCATGGTGAAGGGTGCTTTGTGATCCTTAGGTTATATGGAGATGATTGGTGGAAAAATATTTGATTTTTGAAGCTTGTGTGATGAGTTTCGAAGAGATGAAGGTTTCTTGAGGTTTTTGTGATTCTAAGTGTATGGCTTGTTTCGGGCTTCAATGTTGTGTTAAATGAGTTGCTTGATGTTTGCATAAGAGGTTGTGATTGGTCAGAAAGTTGGTGGTGACATAGTGTGATTGGTAAGGCTTCATTTGCAAAAAAGTAAAAGGATGTGTACCATGAGTATGGGTTGGGACAAAGGAGATCTTATGGCTTGTCCTGCCTCATCTAGCATTGTGGAGAGCCATTGGTTTGAGTTTAAGGATCTGCAACACTTGGATCAAGAGTTATCATATGTTTTGCAATTTTCCCTCTTTGGTTTTTCTTGAAGTGCAAGGCATGAAAAATTGTGATTCTTGGCACAATTCTGATCAAGGCAAGTTATGTGATGTTGTTATGATGCTTAGAGGTCAATTAGAGGTCACAAGAGTGCTTAAAACTTGGTTTTGCAAGAATTCCTCTTTGGCACATACTTGAAAATTACAAGATTTTTCCCAACTTTGAAACATCATATCTTGAGTTCTAGGATGAATCAAGTGGAGTTCTTGTACTTATTGAAAATGGGAAGATCCAATCTACAACTTTCATGTTTGAAGATTTTTCATTTGAAGCCTTTTTGATCAAGAAAGAGGGGGTTGAAAATCTTTCCCAAAATGGAAAGTTTTCATTACAAGTCATGTCCAAAAATGGAAAGTTTGCAAATGGATTGAAATTCTTCAATCTTGTGAACTTCTAACCTCTTCTAAGATCAAATAAAGATCATAGAACCTCAAAATTCTGAAGATGACCCTTTGGTACCATTGACGGTGGCCTCAGATGCCCTGATTCTGACTTTTCTTGCACAATAAGTTACCAGTTGATCAGATGACTTCCACAATGAATTTATTCACCAATTTTGGTACACATGCTCCTTATAACATATCAAGACCAATGGAATCAAGAATGACCAAAAAATTGAGATTAAGGGCCTCAAACCCAAAACCCTAATTTTAGGTCACCTATGTAGGAAACCCTAGCCTGCCTGAACACCTTTGCAATGCTTTGTGATCTCTTGACTTTTAAGAACCCTGGGGAGCATATTATGACCATATTACACATATGGACCCTCTTGAAAAGCTTCAAGGCCTTTGAGATGGCTCAAATCACTCATTGGATTCTCCTGATCACAAACCCTAACTATGCAACTTATGCAGTGAAATAAATATGCAGTGTGTAATGAGAAATGTATGCTAATGCAATATGAAAGATCATAAGCCATGGTGTGAGAAAAAGAGAGGGAAAATTTGGGGTGTTTACAGCTGCCCCTATTCAAGCATGAGTTAGCTGTGCAGGATGTAAACGCCTGGCTTAACAGACAAACAAGATAACTTGTGGTTGAATACCAAAGACAGTCCGAAATTTGCACTCTCTGGGGAGAAGAAGAAAAGGGATATAAATTGTAACAGGAAGTATAGTATGAGTATCAAATGAAAGTGATGGAGGACGGCCATCGAGCAGAGGACGACTGCTGGGGATGAAAAACGGTAAGTAAAGCAATGACGCAGACAACCATCATGCTGGGAAGTAAAGAGACCACGACGGGGACGGCCATCAGGTAAACCGATGAAGGACGATCATCAGGATAAAGGAAAAGACCACGACGGGGACGACCATCGGGTAAAGAAATAAAACTCTCTTGGGATTAAAGAAATGAGGAAAGCACTGACGGGGACGGCCATCAAGTTAAAGGGTAAATAAACCACGACGGGGACGGCCATCGGGTTAAAGAATAAATGAAATAATGATGAGGGACGGTCATCAAAAGGTGAAGGACGATCACCTAGCAGGGGACGACTGTTGAAAATATCACGACATAGGACGAATGCCGGATAGAAAAGATCAACGATGGGGACGACCATCGGATAAAATGATGAGGGACGGTCATCAAAAGGTGAAGGACGATCACCTGGCAGGGGACGACTGCTCTGGGGATTATCTCGACATAGGACGAATGCCGGATAACAAAGATCAACGATGGGGACGACCATCAGATAAATGATGAGGGACGGTCATCATAAGGTGAATGATGATCACCTAGCAGGGGATGGCTACTAAAAAGATATCGCGACATTGGACGAATGCCAGATAGAAAGTTCCAACAATGGGGATTCCACTGGGGAAAGGATGAGGGACGGTCATCCAAAGGTGAAGGACGATCACCTGGCAGGGTATGGCTATTGAAAGTATCGCGACATAGGACGAATGTCGGATAAGAGGATCAACGATGGGGACGACCATCAGATAAATGATGAGGGACGGTGATCAAAAGGTGAAGGACAATCACCTGGAAGGGGACGGCTTCCGAAAATATCACGACATAGGACGGATGTCGGATAGAAAAGTTGTTTTGTTGGTGACTTCCGGGGAATGGTAAACACGGACGAGTGCTTACGCTTTGAAATAAAAGGTATAAGTGTTTGACAATGTGTATATACTAAATATGCGGACGAGCATCCTTAGGACCACGATACGGATGAGTAACGATAGAAGCAAATGCTGAAACGTGTTTAAGAATGATGATACGAACGAGTATCAATCGGTTAAGCAAGGAACACGGACGAGTGTTGATCTGCTGAGGAGATGATACATACAAGAAATGGACAAGTATCAAAAGGATTCTGTATAAGTATGTACAAGTGTTTGACCTGCTGGGGAAATATGTACAAGACATGGAAGAGTGTCAAAAAGATTGAGTAAGGGACACGAATGAGTGTTTGACTTGCTAGGGAAGTATGACACGGGCGAGTGTCAAAAAGAATATGTGCAAGTATGAACAAGTATCTGTATTAAGAGTGCAAAAAGTATTCTGGCTTTGACTGCGGGGGATGAGTTTTGTATATTGTTGGTGAAGTGATTCTGATGTTTGCAGGTGATTGGTTCGAACCTGGCTTATGATCATGCAAATGTTTGATTTTTTTCCGTAATGCTCCGTATTAGACGGAATGCTACGCCTATTTTGGAGAAAAATGATGTAAATGCTATGTTTATGCAGAATGAGAACCGATCCGAGATCCGGGTCCTGCGGGGAGAAAGATCTTTGGGCGATCTGTCTGGAGGGAGAACTCCGCTGGGGAAAGAGATCATTGGCCGATCTGTTGGGAGAGAGGATCACCGAACGATCTTCCTAGGGAACTCTATGGGGATCCCGGCTAGGGAAGCTTCTATTGAAGAGACTCGTGCTGGGGATGAGGAGGCTTCGGCAACTCTGCTGGGGAAAAGCAGTTCAGGCATTGCTCGGGAGATCCTGCCTGGGGAGAAGAGAACTTTTGGGAAGTAATCTGTTGTAATTCCTTCGTCCAAGCGATACGCTGGGGTTTAATGAGTTTCCTGAAGGATCCTCTGAGGGGATAACAGCTTCATGGGGGAAAACTCCCATCAAGTAGTCCTGCTGATGTGGTGATTGCTGACTTGGTTGGGGATATAATGCTTGATATGCCTCGTGTTGTGTGAGATTGTCTGCCTTGAGTACCTATAACCTGTTAAACAAAGGATAAGTACAAGGGTCCCGAGGTATCCTCAACTGGATTCCGTCATAGGAGTTAGATTTCCTCAAGAGTGCATATTTCCTGCAAGCATATATTGAAAATTGCTTATATGTTTCATGCAAGTGTTGTATTATGAACTTTGGACATTTCGCAAACGAAACAAAAAAATGTACAAAACAAAGTGTGACTGAATATTCCGATTTTATTGATTTGTGTGCCCTGAATGGGAAAGTACAGTAAAGAAGCGAATCCCTGAAAGGAGGAGATTGCTGTAAATTGAGAAAATAAAAGTGTTGGAAATGTTGAAGTTGACGCTCTAATGAGCTTCCTTTGCTATGACCTGTATGACCTTGACGTTCTTCTTATCTTGCTTTCTGAAGAAGGTTGATTATGACCGACGTTTTATCCTTTCGAAGCTTGCCATGTTGTGTGAGTGATACAGACGAATCCAGAATGCAGTTGTTCGCTTATTCCATGATTTTGCGTGGATTGCCCTTTCGGGTTTTCAATCCACCAGGATACCCATGTTTGCCTGAGTTGTCCGATGTGGCTTTTCAACTCAGCGGGTGTACATTTTTCCCTTATTTTTGCCCAAGTCTTTTATTCTATTTTTGACTCGCCGGGATGCCCTATTTTTTCCTGGACTTACATTCTGTTTTTATGTCCAACGGGTCTTTTATGCGAAGTATTTTTTAACTACATATGAATTGACATGAGATAAGAAATCCTCGCCATCCATAGTAGTGAGCATCAGTGCCCCACCAGAGAAAACTTTCTTTACTATGAATGGGCCTTCGTAGTTTGGCGTCCATTTGCCCCTGTGGTCTGTATGAGGAGGGAGAAGTCTTTTCAGAACAAGCACTCCCACTTTGTATTCCCGAGATCTGACTTTCTGATCAAAGGCTTTCTTCATTCGTTTTTGATATAACTGCCCATGACAGATGGCTGCTAATCTCTTTTCTTCAATCAGACTCAGTTGATTATATCGAGATCAGACCCATTCTGCTTCATCCAGTTTCACATCCATCATTACCCGTAAGGAGGGTAGTTCAACTTCAACAGGTAGGACAACTTCCATACCATACATAAGCTGATAAGGTGTTGCCCCAATAGATGTTCTGATAGAGGTTTGGTACCCATGCAAGGCAAATGGTAGCATTTCGTGCCAGTCTTTGTAGGAGACTACCATCTTCTGCACAATGTTCTTAATATTCATGTTAGCTACCTCAACAGCGCCATTCATCTTTGGCCTGTAAGGAGAAGAGTTGTGATATTGAATTTTGAAGTCCTGGCAAAGTTATGCCATCATCCTGTTGTTCAAATTGGAAAAATTATCAATAATGATTCGCTCGGGAACTCCATATCGACATATGATATCCCTTTTCAGAAATCGAGCTACCACTTTCCTGGTGACATTTGCATACGAAGCTGCTTCAACCCATTTGGTGAAGTAATCAATGGCTACCAGGATGAATCTGTGACCATTTGAAGCAGTCGGTTCGATCTTTCCAATCATATCAATGCCCCACATGGCGAAGGGCCAAGGTGAAGACATTACATTCAAAGGATTCAGAGGCACATGCACTTTATCTTCGTAGATCTGACATTTGTGGCATTTACTGACATTTGTGGCATTTGTAGGCACAACAGTCTGCATCCATTGTGATCCAATAGTAACCTGATCTTAACAATTTCTTTGCCATTGCATGTCCTCCAGCATGGGTACCGAAAGAACCTTCGTGTACTTCGTGCATCAATAGGTCTGCTTCCTTCTTTTCAACACATCTGAGCAAGACCATGTCGAGGTTTCGTTTGTACAAAGAACCATCAGTATTGAGGAAGAAACTGTCGGCTAGCCTTCCTAATGTCTTCTTATCGTTTGACGTTGCCCCAGGTGGGTATGTCTGAGTCTCCAAGAAGCATTTGATGTCATGGTACCAAGGCTTATTATCAGTGAAAGTGTCCACAGAGAATACATATGCCGGTCTGTCCAGTCTGGATACCGGAATCCAAGGTACATAATTGGCGACCTGTACTTTGATCATGGATGAAATGGTAGCCAAAGCGTCTGCAAACTGATTCTCATCTCGAGTGATGTATTCAAGCTTACTTGCTGTGAATAAGGTCAACAGTCTCCTCATATAGTCACGGTAGGGAACCAGATGCTCTTGATGAGTGTACCACTTGCCGTTGGTCTGGTTGATTACCAAAGTTGAATCTCCGAATACATTCAAGGTTTTGATCCTGAGGTCAATGGCTTCCTCAAGACCCATGATACAAGCTTCGTATTCTGCTTCATTGTTAGTGCAGGAAAAGGTGAGCCTTGTTGAGAAAGGCATATGAACCCCTTTGGGTGTAATAAGTACTGCACCAACCCCACGACTGTTGCAATTACCTGCCCCGTCAAACATCATAGTCCATGCTTCTTATGGATCAGTCCCTTCAGTGTGAATAGGCTCCTCACAATCTTTTGACTCTAAGAACATGATGTTTTCATCAGGGAAATCAAATCTCATAGGCTGGTAATCATCAATGGGTTGCTCAGCCAGATAGTCAGACAATACACTGCCCTTGATGGCTTTCTGAGAGGTGTACTGAATGTCATATTCTGTTAGAATCATTTGCCACCTTGCAACTCTTCCGGTAAGTGCTGGCTTCTCAAATATGTACTTGACTGGATCCATCTTTGAGATCAATAAGGTAGTATGAATCAACATATACTGTCTTAGTCGGCGAGCAGCCCACGCTAAAGAACAACAAGTTTTCTCGAGCAGTGAATAACGTTGTTCACAGTCGATAAACTTTTTGCTTAGGTAGTATATTGCATACTATTTTCGACCAGACTCGTCATGCTGGCCCAACACACACCCTATTGATTCATCCAATACTGTCAGGTACATAATTAGAGGTCTTCCTTCGATTGGAGGCATGAGAATTGGAGGTTCTTGCAGATACTCTTTGATCTTGTCAAAAGCTCTTTGACAATCATCGTTCCACCTGACTGTTTGTTCCTTTCTTAACAGCTTGAACAAGGGTTCGCAGGTTGTAGTGAGATGAGATGTGAACCTTGAAATGTAGTTCAATCTACCCAAGAACCCTCGAACTTCTTTCTCAGTCTTAGGTGCAGGCATTTCCTGAATAGCTTTGACTTTATCGGGATCAACCTCAATTCTTTTTTCGCTTACAATAAAACCCAGTAGCTTACCAGAACGTACCCCGAATGTGCATTTGTTGGGGTTCAACTTCAACTGATACTTTCTCATACGCTTGAACAGTTTCAGTAGATTCACCAAATGATCTTCCTCTGTAAGGGACTTAGCAATCATATCATCCACATAGCACTTGATTTCTTTATGGATCATATCATGGAATAATGTAACCATAGCCCGTTGATATGTTGCACCGGCGTTCTTCAGACCGAACGACATTACCTTGTAACAAAATGTTCCCCAAGGTGTGATGAAATTTGTCTTCTCCATGTCTTCAGGTGACATCTTAATCTGATTGTATCCAGAAAATCCATCCATAAAAGAAAACACTGAGAACTGAGTCGTGTTATCCACAAATACATCAATGTGAGGTAATGGGAAATCATCCTTCGGGCTGGCTCTATTCAGATCCCGGTAATCCACACACATATGCACCTTGCCATCTTTCTTAGGTACGGGTACAATGTTAGCAACCCACAGCGGGTAACTAGTTACAGCGAGAAAACCGGCGTCCCACTGCTTTTGTACTTCCTCTTTGATTTTCATGGCCATATCTGGGCGAGTACGACGCAACTTCTGTTTAACTGGCGGACAATATTCTTTCAATGGCAGTCTGTGCATGACAATATCCGTATCCAGACCTGGCATATCTTGATAAGACCAAGCGAATGCGTCGACATATTCTCGAAGCATACTGATGAGTTATTCTTTCACTGAAGCTTGCAGATTGGCCCCGATCTTCACTTCTTTCATATCTTCCTCGGTAGCAAGATCGATAGTCTCAACCTCCTCCTAATGAGGAGCAATCACCTTTTCCTCTTGTCTCAATAACCTGGCCAACTCTTCAGGCAAATCATAGTCTTCATCAACCCCTTCTTCTGCTTGATTAATCGGATTGTCGAAGTCATACGAGGTCATAGCAATGTCATTGTCGGTGCATTCTGGAGGGCTATCTCTGCAAGGGTTGAGAGTTGTTCATTTTAGTGATTGATTTTATCTTATTTAGAAAAAGTGAATGAAGTTTATTAAGAAAAACATTGCCATTTATTGTTTTGTGTGAAAACAAAAATGAAAAGATAGTGAGCGAAAAGATTGTTTGCAAAAGATGTCCATTGTTCATTAATTTCCATTCGCACAAAATACATATATGGCCCTATTACAAAATGAGTCCTGACACTTTGGGCAAGATGCAGGACTTGATGCATGCTTAAATAGGAAATAATAATTACTCTGCAGCAGTAACCCATATAATTTCCTGGGAAGACCAATTGAGGACTTGTTGGCCCGGGACTCTTGGACGGATCCATCTTTCTAGGTTGATGTCGCTTTCAGCCTCGTCTTCCACATTGTTGATAGCATCTAGGGTCGGCATTCCCCCACTTATGAATTTGGGAGCTTCAACAACCTCCTCTTGGACCTGTCGGGATGGTCTGTAACCCAAACGAAATTTGTCTTCCTTTATCTGAACTTGCAACAGCTTTCCCCAGCCTTGGGCATTCCCGTCTTCAACAACCTTCCGAGCTTGTTTGTAAGAAGCAATTGAAGTACCCGATACTTCAGCTGTTGCTTCATTGATATTGAGAGCTTCAAAACCCTGACTCATAGTTTCATGGATCTCCCCATCCATCTCAATGTACTTGTACGTAGCCAGGTGACTGACAAAGATGTCCTTTTCTCCACAAATGGTGATAATCTGGCCTTCTCACTCGTATTTTAACTTCTGGTGAAGGGTAGACGTTATTGTGCCAGCGTCATGAATCCAGGGTCGACCCAACAAACAGCTGTAGCCAGGCTGAATGTCCATCACATAGAAGGTTGTTTTGAAGATCTGTGGGCCAATTACTATAGGCAGCTCTATTTCACCAAGAACCGATCTCTTAGAAACATCAAAGACTCTCACAACCAGGTTGCTCGGACGGAGTGCAAGACCATCATATTCCAGCTTGACCAAGGCTTTCTTTGGAAGAACATT
Organism: Lathyrus aphaca; assembly: GCA_963966055.1. Lineage (NCBI taxonomy): Eukaryota > Viridiplantae > Streptophyta > Magnoliopsida > Fabales > Fabaceae > Lathyrus > Lathyrus aphaca. Next base: position 220,258,008 of record OZ014519.1, read on the forward strand.
GAGAGATGACCCAGTGTCAACCAAGACATGAGAAAGTACAACACCTTTGCACTCTAAGGTGATATGCAAAGCCTTATTGTGGTTACGGCCCTCCGTAGTCAGATCAACATTGGTGAACCCTAGTCCATGACTAGTATTAACATTTGAAACCACCGTCTCTAGCTGATTAATTGTAATCTCCTCAGGCACATAAGCTGCGTGCAAGACCTTGAGCAATGCATTCCTGTGAGATTCGGAACACATGAGCAGTGATAGTATAGAGATCTTGGAGGGTGTCTGGTGAAGCTGATCAACAACTTTATAGTCATTCTTCTTGATAATCCTCATGAACTCATCTACATTCTAATCAAAGGATGTCTTCTGAGTTTCTTTGGCAATTGGTTCTTCAGGCACCACACTCTTGCCTTTTGCTTTGGCAACATCATCTGCTTTAGCATTAACTCTTGGGAACTGTGAGGAAAAGAGACGTCTGCTTCGAGTGAAGCCTACGCCTCCTCCTACATTATCAATTTGTGGTGTATAAGTTGAAGAGTCAAGAGTGACTTTCTTTCTGTTGCAATATAGATCTAAGCCATAGTGCCAAGGCACGACACTACTGTTGTCATATGGAACTGGTCCAGGTACCGTGATGGCAACCAGACTGATTGATACGGAAGAAGGAGTTGTGATAGTCTGAGGATCATAATAGATGGTGACAAGAGATCTGATTGGAGATGGCACATGTGCAGGGAGTTGTTGATGAGTTTGTTGATGTTGCTGAAAGTTGTTGAAAGAATCCGGGACATGAATTGTTGTTGGATCATAATAAATGGTGACCGTTGAGATGTCTTCATTGATGGTTGTTGTTGTTGTAGTAGACTCTGTTGGAATTATGTTTGTTGACGTTGTAGGAGAGATGTTTGCTGGAGTTGTAGGAGATGGAACCGTTGATGTGATTTGTAGAATGCCTTCTCTGATAAGACTACTGATACCAATCTTCAGATTTGCATAACCATTGGTAGAAATTTGGCAAGCTTCACAATGGGCCTCACATCCCGGAAACACTTGGCACTTCAATAGCTGAGCTTTAACTTCATCCAGTGGTGTTTGAATACTTGAAATGTCATCAATCAGAAAAGATGGTTGGTCCTCTTCAATATCATTAATCCTTGGTCCACCGTGATTCGGTATTGGATTCTTTGTGACATTTGGAGGAGGTGCAAAATTCAAAGCTTTGGAATCAACTAAGTCCTGAACTTTCATGTGCAAGGCCCTGCATTTCTCTATTGTATGGCCAGGTGCATTGGAGTGGAAAGCACATCTAGCGTTGACTCCATAGTTCCTTGGGAGATTCAAAGGATCAGGTGGAGTCAAGGTTCTCAATTCAATCAGGTTGAGCTTCAATAACTGTGGAAGTAAAGCAGCATAGGGCATTAGGATAGGATCGATAACCCTGTTGATTTGTGAAGTCCTTTGCTGGAACAGACGTTGTTGTTGGTTGTTGTTGTTATGAGATCTTTGTTGTTGAGGAAATTGTTGTTGCTGTGGGAAGTGTTGTTGCTGAGGATATTGTTGTTGCTGAGGTGCTGGAGTGGGAATGGTGACAGCGGCTACTGATCTTTCCATGTATTGAGGCCTACCTCTGCCCATATGCACTGAGTTGGTTTCACCTCTTCTACGAGGTCCCGATAAGGGTTTCCTTGCATTGCTGGAGCTAGCACCATTGTCAGAGATCTTACCCATCTTCAAAAGGCTTTCAATTCTCTCACCAACTATAACCACATCAGCAAAACTGGTAGAAGATAAAGCAGCAAGCCGATCAATGTAGGTTCCCTACAAGGTATTCATAAACATGTCAGCCATTTCTCTTTCTGACATAGGTAGCTGGACAACAGCAGCAAGTTATCTCCACCTTTGGGCATATTCACGGAAACTTTCTCTTGAAGACTGAGACATACCCATTATGAGGGTCTTGTTGGGAGCCATATCCAGGTTGTACTTATATTGGCGTATAAAGGCCTCGGCTAAGTCCTTCCAGTTTCTGACAGTAGCCCTGGATAGGTGAAAATACCACTCTCTGGATGCCCTGGTCAAGCTATCTTCAAAGTAAAACATCCACAGCTTCTCATCCATGGTGTACGCTTTCAATCTTCCCATAAAAGATTGAAGATGGGTCCGAGGATAGGAGGTACCATTATACTTCTCAAAGCATGGAGGCTTAAACTTGTGAGGAATCCTGACTCCTTCCACTAAACCCATATCCATCACATCAAATCCCAAAGAGTTATGGGATTCCAAAGATCTCAGCTTCTCAGATTTCTCGTCCAGACGACGATCATAAACTTCATCAGCCCCAACACCTAATACTGTAAACTGCTCGTCCTAAGGATCTTCTTGCAGAACACGATCTCTAGTGTTTCTCTGGGTATTTCTAATAACATTGACAGGGTTGATGTGGGGCCCAAACTCTGGTGGATTTGTTTGCGGTTGATCGCACGCGTTGTTACTAGTACCCCCAGTGCCAGCATGGTTATCTTCTGGAGTTTGCCGCTCGACTAACTCCCTCAATCTTTCCTGGGTCTGTGCTAGCCCAGTCATCACAACCATGAATTGATTCATATGAGTCCTCACTTCTGTCTTCACATCAGTCATATGAGTCCTCACATCTGTCAGTTATTGCTGAAGTTGATCCATCTGTAAGCTCAGAAGGTTGTTACGGGTCAGATATATGTGGATGCGATTGACGGGAAAGACCCTCCTGCGAGCAATATTTCCTGAAACACACAGCAAAGTGAGAAAACAACAACAAAACTCCTGCAACACAAAGAAGATGAGGTTAGCATGCAATGTAGTATGTCTATTTGTCTTCAGAGGGTATCCTGGTTTGGTTCTTTGGTTTTGACCTTCCAGACCTCTTGGAATGATGAAGATGCTGAAGAGAAATGAAGTCCACAAGCAGATCCAAGTAACACATAAACTATAACATTACAAAATGCCAAAATACATAGTTTATGATTACATCAAATTCCCATGGTGGGTCAGAATACAATCAAGTCAAGATATAAACAAAATCACCATGGAGAATTAAAGTACAACCAAAATAAAATACAAGTAAAAGAAAATCAAACATCCAGCCCAAATCCATCCTCCTTGACTTCTTTCAGGAGAGCATCAGTCACTGGTCCAACTGGATGCTCTGTGATGGTCCTGATGAGAAGGTTTCTGGTTGTAATGGCATTTGTCATCTTCAGGTACTTGTCTTGTTCTTTTGATCTCTTCAACCCCGCCCGGAGTTTCAGCTCGGAGATTTCCTTCTATGCTGCTAACAGTGCTTTTTGAATCTTCTTCTCATTGGCTTCCAGCTGCTCTATCTTAGCTTGCGTCTTCTGATCTTCTTGCAGATGAGCTTCAGTGATCCTGGTCCATCTAGCCTGACTCTCCTCTAGGTAGTGTTCAACTCCGGCCTTCTGAATCTTGGCTTCTTTGTAAGCATTCTTTAATACCAACTCCTTGCTCGGGCTTTTCTGATGAAGTTCTCTGTCTTTTCTATCTTGGTCATATGCTCGATACGGAGCTTCTCTAACCTCTCATTGTCCAGACAACCGTCATTCCTTTCCCAAAGGGTCTTCTTCAAGGCTTCAGAAAGTTGGGCATTCCTCTCTTTCAACTTCTCAAATTCCTCCAAACTGACTGTAGTTATGGGCTCTACTGTTGATGGCCCTGGAATATCTTCCAGGGTGAATGGAATGCGAGTGATATGTCCTCTGATGCGCGACCATTCAATATACTGAGATGAAGCTATGTTGTTACACTTACCCAGAATAGCAGTTCCTTTTATCTGTATGTGGTACCAAGCCCAGGCTACTTGTTGGACAATGGCATGATTGTTCAGAAAGGCACAATAAAGAGACTCTACTAAGTCCTGCTCCCTAGGTGGATGTACCAGGGCATACCCCAACTGTCTTCTGAAAAGCAAAGGATTGTAATTGATACAACCCGTCACTCCAATAAGAGGTACATTAGGATATTGTCCATAAATTGTAATTATGTCCCTGCCCTTGGTGTTCTGAGTACACCATCTGATGTCTTCTGAAGTAAGGGCAATCATCCTCTTAGCCTAATTCCTTGTCTGATATGGATTCAGGAAAGCTTTCGTCTTTGGCATATGTCTCATCAACCAACTGTAGAAAAGGGGTGCACAACATCTGACTAGTCCCCCTCTTTGTTTCTCATTCCTCCGATGCACTGAATAATAGAAATCTCCTAACAGGGTAGGAACTGGATTCCTGAGCATAAATATGTGGATAGCATTCTTGCTTACAAACTTAGGCTTGTCTGCAAACAAGATGATACCATAAATACAAAGAACCAAGAGAGCACAAATAGTTTCCCACTTCCATGTTGCAGCATGACTGGTAGCCTAAGTGATTAAGAAGTCCAAATGAAGGCCTGGGATTCCAGCCTTAGTGGTCATATGCTCACCAATGATAGTTGCTTCCAAATGTAGAGCCTTAGTTATGTCTTTATTCTTAGGAGCAGTCATCTCAGGGTTGAAAGGAATTCCTCTTCTGATAGGGACACCCATCAACATAGAATACTCTTCCAACAGAGGACCTATCTGAAAATCTGGGAAAGTGAAGCAACGGATATGAGGGTGATAAAACTGAAGGCAAGTGTGAATCATGCTCCTCTGTGATGCATCCAAGTCCATGATCATGTCCAGGATACCACCATAATGTTCTCTGAATAAGGGAACATGATCAGGAGTGATGAGTGACTGTATCTGCCTGATGCCTGCTAGAGGGTACTCAAAGAAGTGGTAAGTGATGTTGCTCTTCCTGGTTGAATCCATACTGAAGATATGCTGATGAAGATAACTGAAGAAAACAGCTGAAGCAGATAGCTGAAGAAGGTAGCTGATGAAGTGTTGGAGAAGTTGTTTGAGCAGAAGAACGGTCAAAACCAAACCAAAAAAGATATGGATACCCTATAAAACAAATAGACAAATGTTAAATGATGCAATATGATGTATGCTTAATGATATGCAAGGGTTTGTGATCAGGTGCTGGATTGTCAGTTGCTTTGATAGGGTCCATGAGTGTTCAGAATTCCGGATGAAGGTCTGAGAACCAGTAAACAGGTGGGGGACTCAAATAAAGAGTCACTTGTCCAGGGTTTCATAGAATCAGTCCAAAGTAGTGTAACCTTAAAAAAATTCCAGTAACAGGGTATGATGAGGCCAAGGGTTCCTGCAAACCTGTAAACAACCCAACCCACTCACAGGTATTGTTCTAGAACAAGGATCCTCAAGTTCGGATCTATTATGAGAAGTGTAAACACTTCTAATCCAGAGGTACAGTGTTTACATTAATCATAAAAGATCCTCCTCTAATTCACCTCAGATGCTGAAGGTCATCTAAAAAGGTAATCCAGACTTAGCAGGCTTCCCATGTAGCCCTAGCACTAAGGAGATCTGTAGCATAGAGTTCTCAAGAAGAAACTCGTGTCTGAACCGTTTTTTCATATTCCCACACCAGACCGAAATGGAATGGGAAAGAATATGAAGCCACTCTAATCCTATGTCTGTCACTCAGGCCTTTGTGTTGGACCTTTCTCACTGGAATACCCCTCCCACCAAGGCAAACCAACAAACCAGCACAGATGATATGATAATAAAATGAAATTCATAAAGCGATAAAAGAAAACGAAAAAGTAAATGCAGTAAATAAAGCTATACAGAAAGCAATAAATAAATCAAAAACAAAAGCACACATAGCACATAAAACCCCCAGTAAACAAAATCAAACAAGCGCTAGGAGAAACCCACGAGAGAACCAGAAGCCCTGGTTGCAAAGAAACCTCCCTAGCAGAGTCGCCAAGCTGTCGCTCCCCGGACTCTCGTCTAGGTGCAGATGCGAACGGTCGGCGATGTTGGAGGTTGAGGTTGAATAGAGTTGCCAGCTAGGCATTTTTATCCCGAAGGAAAGGTAATGCTGCATAAACCTGGAAGGGTATGGATAAGATGGTTGTGAACCAAAGAAACTGAGAAAGGGGGGTGGTTATGACCTGGGAAGGTATTAGCACCCAGATTGTCCATCGTACTCGACAGGATCCACGCTTACTTGATTGTGTTTAAAAGGGGTAATGTATGTGTTGACTGTGTATGAAAAGCTAGGGAGAATGTACAAAGTGTCAGTGAAAAAAGAGAGAGAATGCTCAAGAATGAGGCTTAGAAAGAAAGCTGAAAGAGGGGGATGGCAAAAAGACTTTTGTTCGATAACTGTTAAGTTATGCCTAAGTATCCTCTCATGCAATGAGGAAGTCAGAACACCGTAGTTCGACTCAAGGAGACTGGATGATTTGTTGTGAACTGCTTGCTTGTCTATGCTCAAGTGTGTAACTCGTCTGGCTCGAGTGCTAACAGTCTTGCATTAGACGGAAGAAGTGAGTTCTCGTTTATAGAATGAGTGTCATGAGAAAGGAATCCCGGAGGAGACGATTATTATTTGTTTTTGTGTTTTCAGTTTTTAATTGCTTTTGGTGTTTTGCATAGGATATTGAGCTTAAGCCTAAATCAAGGGATGTAAACTCATTATATCCTCCCTGATTAGGGATAATGAGCCTACTTAAGCATGAGATGAAGATCCCAACTAAATTACCATGATGATGCAGGATTAAGATCATTAACCTACTTGTGATTATTAAGATGTTTTTGGGTTTTTGTTTAGTGTTATGTAATGAGTTTAATCTCTAATCAGGGATTAGTGAACTCATTACACCATCCTAAGAGAAGGATGATAGATGAGAACACTTAAGCTGAGGAAGACTCCTCAACTTAATCCATGGTTAGGGATTAAATTCATTATATAACAAGCCTTTATTAAAGATGGATTTTAATTAACAGGTGAGATTAAGAAGTGGATTTTATGTTTGTAAGACTAGCTTGAGGGGGACTTGTCCATTAAACACTAGGGTTAGTCCCTCTTAACCATAAGGAAGAGATTTAATCCTAATATAAGGCCCAAGTTACAAGATAAAGTCTTAATAGTTATTAGGTGTTTTGATTAAGAGGTGTAAACAAATTAAAGGTTTAACACTAAGGATTAAAGTTATACACTCCATCCTAAGATAAGGATACATGCATAACCCTAATTCAAAGTCCTAAAGCTTTAAGTGTTTAGCCTCTGATTATGAGATGAGAAGAGAGACTCAACGAGACTCAAAGTTAAAAGACTAGGGGAGACTATATACAACCTTAAAATTATCATGCTTGGACGTTCATATGGTTTGTGAGGCTTAATAAAAGGTCTTCAGATGGCCACCAAGGAAGAAGAAGCAGATGAAAAGAGAAGAGAAAGGAGAATAAGTTACTTACTTCCTGAAGAAGATAAGTAACCTAAGAGAAAGAAAGTAAGAATGAGAGAGCACAAGTGAAGCAAGTTCACTTCAAAGACAAATAGAGAAAGCATATGAAGAGATAAGAAGAGGTGGGATGTGAATGCAAATCCACATCCCAAACAACTTACCATAAGCCCCTGAAATGTTAGTGTGAGATGCATAAGATGCAAAGCAAAAGGAAATAAAGAAAATGAAGGTGCAAAGACCAAAACCAGAAGTGTAAACATGATGCAAATTTGTCATGAGATGATTCAAATTCATACATGATGCATGTGAATGATCATACAAAGGATGTGATGCAAGACAAACATGCTAGGAGCTTGGAAACACATGGATGTACATGAAATGTAATGAATGCAAAACATACCAAATGAATTAATAAATGATCAAGCAATGTTCAAACATGTCTTAAGATGTATAATATGGCATACAAGAGCATGGAATTTCATGGAAAGTTGATATGATTGAGATATGTAGAGATGAATGCAAATGAACATGAGAGATTAGGGTTTTATGAATGTATGAGATGCATATGACCAAAACAGAAGCATACATCATGATAAAAATTTGAAAATGAACTCAAACAAACCCTAAACACACACAACATCACTCCCTAAAGGTGGAGGTCAGAAGCTAAACCTAGAGAAAGTTATGAATTTTCTAAGTTAACTAGGGTTTTTGGGTGATTCTAAAGGAAAATATGCCAAACAATTTGAAAATGCAATTCAAAATTATGAGTTAAATAATCTAGATACTAGATGCAATGTGTGAAAGAATGCAAAAAGAACCAAGTTCAAACTCATCATGGTTGATCAAAAATGATTTTTTCAAGTTAGGGTTAGAAAAATGTGAATTTATGAACCCTAATTCAAAGTAAATTATGAAAACATGATCAAACCTAAAAATAAATTTGTATGGTGAGTTTGTAAATTATTCTAAATGCCTAAGAATGCTTTATGAATTTTTTTTTGTGATTTTTAGATACCTAAATGTATTTTTAATTAATTAAAATCAATTAATTAATTAAATAAAACATTTAAATGATTTAAAAATACTTTTTTAATGCAAACATTAAAACAAAAATTTGAGTTTAGAAAAATATTTAAAGTGAAAATGCAGAAAATGAGATTTTTAAAAGTATTTTTGCTATTTTTAATAAATATATGAAAGAAATGTGAAATAATTAAAAGAAAAATGAAAAGTAATGCAAATGGGTGGTCAGGATTGAAAGTTGTGTGGATGAGTGGTTGGAATGAGAAATCAGCTTGACTTCAAGCATGACAATCCAAGGGCTCAGGTTTAAAAATCCAAATGGCGCGTGATCTAATGGCTTGCATTGTTTCTGACTTAATTAATTAAAAATTAAACCAATTAATTATGATTAGGGCTAATGGGTTAATCTGAACCATTCATACACGCGGCAAACACAAGATCCAAAGGCCCAAATTCAAACTGGCTTAATAAAATGGGATTTTCCCTAATGACTGCTCTTCACCATAACTCTCTCCCTAGGCTACCCCCAAGCTCCCAAAAGCTCCAGAATGCATCCCCAAACAACATAGAACAAGAATCAAAAAGAAAAACACATTTATTTTTCATCAACAGGCTGAATTGAATCAAACAAGCTTTAGGTTAAAAAATTCAGAAGCATGATACACACTCATTTCTCAATCATTTTCAAAAATAAGGACATCACAATGATCAGGGAAGCATACTCTTTCACATTTTAACTTAAAAATAGAGTTCTGGAAAAATGTTTCAAGAGAGCTACCTGAGATGAAGCTTTGTAGTTTGGTGCTTTCTGGCCCTTTCCTTGATGTTAATCCACTCCACTTGATCCCCTTGTGCTTCTGGAAGGCTTAGAACAAGTTTTGAATGGCTAGTTTGTGATGTTTGGTTCTGATAACTCAGAAATTGTGTTTGTGTTTGAGGGGTTTTCAGGCCATGGTGAAGGGTGCTTTGTGATCCTTAGGTTATGTGGAGATGATTGGTGGAAAAAGATTTGAGTTTTGAAGCTTGTGTGATGAGTTTCGAAGAGATGAAGGTTTCTTGAGGTTTTTGTGATTCTAAGTGTATGGCTTGTTTCAGGCTTCAATGTTGTGTGAAATGAGTTGCTTGATGTTTGTATAAGAGGTTGTGATTGGTCAGAAAGTTGGTGGTGGCATAGTGTGATTGGTATGGCTTCATTTGCAAAAAAAGTCAAAGGATGTGTACCATGAGTATGGGCTGGGACAGAGGAGATCTTATGGCTTGTCCTTCCTCAGCTAATATTGTGGAGAGCCATTGGATTGAGTTTGAGGATCTGCAGCACTTGGATCAAGAGTTATCATATGTTTTGCAATTTTCCCTCTTTGGTTTTTCTTGAAGTGCAAGGCATGAAAACTTGTGTTTCTTGGCACAATTCTGATCAAGGCAAGTTATGTGATGTTGTTATGATTCTTAGAGGTCAATTAGAGGTCACAAGAGTGCTTAAAACTTGGTTTTGCAAAAATCCCTCTTTGGCACATACTTGAAAATTACAAGATTTTTCCCAACATTGAATCATCATATCTTGAGATCTAGGATGAATCAAGAGGAGTTCTTGTATATTTTGAAAATGGGAAGATCCAATCTACAACTTTCATGTTTGAATATTTTTCATTTGAAGCCTTTTTGATCAAGAAAGAGGGGGTTGAAAATCTTTCCCAAAATGGAAAGTTTTCATTACAAGTCATGTTAAAAAATGGAAAGTTTGCAAATGGCTTGAAATTCTTCAATATTGTGAACTTCTAACCTCTTATAAGATCAAATAAAGATCATAGAACCTCAAAATGATGAAGATGACCCTTTTGGTACCATTGATGGTGGCCTCAGATGCCCTGATTCTGACTTTTCTTGCACAATAAGTTACCAGTTGATCAGATGACTTCCACAATGAATTTCTTCACCAATTTTGGTACACATTCTCCTTATAACATATCAAGAACAATGGAATCAATAATGACCAAAAAATTTGAGATTAAGGGCCTCAAACCAAAACCCTAATTTTAGGTCATCTGTGCAGGAAACCCTAGCCTGCCTGAACACCTTTGCAATGCTTTGTGATCTCTTGACTTTTAAGAACCCTAGGGAGAATATTATGACCATAGAACACACATGGACCCTCTTGACAAGCTTCAAGGCCTTTGAGATGGCTCGGATCACTCCTTGGATTCTCCTGATCACAAACCCTAACTATGCAACTTATGTAGTGAAATAAATATGCAGTGTGTAATGAGATGTTTATGCAAATGCAATATGAAAGATCATAAGCCACGGTGTGAGAAAAAGTGAGGGAAAATTTGGGGTGTTTACAACTAACAATACCGGTGCTCCCCACGGTGATACACTTGGTCTCATTCTTTTCTAATAGTTTCTCTAATTGTTTCTTCAACTCAGATAGCTCGGAATCCGACATATGATACGGTGCCATCGAAATAGGTCTCGTTCCTGGCATAAGATAAATATTAAACTCCATCTCTCTCCGGTGGCACATCCACAACATCATCTGGAAACACTTCCGGGAAATCCCTCACCACTTGCAATTCACTAATTTCCATATCATTTTCCACCGACAACGATGCAAACAACACCAAAACCAGCGCTTCTTCATTCATAATCTCTTTCAACTCTCGAGCAGACAAATACCTAGCTTCTTCTTCCTCTTCACCAGGAGTAAGAAACCAAACCAACTTACTGAAGCAATTAATATGAACATGGTTGTACTCCAACAAATTCATACCTAGAATTACATACATACCCCTCAACGGCAAACAAATCAGTTCCACACCAAATTCCTTACCATAAATCGATAACGGATAATTCAGACATACGAGAGAAGTAGTTAACGACCCATTAGCAAGAGTCTCGATAACCATCTCTCCTTGCATCAGAAACACGTCAAGTTCTAGTTTCCTCACACAATCAAGAGAAATAAAATAGTGCGTCGCACCAGTGTCAATCATAGCAATCAACATAATACTATTAATGTGACAAATACCTCTAATCAAACGATCCTCGCTGGAAGTCTGTGTCCCTGTCAAAGCGAACACCTTTCCTCCAATTGTAGCTTTCTTAGGATTCTGATAATGCGTACTGATATGACATTGCTCCCCACAATTGTAGCAAGTAACCATATTAGCTTTGCACTCAACAATCAAGTGTCCAGGCTGACCACACTTGAAACATTTCTTCACATCACTCGTGCATTCACTGACACGATGACCCATCTCACCACACCTATAGCACTTCAGCAATGTAGGAGAACCTCCCCCACTTAGCCTTTTTCCTTCATTCTGTTTCTTTTTACCCTTATCAGCAGAAGATGCATAAGGTTTTCCATGATTCACTTGTTGTTTACCTCTTCTCTCAGCACGACCTTTGAAATGCTCAGATCGAGGCTTATTGTCCTCTTTAAAGATCCTGCAACAATCCACCAGATCAAGAAACTTTCGGATTCTCTGATAACCAATCACCTGCTTAATCTCATGCCTCAAACCACTCTCGAATTTAACACACTTTGAGAACTCAGAAGTTACCTTGCAATAATGAGGATAGAGCTTCACCAAATTGGTCAACTTCGCAGCATACTCAGTCACCGATATACTGCCCTGCTTCAACTCCAGAAACTCGATTTCCTTCTTTCCCCTAACATCTTCAGGAAAATACTTCCTCAATAATTATCACTTGAATATAACCCAGGAGACTGCCTCACCACATGCATCCAATCGTTGGCGAGTACCAACCACCCAATCATCAGCTTCAACTACTAGTTTGTGCGCATCCACCACACCTTGCTTCCTTCCGAGTATTCCATCACTCTGAAGATCCTCTCGATCTCCTTGAGCCAATCATGTGCTCCATCGGGTTCATACGTCCTCTTGAACATAGGTGGATCATTCTTCCTGAATTCATCGTTATCGCGATCCCCAACATTCATTGGATTTTGCACAGCCTGTGCCATCGCTTGCATAACAGCGGAAAGTGCAACATCGGTCCTCCCATTCATTCTAAATATGTCACACAACAACAACCCAACAATTATTTAGAACCAACAACGACAAAAACATCGCAACAACAATGCTCAACACTCAACAACAACACATCAACTCAACGACTCTACGACTCAACTACTCGGTCGGACGGACCGATCTGCTCTAATACCACTTTGAAACACCCAAATTACCCCACAGAATTATCTGTAATTATCAGAGTAAAATTTTCATTTAAAACTATTTGAGTGCCACAATTCAACATAAAACATCTCGGCTCAATAATACGTTTTCAAATAAGTATTCAACATGCAGCGAAAATATTTTTAAATCAACATCAATCAACTTCGATTACAAGAAAAAGTTTTTCTAAAAGAAATAAACAAAACAACATCGTCCTGACACCCAAAGTGATGTATCAGAGCCGACATCCTAACAACGCAAAGTACTTTGACTTCACTGACAACCACTCGACTTATCTTGCTCACCTGCACGTTACCAACATAGGGAAACATTTAAAAAGAAGGGGTGCGATACTTACACCACAAAAGAGTAATATAATAAAAAGTAGCAAGTATAAGAAATAAGACACCACTTCTCTAACAACACCACACAACCACATCCTATCCGTAACAATCTCATTTTCTTCCACAACATACACGTTACAACGGGCAACATATATAACGACAACATCATCTAGGACAACAACAACATATACAACAACGAAATCATATACAACAACAACAACATCATATACAACAACAACATCATATACAACAACATATACAACAACTACATATGCAACAACGACATTAATCATGCAATGAGACCCTACTCGACTCTATGCATATGGTACCATATTCGATCTCTATTACAAGATCTAGTTCCCGTCGGAACTGTCGACTCCTATGTCATGGTCCAATATGATCCTTATTTCATAATCACACTCATCCACCCCTATTTCATGGTCTAGTATGATCCCTATTTCATGATCACACCCTCGTACGATCCCTATTTCATGATCGCACCAACATCACAACAACTAACATACCCCACCTTGGTATGTCATCCAACTATGCAACATGTCATGCAACACCAATGACATACATGCATACTTAAAATTATTACATCATACAACATCAACAACAACAACGATCTATCACAACATTGATCAATATACAACGATTCATTACCATCACGATTATCATGCATTCTTAACATATAATCACATAATTCAACTTAGACCACGACAACACAATACAACATATACTACAACATATCACATACTCATGTATCATCAACAAACATACGAAACACATCATCCCAGCAACTACTCATAACAACAACAACATCAATGCTAGCAAACATATCAATTATGTTTATAGTCAGGTTACACTAATTATCTCTACAATTATGTGCATAACTCTTCTTTCACTACCTCCAGCTACACCACATTGATTCATAAGCATTACTAAAGTAATTAGATCATTTTCAGTAATATTTCGGAATTAAAAATCAACTTTTCATGCTCCAGGTCTCACTCAGCAAGGGTCATTGCTCTCTAAGCGAGCAACTCATTGACTCTTTACTTTTCCACACACTAACTTGCTCTCTAAACAAGCTCTGCAATTTCACAGTTCTCCTCTCTGTGTTCTGCACTCAAACCTGCACAAATTTTCATCCCCAAAACACCAATTCACAGCCAGAATTCATAGTAACACTCATTTTATCACCTAATTCATGATATTATCAATCAACAACAACGAATTAGCAACAACTTATCCCAAAAACCTATTCAACCACCAAAACCCCAACATCTCACCTTCAACCTACCCAATTCTCATTATAAAACCCTTAGAGATGCAAGAATCCCACCCTTGCCTTTGGTTTTTTTTGAGAATTTGTCTTCCTCGCGGATTCTTCTTCACAATCAAGCCGTTTCCTCTTCTTCTCCTCTTCACAACTTTTACGATCGTTCTTCTCTCTTATTTTTTCTCCCCAAAATACGATCCCTTTCTCTTTTTACCGCTTAATCCCTTAGACCAATTTAGAGACTTCCACCCTTACCCTCACTAAACCTACCAAATGACCACCTTGTCCTCTACCTTATATTTTATTCCATTTATTTTATTACTTAATAACATAATTATCCACCACAATATAATTCTCAATCAAAAATTATAATCTATAATCTATTACTCTATACACACCAACACACAATATTCCAAAAAAATAATTAAATAAAAATCGTGGCGTTACAAAAATTCTATCTGCAACTTCTTCGTCAGATTCTCATCATCGCCACAGTACAAACCCAAAAACCACCATGGATCAAGGTAAATCTTTATCCCTTTCCTCTATTTTTGCAGTGTTGTTGACAAACATTCATCAATCTTCTATGAACTTCATAGGATCTTCATAATTTCTGGGAAATTCTATGAAGTTCTGGGAATTCTGTTGAATGTTCATCAAATGAGTATGAGTGTTCATGAATATCTAGGGATAGCTTTTAGAATATAAACACGTTGGAGTTAGATCCATAATAAATCTTAGTTATGATAACTTAGTGTTGACCAACCGAGCATAGGGTCATGTAGGGGCTTATCCTCGGTGACTCGGTTTGAGAGTGGTGAAGCTGAGCTTAATGCGTCAGCCTCACCCTCGTAACATTTTCCTTGGTTAAGGGGATATCTTGGGGTACGTCCCCAGTCCTTATCGAAGCCCTTTCACTTGACTCATATTGGAAGGGTGGATTTGAGATCATCAAATTCACTTTGTTTCCTCTGCTTTTCAGGTGAAAGGGAGTACCTGCAAACTAGAGGGCGTTACCTCTGAAGCCTACTCAGAGGATTTGCTCACGCTATCCTGCTCTCCACTTTCCCGTGTACAAATTTGCCTTCCGTGAGGCTGGGTATCGTCTGCCCTTTACTAATTTTCAGTAGGCGATTTTTACTCACCTCGAGCTTGCACCCTTCCAACTGCACCTGAATTCTCTGGCTTTCATCAGGGCCTTTGAGTTAGTATGTCATTACCTGGACATAGGGGCGACAATAAATTTGTTTTTTAGGATCTTCCACATTCAGAGGAAGTCCCAGGATGGCCGACACAACTGGGTGTCTTTAAAACAGGCGAGTAGACTCTTCAAGACCTACTAGGATTCTATTCAGGATTTTAAGTACCGCTTCTATGTAATCCAATCCTGCTCGCAAGAATCCAAGGACTCGTTGTACGATAGGGAAATTGTTGATGAGAAGGAAAGGCTGGTGGCCCACTTTCCATTGGAGTGGGTGGATGTCCATTTCAGTCATCCCAGCAAGCATTATTTTACTAGGCCCGAGGATCTGAGCGCGGATGATACAACAACTTATAATAAGTTGTTCAACTTTGTCACTAGCTTCCGTCCGACAGAACTTTTGGATTCAGATGGACATGGCCTCCTTCGACCTGACGGGACGCCGGCGACTCAGGCTAGACTAATAAACGTAAAGTTGTTGCTCATTTGTCCGAACAACGAGACATCACTCTTAGGTGGTTTTTAGCTTTTTCGTATTTTTGTCCATGGATTTGTCTGCTCACTGACTTGTTTTGTTTTCTTTTGCATTGTAAATGGCCGAGATGCGTGATTTCCTGGTGAAAGCAAACAAGGGTAACTTCAAGAAAGGCCCTAAGAATAGAGTTGAAGTCGTCAAGGATCAGGCTACCTTGGATGGGTTTGTAGCTTCAGGTAGTTCAACTCCGGGAGCACCTCGTTGGGTGGTTATCCATTGGCTAAAAGGTCAAGGGTCCATGATCCCCCTTCTCCGAGAGCTGGCGTGACGTCTTCAGGCTCGTTTCAATTATCCCCATGCGTGACGCATAGGTCATTGTTCTCTAGAGGAGCATATGTTCAGGTCCCTGCCCTTGATGTCACAGTCATCCTCTCAACTAACCGCAAAACCCTGAGATCTGAATTGTGTCAGGATGCTGCGGGGATGATTTGGATTTTGGAGACTGCTCTTGCCTTTAGTGATGCCGACTTGGTGTCTAAGAAGGATCTTTTGGCAGACCAACAAAGGATAGCTGACCTCGAGGAGGAGTGTGCAGAGTTGCACAACAAGCTGCTTAAGCTCGAGGGGCACTTGGAGGCAAAGAAGGAACTTCTGATCACGCTGAGGGCCGAGTAGGAAAAGGCGAAGGCTTCTCTCTCAGAGAATGAGGAATTGAAGGAGAAAGTTCGGGAATAGGAGAAAGCGATGGCGTTCGGTGAAAATGAGACCGAGGAGGAAAAGGGTATGGTGTCCAGGGCGGACCTCATTGCTTAGATTCGCCTCCTGGCTCAAGATATTTTGTCCATGGCTTTGTTTGGTTACTACAATGCAATAGAACAACTTAAAGTAACTAACCCCTGAGTGGATATGGTCATTGAAGGCACCAGTCCTCTACACTGTGTGGAGAACAACACGATGGTCCCTCCTGTAGAAGAATAGTTATTTGGCCTGCGTGTCGTTATAGTCTTGGCCTGCGCGCCATTTTTGATGGATTTTTTTGTATGGGGCTTAGTCCCCTTTTGTGTATGTTAAGACAATGTCCGACCTCTTAGTCGGTATTTATATATATTATTGTCTCCCTTGTTCGTTCATTGTTACTTGCTCGTATGTATGCTTTTATAACTTCAAAATCTTTTAATTGGGTGAATGCTCGACGTGATAATATTAAAATCGATAGTGTATGGAACTTGACGAGGGGTGAGATCTATTCTCACTAGACGGGGTCAAGGATGCTGTCGTGTCCTATTTCCCCTAAGGCTTAGACCTTTCCCGTCGTGAGCTGGGAGTCTGCCACATAGGTATGACAACAGCGAAACTCGTCTGAGGTGTCCCCGTTGGGCGATTCAGTTTCCCGAATAATGGGGAAATGGTCGCACGCATTTATGATGAGGGTTGTATTTATACCATGATATATCCCTGTGACCAGGTACTTCTTCCCCTGTTGACGGGGTTTGTTAGCCAGTAGCCTCTCTGCGTTTTGGCTGGATTTTTAGCTGTAATATTGTTTTAGCTTTTCAGCGTTCCATGTCGAGCAAATGGTTTCCCGTTCAGTTCTTTGAGGTAATATGCCCTCGTACCCATTTTTGATTTCACGCGATATGGGCCTTCCTGGTTGGCCGCGAGCTTGCCTCTGCGCGAGTCCTTTTGATTTCATTGTAGGACAAGGTTGTCCACCTGGAATTCTCTTTTGACGATTCTGTTGTCGTAACGTAACGATATTTTTTGTTTTAGGGATTCCTCGCGGAGAGCTGCCCATGAAAAGACCTCCTCAACCAAGTCGAGTTCCTCTCTTAGGGCTTCGTCGTTGAGTTTTTCTTCTAACGGGGAATTTGTGCGATGAAAAGGTTCTTTGATTTCCATGGGGATGACTACTTATGTTTCGTATGTCATCCGGAATGGGGTTTCCCCGGTAGTCGAGTGTGGAGTGGTCCGGTAGGCCCACAGTACGTTGTGGATTCCTCGATCCACCTATTTTTCGCCTCACCTAGCCTTCGTCTAAGGCCCCGTATAATGACTTTATTAGCGGCTTCAGCCTGTCCATTTGTCTGGTGATACTCGACGGATGCGAAGTGTTGTTTGGTTCTTGTCTTGGCAACAAAGTCCTGAAAATTCCTATCTATGAACTGGGTTGTTATCCGTTATGAGGGACCATGGTACGCCGAATTTGGCCAAGATGTTTCTCTTATAAAAATGTAGAATGTTGAACAAGGTGATTTTGGCCAGGGCCTCGGCCTATATCCATTTGGTAAAGTAATCGACGACCACAATCAGATACTTGTTTTGGAAAGAAACCGTCGTGAAGGGTCCGAGGATGTCCATGCCCCACTGCGCGAATGGCCATGGTGACGATATTGTTTTCAGAATGTCGGGGGGTGTGATATGCATATCCTCGTGACGTTGGCACTTTTCGCACCTTTTGACATGATCTTTAGCGTCGTTCTGCATGGTCGGCCAATAGTAACCTGCTTGCAATGCTTTTCGGGCCAAAGACCCGCCACCCAAATGTTGGGCATTAATCCCTTCGTGTATCTCATGTAGGATGTCAGATATGTTCTCCTCCCCGACGCATTTTAGAAGTGGGATGGAGAACCCTCGGCGATACATCTTGCCTTCCACGAGGACGTAGGAGGAAGCGCGGAGTTTAGTGGCACTAGCTTCATTCTTGTCCTCAGATAACTCCCCGGTCGTCAAGTACAGGAATACGGGAGTCATCCAGCAACTGTTGTTACCTATGATGTTAATATCGACGGTAATGCCAGGATTTTCAATGCTAGGACGAGGAAGTGTTTCTTGGATAATGGATTTTTTTTCCGTCTTTCCTTCGCATGCTGGCTAAATTTTGACAGGATGTTTGCTCGCGAGTTACGCTCGCGTAGGATATGTTGGACATCCCAGGATCTGAAGTGTGCGAGCATCTACTGTCCCAACGCCAAGTATTCGACCAAATTGTTGTTCTTTGCTTGATATTTCCCTTTTATCTGTGATGCGACCAGTTGTGAGTCGGTTGAATATTTGACCTCTTGGGCGCCCATGTCCCTTGCGAGGCGTATTCCTGCCAGGAAGGCTTCATACTCTGTCCGGTTGTTAGATGTTGGGAAAGAGAGAACTAGAGATACCTCGACCACGAGGCATTCTTTGTTTTCAAGGATGATCCCCGCCCTACTTCCAGAAGGTTCAGATGCCCCATCGATGTAGATGATCCACTTGTGGGCGTTTTCTAACTTAGTTTCCATCGGGGTCATCTCAACGACGAAGTTGGCCAGGGCTTGAGCTTGTATAGCTTTCCTGCCTTCGTAATGTATATCGAACTCAGAAAACTCCAGGGACCATCTTAGCATTCATTCGGCCATATCTGGTCGGGTTAAAAGTTGCTTGATAGGTTGATCAGTTCTCACGACTACCGTGTGTGCCAAAAAATAATGTCGTAGTCTTCTGGCAGCATTCACGAGCGCGAGGGAGACTTTCTCAATTTTCTGATATTTAAGCTCTAGTCCTTATAAGGCTTTACTCGTGAAGTACACGGGCTTCTTCCCGTCAGAATCCTCTCTTATGAGAGTTGCACTGATGGCTTCAATATTGATAGACATATATAAATAGAGGACCTCCTCGGTCATGGGTCTGGATAGAACTGGGGTTTCTGCAAGGCTCGTTTAAGGTGTCGTAGGGCCTTCTCGCATTCTTCCATCCATTCAAACGCGACTTCTTTACGTAGCAGTTTGAAGAAGGGGAAGCATGTTGGGCAGACTTTGCCACAAATCGAGACAAACAGGTGAGCATATCGTTTAAGGATTGAATCTACTTCTTCGAGTTAGGTGTAGGGAATTTTGAGAAGGCAAGACATTTTTCGGGGTTGGCCTCGATTCCTCTTTTTGTAAGATAGAAGCTGAGGAATTTGCCTGCTCTTACACCGAAGGTGCACTTGTCAGGATTAAAACACATTCTGCATTTCCTGGCATGGTCGAACACACTCTGGAGATGAGAGGTATGGTCAGACTCTTTAATGGAATTGATGACCATGTCGTCCATGTAAACTTATAGCATGTCCCCAATTTTTGCTTGGAAGACGTTGTTCACCATGTGCAGATACGTGGCTCCCGCATTTTTTTAACCCGAAGGGCATCACATTGTAGTAATAGTTTCCTGTCGGGGTCAAGAATGTGGTGTGCCTTTTATCTTTATCAGCCAGGGGTATTAGGTTGGGCCCAAAATATGCATCCATGAAGGATATCAATTTAAAACCTGGGGAATTATCTACCAACTTGTCTATGTTGGGCAGAGGTGTTCGCTGGTGTTTTTGGCGAACAACCTCTGGTTTACCAATTCCTTGGAAAAGGGTCACTTGTAGGACCAACCACACAAGTCCTAGGACACATGTGCTAAATATTAAAGGATGGATTCTAAATATATGAGTTTTATTGATTCTTATATGTTCTGTCGAACAATCACTCAACATGATTGTTCTTATTGATATTACAATAGGGTGATGTTTGTCTAATGAAACTACCAAAGAAACTTAAAGTTTGCATTAAAGGTTTGTTGAAACTTAAATTGACTTAGGAAGTAAATGACTGGAAAATAGATTACTTAAAAGTAAATGAAAACATAAACTTGAACAAGATATGAATGATAAATCTAATTTTATAACTGAAAATGAGATGGTGTTTCCACGTACATTTTTCCAGATAATTCTCCTTTCTCTTTACACGCGAGTATTAGAGTAATCACAGAAATGTTGTACAAACTTTTTTACACACTTTTCACAAAGCAAACTAGCCTATTTATATATAAATAACATAACTGTCGAACAACGGTCAAATCCTAAGACTTCGCCACTTGGAATCTTGCATGTTACTAATCCCTAATAATCTTCCACGTACTATTATCTGGCGAATAACCGTTATTTATAGAAACTACTCTTTAAACTGACGAAACGACACATCTCTTTTCCCTGACGAAACCATTTAAAATTCAAATAGTCCCCATGTCCTCTTCATTGAATCCTCGTATTTATATCTTGTCAAAAACAAAAAGGATTTTCCATTAGTGATGTGAAGAACTTCCTAAAGGCCAACTCATCTCCTTTCAACAGACGTTCGTTCGCCATAACAAGAGACCAAATCATCACAAACCTTCTCGAGATTTTGGACATATTTGGAAGAAAGAATGATCTAATCTTCTAGTCATGTTTGGAAGAAAGAGTGATCTAATCTGGTCGAAAAAACCTTCGAAGCCACGTACATCACCGTTATTCAAAAAATAAGAGAAGCTGAGAAACTGCCATGTTAGATAATGATGACGCGTAAGGAACAAAGCTTAACAAATCCACCAACTGCTGGGACTCTTTCATGGTGCCGAAATTATACGTATACAAATTGCCCCCGGCAAAGGTATTTCGACTGTTATTTGGAGAAAGCATCTTTGTTGTCGAAACCTTAATTTCGACTCTATGTCTTTAATTAAATGCACTGATCTTTGAGATCTTGCTTTTATCCTGCATTAAATGCATTTATTCCCAAAAATCTCACTTTTCGTCAAATCATAAAAAGCAATCATCAGATTCTTCAACCCTTCACTTCCAGCCCACGTTCTAGGACATGATCCCCATAACTCTATAAACCTAGGTCTGCCACATTTCTCCAACTTCCAATATCTCTCCCAGGTCCAATAACATGTCGACACGTGCCATAACCGTTTGTAAAACTCAAACGTTTTCTTCCCACCTTCTAATATAAATACCCCTTTTATCTTTTCTGGAAAACTTTCTCTTCCATAACATCTATTACTCTCTCATTTCTTACAAACCCAGAAACTTCTTGCTCAAACTTCTTCCATCATCAACAATGGAAACCTCAAGCAAGCAACAAGACTAGAACACATCAGCTCTTCCATGCGCACACAAGATCCTTGGGCCAAGGATCGTGGGGAACCAATAATACGTCCCAGAACCACCAAATGAGAGAGAAACATCCAACATTTACTATTCTCAGGTACTCATCCCTATTTCCATATCTGGTAAATGTCATGCCATGTTAGGCTCCTTTCCTAACCCTAACAATGACCAAACTCGTCTTAAAGAGTTTTTTCCAACATATTATCGTACACAGACCATAGGTGCAGGCAAAATACCCAAACCCATTGATAAATCAATAAAAACTGCTGAACAAACCCCTGAAAAGGCTGCCATAAACTTATCCTATCTGAATCAGCCTAGGATTTTTAGAAGCTGCCCCTGGTCGAAAGACCCTTCTGAATATTTGAACTGGGTAGATAGGGTCGAAAAGGCTAAGGGTAAAATTTGGAAGAAAATTGGTATTTATGACTTGATCCAATTGTCGAGAGAAGGCCCTAACTATTGCACCAACATGATACTTGCTTCCCTCTATTTTTGGGATAGTACCTATAATACCTTTCATCTCCCTTGTGAGATAATAACCCCTACCCTCTTCGACCTGGCTGCTATAGTTGGCCTTAGTCCAACAGGAGCAGTTTTCGATCCAACTCTATTGGATGACAATACTATAGGTTTTGAGACTAGCTTCACCTCATACTCCCACTTCATCTCTCGCTACCACATTAAAGACTCTACTGAGGTATCAGATGTAGAACACATAGCTTTCTTCACCCTCTGGCTGTCGAAATTTTTGTTTTGCACAAGGTCCCTTCAAGTGGTGAAGAAGTATATCCCCCTAGCAAACCAACTTCATGCTGGCAAGAATTTGCGTCTGAGTGAATTAATTCAGGCTAACCTTTATGAGTCCCAAAGTGAGAGTGTCGAATCTCTCAAGAAAATTAAAGACAAGGGAAACCTGAGCTTGGCATGTCCTTTCTGGCTTCTTCAGCTATAGCTCAATGCCACTTTCGAATATAGACTTCCTGACAAAGGCTTAGTGGACGAAGAATATGTCAAAGATAGGCATGTCGAATGGGCAAGACTGGCACAGCTGACTCCTTCTGAAGAAGGAAGAGACCTTCAATGATCTTTCATAAACTATGTGAATATGTTTACCAAAAGCTATGACTTCAAGGAAAGCATGGCACCTTTCGCTAACAAGGCTGTTGGACCCAAGTGGTTTACAAGAAAACTCCCTGTCGAACACCAAAAAGACGAGGACAATTTTTTAACCATCTGGAAATTGTTCCTTACACCCAGGTTTTTTACCTTCTTATCCCACCATGTCCAACTCAAAGGTGGCCCTGATAATTTATCAGCCAAATCTAGTGGCTCGACAGTTTGGACTGATACAACTGAAGCCAAGGTCCCTCTATCCCAAAAGGGGATCCATCACCTTCTACAACTCAACCTCTACTAAGTCGAAAAGTCTGGAGCTTTCAGAAAAGCTACAAGACAATGCTTTGGAAATCCAGCCAGTGGTCTTTCGACCAGTCTTCCTATGCACTCAAGAGTTCGAAGTTTTGTGGAAAGAATATTATATCGTAAAGTTTTATAACACATCTGACTTCCAGACCCTTCTGACCAATGCCTTTGCTTTTGTGTAGGATCGAACCAAAAAAGGTACTCAACAACATATTAAAGAAGTTCAAAAATTCCAAAAATATTTTGAAACAATCTACAGGCCAGATGATCTTAGGCGAACCATAGGTGAAGCAGCTGTGACTCTTAAGCATAAATTTACAGAAAAATTGGAGAAGTTGGTAATACCCTCATATATTCCCAAAGAGGCGCGGTATAACTTTGCGTATACTAGTTATCCACCAAAGTTTCCGCCTCTACCAACTGCTAGTTTTGGTGTGGCTCTGAGCCCACCTTTTCCATATTGGTTTGTATGTGACTCCGACTTAAAATTGCTTCAAGAGTCATGAAAAAAGCTTGCTGAGCATGTGGTTGCAACCAAATATCATCTGGATAATTACTCAGGACACCTTCATATTGGAATAGAACACGTTCGCATGGAATCTACCATTATTAAAGGTGCAACCAATCTTTCGACTTCCCCTTTATATTCAATATCTATTATTTTAGTCTCTTCTTTTTCTAACTTCTTTCTTTTTTCAGCTACTAAAATTACTGGTAAGAAGAGTGTTGTCGAAGATAAACCCACTAAGACTACTAAAATTTCCACTTCCACCAAAAAGGTTCTTTTATATCCCTTTTCCAATAGAATATATCAGTTATACAATTATTTTGCTTACTGAACTTTCTTTGATTTTTTAGATGAGTCGAAAGCCCCCTACTCCTCAAAAGAGAAAAATAGAGGAAGTGAAGGTGCCTTCTGAGGATTCAGGTGACGAATCTCCAGACACACAACCCTTGAAGAAGAAGAAGTCTACAAAAATAAAGACGATTGCCTCCCAAAGGTCGTTGGTGATGTCGAGGAAGAATCCCCCTACAAACCCAGTAAAAAAGCTTGCTCAAGATGCAGAGAGTGGAAATTCTAGTTTCCACACTATAATCCCTCAGGTAATTTACCTTCGACAATTTTTCACTTTGAACTTTGCATGCTCTTAGTCTCTTATTTAAACGTTTTTTTGTTTCAGGTCCAAATTTCTACTAAGGAACATCCCATCACTCTGCCAGATTCTCCTCTTGGTGGGATCGAAAAAGTCCAGAAAGAAAGTACACCCAATAGTGGTAGGGTGGAACCCCAAACTGAGGCTGAGTTCGACATCAGCCTGGAGGAAGGTTCTGCCGACAATTATCCTGACCAGCCAAAGTCTAGTTCCAACAAATAAAGTCCTCCTAAAGATGACGAAGGCAAAAAGGCTGATGTTGATCCCAACATCGAAGAAAGGGAAGTGCAACTAAATCCCCAAGATGCTGGTGAAGAGAACTCTAAAGCCAAGAGCAACACAGGTAAAGGTCAATTGAAAGGGGAGGCTGGGCCCAACGCTCACATCTCTCTTGACCCAACACCAAGCAATCCTCCATCTTCTGGTTCGACTGTCTTCTCATGCGAGGAGCTTGAAAACTTGAAGACAAGGAAACCCTTGGAATACTTGAGGGCCATGTTCAACAATCGCTATAACTTTCAAGATTCTTCTGGCAGTTCGACTAATTCTGGGGCCACTTCTGAGGTCAAGACTCTCAGTTCCATTATGGCTGAAGTCAAAACCAAAATTCTTGGTGTCGATCTATTCCGGATCTTGGAGGAAGATCCTAGCCAATAGTTTGAATTGAAAGCGCTTCTCAAACAAGTCAATATTTTGGAGGCCAGTGCTGATGAGACTCGTCTGGTCATGGATCTCGCACAAATAATTGATGTAGTAGCTGAAGATCTTGGCCGTCGAAAGGAGTTCGTGCAGATGATTTCCAACAAGAGAGAGACCCAAACTGCTGAATGGGATGCTGTGGCAGCTTCGACTGAGAAGGTTTCAGAATTGTCGAAACTTTCTGATACTTATTCACAAGAAGTATCTGAATGTGATAGAAATATCCACAAATTCAAGTAACAAATAGCCCAGCTTGAAGTCAATATTTCCCAAGAGCAGAAGCGCAAGGCTGACCTTCAACAACCTAAAAAGGATGAAGTCGAAGAGGAGATCAAAGTAGGGCTTCATCATGCTGACATAGCTCAACAATTGGGCAAAGAGATCGACGATATGTCTTATAAGAAAAGTCGGTGTGACTGTCGAATCTCCGTTCAGAAAAGGAAATTCATGGAGCTCAAAGAGTCTTTCCTTTAAAAACTTTTGTAATAGAAAGTTATGTTTATGTATTTTCTTTTCATTTTGCAGCCCTAAAAGACTTCTTTTGTAATGACTATTGCTTTTTGGTAGCATAATTAATACAATTATTCTACTTTTATCTTTACTTCTTGCAGAATCGGTTTGTATTTTTTCAAGTATTTTCCATTTATTTTAAATATTCTTTCGTCTTTGCCTATTTATTCGATTTTATAAGCACCATTTGAAAAAACACTTAAAATTTTAAAAGGCCCTTCCCATTTGGGGGACCATTTTCCCATTAATCTATCTTTTCGATCCATTGGAAGTATTACCTTCCAAACTAAATCGCCAACATAAAGGATCTTAAATTTTACTTTTTTATTTTAAGACCTTTCGACTCTCTCTTTTTGTCTTCTTATTAAGTCTAACGCACGTAGTCTTTCTTCATCTAAGTCCACCAACTCATCCATCATCATGCTCCAATATATTTCTGAAGGGATCTCATGATGTCTTTGAACACGTATGGATTGAAAATAAATTTCTACTGGAAGTACTGCATCATGTCCATATGTCAGTTTAAATGGAGTAAAGTTAGTGGCCTCTTTGGGTGACGTTCGACAAGCCCATAAAATTTGATCTAAGGTTTTATGCCAATTTCTAGGCTTTTTACCTACGTGTTTTTTAATCAAATTTATTATCACTTTGTTTGCTGCTTCGACTTGTCCATTTTCCTGGGCATAATAAGGTGTAGAGGTTAATAACTTAAACCCTGTTTTCCTTGCAAAAGCTTGCATAATTCTACCAGTAAACACAGACCCTTGATCAGTGGTTATTGTTTATGGAATTCCAAATCTGTAAATTATATGTTTTTGGATAAATTCTATGACTGCTTCCTGATCCACATTCACCAATGGTACAACTTCAATCCATTTAGTAAAGTAATCAACTCCTACCAAGATATATTTTTGTCCTTTCGATGAGGCTGGTCGAATTTCTCCAATTAAGTCCAAGGCCCAACCTCTGAATAACCATGGTTTTATGATTGAATGCAATTCGCTCGCAGGGACATGTGGTATGCCTGCATGGAGTTGACACTCTTGGCCCCCTTTTGCGAATTCGACACAATCTTTTAGCATGATTGGCCAATAAAAACCTTGTCTAAATAACAACCATTTCATCTTGTGTCCTGCCTGGTGTGCACCGCATGTACCACTATTTACATTCGACAAAGCTATGTAGGCTTCTTCTTTGCCTAAACATCTTAGCAAGACTCCCTCTGCAGTCTTTTCGAATAGTTATTTTCCAAAAAGTACATAGCTTAAAGCTTTGTATCTTACTTTTCTCTCTATCTTTTGGTTTGGGTCTTGGAGATACTCTTTGATGGGTTTTCTTCAATCTTCTCTCTCTGAATTATCTATGTTAAAGATTTCAAAGTTTCCATCATCCACATAACCAAGTTTCATTGTTTCTAAATCTGATGGGGATAATTTGGTCGACATAACTCTTCCCCTTACTTCAATAACAGTCTCTAGTTTTTCTTTCCACACTCTATAACCTGATGCAATTTGAGCCAGGTCATTGGCTTCTTGATTTTTTATTCTAGGGATATGTTTGAAAATCACTGTGTCGAATTGTTTGAGGAATCTGTTGGCTATAACAAAGTACATGATCATATTTTCTTTAACACATCTATATTCTTTGGTTAATAGTTTTATTACTAGTTCTGAGTCGCCCATTATTTCGACTCTTAATGCCCCCAATTTCAAAAATACTTCAAGTCCAACAATTAAAGCTTCATATTCGGCTTCATTGTTTGAACAAGAGTTTTTGACCCTATACTTGAGTTTTGTTGGAATTTTATCAGGAGAAATAATCAATACCCCAATACCTACACCATTTTTGTGGCTGGAATCGTCAAAATATAGCCTCTATGGCTGTAATTCGACGTATTTTATTTCTTTTTCATCTATGGAGTGGTCTGCTATGAAGTCAGCCACCATTTGTCCTTTTACAACTTTCAAAGGCAGGTATTTCAAGGAATATTCAGTTAATGCTAGAGCCCATTTCCCAATTCGAATATGTAAAATAGGTTTAGATAACATATGTTTTATTACGTCAAAATGATATGATACAAATACATCAACTGGTCTTATATAATGCTTTAACTTAGTACAAGAAAAATATACACACAAACATAATTTTTCTATTACACTATATATAGTTTCAACGTCGTTTAAGACTCTGCTGAGATAGTAAATGGCTCTTTCGACGCCATTTTCATCCTCTTGACACAACATACTTCCTAAGGTCTTCTCGGATGCTGATATGTACAATCTCATGCTTCTTTTCCCACTGGGAGGCATCAAGACTGGAGGACTGTCTAGGTATCCTTTTATCCCGTCGAAAGCATCTTGCTATTCTTGCCCCCAAGTGAAGTCTTCTTTCTTGAGTCGAAGCAGAGGAGATAAAGCTTGTGTCTTCCCACTGAGGTTTGAAATGAATCTTCTTAGAAAAATTATTTTTCCCAGCAATGATTGCAATCCTTTCTTTGTTGATGGCACTTTTACCTCCATTATTGCTTTAACTTTGTTGGCATTTATTTCGATTCCCTTTTTGTGGACCACAAAACCTAGGAAATCTCCAGCCTGCACACCAAATGCACATTTTAGGGGATTCATCTTTAAACCAAAATTTCTCATTCTTTCAAAGGATTGTCGAAGATGGTCCAAATGACGTTTTCCTGAAACAGACTTTATCACAATATCATCAATATACACTTGCATGAATGTTTCAATGAAATCATGAAAAATAGAATTCATGGCCCTTTGGTACGTAGTGTCGTACCCCGAAAAATACGACCTTACGTGATCCGAAATGGACGGAGCCGCGCGCCGGACGGACTGAAGAGTCGCCACCTAATTCTATTTATTCCCGAAGAGGGAAAGGGAAGATATAGATACAACCCAGGAAGAAAAGGATGAGGACAAAGGTCAACGGAACC
Source organism: Lathyrus aphaca (assembly GCA_963966055.1). NCBI lineage: Eukaryota > Viridiplantae > Streptophyta > Magnoliopsida > Fabales > Fabaceae > Lathyrus > Lathyrus aphaca. Next base: position 220,286,546 of record OZ014519.1, read on the forward strand.
ATTGCCTGGGTTCGGGAGTCGGTTATGCAGGGGGAAGGTATTAGCACCCCCTACATCCATCGTACTCAATGGGAACCATCTAAGTTAACGCGCGAGAAAAGATGTCTATGCTTAAACGAATTGCTTGCTAGAGGGAAATGAGTTTGATTATAAGTTAGATTGAACCTAGGTTCTCGGCAAGGATTGAGATCCTCGTGCCTACGTACTCCCGTGTGCAATGGGAAAGTCAGAGCCTCGTAGTTCGGCCTACTAAGGGTATTGGTTATTGATTTTATTACCTTTCGTCGATGAAAGGGTTTAGGAGTTGAAATGCACTAAAGACTATGGCTAGTTTATCTCGCCCAACAGGACGAGTGTCCTGCGTCGAAATAATTGGAGCGAGTAACGAGAGCTCGTTATCCTCCTTTCTACCTCTTAAGGCTCGTGGCGTACAAATCTTCTCGTTTATTAAAGTGTTTTATTTCCTAAGACCGCTTGACGTTGGATCAAGGGTTTGGATCTAATCGAAATGTTTTGGTTTTTTTGAGGTTAAAGGGTAAATGCAAGTGGAGGTTATTTTTGTGGTTTTGTTAGCGAGGCACGAAGCGCTCGGCTCGCAAAGATTGGTGGATCCTAATAAACAAAATGAAATAAAAAGGTGCGAGTGTGCAAGTGCAATCGCTTGGCGTTGGACCAAGGATTCAGAATTAAAATAAATACAAAACATAAAGTGCGTACAAATTAATGGGAGAGGGATACAAAATAAATACAGGGGATTGCGAGAAATAAATGGTCTCGTTGTAATTAGCCCAAGAGAAAGTGTGTGTGCAGTGTGTTTGAACTATTCGAAGGCGTTCAGCCTGTTTGATCGGGACACAACTATTCGAAGGCGTTGGACCTTTTTCGAGCGCAACTATTCGAAGGCGTTGGACCTTTTTGGGACGCGACAAAATTTTGTTCGTGAACTGCCTTAGAATCGGTTCAAAATGGGAACCATTCTATAAGGAGTCGAATCGATACTTTTTAAAATGCGAAAAAATAAATAAATTAAATGAATTGAATTGTTAGAAAAAATAAAAAATAAAATAATGGATATAAATAATAAATGAATTAAATAATATCAAGGATAATAAAATGAATTAAATTAAAATACATATTTGTTTGTCGGAATAATAAAATGAAAAATTAATTGCAAGGAGGGCCTCATATTGACCAAAAATCACCGATTAAAATTGGGCGAAAAATTGGCCTTTTATGATATCATTGGCCCGAAAAAAAAAGTAATAATAAGACATATTTTTAAAAAACATTTTTCCTAAACAAAATAACTATTATCAAATAAAAAGCAAAACTATAGCATAAAATTAACAAAAATATATTTAGGAAGGGAGAGAGTGCATACGTATGTGCTGGGGGTATAATAAGCAGAGTCAGATTTTGGGCTAAACCGAAACATCATTAACAAAAACAAAAAAATAAATAATTAAAAACAGAAGCAGGGGTAAGTGTTGGAAAACTGTGTGTATAGAGACTGGTTCCGATGGGCTTGAAGCCCAATCCAAAATTAGGTCAGAAAATAGGAAAAGAAAAAAAAAATTTAAAAGAAAAACAAAGTGGCATTATGAAGGTACTGCATGTTCATCCTAAAAACACACCACAACAGATTTTTTTTATGAAAAAGATTAAAATGGGCAAACTAGAACTCATATCAGAATGAACAAAGAAAAACGGTAAACACGATCTCGCACCTCTAACTCTCTCACTCGGATTCGCAATCGCGAGCTTTCACGCGGAGCTTCTGCTTCGGTCCGGTTTCGGTCTCCGTCTCTCTCTCCGGCTCGCGATGGCGGCTATGGGGTTACGATCTGCGGATGGAAGAAAGTGATTTGCGGACGGTGAGAGTTTATGAGTGGGTTGAAGGAGGTGAGTTTGCGTTTTTGACAGTGGCTTATTTGGTGATGGTGATTGTTGGCTCGCCCGCGGATTCGCGGCGGCGTTCACTCTCACTCGTGATTCTCTGTGTATTTTGGTTCTAAGCTCATTCTCGGTCCTTTCTCACCGATTTCTGATTTTTTTGGCTTTGTTTCACGTGATTCTCTGTGTTGTGATTGATTCGGTGGATTTGGTTCGAAACAACGGTTGGTTTTTTCTCAGATTCAGTATTCTGCGTTTTTTATGGTAGTGGGTGATTTTCGATTTTGATGTTTTGAGGTTTTTGTGCGGTCTCGGTGTTTTGGCTCAAGGCGGTTTTGGATTTTGGTGTGGCGAACGGTGGTTCAGATGCGATTCAGGTTCGATGTTTGCAGGGTTTTTTTTTGTGAAGATGGTTAAGGGTTTAAGGGATCCGGGGAAGATTAATGGAGTTGGTCTTAGAGTGAAAGACTGAGTAATGGTTTTCTGTGGATTGGTGAAGAGTTTTTTGTTATGCAGAAAGATATGAAGGGTGTATTTGAAGGTTGTATGAAGACGTGGGTTTATGAGTTGGTCCCAGATTATGGTGTTGTTTGTTATGGTTTTATGCAGGAGAAGAGTTTTGGCGGATTTTTTTGAGAGGTTAAGAGAAGATGAGAGTTTTTGGTGAGAATCGTATGTGGAGCGTATCCTGTGTGATATTGTTGAGCTGAAGAGAAGAGTGATTCGAGGTGTTTCAATTTTTGTTGTGTAAATTCCGTGGAATTCTCGTGAAGAATCCGCGTGAACGAAGAGAATTGTCCGTTGTGGGATGGTGGGAGCAAAAGTTCATGTGGGACCAGTTGTGTATGTACGCAGCGTGAATTATGTGGCGTGGCATAAAATGAAAAAAAAAAGCTGTTACGGTACGGAGGGAGTGTGGAGGACAGGCTGTGAAATTTGGTATTGTGAGAAGGTAGTACAAGACTTGTGTATAGACATTGCACTAGAAAATCAAGTTGTGTTGTTATATTGGCTGAAAACAAATTATAAGAAACAATAATAATACTAATAATAATGACAATAATAATAACAATTATAACAATAATAATAATAATAATAATAATAATAATAATAATAATAATAATAATAATAAATGAAAGTAAAACTAATAATAATAACAATACTTAACAAAATAATAAAGATAATACTAATAAGAATAGAAATAATAAAAGTAATGATAATAAAAGTAGTAAAAATAAAAATGATTTTTTTTTTGTAATGACTAAAATGTTGAATGAGACTTAAAGAAAATAATGGTTAATGGTACATTGGAAATGAATTTTTTTTAAGAAAACAATTAAAAATAGAAATAATAACATAAAATTTAAAATAGTAATTAGATATTTAGAAATCATGGAGAATGGTAATAATAATGGAAAATGATGGGATTAGAAGATTGGTTTAGAAATAAAGTTGAAAATGTGGATAGTGAAATAAAAAAAAATTAGAAAAGAGGCGAAAATAAATTAGAAAATTAAAATTGAATGATGATTTTTTGCACAATCCTGATAAAAGAAATGACATATTTTTCATATTTGTTTATTTTCAAATATTAGACAGAAAGATAAAGTGTACATATTTTTTTTTTATTTTTGAGATATTTGGTTAGATGGTAAAATAAAATGACAAAAGTACGACAAATTTGGGGTATGACAGATGCCCCTATCGAATTGGCTTAGACCGAGTAAAATGAACTGGCTCGCGTTCAATCTTTCAAGGTATAAGATAATTAGATATTAACAGACTCCAAATTTGTCCGACAAAGAAAGAATTTGTGAAAATAGCAAATGAAATAAACGGGAAATAATGAGTGATACATCAAGAAATAAATTGACAAAATAAATCACTTATCACCAGAGGATGATAAGGCAAATAACTGAAAATAAACTCACTTATCATCAGAGCATGATAAGGCAAATAACTGAAAAAATAAACTCACTTATCAACAGAGGAAGATAAGGCAATAGACAGAAAAAAAATCACTTATCAACAGAGGGAGATAAGGCAATAGACAGAAAAATAAACTCACTTATCAACAGAGGAAGATAAGGCAATAAACAGAAAAATAAACTCACTTATCAACAGAGGATGATAAGGCAATAAACAGAAAAATAAACTCACTTATCAACAGAGGAAGATAAGGCAATAAACAGAAAAATAAACTCACTTATCATCAGAGGATGATAAGGCAATAAACAGAAAAATAAACTCACTTATCAACAGAGGAAGATAAGGCAATAAACAGAAAAATAAACTCACTTATCCTTAGAGGATGATAAGGCAACAGACTGAAAATAAAATCACTTATCAACAGAGGATGATAAGGCAACAGACAGAAAAAATAAACTCACTTATCAACAGAGGATGATAAGGCAACAGATAGAAAAAATAAACTCACTTATCAACAGAGGATGATAAGGCAAATGAAATTTAAACACGGTCATTGAATCCGCCAAGAGGATACCTGGAATCTTCGATTGACGTGATCCTAACTTCCGTTGGGGAAAGGACTGGAAACTTGTATTGATCCTGGATCCTGAATTATGCAACTATGCTTGATTGTTTTTTGAGATGGTATTCCATAAGGATGGAGATACGATGCAAATGTTTATGCATTGAGATGTAAGTTGAAACTGTTGGGGAAAAATAAAAAGCTGATTTATTTAGGCATGCATATGATGCATATGCTATAAATGATTGATGTAAATGATGCGTATGACTGTATATGATGCACATGATGCTTATGAGCGATTGAAAGGGGCCAGCTTGGTGGACTTTTGGTTTGGTAGTTGCCAATAACGATTGGACTTTGGGTGGGTGGAGGGGTTGATTCCCCGACACTCGATCTTCGACGATGTATGGTCATAAAATGGATCTGAAAGATCCAAGCTTGGTTATCTGCTGGTGAGCGAAGCGACTTAATTGACACATGAAGACTGATTTTGCTTTGAACGATTTCCAATGTCTAGCAAGATCTATTTGTTTAGCTGGGGAAAAGAGAGGAAGATTTGCTCCTGTATCTGGATTTGGTAGGCGCCTGCCCCTGATTGAGCTGTTTGACGATGATTTGCCCCTGATTGAGCTGATTTTGAGATGAATTGCCCCTGATTGGGTTGTTGAAGATGATTTTGATTCATGTTGGCACTGATGAAAAATAGTCTTGCCCCTGATTGGGCTGTAGAGGTAGTCCTGATTCATGTTGGCATCAAGGAAGCTCAATTTTTCTTTTGATTGCCCCTTGTTGGGATTGTACTGATGTCAAGCACTGAATTGAAATTAAATTGTTCATACATAAATGGTAGTGTTAATGTAGAATTCATGTAAGTTTTGAAAAAATCAATTTATTTGAATGATTGTGATAATGTGGCGAATGGACCGTTAGCCCAAACGAGGTTCTTATTTAGAAAGTGCGTGAAGTATGCAATAAGAATAATGTGCAATCGAGATTGAAGATTAACAAATATATGGGAGTCATTTTACGCAACCTTGTTGGTAGCATGCTTTCAGAATAAACTGTGCCTCAATTAGGACTTTTGAGGGTTATAACTTGGTCTGGTTAATGGTTTGGGAAATAAAAGTATAAAGCTCAAATAATTTGTACCCACCCCTTCTTCGTAATTTTCTCCAGTCCTACATTCAGTTAACTTTACATTATGTATTTGTTTTGACTTTGCAAGAATGAAGATGAAGCTTTAAAGTTCGCTTGGAAATGGCAGTCATCTTTTTGCTAGTGACCCTTTGATTCTTGATTTGATGGTCACTGATATTTGTTTTGCTTTTGCTGAGGATTTGAGTTCCTCTTTTGATTTGTTTTTTTTCCGACTAAGTCTCCCTTCGGGTGCTCAACTTAGTGGTTTTTTCTTTTCTATATTTTTTTGCTTGAATGTTGTGACTGCCAAGTCATTTATTGATGGTCCTCTGACGGGATGTCTCATCTTGCGATTTGAAGTGTAGTCAGGTTAACTGAACAACTACCCTGCCCCGGGTTAAATGTAAGGGTTGTATCCGAAAGAAACTCCTACTTCTAGGCTCGAAGTGGTTGACTAGGGATTAAATCCTTATATCTCCAGTGTTTGGGGATTTGAAAGAAATGCCTGTACATCATTGACAAGGTTTTTATCTGAAAGCATACCGCAACAGTTATGGGTATTTTGTTTTCATCATCCTCCCTCAAATATTTGCTAAAGTGAAGTGAGGGAAAATATTTTTGTGATTTTTGTAATAAATGATAAATAATGAGCGAATGCGAATAGATTGATTCAAAACATGCATAAACATAACATTAACATAACCAAGTACAAATGATAGCAATGTTCAGAGCAAATAGTACTTAAACAAACATTACAAAACAAAGGGAATGCAGAAATCATAAATGGCACTGGCTTCCTTGATTTGAGGAATTGAACTTCTCTTGATTGAATGCTTCAAAGTTGGAGACTACTCAGCTTGGTCTTCAACATCCCATTTTAAATGTCTTCACTTGTTGGTACCGTGTGACGGCATTGAATCGTTCTGGACATTTGGATTTCTCGGAGTGAGAGTGAGGTCCTTAGAATTGATCATATCCTGAATCAAGTGTTTGAAGGCATGGCAGTTCTCGATGTTGTGACCTGGAGCGCCTTTGTGATACTCACAGCGAGCATTGGCATCATAGTTCCGGGCATTACCAGTCTGAGGTGGCATATCTCTCAACACAAGAGTTCCTTTTGCCATTAGTCCCTTAAAGATTTCGGTATACGTCATAGGCAGGGGATCAATGTGCCTATCATATCCTCTTTGCTGATATGGGGGACGCTGTTGAGGAACGCGTTGTTGTTGTTGACCAGGCCGTGGTTGATAAGCCTGTTGCTGGTATGGATTGGGCGCATATTGCGCAGCTGCAACCATAGGACGTGGTTGATGAACCATCTGAGGCGGAAATAGAGCTTGAAAGGCCTGCTGAAAAGGCATTGGGGGATTTCGCTGATATGGCATAGGAGCATATTGTGCAGCAGCAACATAGGGATACTGGTAATAGGGAACTGGAGCAGGTGCACTCTGTTGAAAGTTTCCATTTGCAGCAGAAACGGCGTTTGTTTCTCCCTTTTTGTACCCGTTGAAAGGTTTCTTGGCATTGTTTTGGCTGCTAGGACCTCCTTGGATCTTTCCGCTTTTCAAACCTTCTTCAATTCTTTCTCCGACCATCACCATGTCTGAAAATCCAGAAGATACACTGCTGATCAGCTTCTCGTAGTATTTCCCCTGTAGGGTACCCATGAAAATGTCGATCAATTCACGGTCAACCAAAGGAGGATGCACTCTGGCGGCTAGCTCTCTCCAGCGTTGGGCGTACTCTTTAAAGGATTCGCTCTCCTTTTGAGACATACTCTGAAGTTGAGTACGGTTAGGAGTTAAGTCAGTGTTGTACTTGTACTGCTTTTTGAATACATCAGATAGATCAAGCCAAGTACGAACATTGTTGCGTTCGAGCTGCATGTACCATTCTAGAGACGCTCCAGACAGGCTGTCTTGGAAGCAATGGATCATAAGCTTATCATCTTTGGCAAGAGCGGCCATTTTTCTGCAGTACATCCTCAAATGAAGCTCAGGACAGCTGAGGCCTTTGTATTTCTCGAATTCGGGCAATTTGAACTTAGTGGGGATCACAACATCTGGAACTAAGCACATGTCTGAGGCACTCAGAGAAGTTGAGTTGTGTCCTTCCATGATTCGGAGTTTTTCAGCTAACTCGCGGCACATCTTCATGGCTTCAGACTCTTGAGCAGCCTGAGGATTGGTGATTGGAACAGCAGTATGCATCTCATACTCAACTTGATGATTCTCTTCAGTTTGAGGAAATTGGACTTGAATTGGAATAGGTTGAGCTTGAGGAATAGCACCAACAGTAACACCAGAAGCAGGTATTGGTTGGGAAGTGACCTTTTCAACAGCAGGAGTGAAACCTGGAGGCAAACCGTAGACCAAAGGATTTGGAACTGGAACTAAAGGCATTGCTCGTGAGGTAGATCATTGCACTTGAGCATTGTTCATTGCGGCAGCAACTTCACGACGTTCTTCCATTCTTGCCAAAGATTGCAAAGTCTCATAAATCTGGTCAATCTTGCTCTTGACCGAGTCAATCTCTTCCCTCATAGCAGCTTGTTCTTCTTGAATCACGTCCATCAGTCTTCTAGTGTTGGCTCGAGTTAAGTACGGGCGTCTAGAACGATACGGGCGTCGGGAAACCAGTTTGATTTACTGAAGATGGAGGAACATGAAATGAGTTCTCGAATTTTGGAATGAAATGCAAGATGAATAAATGATGCAAATGAAATGATATGCAATGTCAGAATCCAGGATCATAAGATCAGGGTCTCATGAGTCCAAGGTACAGATGGAGGATACTCTGATCAGGAACTCACTGGGTAGACTCTAAAGTTCAGGGATCCCAAAGTTATCAATTCATATGGTTGTTCATCACATGCGCCATAAGCATGACGGTTGATTGACTCCACCATATGAATCTATTTTGGGTGAGATCTTCGTATCGACAACCCACGAGAGAAAATTTTCTCGGGAGTCCATACTACGTGATCATCGACACAAGGTTTAAAACAAAGTCCTGGAGTTATGGACCTTTCTCAACTGTTTGATGCACGTGTCAATTTCATACATTCTTGACAGTCAATCAACTCCATTGAGTAAGTCTATTCCAAGCGAGGTTTTCGTATCGAGCCACGCGAGGGTGAACCCTGGTGCCCCATACTACGCAACCATCAACCGATGTTTTAACCAAAAGGTTCTAAAGGTTCTCAGAGTTAATGACCCTAATGAAAGCAAATGAGCACACACGTCAAGGACTTGACGGTTGTCAGTATTCTCATCAGAATCTACTCCAAGTGAGGTTTTCGTATCGACAACCCACGAGAGAGGTTCTCTCGGGAGCCCATACTACACAACCTCGCTAACTTATGTTTGTACTCGAAAGCCCGGGTATAGAGCCTTTTCCGTCAAGTTTCTTTTGCAAAGTATCGATCCAAATTATAGTACCAAGGAGCCACAAGATATATAAAATGGAATGCGATAAAGAAAGCGATAAAAATAAACAAGCAAGGCATAAAAGCAAACATCCAAACAAACGCAGGAACCTAGACTAGGCTTGACTCGCATAGGGGTGAACCACTCCCCAGCAGAGTCGCCAGCTGTCGTACCCCAAAAAATACGACCTTACGCGATCCGAAATGGACGGATCCGCGCGCCGGACGGACTGAAGAGTCGCCACCTAATTCTATTTATTCCCGAAGAGGGAAAGGGAAGATATAGATACAACTCGGGAAGAAAAGGATGAGGACAAAGGTCAACGGAACCATTGCCTGGGTTCGGGAGTCGGTTATGCAGGGGGAAGGTATTAGCACCCCCTACATCCATCGTACTCGATAGGAACCATCTAAGTTAATGCGCGAGAAAGGATGTCTATGCTTAAACGAATTGCTTGCTAGAGGGAAATTAGTTTGATTATAAGTTAGATTGAACCTAGGTGCTCGGCAAGGATTGAGATCCTCGTGCCTACGTACTCCCGTGTGCAATGGGAAAGTCAGAGCCTCGTAGTTCGGCCTACTAAGGGTATTGGTTATTGATTTTATTACCTTTCGTCGATGAAAGGGTTTAGGAGTTGAAATGCACTAAAGACTATGGATAGTTTATCTCGCCCAACAGGACGAGTGTCCTGCGTCGAAATAATCGGAGCGAGTAACGAGAGCTCGTTATCCTCCTTTCTACCGCTTAAGGCTCGTGGCATACAAATCTTCTCGTATTATTAAAGTGTTTTATTTCCTAAGACCGCTTGACGTTAGATCAAGGGTTTGGATCTAATCGAAATGTTTTGGTTTTTTTGAGGTTAAAGGGTAAATGCAAGTGGAGGTTATTTTTGTGGTTTTGTTAGCGAGGCACGAAGCGCTCGGCTCGCAAAGATAGGTGGATCCAAATAAACAAAATGAAATAAAAAGGTGCGAGTGTGCAAGTGCAATCGCTTGGCGTTGGACCAAGGATTCAGAATTAAAATAAATACAAAACATAAAGTGCATACAAATTAATGGGAGAGGGATACAAAATAAATACAGGGGATTGCGAGAAATAAATGGTCTCGTTGTAATTAGCCCAAGAGAAAGCGTGTGTGCAGTGTGTTTGAACTATTCGAAGGCGTTCAGCCTGTTTGATCGGGACACAACTATTCGAAGGCGTTGGACCTTTTTCGAGCGCAACTATTCGAAGGCGTTGGACCTTTTTGGGACGCGACGAAATTTTGTTCGTGAACTGCCTTAGAATCGGTTCAAAATGGGAACCATTCTATAAGGAGTCGAATCGATACTTTTTAAAATGCGAAAAAATAAATAAATTAAATGAATTGAATTGTTAGAAAAAATAAAAAATAAAATAATGGATATAAATAATAAATGAATTAAATAATATCAAGGATAATAAAATGAATTAAATTAAAATACATATTTGTTTGTCGGAATAATAAAATGAAAAATTAATTGCAAGGAGGGCCTCATATTGACCAAAAATCACCGATTAAAATCGGGCGAAAAATTGGCCTTTTATGATATCATTGGCCCGAAAAAAAAAGTAATAATAAGACATATTTTTAAAAAACATTTTTCCTAAACAAAATAACTATTATCAAATAAAAAGCAAAACTATAGCATAAAATTAACAAAAATATATTTAGGAAGGGAGAGAGTGCATACGTATGTGCTGGGGGTATAATAAGCAGAGTCAGATTTTGGGCTAAACCCAAACATCATTAACAAAAACAAAAAAATAAATAATTAAAAACAGAAGCAGGGGTAAGTGTTGGAAAACTGTGTGTATAGAGACTGGTTCCGATGGGCTTGAAGCCCAATCCAAAATTAGGTCAGAAAATAGGAAAAGAAAAAAAAAATTTAAAAGAAAAACAAAGTGGCATTATGAAGGTACTGCATGTTCATCCTAAAAACACACCACAACAGATTTTTTTTATGAAAAAGATTAAAATGGGCAAACTAGAACTCATATCAGAATGAACAAAGAAAAACGGTAAACACGATCTCACACCTCTAACTCTCTCACTCGGATTCACAATCGCGAGCTTTCACGCGGCGCTTCTGCTTCGGTCCGGTTTCGGTCTCCGTCTCTCTCTCCGGCTCGCGATGGCGGCTATGGGGTTACGATCTGCGGATGGAAGAAGGTGATTTGCGGACGGTGAGAGTTTATGAGTGGGTTGAAGGAGGTGAGTTCGCGTTTTTGACAGTGGCTTATTTGGTGATGGTGATTGTTGGCTCGCCCGCGGATTCGCGGCGGCGTTCACTCTCACTCGCGATTCTCTGTGTATTTTGGTTCTAAGCTCATTCTCGGTCCTCTCTCACCGATTTCTGATTTTTTTGGCTTTGTTTCACGTGATTCTCTGCGTTGTGATTGATTCGGTGGATTTGGTTCGAAACAGCGGTTGGTTTTTTCTCAGATTCAGTATTCTGCGTTTTTTATGGTAGTGGGTGATTTTCGGTTTTGAGGTTTTGAGGTTTTTGTGCGGTCTCGGTGTTTTGGCTCAAGGCGGTTTTGGATTTTGGTGTGGCGAACGGTGGTTCAGATGCGATTCAGGTTCGATGTTTGCAGGTTTTTTTGTGTGAAGATGGTTAAGGGTTTAAGGGATCCGGGGAAGATTAATGGAGTTGGTCTTAGAGTGAAGGACTGAGTAATGGTTTTCTGTGGATTGGTGAAGAGTTTTTTGTTATACAGAAAGATATGAAGGGTGTATTTGAAGGTTGTATGAAGACGTGGGTTTATGAGTTGGTCCCATATTATGGTGTTGTTTGTTATGGTTTTATGCAGGAGAAGAGTTTTGGCGGATTTGTTTGAGAGGTTAAGAGAAGATGAGAGTTTTTGGTGAGAATCGTATGTGGAGCGTATCCTGTGTGATATTGTTGAGCTGAAGAGAAGAGTGATTCGAGGTGTTTCAATTTTTGTTGTGTAAATCCTGTGGAATTCTCGTGAAGAATCCACGTGAACGAAGAGAATTGTCCGTTGTGGGATGGTGGGAGCAAAAGTTCATGTGGGACCAGTTGTGTATGTACGCAGCGTGAATTATGTGGCGTGGCATAAAATGAAAAAAAAAGCTGTTACGGTACGGAGGGAGTGTGGTGGACAGGCTGTGAAATTTGGTATTGTGAGAAGGTAGTACAAGACTTGTGTATAGACATTGCACTAGAAAATCAAGTTGTGTTGTTATATTGGCTGAAAACAAATTATAAGAAACAATAATAATACTAATAATAATGACAATAATAATAACAATCATAACAATAATAATAATAATAATAATAATAATAATAATAATAATAATAAATGAAAGTAAAACTAATAATAATAACAATACTTAACAAAATAATAAAGATAATACCAATAAGAATAGAAATAATAAAAGTAATGATAATAAAAGTAGTAAAAATAAAAATGATTTTTTTTTGTAATGACTAAAATGTTGAATGAGACTTAAAGAAAATAATGGTTAATGGTACATTGGAAATGAATTTTTTTTAAGAAAACAATTAAAAATAGAAATAATAACATAAAATTTAAAATAGTAATTAGATATTTAGAAATCATGGAGAATGGTAATAATAATGGAAAATGATGGGATTAGAAGATTGGTTTAGAAATAAAGTTGAAAATGTGGATAGTGAAATAAAATTTTTTTTAGAAAAGAGGCGAAAATAAATTAGAAAATTAAAATTGAATGATGATTTTTTGCACAATCCTGATAAAAGAAATGACATATTTTTCATATTTGTTTATTTTCAAATATTAGACAGAAAGATAAAGTGTACATATTTTTTTTTTTTTGAGATATTTGGTTAGACGGTAAAATAAAATGACAAAAGTAGGACAAATTTGGGGTATGACACGTAGCCCCAACATTTTTTAAACCAAAGGGCATAACTACCCATTCGTAGGTCCCTATTGCTCCAGGACAACAAAAGGCTATTTTGGCAACATCCTCTTATGCAATGAAGATTTGGTTGTAGCCAGAGTATCCATCTAGCATGCTTAGGTACTCATGACCTGCTGCAGAGTCTACTAACATTTCTGCCACTGGCATAGGATATTCATCCTTGGGTGTGGCTAAATTTAGGTCTCTAAAATCAATACACACCCTCAAAGTGCCATATTTCTTTATGACAGGTTCAATATTTGCAATCCATTCGACATACCTGGTTGGGCAAATGAACTTTCATTTGAGAAGTCTTTCGACCTCCTCTTTTATTTTCGACAGGACTTCTGGTGCGAATCTCCTTGGAGTCTGCATTACAGGATTTTTCCCTTCAATAATAGGGAGTTTTAGTTCGACTAAACTTCTATCAAGGCCAGGCATTTCGTCATAGTCCCATGCGAAGCGGTCTTTGAACTCTTCCAGCAGATGAACTAATTCGACTCTGAACCGGGGGTCCATATTAGCACTTATATAGGTTGGTCTTCTTTCTGCTCCCAGTCCTATATTGATTTCCTCCAATGGATCCTGCGCCACCATCTTCAAGCTAGTTGATATTGGATCCTTTTCGAACCCCAAAGGTTCGTCATCATAAATGGCATCGAGCTTTTGATCTTGCCATTTGTTCATCATGTTGTCTTTATCTTCTCCATCAATGCCCTGGGGAGGGCATGGTGAGCCTAAATCTTCTTTATTGGCTTCAACAGCCATGTATTTTATTTCGGCCTCTAGAGTCGATTTTAGTTTATTTTCGTCCATATAGGCCGTCAGTTTATTTAATGTTGATGTTTCACTCATCATCATCGTCGAACTCGCTACCCCAGCCAACTGGCTCTATGTTAGAAGTTCCCCATGCCAGGCTTGGCTCACCAATCACTTCTTTGTCCCATTGAAACCCATGTGTTGGGTGAAGGTACATGAAGCAATAGGCATTGTCTGATGCCTTTAGATCAAACACAGCTGGATTGCAAGGAGCTGTGTGAGCCAAGTTTCTGTCGAAGCTTCGACTGTTCACGTTGTTTACTTCAGTCATGAAGTAGCTTTGGTCTACTTCAATGTTTTTGACGATGCGATCAGGACGCCGAATAAATATGTGATGATGCATGGACGAAGGTACAACTCCCACTCCATGGATCCACTCTCTACCCAACAACAAGTTGTAGTTGGCCCTGGAAGCTATGACTATAAACATTGTTGGTCTGGTGATAGTGCCAACTGTCAAGTCCATCTGAATGAAGCCCATAGTTGAGCCCACTTTCCCTTCATAGTTCGACAGAACCATGTTGTGTGGTTTCGCGTCAGAGTCGTCTTTCCCAATCTTTTTTTAGCATGAAATGGGGCATTAGGTTCACTGCAGCTCCCTCATCCACTAGTATTTTGTTGACGCCTGTATTTTCGACCTTTCCTTTTATGAACAAAGGCTTCAAATGCCCTCTCATTGATTTGTCTAGCTTCTCAAAGAAAGCATTTTGTTCTTCGACACATCCATTGTTCATGATGTAATAACACACAGGCCTTGGTCCCACAGTACTATCTATCATATTTTCTTCTTCATCTTCGATTTCTATTATTCTGTCATAGTCCCTAGGAAGGACTGAAACCACATTGCATATTACGTCGAATGACCCTTCTTCGTCAGGCTCAAAATTGTCAGTTGCCTCGTCACTTTCTGATATTATGTTGGTGGGCTTTGACAACTGCAACATGCTGCTGGTATTGTCTCTTTTGTGAGCTTTGTCTTTCTCTACCTGAGTGTTTCGGCTAGACTCTGTCTTATTTTCGCCAGTATTTTTCCTCTTGACATTGAGTCCTTCCGCCGTATCTTTCTCAGCCCTTTTCGGCCTCTAGAACCTCCTCCATTGAGATTTCGACATGGGACTTTTTCCTTTGTAGTTCTCTGAGGGGTAAGGTCTTGGCTTTTGTTTCCCAGTTTCTTTCTTCACTTCGACTGAAGATCCTCTCTGGACTTCGAAATTCTTCCATCTTCTTGGTCCTTGGGCATCTCTAATGGGTTGCACTCATCTATCATCAGGTACCTTTCCAGATAGTTTGTAAGTGTTGTGGTATCTTCCCCCAGCGTTCTGAAAGTGGTATTGTCCCTTTCTCGGATCACACTTACATGTTTCGACTACTGGTCTTGGTCCCCAGTTTCCCCTTACATTAGTCTTCTCCACCGCCACCAAATTTGCTGCTTCTTTTCTGTCGAATACGACACTGCATCTTGGGCATAACATCATTTCAGTCTTCTTCTTTTGACATCTTTGGATAAATTCTGCCAAGTTTTCTTCTTCATTTGGGTAGACTGTCCTTTGGTATTCCTCTTAACGACATTCCTCTTTTTCTTTATTCTTTCGAGAGGCTTCCACCATATTGATGTCTATTTTCATTCCTCCATCAATGCTCAGTTTATCCATCTTTTCAATGAGGATCGCTTCGACAGTTTCCGCCTTGGCTTGCACAGTGCCCTCGTTTTCAGTTTCGACAACACTGGTGAGGTCCTTGACCTCTTCTTCTTCTGTTTGGTTGGGGGCAACAACTTCAGCAATTTTTTCTTTGTTGTCGAGACCTTCAGGAGCCTCCTTCTCAATGCTGAGGGGAACATCTGATCCTCTCTCATTATTCTCAAAAATGTCTCCCCAGCCTGTTGGCTGGATTTTGTTGATGTCAACCTGGGCACTGGCAGGAGCGGTGTATTTCACCAAATAGTCAAACTTTCCACTAGGCTCTCCCAAAGTGCCCCATATTATTCTTTTGTCGAAACCTTCAGTAGCTTCTTTCCTCATGCTCTCAAAGTTTTCAGTAACCCTGGTTTTGTCTTGATGGTCGAAACCCTCAGTGGCCTCAACTTTGTTCTGGTAATTTAAATCTTCAATAACTTCCATGTTGGTGGCCTTGTTGAGACCCTTAGTAGTCTCATCCTGTTTTGGAGCGTCAAAGCCTTCAGTGGTCTTGATATCCCTCTTTGCCTCTGGGTCTTCCGTAACCTTGATCAGTACAGGCATGGTTCATTCGTCTTCAGTGGCTTCGAAACCTTCAGTGGCTTCGATCATCTCGAAGCTATCATCATACATTTTCTCTATTTCGACCAAGTTCATGTCGAATGGTTCAGCATAGTTGACCTCCAAGATCTGCATAGGATTGGTGTCAATCCTCATTTGTTGTTTTGGTTTGTCTCCAAATCTCAGCCTTCCATCCTGGATTGCATTTTGCACTAGATCCCTGAAAAGAAAACATTGAGAAGTTTTATGGCCCAAGATGTTATGGTACTTACAAAAACCTCTCTTTTTCTGTTGGTCAATAGGGGGTTCTTTAACACCTGGAGGTTTTATTAACTGACCATCCTTTACCAACAAATTAAAGATCTCGTCACATTTGGTGACGTCGAACGTATATGTTCTTTTAGGGAATTTATTGTTCTTCTCTGGTTCGACAAGATTCTTTCCATTCGACGGAGTTAACATTTTGCAATAATATGGTGGACCTTGCTTTAATTCTACCAGGTCAATTTCTTGCTCGTCGAAAACGACTATTTCGTCCTCGTCACAATCATCTTCTTGGCACATTCCTACATAGGCTACCCTTTCCTTTTTACCTTTGTTGGCTCTAAACTTCTCAGATTTTAGCCTTTCGACCTGCCTTACCCTATCCGCTAATTGTGCTATATCTTTTAAGTATTGAGTATCTAGTTTCTTCCTTATGGAATAGTCTAGACCTCCTACAGCCATTTCGACCAATTCTTGTTCCGGAACTTGCGTGAAACATCTTGCCTTTAGCAATCTGAATCTATTAAGGTAGTCGTCTATGGGTTCTGAAAACTTTCTTTTAACGCTTGCCAATTCTTTTAGGCTTATCTTAGTGTGTCCCATGTAGAATTGTTCATGGAACAATCTTTCCAACTGAGTCCATGTATGTATGGAACTTGCTGGTAGGGATGTAAACTAGGTGAATGTGTTCCTTGTCAAAGAACTTGGGAAGTATTTCATCTTTAGATTTTCATTACGTGCTATTTCGCCTGCTTCGATCAAGTAACGCGCTATGTGTTCTATGGTGGATTCACTAGTATCCCCTGAAAACTTTGTGAATTTGGGGATTTTCCACCTTGGGGGTAGTTCTTGTTGTAGAACATATTCAGAGAGTGAGGAGGTGTAACTGGGCCTGTGAAATCCCACATTTGCTCCATTTTGCGCCATTATTCTTTCGACCATAAATGCCAAATTGTTTTCGACAGGTGGGTTATTGTACTGCATTCTTCGTTGTAAAATGTCATCAGCATCTTGACCTCTCTGTACTAACAACCTCCTAGGCTCTTGTTGGATAGGGACTTCGACGCGAGGGTGTTCGACTATCTCTTCTTAGATCCTTAGATTTGCCTGAGGGTTGTTTAAAGGTCTCTGATTTATTGTTGGTTCTTCTTCGACATTGATTACTGGATTATGGACCGCCGGCTCTCTCTGTCGAATTTGGGGTACTCCAAAGAATTCAGCAATACGCACCATTTGTTTTGCCAATATCTGGTTTTCTGAGTGGTGCTTTGTATTAAAGGGTTAAACACTTCCCCCATTTGTTGAGTCAACCTATGGACCATTTCATGCTTACTTTCGTCCATTTGTTGACGGAATGCCTGCGCAGAGTTAGTTGTAATTGCTGGCATGTGGAATCCTGGTGGGGGTTGGTTTGGTCTACGAACGTTCCCACCATAACCTGAACCTTGTAGTGGCGAAGACATGTGGGCCACGGTATCAGAATATAATGGTGTTGCGTTATGCAAACTAGCCATCATTGAAGTTTGCATTCCATAAGGTTGTTCCCTTCCAAACATAGGTGTGGAAAAATTCATTTGATAGGGCCTGAAGTTATTTACCCCAGGAGGAGGAGTACTCATAGGTATCGAATGCCCTATGTTGGAGGAATTGGGTCCGTTTTGAGACAACAACATCCCTGGTATTGATCCATACATTGAGAGATTTCCTCCTTCTGAAACATGGAGTGTTTCCATATTCCCTCCTGTCGAAGGAATGGCACTGGAAACTAGAATTTCATCATTATTTACTTGTGGTGGGATAGCCATTTTCCTTACTCTAGTTCGCCTAGGTCTTTCTACGTCAGTCACGGCTAATTTACCACTTCTAAAATCATACAACGTAATAAACTCTTTTTGGATTGAGAATCCTTGCTATTACTTTAGCACTGTCCCACTGGGCGTGCCAATTTGTTTGCTGGTGTTTTTGGAGAACAAGCTCTGGTTTACCAATTCCTTGGAAAATGGTCACTTGCAGGACCAACCATACAAGTCCTAGGACACATGTGCTAAATATTAAAGGATGGATTATAAATATATGAGTTTTATTGATTCTTATATGTTCTGTCGAACAATCACTCAACAAGATTGTTCTTATTGATATTACAATAGGGTGATGTTTTTCTAATGAAACTACCAAAGAAACTTAAAGTTTGCATTAAAGATTTGTTGAAACGTAAATTTACTTAGGATGTAAATGACTGGAAAATAGATTACTTAAAAGTAAATGAAACATAAACTTGAACAAGATATGAATGATAAATCTAATTTTATAACTGAAAATGAGATGGTGTTTACACATACATTTTTCCAGATAATTCTCCTTTCTCTTTACACACGAGTATTAGAGTAATCACAAAAATGTTGTATAGAATTTTTTACACACTTTTCACAAAGCAAACTATCCTATTTATATACAAATAACATAACCATCGAACAACGATCAAATCCTAAGACTTAGCCACTTGGCATATTGCATGTTACTAATCCCTAATAATCTTCCACGTACTATTATCTGGCGAATAACCGTTATTCATAGAAACTGCTCTTTAAACTGACGAAACGACGCATCTCTTTGCCCTGTCGAAACCATTTAAAATTCAAATAGTCCCCATGTCCTCTTCGTCGAATCCTCGTATTTATATCTTGTCAAAAACAAAAAGGATTTTCCAGTAGTGATGTGAAAAACTTTCTAAAGGACAACTCATCTCCTTTCGACAGACGTTCGTTCGCCATAATAAGAGACCAAATCATCACAAACCTTCTTGAGATTCTGTACATGTTTGGAAGAAAGAGTGATCTAATCTTCTAGTCATGTTTGGAAGAAAGAGTGATCTAATCTGGTCGAAAAAACCTTCGAAGCCACGTACATCACCTTTATTCAACATATAAGAGAAGCTGAGAAACTGCCATGTTAGATAATGATGACGTGTAAGGAACAAAGCTTAAAAAATCTACCAACTGCTGGGACTCTTTCATGGTGTCGAAATTAGATGTATACAAGAGGGTAAGAGTCTTTTGGGTAAGCTCGATTAAGATCGATGTAGTCAATATAGAGGCGCCATTTCCTATTAGATTTTTTCACAAGTACAATATTTGAGAGCCATGTCGTATACTTGGCCTCAGTTACAAATTTGGCCTCTATAAGGTCCTTGACTAATTTTTCAATAGTTAAGGTTTTTTCTTCGGAATGTTTGCACCTTCGTTGGGCAACTGCGCGTGCAGTGGGGTTGATGGCGAGCTCATGTCATGAAATCTCTGGGGATATTCCTGGCATATCGGTGGTGCTCCAAGAGAAGAGGTCAGTGTTGTTGCGTAGGCACTGCTTCATATATTCTTGATGTCGTCGGGAAGTCCTGCACCGATATAGACTCCTCTGTCAGGGTTGTCTTTGATGGTTATCACTTCGAAATCTCCCGCGGGAAAGGGGTACAAAACAATTGTTTTATCTGCAGGAACATATTCCTCAGCGTCAACAGGGATGTGAGGATCAAGGTCGATAGTGTTGATCTAAGGTGTCGGCTTCTTCTCGGGTTGTACGTCGTCAGTTGGAGAGTCTTCATCTCTTACACGCTTACTGCTCTTTGATGCGGTCTCTATCACGGTCTGGCCTCTGGTTGTTGCTTTAAAGCATCTTCTCGCTACCTCAATGTCGCCTTGGAGAGTAGCTACGTGGCCCTTTTTTGTGTAATACTTCATTTTGAGGTGGACCGTTGAATGGACGGCGATGAGTTCGACAAGTGTTGGCCTCCCTAGAATGCATTGATAGAGGGATGGATAGCCAATCACCAGGAAATGTGTCTTAATTATTTTGGAGGCGTCTCGTTCCCCAACGTGACCTTCAGCTTGACGTAACCCCAAGGATTGGCGGTGGCCCCATTGAACCCCTTCAAATCAGAACCAACATGCGGGGATAGGTTTTTCTGGTCAAGTTGCAATGATCGAAAGAGCAAGGTGTATATGATGTCGACCGAACTTCCTTGGTCGAAGAGTATTCTGCGCATATCCGTCTTAACCATCGTTGCACAGATCAACAATGGAATATGAGAATTTGGAGATCCACCAAGGAGTTCCTCTCCGTAGAAGGTGATTGGCTGGGATTTCCCTTTGACTCTCTCGATGGATGAAAGATGAATCGACCAGATGCTCGAGGTTACGCCTAACAGATCCAACAGTCATCTCGTTGTAACCTCCACCTGAAATGAGCATGGTTGATGGAAACAATTACCATGGGTTGTGTGACGCAAAGTATCATGTGCTTAAGAGGTGTCGAGGAATGAAAATATCCTCTGGCCTGGTGACTAACAGGGCGACCTGCATGAGGGCGGGCTCCTCGGTGACTTCATTGACTCTTTTCGTATCTTCTTGTCGCGGAGCTCCATATTTGACGTACTTATAAAGATGTACCTCTTTGATGAGGATCTCAATGATGTCCTTGAGGTGGATGTAGTCTTCGGTGACGTGTGCGTGACTTCGGTGGAATCAACAATACTTGTTATTGTCAGTGTTGGCCTTGGAAGAAATTGGTTTGGGTAAGCGAACACCTCCTTGCTTGAACTCAATGTTGATGCACTCACTGAGAATCTTCTCACGAGGAGCGGTGAGAAGAGTGTATTCTGAGAATCGACTTGCTGGTCCTCTGCTTTCTCGCAGACGATCATCTCTTCGTTTTTCACGCCGAGGGGCCTCGTCGCTATCTTTCTGCTTGTGAGGTCTCACATTCTCTTGGCTCCTCGAGTCCCGCGTTTTGTAAGCGGCCTCCTATTCCTCGTACTGGATGTAAGCCTGAGCCTTGTAGAGAAGCTCAACGAGGGATTATGGAGGTTCGATACCAACAACTCTCCAGAATTCGCTATTGGGGCGCATGCCTTTTTCCAGGATGTACCACTTCATGCGGTTGGTAGTGTGCACTTTCACAACTTCTTTGTTGAATCGATCGATGTAGTCCCTCAAGGGTTCTTCCTTCCCTTGTATGATCCCCTCGAGGGTAGCCTCGGACTTTGGATGACATCTAGATGTTGTGAAGTTCCTAGTGAATTGGTTTTTCAAAACTCTCCATGATGTGATGGATCCTGCGGGGAGCTGTTTGTACCATGACATCGCACCTTTACACAAGGTGATAGGAAACAACCTTCATTTGATCGCACCCACCCATTGTGATAGTGGAGCATGGCTTCGAGGTTTTCAATGTGATCTTCAGGATTAGTGGTCTCGTCATATATGGCCAGCGGAGGAGGTTTCTCAAGTCTGCGTGGGATGCGTGTCTCCATAATCTCGCAGCTGAGTGGCCCACGATGGTCTTCATCGTCACTGCTTCCTGATTCAGGATACGGGGATCTGCTTCGCCGATGATGATCTTCATCGTAACGGGATTTCTTTTTGTGATCCTGATCTTCAGGTGAGCGCCTCGTTTTCTAGGGAGGAGATAGAGTACGTTTCCTGGCCCTCTCTGGGCGTGAACCTTCAGGCACATTGTGATCTCTAGGGGGAGAAAGGTGTTTGGTATCTTTCCCTTTGAGACCTTATGAAGGAGATCGAGAATGACAGGGAGAACCTCTGTGACGTCATCTACTGGATGGTGAGGGGGATGAGAATTAGTTCAAACACGGGATCCCCGTGAGTGACGGGAGGTTGATTCAGGTTGTTCGAAGTTGGGGAAGGAGGATGTCCTTCATTGTGACCGGCGTTGAGTTAGGAAACTTTCTTGTTGCCAGTTTTTTCACCGTCGCTGATGACGATGGTGGAAGTGTTTTTCTCAATCTTGTTGACCTGGGTAGCCAAGAAGATAAAAAGATAAGCTTTGAACTTGCGGTGAAAGAAATGATCTTGGTTACGAAAGATGGGGGAGTTGCTAGTTTCCCACAGACGACGCCACTGTACAGAAAGGATCTGGATAGGTCTTCGTGGCCTTCAGCTGGGATTGTGAGGAGAATGGGTGGTGTACATGCAAGTTACTTCAAAGCTCAAGTAAGTTTCAGTGTGAAACAAACCAAAACGTGATAAAATGAGGGTTAAAATAGAATACCTGACCCTCCAAAGGTGGAGAGTTTTATAAGGGCACATGCCCGAAGGTTGCGGGCGCGTAGCCTTTGAATGAGTATAATTGTCTCCTGTAAACCTGGAGGGCAGTTGGCCGCGTGGAAGGCATTATGGTGCGTGAGGGGGAGGTCCCCAACAGCTATATGCCAACGGCTCTTTTCCCGTAACATTCATATTCTCGCTAATATCTTAATGGGCTTATGCCCAATTGAATACTGGATTGAGCCTCAATTTGGCGTAAGGCATTTGCTAGTCCATAACACTTTCCATTTTGGAATGTCTCCTCATTCAAGTATGACCATGCATAGGTATATGACCTGTATGTGTTTGGTGTGTTCAAAAGAGGCAAAGGATGAAGGGTAAGATGAACCATGCATGTGCAGCAAGAGAGCCAATGTAAAAGATCACATAAAACTTATATAACAGGCGGTCATTGTTCAATGAAAAGAATGATATTTATGGATGATTTTCTCTCAAGTTAGTGCATGAAAATGAACAATCTTGGAAGAAAATTATCAAGCATACTTAATATAACAAGTTTGTAGTTGATTGCAACAAGGATGGGAGCCTTTAAGTTTATCAAAAATGACTTTGGACACAAGCCAAAAAAATCTTCCTCCATGGGCGTGGCAACTTGGCTCAGGCCTTGGGCAATAATCCAGCTTTGGAAACCCATGTTTGAACCACCATATCTTCTTAATGGTTGATCAGATGAAAAATTTCCAAACATCAAAGTTGTAGAGGAGAAAAAATGAACTTTGATGTTTAGAAAAAGTTCATTTGAGGCTTCCTTGATGGAGATAATCATCTTGGAAGTTGGACACAACATGCACACCAAATGTTTGTAAATATTATGGCACATCTGGCTCGTCCATGCCTTGCCTGACCAGTCATTTTGCCTTGATTCTTCCTCACTTTGATTGATCATAACTTCTTCAATTTTGATCCACTTGAGGTGTTCTTGCTATGGATTTAAAGCTCAAGATGTGCTTTTTAATTGACTCAACTTAGTACTGAAGTTTGAATCCTTTATCAAGGAGAAAGATAGCTTGTAAGTGAGGTACAAAGTGACTTTAAACTTGCTAAAAATGGAAACCCTAAGTTTCTATTTTAGACAGGTTTGTGATTTCTTAATTTTTTCATGTTTCTCTTGACTTTTCCTGATCAAATTTCAACCATTGATCATATTTAACTTGTGGATCATGATTTTGGCCTCAAAAAGTCAGGAGTTAACGTTTTCCTATACATAGTTGAAGTTTCCCCAATTTATTGATTTTTAAGTAACTGACCAATTGGAAATCTTCTAAAATGATTCAATGGACAATATTCCATCCCCAGATACTTGATATCATGTGGGAAACATTGAAATCAAGTTTGAACCAAAATCAGGAAGCCCTTTGAATCAAAAACCCTAATTTTGGCCCCTTTTGTTAGGAGATGTTGCACTGCTTGAACTTCTTGATTAATCCACTTCTTCTGATGACTTGAGGATTCAATTGATATTGTGTAGACCATAAGAAACCCTTGAGGTTTGTTGGGAGGCACTTGGCTCTTAATATTTGACTTTGAATGGCCATAACTTTGCAAATCAACTGACCACACACCTTAGGCCTCAACCAATGAATGTATGCTTTCTTTTTCTTGATCTAAATGCAATGCAATGTATGAGAATGATATTACAAATGTTATGAAAATGAGAGGGAAACTTTTAGGGTGTTACAACTGCCTCTATTCAATCAACTGTAGACCTGAATATATGATAGCAATGGCTTTCAGACGTTCAAGGCATGGAGGGATTGAATACCCGAATAAATCAAAAATTTCTACTCTGTGGGAAATAGAAATAAGTTGGGAATAATGTCATTCTTGGATGACGAAGCAAACAAGACACACTGTGAGTGAGCTTGAAAAGATATCATCGTACTTAGATGATAACTTGAAGAAACGAAACCGGACTTGGACGAAATCGAAAAACATTTACCACACTTGGGTGATAAACTAGACATAGACAAAGAACCATTAAAGAACGTGTGTAAAACAACGTCGGTCTAATCACAATGAATAACAATTTTAAAAGCATTATTAACTAACATTCCGACTAGACTTTGTGTTGTCCTTATTAAGTTAAAGTTTAAAATCGAAAGATACTTAACTATATTAACATTCTTTGTTTTTTTTCTTCTGGATTTGATCTTGTCATTATTAGAACAAGTAGAAGATTTTTGTAAATTATTAATAATTAATAATCTTGAATATGTTACAAAATGACAAGATAATATGCAAATGAATGTTAATTTTTGAATTCAGAAATAGACAACATTTGTGAAGTGTTGTTGTAGGTTTGAATTCAAAAATAAGCAACACTTGTATAGTGTTGCAGTAGATTTGAATTCGAAAATAGACAATATTTTGTTAAGTGTTGCAGAATGAAAGTATGCAACTCTTGAAGAATGTTGTTGTGGACCAAACATTGTAACTTTTGATAAAAAAGTATATAACATTTGGTAAAAAATACGTAATTTTTGGTAAAAATATGTAACCTTTGGTAAAAGGAAGATGTTTCACAAATGATCGTAACCTTGTGAATTATATCAATATGACTTATAAATACTTAATTCCAAATTTAATTAGAAGAAAAAAAAAGTGCATTATCTTCACTAAATTCCAGATATTTTTCGTTACATTCGAGTTTTCATCAGTCTAGTGCAAATTTAAATACAAATTGAATTATTCTATGTATTTTTAACGTTTGAACTCTAAAATATTTTAAATTATTTAAAATATAAAAAAAATGATTTCTTTCACAATTCTTGTCTAAATCTATTTAATTTAAATTAGTTTTTACTAACAAAAAGATTGTGAGAGAAAGAACCTAACATGATTCAAATAAAAGGATAAACATAATTAACATTGTATTGTTGATATTTACACTTTCATTTCATTTCATATATCCAATGACATAAAAAAAAATTGTCAAAAAGATATAAAATAAAAGGATATTGGAGTTGCCTTTTACATACTATCGCCAGGCTGTGAGTACATATATATTTTAGTAATATTGACACAACGACATTAACGTGCACTTTACTGATATTATCTTTTCTTATCAATATGTTTTCGTTGATAACTTGTTTAATATAGTATTTATACACAAGGAGTCTTCATTTGATGTCGATGTAAATCAAATCTGGTGATCTATATACTTATGGCGTTGAATATTCTTCTTCTTCTTTGTTCAGTGGTTATCATTGAAGCTGCTACTGTATTCACCGACGGTATTAGTCCCCAGCTCAACCGTAGTAGTTTTCCAGACGGTTTCATTTTCGGAACAGCTTCATCGGCTTACCAGGTACTCCAATTATTTCAATATTCATTTGCTCAATTGTCTATAGATTGGCTAGCTTTGAATAAGAGTGAGTAAGAAACATGAGTGTTGGATAAGTAATGGAATTCATATAGTCAATGTCTAAACATTTTGAGAGAAACTAGAGTTTTCAAACTATTTGTGGTGTGGGATTAATGATTAACAATGTTTAAATAAAGGAAACTAGTTCAACTTCAAACGCTGAATCCGTTCTCCTAAATAAAATCACTAATTAAAACCACTTCAAAAATAATTTGGTTCTATAGTTTGAAACAAGTCAATATGAATAAAACCGGTTTCAAACTATAAACTGGTTTGTAACTGAATTGAAACTGGTTTGTGAAATTAAACCGTTTTTACCACTGTGATTTTTAAGAACAAAACAAAATCATTAATATGGTTCAATTTAGTCCGGTTTTATAAGTTTCTACAATAATTTTTGCAGTGTGAAGGTGCAGCAAATGTTGGTGGAAGGGAACCAAGTATATGGGATAATCATGTTCATAATTATCCAGGTATAAACATAATTGGCTTTCAAATTTAAATTTGAAATTAGTTGACGGGTGTAAAAGGATTTTACACAGTCAATTAATTATAATCGTTAGATATTGGGAGAAGTTGACTTTTATTTTAACCATATAAACTAATGATGGTGATGAACTGAAAGTGTAAAACTGTTTACATTGACACTGTATAATAATTAATCTCCTTAAAATTTTAAATAATTGATATGTTTCGGTTATAGACAGTTAATGTATCATCATATTTCGGCTGCTAAATTTGACAGAAAAGATATTCGGCAGAAGCAATGGAGACGTAGCCATTGATGAATATCATCGTTATAAGGTACGAAATTGATGCATTAACCTGTGTATTAATATTGTAAAACAGAACGAAGCTAAAGCATAATTGAGATTCTTCTAAAACATTACTGATATAATATAGGAAGATGTTGAGATTATGAAGGATATGAACATGGACGCGTATAGATTCTCCATCTCTTGGTCCAGAATACTTCCAAGTAAGAAACTTGAAATTATGAAACTTTTTAGTTTTCTTCAAACATTCCAAAATAAAAGGTAATTTTTAATGCAAATGAGTCTATTTATTTAAATGTTATAGCTTCCTTGGCTTATTTCAGAAGGCAAGCTTAGTAGAGGTGTGAACATGGAAGGAATTAGTTATTACAACAACCTCATCAATGAACTTCTAGACAAAGGTATTGTCTTTCTTTTCATAGCCTAATTTTGATTTTACTAAATTTGTTCAAAGACAGTTTTTTTTTTTTTTTTTTAAATGCATCTAAAATCAGTCGTTGGTGCGTAAGATGTGTGAGTATGTGTAAACCACAAGATACCAAATTCGATTCCTACTTATAAATAAATGCATTTGTTGCTGTAGGAATTAAACCCTTTGTGACCCTTTTTCATTGGGATCTTCCTCAAATACTTGAAGAAGAATATGGTGGCTTTCTAAGTCCTAATATAGTGTACTTCACATACCTTATAATTGATGATAATCAAACAATTTTTGGATAATGATAATTTGAATATACTATCTTCTTATTTATATCAATATTTATATGTAGGAATGATTTTCGAGACTATGCAGAGCTTTGCTTTAAGGAATTTGGAGATAGAGTAAAGCATTGGATCACATTAAACGAGCCATGGACCGTAAGCAAATTCGGTTATGGCGATGGAGAGGCAGCACCGGGACGATGTTCATCCTGGCTTAACAAAAATTGCACTGGCGGTGATTCAGCCACTGAACCCTATATTGTGGCTCACAATCAGTTGCTTGCTCATGCAACTGCTGTCAAAGTATACAAAACCAAGTATCAGGTTTTGCTTTAAACTTTTTTATAAAATCCAATTGTTTGTATTTCAATAATTTGCAAATAAACTTAGAGTCGGATTTATCGGTTTTAAACTTTCGTAAGTTATTATTTGAGATTATTGGGACCTAAACTCCCTACCTTTATTACTAGGCATCTCAAAAGGGCTTGATAGGAATAACACTATCATGTGACTGGATGGTGCCGCTCCATGATACAGAATCAGACATTCATGCGACACAAAGAGCCATTGATTTCATACTTGGATGGTAAGATCTCGGTGAACACAAAACTTCAATCGCAATTTGAAACCAGTATTTTATTCTCCATGCAAATGCAGTAGATTTAGACGACAAATTTTTACTCTAAACTAGTAATGATATTCGATCTAAACTAGCGTGTCTTATTTTGACATTTTCATTCACGCATCATTTTAACAAAAATAGTTGATTGGAAAATGAATGTCAGGTTTATGGATCCATTGACAGTAGGAGATTATCCAATTTCCATGCGATCTTTAGTAGGAAGCAGATTACCAAAATTCTCTAAACATGAGGTCATGCTTGTAAAAGGGTCCATCGATTTTTTAGGATTAAACTATTACACTTCATATTATGCTACTGATGCACCCGAATTAAGTAAGGCAAGACCTAGCTTGCTCACAGATTCTCAAGTTATTACTTCAAGTAAGTATTTATTTTAAAGATATCTCATTAATCGAACAAATTTAAATATATAATCACATCTTAGATATATAGTAAACAAAAATGATATTTCTACTAAAATGCATAGATAAATTCCTTTCCACTATCCTTGAATCAATGATAGAGTATTATGATGTCGTTCGATCAATGTAGTCGACTCACAGTTAACAATCCATAGTTGTGATCAATGATGATGGTATTTGAGTATAATGCATTTTGTTGTCACAGGCGAACGTAATGGAATACCTATTGGCCCGATGGTATGTACTGAAATCATGCATCATTGCTTCATCTCAATTAGATTCGTTTATCTTATTTTTGCTTGATTGATGAAAAACGGGAACCTTTATTCATGCAGACTTCTTCAATATGGAAGTCAGTTTATCCAAAGGGAATTCATGACCTGTTGCTGTATATTAAAACAAAGTACAACAATCCTTTAATCTATATCACAGAAAATGGTAAATCAACAATCCTCTGATTGAAAGCATATCTGATATTCGACAAGTGTTACATTCAATCACTTCTAGTTCTTAAATTATAATGTGTTTATATGTCATTGTTCGTGTCTTTTATATGTGTTTATGTCATTACTTCATATATATTTTATACCAAAGTTGAAGGAGGTAACTTTTTGTGTAATTTATCAGGTATAGACGAGCTCAATGATCCAACACTCTCACTTGAACAAGCACTTGCAGATACGCCTAGGATTGATTACTATTATAGTCACCTTCGTTATCTTCAAACTGCAATCAAGTATGTGTTATGGAATGAAATAAATACTTTTCTTTTCTAAATATTCTATCGTATATATGATTTTTAACATTTTGAATTTGTCAGGGATGGCGTGAATGTAAAAGGATATTTTGCATGGTCATTGCTCGATGACTTTGAATGGACATTAGGGTACGTGGTGAGAACCGGAATAAACTTTGTAGATTATAAGAATGGTTTGAAAAGATATCCAAAAATGTCAGCCATCTGGTTTAAGAATTTCTTACAAAAGAAGGAAGTTATGCATAGTGATTTGCGCTAAGAAGGTGAACTTCATTGATGTGTGACTTAAATATGATTTGTGAGCAATATTGTTCTATTGATACTTTAGTCCTGATGGATGATGCATTGTCTCAAGATATAAGTTTATTTTGTAACGATGAGTCTTAATATTTGGTCATTCCATTTTAATCTCCTGAAAATTGAGGTATTTCTCAAAGTCGCTTATAAGTTTTTTGTTGTGAATAGGATACCTTAGCAACAAAGTATAATAGGTTTCTCTTATGATTAAGAAACCCACAGGGGTTAGGGTTTAGGGTTACCAAAGAAAGACAACAAAGATTTGTTATACAAGAATAACAAAAATAACCTCTCTCACTTTTGAATTAGGGTTTTATCTTCCTATTTTCCCTTATTTGAAATATGAGAGACTAGTATGCTATTTATAATAAAACTAACAC
Source organism: Lathyrus aphaca (assembly GCA_963966055.1). Classification (NCBI taxonomy): domain Eukaryota; kingdom Viridiplantae; phylum Streptophyta; class Magnoliopsida; order Fabales; family Fabaceae; genus Lathyrus; species Lathyrus aphaca. Next base: position 220,316,182 of record OZ014519.1, read on the forward strand.
ACCAACCTAATGGGTTTTTTAACAATTACCCATTACAAGCTAACTTAGGGTACAAGCTAACTTAAACAATTGGATCCATAACACAAGGTCCAATTAAACAACATGTGATCGGACTTCGACGACATCCTAAACCTAGAATTTGTTCCAATATTTCACAAATCTCCACCTTGGAACAAACTCTATAACAACAAGAAACAAAGTAGCTTTCTTCATGCAACTTTATCAACTACATACAGTGGAAAAACTTGCAACTGGGCAACGTCTTGGTGATCATATCAGTAGCATTATGATCTGTCAAAACCTTCAGCACTTGGACTTCTCCATGCTCGATTACCCCTCTGACGAAATGCAACCTCACATCAATATGCTTGGTTCGCTCATGACAGGTTGAGTTCTTCGACGGGTGTATTGCACTTTGACTATCTCATTTAACAGTGATACCTCGACCATGAAGTTTCAACTCCTTTGCAAAACCTGAAGTGTTGCTTTCCAACTAATTGTTGTGCCAAACATAGTGAAAACATATCCAGAAATCGATTTTCTGGAATCCATACAACCTGCATAATCAGAGTCGACATATCCTTCAATTTCTGCTTTACTATCTTCATCCGAGGCTCCACCATAAATTAGGACTCTATTCAGAGACCCATTTATGTACCTTAGAATTCACTTCAATGCTTGCCAGTGAGCCTTTCCAGGATTCTCCATGTACCTGCTTACAAGACTTACTACATATGTTATGTCGGGTCTAGTACAGACCATAACATACATCAAAGAACCTACTATATTAGCATATGGAATGCTATTCATATAAGCTTTTTCGACATCAGTACTGGGACACTGATCTATACTTAGCTTGAATTGAGGGTTTGTCGGAGTCACAACAGGATTTGAATTCGACATACCAAACTTATCAAGAATCTTATTCAAGTATGTTTCTTGAGATAAGCATAATCTCGATTGCTTTTTATCTCTTCGAATGTCAATCCCAAGAATCCTGGACGCAGCTCCCAGATCCTTCATGTCGAACTCCTTATTGAGTTCAGCCTTCACCCTTATTACATCTTCGACATTGTTGCTTGGTATTAGAATATCATCCACATAACGCAACAAAATAACAAATGAATTACCAGGTCGAAATCTGAAGTAAACACAGTGGTCGAACTGACTTCTGATGAAACATATACATGCCATGAACTTGTCGAATCTCCTATTCTACTGTCGAGGAGATTGTTTCAGTCCATATAAAGATCTCTTCAGTTTGCACACGTACTCTTCTTTCTCCTCTTCGATATACCCTTCAGGTTGCTGATAAGTGCATATTAGTGTTAGTATTTAGTTGATTTTTGGCACTTTTCAAGGGTTATTTTGATCTCTTATGCTTTTTCCCCTTTGTTTCTTTTACTTATTCGCAGTTTAATTTAAGTCGTTCTAAGCATTATTCGTATAACTTCAGTTTGTGTAATTTTAGGTTACAATGAAGAATTTTGAATCAAATTCCATCTTGGCTGCCTTTGAGAACTTTTGGAAGAATTTGAAGGAATTTTTAGCTCGCTGCAAGCTCGTTCAGCGAGCTTTCCAGGGCCATTTTCGCTCAGCGATCCCTTTGGTCGCTCAGCGAGATGATGCTTTTAATGAAGAGTCGCTCAGTGAGCATACCTCGATCAGCGAGGCCTGCGGATTTTAGTCCATTTATAAACATTTGTTTCACTATTTCTTGGGATGTAACTTTTGACACTTGACATAATATTCCTTAAAAACACTTTTCTCTTGGTTCTAAGAAGATTGGGTGCATTTAAAGTCAAGCCTTTGTTCTTAATGCATCATCTTCTTCATTTTCATCTTTTGTTGGAAGCTTCCATGGAAATGGAAAGCTAAACTCATAGTATGTCAAGGTTAGAAGGTAGATAGATTCTATTTTTGTGTGTATAGACCTTGATCCTCTTGTATAAACTCTTGATGATGAATATATGATGAAAGCTTTGATTTTTATGACAAACCCTTTTGTGTTGTTTCATGATTGAGAGATATGGCCAACATTTGACCTAGGTTTTCATCACCCAAATACCATAAGCTAGAGATAGTCATGGGCTTTGGAGTTCACTTGTATTGAACTTAAATGTTACCATTTTGATAGATTGAGTGAGAAATCATTAATGGATCAAAATGGTAAATCTCATAGTTTGTGTTAGAAATAAACTTTATGAGAGGATATTGTGAATGTGTTCATTGTTGTAATGAGTTTAACATTTGGTCAAAAATATATATGCAAAATGAATCTATCAAACCCTAACTTTGACATATGCTTTTAAGACTCTTTTACAAATCAATATTTTTACTTCTTAGAATTTATTTGAATGCAAAAGTCCATTTTAGATACAAACACTAAAACCTTTTTGTTACCTTTAAGTCTAAACTTTAGCAATTGTAGAACGACATAAATATCATAAAACAATCTCTGTGGATCGACAAACAAAACCCTTACTCATTTGTGCTAACAACAAATTGGCGCCGTTACCGGGGATTGTTATTTGATATTTAAAGCATAGCAATAGTTGCTAGTTTTGACTTGTTTTATTTGTTACTTTGTTACTATCACTCTTGTGTTTCACTTGGTTTGTTAGTCTTGTAGATTCTAGTGTATGCGTGACAAGGCTACCGAGGAGCAATTTCAATTCGACCCCGAAATTGAAAGAACACTTCGAAGGCTCAATAACAAAACACGAAGAAGGAAAAAACTAGCCGAAGAGAGGAACCAGAGAGAAGAAGAAGCTACCTTTTCACTTATTCACATTGAAGAGGTGAGAGTAGAAACTTTTGAAGGAAGCATGGCGGACGGAGCCCGTACGGAGATGTCCGCTAATAGTCCTAGACGGACTGCTCAATTTTCTCGGGGAGGAAGAAACACGGAGATGAAGACCGGAATCCTCCAACTCCTTTATGCTAATCCATTCACCGGAATGGACCATGAAGATCCGTATACCTATCTCAGCAAATTCTATGAGATTGCGGGTTCTACGGGAATAGCGGAAGCGGATGAAGAAGGTTTATTCAAAAGAATGTTCCCACACTCCTTAGTTGGAAAAGCAAAAGAGTGGTACCTAGACCAAGCTCCGAGGGTGATGACGGATTGGAATTTATTGGAAGAGAAATTTCATGAAAGGTATTTTCCTCAATCTCGATTCATGGGAGCGAAGACGGAAATTGCGGTCTTCAATCAAGGAAGCAACGAGTCTTTGAATGAGGCTTGAGAGAGGTACAAATCAATGTTGAGAAAATGAAAAGGCCATGGGTTTGATGATCTTACTCAAATCCACATTTTTCTAAATGGACTTCAATATCAACACAAGACACTTTTGGATGCTACCGCGGGTGGTTCTCTCATGTCAAAAACGGCGGATGAGGCTATAGTCATAATTGACCGTATGGCTCTCAATGATCTTCAAAGTCAACATGATCGTAGTCATTCACAACGGAAGTCGGGAGTTCTTGAATTAAATACAAATGATGCTCTCCTTGCCCAAAAAAGGTGCTTTCTCAACAAGTGGAGTTGTTAACCCAACAAATGGCCAAGCTTCCACAACAAATGAAAGAAATGCAAGGCTCTCAATCAAGACATCAAGTGGCAAAGTGTGAATTGTGCCAAGGCGACCATCCCTCCAGTTTTTGTCCTCCTTTTGAAGAAGTAAGTTATGTGAACAACAACAATCAAGGTTATCAAAGGCCACCTAAACAATATAACAATTCTTATCCAAGGAACGACCAAGGGTACCAACAACAACAATCAAGATTCAACAATAACAACTTCCAACACCAAAATCTATATCAAAACCCCAATCCTCAAGTCCAACAACCACAAGGCGGAAGTTCAAAATTAGAAGACACCTTAACTCAATTCATGCAAGCTTCCATGGCTAATCAAAAAAGTAATGAGGCCGCCATCAAAAACCTCGAAAACCAAGTTGGGCAACTTGCTAAGCAATTAGCCGAAAATCAAGCGGGACCATCTTTTTCCGCAAACACCCATGTTAATCCGAAGGAGCATTGCAAGGCCATTGTTCTTAGAAGAGGGAAGGAGATGAGTCCACCAAAAGAGAAGAAAGATGGTGTTGTAGAGGAGTGTAGTGATGAAGAGGAGAGTGTGACGAAGAAATTTTTTTTGGAAGTAGTTGAAAAGGAGATTGATGATTGCGAAGTAGTCGAAAATACGCAAGTGGGTGATGAGAAAGGAAAAGACGGGGGTAAAAGAGTGAAGAAAGGGAAGGAAGTGATTACACAAATTCCTACCAACATGCCTTATCCTCATGTGCCACCAAAGAGGGAGAATGAGAGGCAATATGCTCGGTTTATGGATATCTTCAAACAACTTCAAATCAATTTGCCATTTTCCGAAGAACTTGAGAAAATGCCAAAATATGCCAAGTTTTTGAAGGATATTCTCTCAAAAAGACGGAAGTACACGGAACCGGAAATGGTTGTTCTAGCGACAAATTGTAGTGCGATTATCCAACGTACTCTTCCAAAGAAAGAAGTCGATCTGGGACGTGTAACTTTGCCGATCCCCATTGGCAATATGTTTGTCGTGAATGGTCTTATTTATTTGGGGTCAAGCATTAACCTCATTCCTCTTTCCATTGTTAAAAGACTTGGAAACATTGAAATCAAGGGAATAAGAATGACTCTTCAACTAGCCGACAAATCTACTACTCGCCCTATTGGGGTAGCTAGAGATGTCTTGGTGAAAGTGGACAAATTTTTCTTTCCTGTGGACTTTATTGTGATTGATATGGAAGAGGATGACGATGCTCCTTTGATACTTGGCCGACCCTTCATGAAAACGGCCCGTATGATGATTGATGTAGATGATGGTCTAATGAAGGTGAGGGTGTTGAATGAAGAAGTTACCTTCAACTTGTTTGAAGCGATGAAGCACTCCAAAGATAAACATGATAGCTTCCAAATTGATGCTTCCGATATGGCTATTTTGGAGGTGGCAACAAATATTCATGTGGACACTCCATTAGAGCTAGCCTTAAGTGAAGGAGTTAACACTTTCACTAGTGAAGAGGAAAAAGAGCTTGAAGAGTGTGTGAAGGAGTTGGAAGTTCTTAAGGAGTTACAACTGTGGGAGGTGGCGATTGAAGAATTGACTAGGGAGAAGAATGATGATAGAGTGGAAGTTGAATTGAAGGTGCTACCTTCAAACCTAAAATATGCTTTCTTAGATGAGAATGAAAGAAAACCGGTAATCATTAGCAATGAATTATCTTCCAATGAAGAATCACGTTTGGTAGAGGTGCTAAAGAGAAATCAAGAAGCTTTAGGGTGGGCTCTTTCCGATTTGAAGGGAATAAGCTCATCTTATTGTATGCACAAGATTCTTATGGAGGATGATTTCAAAGCGGTGGTGCAACCTCAACGCCGGTTGAACCCAACAATAAAAGAAGTGGTTAGGAAGGAGGTAGTGAAACTACTTTATGCGGGGATGATTTACCCGATTTCGGATAGCCCTTGGGTTAGCCACGTTCATGTAGTACCTAAGAAAGGAGGAATAACCGTTGTTAGAAACGAAAAGAATGAGCTCATACCGACTAAAGTGGTGACGGGATGGCGAATGTGTATAGACTATAGGCGTTTAAACACGTCTACTAGAAAAGATCATTTCCCACTACCGTTCATGGATCAAATGCTTGAGAGATTATCCGGACAAGAGTTCTATTGCTTTTTGGATGGGTATTCGGGATACAACCAAATTGCGGTTGACCCGACGGACCATGAGAAGATGACATTCACATGCCCGTTTGGAGTTTTTGCATATAGGAAAATGCCCATTGGGTTGTGTAATGTGTAACACGGTGGGAGAACTGACTTTAGTTAAATGTTGCGGATAGCAAGAGTCGCCACCGACTTTTATTTTATCCAAAAGGAAAGGACATAAAAGAACAGGAAAGACCTTAAAAAGATTTTGAGTTCGGGGGGTAGGTTATACAAAGGGAAGGTGTTAGCACCCTTTATATCCATGGTTATCCATGGGCTCTTAGTTACTTAGCTCACTTTAAATTGTTTTGAGAAGTGTAGTGTGTGATTAAAAATTTTCTAAGTACTTTATAATGATCCTTGTATGGATGTATATAAAGACTTTGTTTTGAAAACTTTGTTTGAAATGTGAAGTGTAATGAAGTATTTTGAAGAAAAGTGAGCAAGTACTTAAGAGGAACCTACCCTATGCTAAGTCTTTACTGTTCTTATATGTTCTTTCAATGGTAAGACTATCCCTATTATTAAGGAATAGGTAGTCATTACCTTGGATGTAATAAGGGACATATGAAGGGACATCTATGTTTAGGCAACTGTAAGGTGTCTTTAGCAATTCGTAGGGACTTATCATCTTTTTATTTCGAAGGGACAAGATCATTTACCGTAGGCAACATTGAAGGGACTTGATCTTATAATCTTAAAGGGACTTGATGATATTTTATGAAAAGGGACTTTGCTTTAAGACACCTTACTTGACCTTATAGTTAGGCAACATGAGGAATACCCTTAGAAAGTGTAGGATGGCGATCAAAGATCGACTTACGTGTGTGAGTGTTCATATTCATATATTTATCTTATTAAATTAGTGATTCTAAATTAATTTTAATTTACAAACATATTATCACTCCCTATAATTACTAACCATGGCAAGAATATTTATAAACGATAAAACAATAATAAACTACGACTATTACAAAGCTTTTGCAGTTACATTATAATAAAAACAATTGAATAATAAATATATAATAAAATAAGCAATAAATAAAAGGTTAGTGATAAAATAATTATAAGAAGAAAAGGTTAGCACAAATATACAAAATATATACAATTTAATTAAATATTTTTAGATTAAATAAACAATTTTGAAGAATTTTTGAGATGAAAATAAAATAATAAGGATAATAATAATAAACCACATAATAATTTATTTACAAAAAAAAACATGATTAATTATATTAGAAAAATTTATTAAGTTTAATATTTAAAGTTAAATAAAATAATTAAGGTGAGAAATTAGGGTTAGAAATTTGAAGGATGAAATTAGGGTTAATCTTATAATTGAGAAAATCAGGATTAGGGTTTTGATCTTAATTAAATTATTTAAAAAAATATATACAATAATAATATAAATATTTTTTAAACTAAATATAAACCAAATTAATTTTTTTTAGAAAATAAATTAGAAATCCTTTGGAAAATATGAAGCTATATATATATTTACATATGATTATTTAAATATATTTTTATTATAAGAAATATAATTAGAATTAATTATAAAAACAAAATAATAAAACAAAATAATTAGAAAAATGAAATAAAAAACTTACCTGGGGCAGGGATTGAACCCACGCCCTAGGCCTTGCCTCCCCTGGACGCACACTGCTGCCACCAGGCTATGCGCACGTTTGTGAACAAGAGATGAGCATAAATCCTCATATGTTAAACCTGAAAATATAAATGAAATAAAGCCAAAAAAAAGTGTGAAACTGGGATTCGAACCCCCACCCTTATCCTCATACGCGCATGTACTTACCAACTGAACCACACACATCATCTGATAATAGTATAACTAACATATATTATAAAAACAACTTAAAATTTGAAATCTGAATTCGCGCCAAACAGCTTCATCTTCAACCTCCAGCCTTGCGAATTTTCCTGCGAAATTTGTGACCAATTTTCCTGCGAAATTTCAAATTGCAGGAAACCCTACGAAATCCATACACTATCATTTACGTACAGTTTTGTTAAATTGAACACATAAATATAATCCAGACATCATTTGCAATTGATCTACGGTTTTATAATTTATTTATATTCACTTAATCATGAAACCCTAATTTGAAGGTTATGAACCCTAAAATGGCATTACACGATTCAGCCATGGTTTCTTCAATCCAATCACCCAGAATTCATCACAAACCTTCACTAAACACAAATCAGCAAGCAAAACTCATTAATAACATATGAATGATCATGAACGAAAAAATCAAAAAAACATGAAAAAATTGAATCGGGTTTGTCAATGTGAGGTGCTATAGAGCAATGTAATGATCAGGTTACACTCAATGATGTTCAGGGAACATGTCTCAACCTTTAAAATGCTTTGAAAAGCTCTCTAACAAAGAATCCGAATCAAGGTTTTTGGATGAATTTTTGAAGTTTGAATGTGTTGATTGAGGCTGCCAATTCGTCCCCTTGTGCTTGCAGTGTCTTCAAGTATATATAGAGATGAAAATTAGGTCAAAAAGTCATGGATTTATGGGCTTTGTAATGATGACTTGATCATGAAGTTTCTATCTTTCAAATATTGAAAAAGATCACATCTAACCTTGCCAAATCAAGCTAGCACGAATTTGGATCAAATCAATCATCTATAATTGATGTTTATGACCTTCTAGAATCATAATCTCATCCAAATATATGATTTTCATATTTTATTATAATTTAATTTGTATTTCAATGAATAAAATTCAAACAAATACTAAATAAAATATAAAAAATCAGAAAAGGCATGGGTTGGGTCGTGCTTGATGATATTATAAAGATTGGATGGCAATTTGGTGGGCTCATTTAGCAAAATTTTGTTTTAAGGCCTCATTTGCTTCATAAACTTCCCAAATATTTCCCAAATTTGCAAGGGAACAAATCCTTCAATTTTAATGCTATGAAGATGTTCTTGGTCATTTTGGAAAGCTTAGAGAGTCCTCTAACAACCTCTTTGGTCTCATGTCCATATATTTTACCATTCTCAAGTTATGCTCTTTGGAAGTTGTTGACTTTTTGTTGACTTTTAAAAGGACCTATAACGTCTTAGCTCATACCTTCCAAATGAAGCATTTTTGGGCTTGGCTTGTGAGACACAAAGTTGTAGAGAATTAAGTTTCCTTCAAAATGAGATTTGGATGGAAAAAATTTGATGAAGCATGTGAAAGTTATGGCTGGTCAAAGTTCAGTTGACTTTTCCTATGAAAACCCTAATTTAGAAACTCCTGATTCTTGATGATCTGAAATCTCCTTGATGAATCATGATCAAACCTTGATCAAATGATGAATTTTACTTCATATACTTGATGTTGGCAAAAAATCATGAAGTTTGACTTTGGTTTGACCACAGTTGACCTCAGTTTGACTTTTTGACTTCCTTGACTGATTTTAACTTATCTGATCATCTGACTGAGCAAATCTTTTGGGAAAGTCTTGAAACTTGACATGGGGATTATTGAACACATATAGGATGCTATGAAGCTCACTTGAAGTCTTGGAAGTCCATTTATCCCGATGAAAGTCAAAACCCTAGATTAAGATGCATTGCTTAGGAGGATGCATTGTATGAGGGAATTGTCAAACTTTCTGATTAATTGTGAACCTTGTGAACCTTTCTGAAACCTGAGGGGTTAGATTGGTATGTGTGCCAGTCGTGACCTGGAAGGTTGAAGGGGATTGAACACAAAAGCCCGAAAATTTGCACTCGCCGGTGCGTAAAGTAAAGTTGGTGATTAATTGTATATGCTTGAGTGGGCTTGAAGATGCCACTTGGAAGAACTGGAGATGGGCTTATAGATGCCATCCATAATAGCAGGAGGTGATAATATCTTTATGTTGATACTGGATATCAGTACTAGGTCTTCGTATAGGCCGTCTCTGAATCGTTTATACAACATGGTTTGAATAGACCAATGGAAATATATCTTCGTGACGATTATATCTTTTGGAAATATCCTGGATTAGGGAATAGATCTTCGTATAGACCGTTTGCCTACTCTCCAAGGATGAAAGAATATCAGGATTAATTCTTCTGAAAACATCTTGAACTAGGGAATGGATCTTTGTACAGACCGTTTGCCTACTATTCAAGACCAAATTGATGAAATCTTCTGGAAGTATCCTGGACTAGGGAATGGATCTTTGTACAGACCGTTTGCCTACTATCCGAGGACAAAAGAGTGTCAGGATTAAGTCTCTTGAAAATATCCTGGACTAGGGAATGGATCTTTGTACAGACCGTTTGCCTACTCTCCGAGGACAAAAAAGTGTCAGGATTAAGTCTCCTGAAAATATCCTGGACTAGGGAATGGATCTTTGTACAGACCTTTTGCCTAATATCCAAGGACAAAAGAGTAATGTATAGATCTTTTCTGACCTGTTATGGAATGTTGATATTGTTTTATCTGCATATAACTATCCTGCAAGGAAAATGTTAGTTTATGCAATGTGCATGCATGTATGTATGGCATGGTGCATTTAAGTAATTTATTATGCATTATGGATATGTTATGGTATGATGTAAATGATGTATGTATGAATCATGCAGCCTGAAGCATCTGGATATCTTTATATAACAATTGCTGGCCAGGGAAAATGAATCTCGATTCGTTGCTGAAGAATATGAGGAACTTGTTCCCGTCTTATTTGATAGTATAGTATTTATAACCTCCCGTCCTCGTTCGTCGTACTTTTATTTAAGGAATAAGTTCCTGAGTATCCTGACTGAGGATAAAAGAGATGGACATAAATTCAAGGGGAGATGTAACTCGAAATATCTATAAAGATAGATTTTCCCTGCGGGGGATTTGTAGTTGTCTTGTGGGGATGAACTGGTGAAGCTTCGTTGAACTACCATCCTCGTTCGTCTTTACTAAATACTATTACTGCATTTTATGCATTTCTGGTAAACATCAATCATATTCAAAAGCATACATACATTCAAACACAACCAATGGACGTTTTCGCTTATGTAAATAGGGTAAAAGTAAATCTGGATTCAAAGATGAAATTTTATTTATATTATAAAGTGACCTATACATAGGCAAGTTTATACAAGGAGACAGAAATCCTAGTAAGAGGAATTCGTCGTAAAAAAATTTCAAAACAAAGAAAACAGCTATGTGAGAAATAATCTTATTGAGTTTCAATTCTACTATTTCCATTATCTTCAAGTATCTCATCTTCTGCTGTTGAGACGGAAACGATTGGATTGATCTTTATCTGTTCGAACTTGAGTTAGGTAGTACTGACAGTTGGAATTATATGGGTGATTCAACGAGACATTGTCATACGCTTTAATCCCTAACTTTTGCCTGGATTGCCTTTTCAGGTTTTCAATCCACCGGGATACCCTTTTTTGCCCAAGCCGCCTTTTCAGGTTTTCGACTTGCCGGGTGTACACTTTTATATATATATATCCCTAATTTTTGCCCGAACCCTTTTGGTTCGCCGGGATGCCCTTATATTTTCCTAGGCCAGTCAACCTAGCGGGTCTCTTTTTATGCGTAGTATTTTTTAACTATGTCTGTGTTTATGGGTTGTGGGAAGTCTTCACCATCCATAGTAGTAAGCATCATGGCACCTCCTGAGAATACCCTCTTGACTACAAATGGTCCTTCGTATGTAGGAGTCCACTTGCCCCTAGGATCACCCTGTGGTAGTATGATACGCTTGATTACCAAGTCACCAACCTGATATACCTTTTGCTTAACCTTCTTATTAAAAGCCTTGATCATCCGTTTCTGGTACATCTGGCCATGACAAACAGCTGCCAGCCTTTTCTCATCAATCAAATTTATCTGGTCAAGTCGAGTCTGAATCCACTCATCTTCATCCAAGTTTGCATCTTTCATGATTCTTAAGGAGGGGATCTGAACTTCAATGGGAAGAACTGCTTCCACACCATAGACTAAGGAGAATGGGGTTGCCCCTGTTGAAGTACGTATTGTAGTACGATAACCATGAAGAGCAAATGGTAACATCTCGTGCCAATCTTTATAAGTAACAGTCATCTTCTGTAGAATCTTCTTAATGTTCTTGTTAGCAGCTTCTACTGCCCCATTCATCTTCGGACGATACGGAGAAGAGTTGTGATGCTTAATCTTGAACTGCATGCAGAGATCAGTAATCATAGTGTTGTTCAGATTAGAGCCATTGTCAGTAATAATCCTTTCAGGGATGCCATATCTGCATATGAGATTATTCTCAATGAATCGAGCCACAAAACTCTTCGTAACAGATGCAAACGAAGCTGCCTCCACCCACTTTGTAAAGTAATCAATAGCAACCAGGATGAAACGATGCCCATTAGAAGCAGTAGGCTTGATCTCACCAATCATATCTATGCCCCACATAACAAAAGGCCAAGGAGCAGTCAACACATTCAATGGAGCTGGAGGTATATGCACTTTATCATCATAGATTTGACACTTGTGACAGGTTTTGGAATGTTGATAACAGTCAGCTTCCATGGTAGACCAATAGTAACATGCTCTCAATATCTTCTTTGCCATGGTATGACCACTAGAATGAGTGCCAAAGATCCCATCATGCATGTCTTCCATAATCTCTGTTGCTTCCTTCTTATCCACACAACGAAGCAAAGTTGAATCATGATTGCGCTTGTACAAAATTCCATTACTCAAGAAAAACTTAGAAGAAAACCTCCTCAGAAACTTCTTATCTTTGACAGATGCTCCTTCAGGGAATTCCTGAGTTTCAAGATATCTTCTCACTTCATAGAACCAAGGCTTCTCCTCTATTTCTTCAGTATCAATCTCATTGCAATATGCAGGCTTCTCAAATCTATCAATAGTAATATTTGAAAAGCTCTCTAACAAAGAATCCGAATCAAGGTTTTTGGATGAATTTTTGAAGTTTGAATGTGTTGATTGAGGCTGCCAATTCGTCCCCTTGTGCTTGCAGTGTCTTCAAGTATATATAGAGATGAAAATTAAGTCAAAGAGTCATGGATTTATGGGCTTTGTAATGATGACTTGATCATGAAGTTTCTATCTTTCAAATATTGAAAAAGATCACATCTAACCTTACAAAAAAAAACATGATTAATTATATTAGAAAAATTTATTAAGTTTAATATTTAAAGTTAAATAAAATAATTAAGGTGAGAAATTAGGGTTAGAAATTTGAAGGATGAAATTAGGGTTAATCTTATAATTGAGAAAATCAGGATTAGGGTTTTGATCTTAATTAAATTATTTAAAAAAAATATATACAATAATAATATAAATATTTTTTAAACTAAATATAAACCAAATTAATTTTTTTTAGAAAATAAATTAGAAATCCTTTGGAAAATATGAAGCTATATATATATTTACATATGATTATTTAAATATATTTTTATTATAAGAAATATAATTAGAATTAATTATAAAAACAAAATAATAAAACAAAATAATTAGAAAAATGAAATAAAAAACTTACCTGGGGCAGGGATTGAACCCACGCCCTAGGCCTTGCCTCCCCTGGACGCACACTGCTGCCACCAGGCTATGCGCACGTTTGTGAACAAGAGATGAGCATAAATCCTCATATGTTAAACCTGAAAATATAAATGAAATAAAGCCAAAAAAAAATGTGAAACTGGGATTCGAACCCCCACCCTTATCCTCATACGCGCATGTACTTACCAACTGAACCACACACATCATCTGATAATAGTATAACTAACATATATTATAAAAACAACTTAAAATTTGAAATCTGAATTCGCGCCAAACAGCTTCATCTTCAACCTCCAGCCTTGCGAATTTTCCTGCGAAATTTGTGACCAATTTTCCTGCGAAATTTCAAATTGCAGGAAACCCTACGAAATCCATACACTATCATTTACGTACAGTTTTGTTAAATTGAACACATAAATATAATCCAGACATCATTTGCAATTGATCTACGGTTTTAGAATTCATTTATATTCACTTAATCATGAAACCCTAATTTGAAGGTTATGAACCCTAAAATGGCATTACACGATTCAGCCATGGTTTCTTCAATCCAATCACCCAGAATTCATCACAAACCTTCATTAAACACAAATCAGCAAGCAAAACTCATTAATAACATATGAATGATCATGAACGAAAAAATCAAAAAAACATGAAAAAATTGAACCGGGTTTGTCAATGTGAGGTGCTATAGAGCAATGTAATGATCAGGTTACACTCAATGATGTTCAGGGAACATGTCTCAACCTTTAAAATGCTTTGAAAAGCTCTCTAACAAAGAATCCGAATCAAGGTTTTTGGATGAATTTTTGAAGTTTGAATGTGTTGATTGAGGCTGCCAATTCGTCCCCTTGTGCTTGCAGTGTCTTCAAGTATATATAGAGATGAAAATTAGGTCAAAAAGTCATGGATTTATGGGCTTTGTAATGATGACTTGATCATGAAGTTTCTATCTTTCAAATATTGAAAAAGATCACATCTAACCTTGCCAAATCAAGCTAGCACGAATTTGGATCAAATCAATCATCTATAATTGATGTTTATGACCTTCTAGAATCATAATCTCATCCAAATATATGATTTTCATATTTTATTATAATTTAATTTGTATTTCAATGAATAAAATTCAAACAAATACTAAATAAAATATAAAAAATCAGAAAAGGCATGGGTTGGGTCGTGCTTGATGATATTATAAAGATTGGATGGCAATTTGGTGGGCTCATTTAGCAAAATTTTGTTTTAAGGCCTCATTTGCTTCATAAACTTCCCAAATATTTCCCAAATTTGCAAGGGAACAAATCCTTCAATTTTAATGCTATGAAGGTGTTCTTGGACATTTTGGAAAGCTTAGAGAGTCCTATAACCAAACTCTCTGGTCTCATGTCCATATCTTTTACCATTCTCAAGTTATGCTCTTTGGAAGTTGTTGACTTTTTGTTGACTTTTAAAAGGACCTATAATGTCTTAGCTCATACCTTCCAAATGAAGCAATTTTGGGCTTGGCTTGTGAGACACAAAGTTGTAGATAATTAAATTTCCTTCAAAATGAGCTTTGGATGGAAAAATTTTGATGAAGCATGTGAAAGTTATGGCTGGTCAAAGTTCAGTTGACTTTTCCTGTGAAAACCCTAATTTAGAAACTCCTGATTCTTGATGATCTGAAATCTCCTTGATGAATCATGATCAAACCTTGATCAAATGATGAATTTTACTTCATATACTTGATGTTGGCAAAAATTCATGAAGTTTGACTTTGGTTTGACCACAGTTGACCTCAGTTTGACTTTTTGACTGCCTTGACTGATTTTAACTTATCTGATCATCTGACTGAGCAAATCTTTTGGGAAAGTCTTGAAACTTGACACGGGGATTCTTGAACACATATAGGATGCTATGAAGCTCACTTGAAGTCTTGGAAGTCCATTTAGCCTGATGAAAGTCAAAACCCTAGTTTAAGATGCATTGCTTAGGAGGATGCATTGTCTGAGGGAATTGTCAAACTTTCTGACTAATTGTGAACCTTGTAAACCTCATGAGATGTCTTGTGAACCTCTTAGTACACAATTTCTTCTCTTGGGGAGGGAAAATTTTGGGGTGCAACATAATGCACCGACATCTTTCCAACGCTGTGTCCAAGCTATCTTCTCCAATTTGATTGAAAAGACAATAGAGGTGTTTATGGATGATTTCTCGGTGTTTGGAGCATCATTCGATTTGTGCTTGAGGAATTTGGAGGAAGTTCTTGAAAGGTGTGTGAAGACAAACTTGGTCCTAAATTGGGAGAAATGCCATTTTATGGTAAAATAAGGTATTGTGCTAGGACACAAGGTGTCTTCGAGAGGATTAGAGGTAGATAATGCGAAGGTGGAAGTTATCTCAAAGTTGCCGCCTCCAACAAATGTTAAAGGGATACGGAGCGTTTTAGGACATGCGGGGTTCTATCGGAGATTTATCAAAGATTTTGCTAGAGTGGCCAAGCCACTTAGTAATTTGTTGAACAAAGACCAGGTATTTCTTTTTGATGAACCTTGCCTTTTATCTTTCCAAACTTTGAAAGAGAACCTAGTTACCACTCCAATAATCATAACACCTAATTGGACTTGTGATTTTGAACTTATGTGCGATGCTAGTGATTATTCTATTGGAGCGGTTCTAGGGCAAAGAAAAGAAAAAGTTTTTCATGCTATACACTATGCAAGAAAAGTGCTTAATGAAGCACAAGTGAATTATGCCACAACTGAAAAAGAATTGCTCGCGATAGTGTACGCGCTTGAAAAATTTCGTTCTTATTTGATTGGTTCTAAGGTTGTTGTCTACACCGACCATGCCGCAATAAAATTTCTGCTCACCAAACTAGATTCTAAGCAAAGGTTTATCCGTTGGATCCTCCTTCTTCAAGAGTTTGACTTAGAAATTAAGGATAAAAAGGGATCGAAAAATTTGGTGGCGGACCATTTGTCGCGGCTAGTCAACATGGATATCACAAAGAAAGAAAGTGAAATCCGAGAAGAATTTTCGGATGAAAAATTGCATATGGTACAAGTTAGGCCTTGGTTTTCCGATTTTGCAAATCATAAGGCAACAGGTTGGATACCCGAAGACCTAACTTGGAACCAAAAGCGGAAATTCTTGGCGGATGCCCAATACTATGTATGGGATGAGCCGTATTTGTTCAACGTTTGTAGGGACAATTTGCTAAGGAGGTATGTGACGAATGATGAAGCTAAGAGTATACTTTGGAATTGTCACAATTCTCCATATGGAGGGCACTTTAATGGACAAAGAACGGCCACCAAAATCCTCCAATTGGGATTTTATTGGCAGAAAATTTTCAAAGATGCCAACCTCCGTGCGAGGAATTGTGAGGAATGCCAAAGGTCCGGTGGGATAAGCAAAAGAGATGAAATGCCCCTTCAAAATATGCAAGAGGTAGAAGTTTTCGATTGTTGGGGCATTGATTTTGTTGGCCCATTTCCACCATCCTTTACTAATGAGTACATTTTGGTTTGCGTGGACTATGTTTCAAAGTGGGTAGAAGCCATTGCTTCACCGAAGGCCGATGGCAAAACGGTGATCAAGTTTTTAAAGAAAAATATTTTCTCCCGTTTTGGCACACCTCGTGTTTTGATCAGCGATGGAGGGTCGCACTTTTGTAATGCACCGTTGGAAAACGTTTTAAAACATTACAGTGTATTGCACAAAGTAGCAACTCCCTACCACCCACAATCTAACGGTCAAGCCGAATTCTCAAACTGTGAAGTGAAAAGTATTCTTGAAAAAACTGTTTCGGGATCACGTAAGGATTGGTCTCAAAAGTTGGATGAAGCTTTGTGGGCGTATCACACCGCATACAAAGCTCTGATTGGCTTAACTCCGTTCCAAATGGTTTATGGCAAAACATGCCATTTACCGGTTGAAATGGAGCACAGAGCTCTTTGGGCTTTAAAGTTTCTTAATTTTGACCCTACGGATGTCGGAACAAAAAGAAAGTTTGAATTGAGTGCCTTGGAAGAAATGAGGGAAGCGGCCTACCACTCAAGTTGGCTCTATAAAGAAAAGACAAAGAAATACCATGATAAAAAGATCAAATTTAAAGAGTTTGAAGAGGGCCAACTTGTGTTGCTTTTCAGTTCCCGGTTGAAACTTTTTCCCAGAAAATTGAAAAGTAAGTGGTCGGGACCGTTCCGTGTGAAGGAGGTAAAAGAATACGGTGCAATAGTGATCGAGGATCTTGAAAAGAATGATAGTTGGACCGTGAAAGGCCAACGCATTAAAATCTACCTCGAAGGTTGTTTCGATCGGGAGAGTAAATCTGTCGCATTCGATGATCGTTGATCTTCGTGGTCCGTCGAGCTTATCCGACGTTAAACAAGCGCTCGTTGGGAGGCACCCCAATTTTGTAAGTTTTTACTGCTTTTATTTGTTAAAGTGTGTTGTAGGAGTGTTTTTAAAGTTGTCTGTGAAGAGTCATTACTGCTGGAAGTGTGTTTTGTTTTCCAGCACTCGCTGAGCGAGGGAATTTTCGCTGAGCGACCCTGTGCAGGTGGACGCTCGCTGAGCGAGCTCCAGCTCGCTGAGCGAAGGGTGCATTTTTTATATAAAAAAATGGGACTGAACTGGGCCCATTAAGGGAACCCGGTCCAGTCATTGTTAAGTAAGAGTGAGAGTGATTAGGGTTGCCTTTTTGCTCCCTTTTCACAAAATATTTTCATAGAAGATTCATAGAAGATTTTCCTTTGTCTTCCCCCTAACTCTTGCTTCATTCCATTTTGTGCTTCCAAGTTCATATTATTTTCATTTTCCATCACTAAGGTAACAATGTTCTTCACTTCTATCTTTTAAATTTTTTGTATTTTTGAGTTAGTAACTTCAATTACTCTTAGAAATCGCTGGCCATAGGAATTTCTTGCCCCAATATCACTTTGATAGGAATTTCTCAAGAACATTTGTGGATGAAATTGAAATTTAGGGTTTTGGTTCAAGAAATTTTGTTTAGGGCAAAGATTTTGAATTTTGAGAAATTGTTGTGAAATTAGTGTTTTAATGTAGTTTTTGTGGTTCTGAAACTTATGTTTTGTGGTATTTGCTTGTATTGTGAATTGTGTATGAAGGAATGGACCCTGATATTGTAGGATAATTTCGGCATTTTCATAGAGTTCGCTCAGCGAGCCATGTCTCGCTGAGCGAGAGTTCCAGGCAGGTTTTCGCTTAGCGAGCTCCCAGCTCGCTGAGCGACCACTTCTCTCCAGATTTTTTTCAAACTTAGGGGGTCTGTCCCTTTTGAATTATCATTAATTTAGGTGAATTTTGTTTTTGTTTTTGTCGACTGATTTGATCGGAATACGTTTGTTTCGATCTTTTGGTTTGTTTTTGTTTGTGCAGATGTCGAACCGTTCTAAGCGTGGACGTACCGGAAGCTCATTTGCTCGGCCACCCCCTACTCAGGCTTTCGATTGTAATAGATTTCTGACACCCGCTCATCATGAGCGCTATCTGGTTCTTGAAAGAAGAAATGTGTGGCCATATAGGCTTGTAGAGTTGAATCCGGAGGGGGAATATAAGCATGTTCAGGGCCTTATGGATGAGGGGGGATATGTGAAGCTTTGTCAGCCGCATCCTGAGTACCATTTGGAGATTGTTAGAGAGTGTTTTGCTAACGCCCTTCAAGCAGGACCTGAAGGCACTATACCTGAGTACAGAACCTGGGTTCGTGGCAAGGAGATTAATTTCTCTTAGGCTAGCATTAATGCCTATTTGGGCAACCACTTTCGGTTACCTCCGGGTGTTCTTTGTGAGTTTGAGAAGATGAAGAAAAGGAGAACGTGGGATGTCGAGCTGATGAGGGAACATATATGTACCAGTGATTAGACTTATGAGGTGAGTGCTTCTGGAGTCGCCTTGCGTTTCAAGAGGAGTTCTTTGAACAGCAGAGCAAGGGTGATTATGTCGATAGTGCTGCACAACCTCATTCCTAGGAGCCATGTGTCTGATGTTACACTTGAGGTGGTGGCCTTGATTTTCTGCATTTTGACAGGGAAGGTGGTAAATATTGCCTGGATTATTGTGCAGGAACTTCTACGAGTCGCTACCAGTGGGACTGTGCATGGTTCCCGTGCTTCTTGTGCCATCTCTCACCCCAGCTTGGTCATGGCCTTGTGTAGAAGAGCTGGAGTGGTTCTTCCGTCTCATGGAAACGTGAGGTCGAAGAAGATTGACAATGAGTATTGCCGTACTTTCTGCGAGCCTCCGCTTCATCCACCTCCGGTCGCTTCCGCACCCCCGCATAGCATGGGTTTTGATGCTGCCGCCAACCTGGAAATGCACGCTTCCCATCATCGCTCCTTAGACTTTATATATGAGAGTATGCTTTAGCTTCAGCTGATGATTAGAGAGCCTCAGGCGGGGCATTCTTTGAGGAGCATGGATGACTACAGAGCCTATTCTGCATGGCCTGGGGACATGCCATCGTCTTCGGAGGGAGCAGGTGTTGGTGTTGATAGGGATGCTGGTGTTGGTGCTGATGTTGACGATGATGGTGACGATGATGATAATTCGAGTTCATTTGAGTGACATCTTCTAGACGGTTTGATGGGCCAGTTTTATGTTGTTCTTAGTGTTTTCCTTTATTTATGTTATTTCCCTTTTTGTTGAGATATTGAAATATTATGTCTTTTCTTTTTAGTTTGAATATTTGACCATTCGGGGGGATGTGTCCTGTTTTATTGTTGTTTTGAATTGTTTCCCATCCGTGCGGATGGTGCATTTTTTTATGTTTGATTTAATGAACATTTGGGCGGATGCTTTACTTTTTTTTTATTATTACTACTTGGTGTACAAATTTTTGTGTTTGTCTTATCTTTAAGGTGGAAATTTGATGGAAGCAAGTGCGATTTTTGTGATCTAAGCTTGTAACTTCACCTTCTTGGATGGTGATGATAAAATTCCGTAAGTCGCGCGATAAAGGTACTCCGTTTCGCACCTTTTAGAAAATAACATGTTTATGAACTTGTTGCTTTTCAAAAATTTATAGTCTATTTCACTTTGCATAAATGTTCATTTGAGAATCAATTAGGACAAAACCACATAGTGAGCGACTTCCATTATTCACAAATTTTAATGTAATTGTAATTTTTTGCGAACTCGTTCGATTCATGCTCGTATCGTTATTCTTTGGTTAAAATTTTGGAAACTTAGAAATGATTTAGGCATTGCTTTAATTTGAGAAAAACCATCCTTTCCTTTAGGCTTTAGTCACCAGTGAGTAGTGCGAGAATTTGTTAGCCGACTTTGAGCCTTCGCACAACTAGAATGAATCAATATTGTCGGTAAAATTGTTGAAGTATCATCTTTTGGTAATCATTGGTGTGATATTGAAAAGAAAAAATAAAATTCATTGCGATTCATTCTAGCTTGTGTATTATTTTTGTTTACACTTTGACACCCTTACTTTAACACTTTTTTGAGAAGAACATTGTCCAATTCTATAGTGTCTTTTAAAGTTGGGGAGAATAAAAGGATGGATGATTTTGGGTGCCTCTTGTGAAAATATAAAAACAAATATAAAAAAAAATAATACAAGTTATCGAATGAATGAATTAAGAATTGAATTGCATTCATTGTTTGAGTTGCGTGAAAAAGGATGAAGTATTCATTCGTTTATGAGGAGAACTCTTGAATAGGGGCACCGCAAAAAAAAATATGAAACAGAATATGGATATTTGGGGGGAACCAATAATTGTTGGTTGAAATGATTTTGGCGTGTTCTTCGTTTTTCTAAAACCTTTGAACCCATTTTTGAATCATTGGCCTTAGAAAATTTTCCCATTCTTTGTTACCCTTGCCTCATTATAACATTGAAAAGCCCTTTTGATCTTGGTTTCCTTTATGTTGTCTTTTGAATTTGAAGATACTTGCATAAATTGTTCTGGATGTTAGCATTATTACAAACGAGAGTGAATTGTCCCCCTTTTTTTTTTATACTGACGCTTGTTGTAGTCAAATATTTAGGTGATTCTCTTATGAACATTCCATTGCATTTGTTGGTAGCTTGCCATTTGTGTTTAGAAATTAGTTCATGATATTGTTGTCGCTCTTTGAGAAGCCGGTTGTACTCGTAAGCAAGATCTTCGGTTTGAACCACTTAGTTTGGTGTGTTTCACTTGTTTAGTTTGTGCTCGCTTATTTAAAAAAAGAATTCACCTTTGTTTGAGGACAAACAAAGAAACAAGTTGGGGAGAGTTGATAAGTGCGTATTAGTGTTAGTATTTAGTTGATTTTTGGCACTTTTCAAGGGTTATTTTGATCTCTTATGCTTTTTCCCCTTTGTTTCTTTTACTTATTCGCAGTTTAATTTTAGTCGTTCTAAGCATTATTTGTTTAACTTCAGTTTGTGTAATTTTAGGTTACAATGAAGAATTTTGAAGCAAATTCCATCTTGGCTGCCTTTGAGAACTTTTGGAAGAATTTGAAGGAATTTTTAGCTCGCTGCAAGCTCGCTCAAAGAGCTCCAAGCGAGCTTTCCAGGGCCATTTTCGCTCAACGAGCCCTTTGGTCGCTCAGCGAGATGATGCTTTTAATGAAGAGTCGCTCAGCGAGGCCTGCGGATTTTAGCCCCTTTATAAACATTTGTTTCACTATTTCTTGGGATGTAACTTTTGACACTTGACCTAATATTCCTTAAAAACACTTTTTCTCTTGGTTCTAAGAAGATTGGGTGCATTTAAAGTCAAGCCTTTGTTCTTAATGCATCATCTTCTTCATTTTCATCTTTTGTTGAAAGCTTCCATGGAAATGGAAAGCTAAAATCATAGTATGTCAAGGTTAGAAGGTAGATAGGTTCTACTTTTGTGTGTATAGACCTTGATCCTCTTGTATAAACTCTTGATGATGAATTATGATGAAAGCTTTAATTTTTATGACAAACCCTTTTGTGTTGTTTCATGATTGAGAGATATGGCCAACATTTGACCTAGGTTTTCATCACCCAAATACCATAAGCTAGAGATAGTCATGGGCTTTGGAGTTCACTTGTATTGAACTTAAATGTTACCATTTTGATAGATTGAGTGAGAAATCATTAATGGATCAAAATGGTAAATCTCACATTTTGTGTTAGAAATAAACTTTATGAGAGGATATTGTGAATGTGTTCATTGTTGAAATGAGTTTAACATTTGGTCAAAACTATATATGCAAAATGAATCTATCAAACCCTAACTTTGACATATGCGTTTAAGACTCTTTTACAAATCAATACTTTTACTTCTTAGAATTTATTTGAATGCAAAAGTCCATTTTAGATACAAACACTAAAACCTTTTTGTTACCTTTAAGTCTAAACTTTAGCAATTGTAGAACGACATAAATATCATAAAATAATCTCTGTGGATCGACAAACAAAACCCTTACTCATTTGTGCTAACAACAGTTGCATCATCCGGATTGTTTCATCATGATCACCATACAAGAACGCAGTTTTCACATCCATCTGTTCCAGTTCAAGGTCAAATTGTGCCACCATGGCAAGCAACATTAGAATGGACATGTGCTTCACAACAGGAGAGAACACATCATTGAAGTCGACACCTTCTTTCTGAGTGAACCCCCTTGCAACCAACCTTGCCTTGTATCTCTTCGATGCCACTCCTTCGATTCCTTCCTTAACTTTGAAAATCCATTTACAGCTGACTAACTTGGCTCCAGTAGGTTTCTCAATCAGTTCCTATGTGTTGTTATCATGAAGAGACTTCATCTCATCATCCATGGCCTTCATCCATCCAGTCTTATTTCGACTCCTCATAACTCCCTTATAGTCTCTAGGTTCTTCGTCTAGAACCTCACTTGCAGAGATTAAGGCATAAGCTATAAGATCTTCATACCCAGGTCTATGAGGTAGCTTGATGACTCTTCTCGGCCTGTCTCTTGCCAGCAGGTAGTCATTATCAGTCTCCTCATCTTCGACAATAGCTTCTGCTTCTTCTTCGATTTCATCTGGGTTATGCAATTCAACATCACTATGCTCCACCTCAACATGAATTTCTCCTTGTTCCAGCTCTTCGACAACATCATCAGTTTTCTTGAAAGTCATCTCAGCTTCATTGAAAACTACATCTCGACTGGTGATACACCTCCTGGGACCTAGCTCTAGGCATCATAGCCTATAAGCTTTGAATCCTTCAGGATATCCCATGAACATGCATTTTAGAGCTCTAGGTTCGATCTTGTCTTGCCTAATGTGAGCATAGGCTACACAACCAAATACTCTCAGTTTGTCGAGATTTGGTGGATGTCCCGACCAAACTTCTTCAGGTGTTTTCATATCTAACGCAGTCGAAGGACATTTTTTTATCAGATATGTTGTTGTCGAAACAACCTCAGCCCAAAACACCTTCTTCAATCCAGCACTAACCAACATGCATCTAACCCTTTCGAGGATTGTTCGATTGAATCTCTCAGCTAGACCATTTTGCTGAGGAGTAGATGCTACAGTCTTATGCCTTGCAATCCCAGACTCGACACAGTAACTGTCGAAAGCTTCATTGCAGAATTCAAGGCCATTATCAGTTCTCAGTCTCTTGACCTTTATGCCAGTTTGAGTTTCAACCAGAACCTTCAAACTCTTGAAATTCTCAAAAGTTTCATTCTTCGTCTTCTGAATGAATACCCATAACTTTCTGGAATAGTCATCAACTATGGATAGAAAATATCTTGCACCTGAATGTGAAGGATTCCTTGCAAGCCCCTAAAGATCAGCATGGATGTAATCAAGGGATCCATGTGTTCTTTATTTACCTTTGTTAAACTTCACCCTACAGGATTTACTAAATACACAAGGTTCACAAAGCTCCAACTTCTCGAATTTGTCACCACCTAGCAGGTTCTGTTTCCCCAGTTCGACCAGGCCTCTCTCGTTGACATGGCCCAATCTCATGTGCCATAATTTTTTCTTCGTCAACAGTTTCGTGGATGCAACATTGTCGAACCACTTACAACTTCAGCCTCAAGGGTATACAAGCCTTGTTTCTTCATGCCTCTCAAGACTTCCTTCGACCCCTTCATGGCTCTTAGAATACTTTTCTCTCCTTGAAAATCATATCCCTTCTTGTCGAATTCACCAGGAGAAATCAAATTTCTCTTCAAGTCAGGTACATACCTAACTTCAGTCAATAACCTTATTGACTCATCATGGAGCTTGAATCTCACAGATCCAATACCTACAATTTTGCAAGCTTTGTTGTTTCCCAGTAACACTGATCCACCATCTTGATCACATAATTCCTCGAACAAATCTGTTTGGAGTCATGTGTCAAGTACAAACTGAATCCATAATCCACTCTTTTCTTGAGTCGCCGCTTGAAACCACAAGAACATCAGATGATTAAAAATCATATAGAACAATGGCTGTGTTGCCATTATCCTTACCTCCATGATCTTTCAGGCGTTTAGGGCACATCTTTCGAATGTGACCCTCTTTCTTACAATGATAGCATCAAACACCAGATGATTCACCACTATAAGACTTTTGTTGACTTTTTCCCTTCTTCTTATCGAACTTACCATGCTTTCAAAAGAACTTCGCCTTAACGGATAAACCTTCACCAATCGTCGAAGGTTTATGCTCTTTTCGTTCATTCAAGTCCTTAGAGTACAAGGCAGATTGAACATCTTCAAAGGTCATGGACTCTCTTCCATACAAGAGGGTTTCTTTGAAGTGAGCATGTGTTTTGGGCAAAGCGCATAACAACAACACCGCTTGATCTTCGTCATCGATCTTCACATCAATATTTTCAAGATCAAGAATTAGATTGTTGAACATATCCAACTGCTCAGCCAACACTTTGCCTTCACTTATCTTGAATGAATACAAGGCTTGCTTCAGGTAGAGTCGATTCACCAACGATTTGGTCATGTACAAACCTTCAAGTTTCAACCATAACCCTGACATTGTCGTCTCCTTTGATACCTGTCAAAGAACCTTATCATCAAGGCTCAACAATATTTCATTGTGTGCTTTCTCAATCATGACCGTCTTTACAGCTGCCGTCAACGCAGCATTCATGGCTGTCTCTCCCTTCAACGCTTCCAAACAACCCTGCTGAACAAGTAGGGCTTTCATCTTCAAGCGCCACAGACCAAAATCGTTCAGTTCGGTGAACTTTTCAATCTCATACTTTATTGAAGTCATCTTCTCCACGCTCAACGCACCAATTTTTTTGTGAATAAGATACCTAAGCAACAAAGTATAATAGGTTTCTCTTATGATCAAGAAACCCACAGGGGTTAGAGTTTAGGGTTACCAAAGAAAGACAACAAAGATTGGTCATAAACTGTTATTCTTTCCTTTCTCTTAAAACAAGATTACAAGTATACAAGAATAACAAAAATAACCTCTCTCACTTTTGAATTAGGGTTTTATCTTCCTATTTTACCTTATTTAAAATATGAGAGACTAGTATGCTATTTATAATAAAACTAACACACTAACCTAATGGACTTTTTAACAATTACCCATTACAAGCTAACTTAGGGTACAAGCTAACTTAAACAATTGGATCCATAACACAAGGCCCAATTAAACAGCATGTGAGTGGACTTCGACGACATGCTAAACCTAGAATTTGTTCCAATATTTCACATTTTTGAACATATACCCTTGTGATTTATCATGTAGCTCCCCAACAGTTAGGCTTAATACAATTGGGTTTCTCGAGATCACTAAGCTCACCATACCCTCCTATATTAAGATGACACATCACACATGGATCATTGATTCTGAAATTGCCTTTCTCCCTACTTGGACTATCTCCAAAAGACAATGATGACTTTCACATTTTCATAGGTCACACTTAACACACCACATAACTCACATATTCATATTCAAGTTCATATTTTAATACTTTTATTGTTTGTCTTTTAGATTTTGGTTTTGTTTATGTAGTTACTGAGTCTCGTTTCTGATCGAGCATATCAAGTTTGATTTTAAATCTATTTTTATGTATGTATAAATCAAAGTGTCTGGTTATAGTTTAAGTAATATGCTTCAAGTTAATCTATTGATTTTTTTTATCACGAACTATACTTGCAAAAAATGAGATTCTGGAAGTGTGATTTGAATCACACTATTTCATGACTCAATCAAGATTACAAAGAGCTTAGTGACTAATTTCATGTTACCATTATTCGAATCACGTGATTGTCTGATTCAAATCATAACACTTTGAATCGAATCACAAGACAATCTAATTTGAATCACAATGAACTGAATTTTTCTTTATTTTGCTTCTAGAACTCTGATTCGAATCACACTTTAAATGACTCGAATCACATAAATAGTTTCTCCTATGTTTTTACTTCTTTATTCAAATCAATTGATCATTTGACTCGAATCATACCTCTCTCTTATATCTTGAATCATACACCATTTTTGTTAATTTTTGTGCTAGATATCCGAAACATATAAAAGATGTTTCACTAAAAACCTTCACAATAACGGAAAACATACACTTCCTTTATTGATTTGAAACTTCAGAACACATTTCTTCTATCATTTTCAAAAGGATTTTGAATATGTTGAGTGTTCTTGCAAAACGATTTCTTTCATCTTCTATCTCATTCTTTTTTTCATTTTTGTGTGGATCTTGAAGATTTATGATTATTGAAGAGATTGTGTTATTGTCTTTAATTTTTTTTAAAGATTGTTAGATTTCAGAGGTTTGCAAAGTGCGTGTGGTTGTGGCTGTTTTTGTCAAGTCCAACAGAAAAGAATGAGGTTATTCTCTCAAGAATTACTTTGGTAGTGTTGGGTGAAAACCTATGAACAAAGTGAGGGTTCTTCTCAATTTTACAAATCAACGCTCAAGATACTAGTAAGATCGAGGAAAGATCGCAGTGAAATAGAGACTTTGGAGCAAAATTATTGGGGGTGGAAGATTTAAGACGATTTTGAGTAAAGATTTCACGATGATTCAGTTTGGATACTATGTACATCTCTATGGGACTTTAGATAGAAGATTTTTTGTATTTTGAGCATTATTCGAATATTGAATTGTACTAAACATCGTGTAAAGTGCGTAAAGTCAGGTCATTACCGAAAAACATGTTTGAGTCTCAACAAGCGCAATAAGAAGAAGGATAAATACTCTTAGAAGATGAAGGGAAACCGTGAAAAATGTCTTAGGGGATATATCACGTGGGAAGAAGAATGTGATATCTCCTCTTCATCTTCCAGTTATAGCTCAGATGATTATGACTATGAATTTAACCTTCTTACAAATAATTTTCGAAAGCATTTAGAGAAATTGCATCTAGAAGCATTATGCACTTTTAAGAAAATATTTGTACAAAGAAAACTTATTTAAAACTTGAAAAGGAAGATAATGCATTTCTCGTTACCCTTTTGGTAATAGCAATCTTTGTCGATCTCACTGATATCCTCTTGGTATCAACAACCTTTCCAATATCAATCTTATCGTCATCCTTTTGGTGTTGTCAACTTTTTTCATTAATCTTTTGTCACACTTTCTTTCTTTTCAGAAAAATTCGAAGTCTTCAATATTCAAATGGAATCTTTTGTCATTAATATTTTATCCTACATGTATATATTTTTTAGCTTACTAATCAACATTCAAAAAAATCAAAAAAGTATGTCATTTCTTATTGTTGTCTAAGTACAGTGTCACAAGGAGGCGTTGAGTGTCTTTCAAGGTTTATCAGGTCAAGTAGTTGTGTAGTAATGGCTGAAATTCAGTATTTCGTATGTGGAAGTCACGAGGGGTACGTTCAATTTCAACCAAGATTTTGTGTAGTGCAATATCCGTTTCAATTCATAGTCATATCCATTTCCAGATATCTATGTCCACTTTCAATAATATTCATTATCCATTCGTCTTGATCAATTCCATTTATCCAAATTACCCACTTATTATCTATTCTCCATTTTTTGTATTCAACTCATAAAAATTCAACATCCATTTTTAACTCATTTCATTTCATTCTCTAAATCCATTATTAATCTATTTTCTTCCAAATATCCAAAAACAATTCACTCAACCATTTTTTTAAATAACCATTCCAATTTTAAATCCATTTTTATATCAAAATTCCAAATCCACATTCTAAATCATTTGTTTTATCCATTTTCTTAAATCCAATATCATTGTATCCAAGCCAATTACTTTTTTTTTAAAGAAAAAGGATTTTATTAATATAAACAAAAGGTATACTAGCACAAGAAATGCTAGGACCACAACAAAGTCATAAAATCCCATTCCAAATTAAATAAGTCATAAGAAGCAAGAAAGTTCATGACAGACCTATCTCAACATAATAAGGAGCAGGCCCATTAACAAAAAAGAATTGAAAAGGTTGAAGAAGAATAAGCACGGGGACAGTTTGCGGAAACAAGGAGAAACAAAAATTGCAATGACTTCAAGCCCAAGCCTTCTCACACGGCCTACCCCACCCATTACACTACCATCAACTTCTTCTTTCAAGTCACCCTGCACGTGATAACAAAATATCCTTCAAACTTGACTTCACCTACCATTTTCTACAACAAATTTCTTCAGCACAAAAACAACATGTACATGCCATTTTCTTCGGCATCCAACGTGCATAACCTTCGCATCAAAATGATGACTTAAAACTTAGCGGCATCATGGAATTGGAATGTATCATAATCTTTCTCTCTAAGTTTTCTACCTTTTCCCTTCAATTTCTTCCCAACTTACCCTTCAATCCTCCTATATAAATACCTCCCATTCACCTTCAAAACCAATCTTGGAGAGCCCACATAATCCCTACAAAAATCATTCCAAAACCAAACTTCAACCACCTCAAATTCCATTCTCAAACCAAAATCATTACCCACCTCCATTTTTCAGAAATACATACACCAGCTAACACCATAACAAATCGCATAAAGCTCAACCTTCATTATTCTACAAATCCTTCATATAAAACTTAAAAACACACCATTGATAAACAAGTTTTTACCACCTCCAAATCTGAAAAACAACAAACCAAATCACAACCCTCGCACAATCCTCCAACCAAACACAAATAGAAACCAAAAAGAGAGTGAGAAGAGAGTGAAAACCGAAACACAAATAGAGAGAGTATGAAAACTCACCGTGAAAACGGAATCTGAGATCGAGACTGAGAGTGAGAAGATCATGAAAACTAGAACGAGAGAGAGGGAGATTATGAAAGAAGAAGAGAGATAGATTCGTGGTCGCCGAAAATAAATTTGAAGGTTGGGTTTTCTTATTTTCAGAACCAATTTGTGAAAGGAGAAGGAAGAATTCGATGATGTTCTTATTTTCTTCGGGTGTGTTTATTTCAAGGTTTAAAAAAATATTCCTGGGAATATGGCTACGGGAATAATATATTCCCATGTTTGATTCAAGTTTTATAAAATAATTCCAAGGTATTTTTTATTCCAAGGAATCTTATTTACACATGATTTTTTTATTTCTATTCCAAGATTTAAAGGGTGGAATGTAACATTCACATGGTGTCACACCCTAAATTTTGACCGAGCTTTTTCTTTTTCTTTCATCTGGTGCATTTTATCAATTTTTTTCGATTGCCGGTCATTCCTGCACAAGTGTCCATTAATCATTAATCATTGCATTTTCTATTCATTTTATCATCTGGAATCATATAAGTTTCTTGTTTTTAGAATTAATTGTTTCGGTTCAAGAGAAAATTTTAGATTAATATTAGATGTTTTAGAATTAGTTTTATTCTTTTTATTTTGGTTCAAATTTAGATTTTTATTTAGATTTAAGTTTAATTTCAATTGAGGTTTTATTTGAAAAAATGTAAATTAGTTTGATTTTAAAAATAGTTATTATGATTTAACTTTATCAATTAGTTCTAAGTAGTTATTTATTTTTAATATTCCATTTAATTCATTTTCCTAGATTGTTAGTTTATTTTATTAAGCCTAAAATTGTTAATTATAGTTTTGATCTTATTTTATTTAGCTTATTCCTTTTTATTTATTTTTAAACTTTGTATTTAGAAATTTGGGTTTATTAATTTATTATAGTCAGAATTGTTTTAAATAAACTAGTTTTTTTTTATGTTTGTTAATTTTATAATTTAAATTGTTGTCCTTGTGACATTGCTGTCAAACCACATCTCCATTTACACCAAATTGAACAGGCAGTTCACTTTTTCATAAACTTAATCAACACTCCATACCAAACTCAGTATTCAAATTCAAACACTATGCACCTTTGACCCATACCAGCTACACACAGCCTGTGTCATACACAAGAAAAGATAGCAAACAAAACCTGCACATAAAAAGTACAAAAAAGGACACACAAAATAAAGACAACACAGTGAGGGGATCATAACTGATTTTTTCATAAAAAAGACAACTTCAACAACGAAAAACACTCAGCAACGAACAACCTTTTCAATAACCTTTGTTTCATCATCCATTCTTTTTCTTCACACTAACCACCACCCTCCATCACTACAACAACATCCCAACCTTAAGCTCAACCCTTATCGCCACAACACTTCGAATAACCTTCACACACACAAAAACCGCGAGACAGCCCCCTCTCCAATCTCTTCTCACTCAACTCTTCATCTTTCACAATCATCACCTTCAATAAACAGAACCTAAAAACATCACAAGAGAGGACCCTCTTCATGAAAAAACTGGATCCGCAACACCTAAAAAAAACCATCAAACAACAAAACCTTTCTTTGCTGAACCAACAACAAGACCTTTGGACAGAACCAGAAACTGTTCTCCATCAACAATCCTTCACCGCAAGCCCTCTTTTCTTCGTGACATCACCTCCCTCAAACACCAACTTCGAGCCACACCGCCGCACCACACAGACCAAATCCTGCACACTGTTTCCCAACTGCAAAATAGAACTAGCACAGGAGGCATCAGGATGATTCGCGGCCAAACCGTCTGCCTTTGGAGCACTCCGAACCATTCAAAGACTTAAACCACTCTCAACCTTTAACCCTCTTCATCAAATCTTCACAAAATCTAAGAAATAACAACAAAAAAAAACCTTCACATAAACTTCCACAGCCATCTTCAAACTATCCATAAAACCACAAAAAATCATAATCGTGAAAACTGAGTTGTTGAGAGAAAAACTCAAACAATCGAAACAACAAACGAAAATCACCGCCATTCTCCCTGCCGCGAGTCCAAATAGAACCACAAAGAAACCGTGAACGAAACCCTCTTCACCGAACTCACCTTCAATAAAACCTTCAAAAACGGCCGAAGCCTCCATCAACCCGAATCCACCGCATAATCACAGAGAGAGAAAGGCGAGTGAGAATCACAACGGGCTAAGAGAGAGAGACGATGAAAGAAACAAAGAAATGAGACCGTGAAGCATCGTCAAAGAAGGAGCACAGAGAGGAAAACTTGGAGAAGACAGAGTGACTCGCGTTTGGACTTAGAGAGGATCCCCTCATCGTCGGCAGCCGCGAGCCATCGTGAAAGGCGGGAATCCAAGTCTTTCGTGTTCCCTTGGAGCATTGCCCTGCGTCTCTTGTTCTGCATCAGTTATACCTTGGTTTTCATTTATTTCTGATGGGTATTTATTTTTTTAGATCATTATACTTCTATTTTATGCTAACTAGCATTTGTTTTTATTTTATTTATCTCTGATGGGCATTTAACTATAGTCGCGGTTTGGGCCTCATATGCCCAAGGATATGTTGTTTTCTCATAGCACGTCCGAATTCGCCACACCCACTCACTGATTCGGCAGCGTTTTTTTCTCTTTCTGGTTTGTTTATGACTATTTATTTTGTTTCAACTCCTTGTCATTTATTTATTTATTTTATTTTATTTCATTTCTAATTGGAGCTATTTAGTTTATTAGTCCAGGTTTAATTATTTAATTCCTATTTAAAATTTTCTGAATTGTTATTAGGATTCGTATTGTATATCTTTTTTTTATGCGAATCTTTTAATGTCAACCCTTTTTTTGGGGGCCAATGATATAACGAGTTGCGATAAGTTGTTTCCGACTAATCGTGACCAATGTGAGGCCATCTTTTATTTTTTTTTCGTAAACTTAATTTATTTTCATTTCATGGTTATTCTATTTCGGTATATTTAGTTTATTTATCTTCTTTACATTTTTGTACAATATTAATTTCTAACGTTTTCAAAATAAATTATCGCGCACCTAATTTAATTAACAAGGAATAGAATCCCGGAGTCTAGCATTCCGCCTGTTCTAGAACAAACTACAAATGGGCTAGCCCCACGCGTATTGTTCGTTCACTCCTTCATTATTAATCACATCAATTTCTAAAGCGTCTAAAAACAATTATTCAATTTATTAAATTACGAAAACAGGACTCCGGAGTCTAGCATTCCGCACGTTCTGGATTGGACCGCAACTGGGCTAGCCTCACGCGATGGTTCAATCACCATTCGTATATCAATTATTCAATTTATCAAAATAACGTACGAAAACAGAATTCCGGAGTCTAGCATTCCGCACGTTCTGGATTGGACCGCAACTGGGCTAGCCTCACGCGATGGTTCAATCATCATTCGTATACCAAAATATTCAAATCTTTTTAAATTAATTATCGAAAGACAGAACTCCGGAGTCTAGCACTCCGCACATTCTGGATTGGACCGCAACTGGGCTAGCCCCACGCGATGTGTTCATTCGCCCTTTCGTTTAAAACAACTTAACAAAATTCAAACACCTTTTCTCTAAAACGGACATTGTTTAAATCATTCTATCTCTCGAACAAGCTAGCGCTTCAGCCTCTACCGCGAGTATAAGCCAACGCTTAGCAGTAGAATGCGTTTTAAACAACTGTTCAATAAAAACCACAAACCGTAGTAGCACGAACTACGAAGCTCTGACTTTCCCATACAAGGGAATACGTAGGCACGGGGATTTTAATCCTTCGCGAGCACCCTAATAAAAAATTTAACTATTTCTCCGTTTAAAAACTTTAATCCTTTCTCCGTCTTAATGTTAATTTAAAAACTTTCTTTTCTTTCAAACAAACATATTAATATCATTTATAAGACATAGACTTAAGATCAAACATTTAATCACATAGATAGCTAAGAGGTTCCCGTTGAATACAACGGACGTGAGGGGTGCTAATACCTTCCCCTTGCGTAACCGACTCCCGAACTTAGATTTTGGTTTCTTTGACCATTTCTTATCCTTCCTTTAGGTTGTATCTATATCTCCCTTTTCTCTCGTAGAATAAATAGAATTAGGTGGCGGCTCTGTTGTTTTGTTTTAGGATCGTATTTTTTCGAGGTACGACACATGGGAATAAATTTAACGAATTATTGAAGGGAAATTTGCGATAAAACGCAGCGGAAAACAAAAATTTCCCTTTAGAGATCCTTACAAAAGTCATGATCTGTGATAAAATATTTACCTATTGTGGCGCTTGAATCCTTTGATTCTGATTTGATCACGAGCGTTGTAGGACGAACATCGCCTCTACCCAGTCCATACAAACAACTTCCTTTAGTCACAGTGCTAGCTGGTTTTGATTGAAGGTTTAGAGTGAATGGAGAGGAAAAAGGAATACGGCTAGGGTTTCAAAACAACAACATTTGATCGAAGAGTTTTAATATTCTTACCTAATTGGTTTTGTACTTCATTCTTGAATTCTTTGAACTTTTCAAAGGATTCAGATTTGTGTTTCATTAAATACACATAACCATATCTACTGAAATCATCAGTGAATGTGATGAAGTATTGAAAACCTCCTTTGGCTGGTATGTTTAGTGGTCCACATACATCAGTATGTATGAGGGCCAAAAGATCATTTTCCCTTTCACCTTTTCCTGTGAATGGGGTCTTTGTCATCTTTCCAATTAAATAAGATCTGCATGTATCATATGATTCGTAATCAAAAGAGTCCAATAGTCCATCTTTATGGAGTTTGGAATTGTGTTTCTCATTTTTATGGAGTAAGATATAATGTCAAAGATAACTTGGATTTAACTCATTAGGTTTCATCCTTTTTAGGATTAATGTTATAAAATGGAATTTCAAGACCAAGGATATATAATCCATTGTTCATTTGTGCAGTAGCATAGAATATATCATTAAAATAAATAGAGCAACAATTGTTCTTTATTATAAATGAAAAACCAAACTTGTCCAAACAAGAATCGGAAATAATATTCCTGCTAATTGCAGGTGCATAATAACAGTTCTCTAACTGAATTATTAAACCACTAGGTAAAGTCGAATCATAAATTCCTACGGCTAAAGAAGCAACCTTTGCTCCATTGCCAACTCGTAGGTCAACTTCACATTTTTTTCAAATCTCTACTCCTTTTTAGTCCCTGCACATTAGTACAAATGTGAGAACCACATCTAGTATCTAATACCTATGATGCAGAAGTAGATAAATTAATTTCTATAACAAAAATACCTGAAGTTGAAGTCTCCACTCCATTCTTCTTATATTACAGGTACTTTGAGCAATTTCTCTTCCAGTGTCCGGTCTTACCGCAATAGAAGCAAGTGCCTTCCTTAGCTATGCCTCCACTAGGCTTCAAAGAAGGTGTCGTATGTTTTGGTTTGACAACTTCCTTGCCTTTCCATTTACCACCCTTCTTGGCGGGCCTTTTGTTCTGTTTCTTTCCATTACTGACCATCAGAATGGATTTCCCTTTGACTTCAGATTTTGCTCAGCAGTTCTTAACATGCTTAGCAATTCAGAAAAAGATTTGTCCATATCATTCATGTTGAAATTAAGGACAAATTGACTGAAACTCTTTGGCAACGATTGTAAGATCAAATCAGTTGCAAGCAACTTCTTGAGGGGAAATCCCAATCTTTCAAGATTCTCCACATACCCAATCATCTTGAGTACATGGGGACCTACTGGACTTCTCTTAACTAGCTTGGCTTGGAAAAGGGCTTTTGAAACTTCAAACCTTTCATGCCTTGCTTTCTCTTGATAAAGCATCTTCAGATGTTCGATCATATCGAACGCTGCCATGTTTTCATGTAGCTTTTGCAATTCAGAATTCATGGTAGCCAACATGAGGCAAGCAGTTTCATTGTCATCATTAACATGCTTCTTATAAGCATCTCTTTAGGAATTAGGAGCATAACTAGGAGGTTCCTCATCAAGAACAGGTGTTTCTAAGACATACAACCTTTTGTCATGTTTGAGGACAATCCTCAGATTTCGGTGTCAATCTAGAAAATTTGTCCCAGACAATTTTTCCTTATCCAGGATTATTCGAAAAATGTTATTAGATGTGTTGTTTGTCATGGTAATTTACATTAAAATATGGTGGAGATATTAGTATCATTAAACATATTCAATTAGGCCTTTAAGTAAATATGCTCCCACTATTTTACTCAAAACAAATGACCCTCATCATTTGATTCGAAAAATCCCGTTGAAAGATTTTCTAGTGGATCAAGATCCATATTTCACTTTGTTTTAAGTCAACGTTAGGCTGATTACACAAAACTCGGCTATTTAGGTAGAAACTCATTCCAATTGTATCCAATACAATTCTTGAATATTTCAGTTGGGTGAATAACTCCTTATTCCAATCCATCATATAGATCATTCCCAACTCTTGCTTCTAAACATATATAATCTTATTATATATTTTTTAGTTAAGTTTGACCCATTATTTTAGAAATTGGATATTACATTTATCCCATCGCACCTTACTAATATAGAATATGCATCAACATATGCGCATACATATCTATATAAACATACAAACATATGAAACAGTTATGGCCCCTAGCGCAATTGTTCTTCCAAACTAATGAGAGAACTAAGTTAAACCTAATAACGATCTTCACTTCTCCAAGCAAGATCTCCAAGACTGTCCTTCTTTGTTTTGTAGTCTTCTCTTTCTTCATAATAATACATTACATAAAATAAACTCGTTTTACATACGAGGGAGTAAGATGAGACAAGAAGTTACATTATGAGAATAGGAGAGAGGCACGACACGAAGGTCGTATTTATAAAATCCAAAATAAAGAAAATTAAACTAAGGCCATAATTGATCACCACAAGAAAAATAATAAACAAATTTTATTATCATTAATTTAAATCCTGTTAATTAAATAAATCAAATTAAATTTAAGGAAAAATAATAATAAACCCTTTTATTATTACTGCAGACATTATTGACGCAACCCCTATGCCATCAAATGTCCTTGACGCCCGCCACAAGTCTACGATGACCGTCACAAGTCTACGACGACTGTCACACATTCAGAATACGCAGACCTCATTGACGGTGCAACCCTTGTGTCGTCACAAATTTTAACGCAACAATCTCATACTATCAAACCACTATGATTAATAATTTCTTATGATTGATCCGTATGTTATTGCTTCACCATACTAAATTCGGATTTCGAATCAGATAACCACAGATCGCACAACTGAATGATAATCATTACGTAATTTGAATCGATGGAATAAAATAGTATATCCAATATACCATCTTTGCATTAAAATTAATCATATCATATATGAATTAGATCGATCGTATATGTGTAACTTATGGACATTGATATATCGCTGCTTCACCATACAAATGTCGGGTATCGAAGCATAGTCAATATCAACCATCCAAACTGTACACAATTTGATGCCAAAAAATTCAATATCCGGATTTGATTTAATTTTATGTGTTTTAATCTAATTAAAACAAAATTTACATAAAGTAAATAGTTACAAGATTCATGGTTTCGTAAGTGGCTCTGATACCACTGAAGGGAAATTTGCGATAAAACGTAGCGAAAAACGAAATTTTCCCTTTAGAGATCCTTACAAAAGGTCGGTGATCTGTGATAAAATATTTACCTCTTGTGGTGCTTGAAACCTTCGATTCCAATTTGATCACGAGCGTTGTACGACGAACAACGCCTCTATTCAGTCCACACGAACAACTTCCTTCAGTCACAGTGCTAGCTGGTTACGATTGAAGGTTTAGAGTGAAAGGAGAGGAAAAAGGAATACGGTCAGGGTTTCAAAACAACAACATTTGAGCTTCTTCACAAGGGTTCTATTTATAGAACTACTTGTGTGGGCTTTAACCTAAAAGCCTAACTCAATAATAATAATATTATATTATTATAATAACCGTAATTTTATTATTATTATATTTTATAACTATTGTAAAATTAATAATAACTATTATTATTATATTTTATAACTATAAAACTAATAATAACTATTATTATTATATCATATGGTACCTTACCATATTTTGTATTTCATTCAAGTGCATTGTACCTTACGGTATGCCTTATTTATTCCACCTCTTCTCTAACTGTCCTTATGTGTGTGACCCTGTAGGATTTCGCGACGTTGGCAATTATATTAAATCATGTATTTAACATAATAAACAGTGAGTGGTATCTAGCAACACATCTCTGCTACCCAAGTCACAAAATTGTCATGTGATTTGACAAAACCTTTTGTGATAGTGTTTGCGTATGCAATTACCCTTTTGCCCTTATGTCTATATTGAACACAAGGCATATACCGTGTTATCCTCATCCAGTTCAATATGGGCCCTTAGACATTTATCCTGTTATGCAGGATGGGCAAATTCCATCTAGACTACTCATATCCCTCAGTATGCTTTGTGAGGTACCCATCAATTGTCTTTATGATCATCCAGTTACGAACAACGTTTGATCGGCAATAAAGTACTTGACTCTACATCTAAGGTCCATAGTAGTTTAAGGTCAAAGGGTGGTATACACCATTATCACCATGAGAGTAACTTATGACACTTTGCATAACATTCTATGTAGTACTCTCATAGTGGGTCAATCCAGTATAAATATTACTCCTAATATTCATACTCATGTCAAGACTTGATAACTCCTTATCCATGATCCATGAGATGTGATCATCAGTCTATCTACATAATAGTCTTAATGCTTTAAGGCTATCCCATTTCACATTAAAGCTCGACTATGGATGCTTTATGAATAGTGTCCTTATGTTTAATGGAATCTCATGATTAAGTCACATTAATATTTCATTAAACGAACTAGCTATTCTAGGGACTTTATCATTTTGGAAAAACAAACATGATAAAGAAATGCATTTTATTATTAATAAATAATTCGATTCAAGTACCAAAAATATTGGCCTCTAGGGCTTACACCAACAATTATAACTTTCCATTATCATTCACATTTACTATTATTTTTATTATTTTTATAATATTAAATTAAATAAATTCATAATTATTCCTTGGAATATTTTTTGGGGACTTCTTCCTCCTCCGTTGTGCTACAGCGCGGGCAGATGGATTTATTGTCAAGTGGTGGCAGGCAGTTTCTGGGTCTAACCTGGGCATTTCAGTTGCGCTCCATGTGAACAAATATGTTTTCTCTCGAAGACACACCTTCAACTGCTTCCTTTCTAGGTCGGGGAGGTCTACTCCAATCTTAAATCCTTTGGAAGGGTCTTCGCCGAGCACGATCAGCTCAAAGTCACCGCCGGGTACCGGACGTGTCGACGAAGAAATGTATGTTGCTAGTTGTTGGTGTAAGCCCGAGAGGCCAATACTTTTGGTACTTGTATCGAATTATTTATTAATAATAAAAGGCATTTCTTTATTATGTTTGTTTTTCCAAAATGATAAAGTCCCTAGAATAGCTAGTTCGTTTAATGAAATATTAAGTGTGTCTTAATCATGAGATTCAATTAAACATAAGGACATTATTCTTAAAGCATCCATAGTCGAGCTTTAATGTGAAATGGGATAGCCTTAAAGCATTAAGACTATTATGTAGATAGATTGATGATCATATCTCATGGATCATAGATAAGGAGTTATCAAGTCTTGACATAGGTATGAATATTAAGAGTAATATTTATATTGGATTGACCCACTATGAGAGTACTACATAGAATGTTATGCAAAGTGTCATAAGTTACTCTCATGGTGATAGTGGTGTATACCACCCTTCGACCTGAAACTACTATGGATCCTAGATGTAAAGTCAAGTACTTTATTGCTGATCAAACATTGTCAATAACTGGATTATCATAATGATAGTTGATGGGTACTTCACGAAGCATGCTGAGGGACATGAGTAGCCTAGATATAATTTGCCCATCCTGCATAACATCATAAATGTCTAAGGGCCCAATATTGAAATGGACAAGGATGACACGGTATATGCCTTATGTTCAATATAGACATAAGGGCAAAAGGGTAATTGTACACACAAATATTATCACAAAAGGTTTTGTCAGATCACATGACAATTTTTGTGACTTGGATAGCAGTGATGTGTTGCTAGATACCGCTCACTATTTATTATGTTAAATACATGATTTAATATAATTGTCAACGTCGCGAAATCCTACAGGGTCATTCACATAAGGACAGTTAGAGAAGAGATAGAATAAATAAGGCACGCCGTAAGGTACGGTGTACTTGAATGGAATACGAAATATGGTAAGGTACCATATGATATTATAATAATAATAGTTATTATTAATTTTATAATAGTTATAAATTATAATAATAATAAAATTAGGGTTATTATAATAATAGTTATTATAATTATATAATAATATTATTATTGAGTTGGACTTTTAGCTTAAAGCCCACACAAGTAGTTCTATAAATAGAACCCTTGTGTAGAAGCCCATAAGTAGTGGTTTTGAAACCCTGGTTGTATTCCTTTTTCTTTGTCTTTCACTCTAAACCTTCATTCGTAACCAGCTAGCATTGTGACTGAAGAAAGTTGTTCATGTGGACTGAGTAGAGGCGTTGTTCGTCATACGACGCTCATGATCAAATCGAAATCAAAGATTTCAAGTGCCACAAGAGGTCAATATTCTATCACAGATCATGACCTTTCGTAAGGATGTCTAAGGGAATTTTTTGTTGTTTTATGCTGCGTTTATATTGCAAATCTCCCTTTAGTGGTATTAGAGCCACTTACGAAACCCTGAGTCTGGTAATTGTTTACTTCTTATCAATTTTGTTTTAATTGGAATAAAACACGTAAAATTAAATCAAATCTGGATATTGAATTTTTGGCATCAGATTGTGTACGGTTTGGATGGTTGATATTGACTATATGCTTCGGAATCCGACAATAGTATGGTGAAGCAGCAATATGTCAATCGTCCATAAGTTACACATATATGATCAATCTAATTCATATGTGATATGATTAATTTTAATGCAAAGATGGTATATTGGATATACTATTTTATTTCATCAGTTCAAATCACGTAATAATTATCAGAATTTAAATTAATAATAAAATTTTTATTATTATTTGTCTTGTGGTGAAGAGTTATGGCCTTAGTTTTTTTTTTTTGGATTTTATAAATACAACTTGCGTGTCGTGCCTCTCTCTTATTCTCATCATGTAACTTATTTTCTCATCTCATTTCCTCGTATGTAAAACGAGTTTCCTTTATGTAATATGTTATTATAAAGAAAGGGAAGATTAAAAAACAAAGAAGGGCAACCTTAGAGATATTTCTTGGAGAAGTGAAGATCGTTATTACGTTTAGCTTAAGTTCTCTCATTGGCTTGGGTGAACAATTGCACTAGGGGTCATAACTGTTTCATTTGTATGTATGTTGATATATATTGTATGTATGTTGATGCATGTGTGAGGAACGATTTATATGATAAATAAGTCGTGAGATCAAACTAATTAAAATTCCCTCAAAACTAATATTAAGTTTTTGCTTTCCAAGTTTTAGAACTCATCAAGACTAGTATCGAATATTGTAGGTTTCGCCTAACGCGAGGTGCATGTTCTATATCAGTAAGGTGCGATGGGATAAATGTAATATCCAATTTCTAAAATAATGGGTCAAACTTAACTGAACAT
This sequence comes from Lathyrus aphaca, assembly GCA_963966055.1. Classification (NCBI taxonomy): domain Eukaryota; kingdom Viridiplantae; phylum Streptophyta; class Magnoliopsida; order Fabales; family Fabaceae; genus Lathyrus; species Lathyrus aphaca. The sequence continues at coordinate 220,357,337 of OZ014519.1, forward strand.
AATATAATAAGATTATAAACTTTTAGAAGCAAGAGTTGGGAATGATCCATATGATGGGTTGGAATAAGGAGTTATTCACCCAACTGAAATATTCGAGAATTGTATTGGATGCAATTGGAAGGAGTTCCTACCTAAATAGTCGAGTTTTGTGTAATCAGCCTAATATTAACTTAAAATAAAGAGAAATATGGATCTAGATCCACTAGAAAATCTTCCAACGGGATTTTCCAAATCAAATGATGATGGTCATTTGTTTTGAGTAAAATAGTGGGAGCATATTTAATTAAAGGCCTAACTGAATATGTTTAATGATACTAATATCTCCACCATCTTTTAATGTAGATTACCATGACAATAAACACATCTAATAACATTTTGCGATCAATCCTTGATAAGGAAAAATTGTTTGGGACAAATTTTCTAGATTGGCACCAAAATCTGAGGATTGTCCTCAAACATGACAAAAGGTTGTATGTCTTAGAGACACTTGTTCCTGATGTGGAACCTCCTAGTTCTGCTCCTAATGCTGAAAGAGATGCTTATAAGAAGCATGTTAATGATGCCAATGAAACTGTTTGCCTCATGCTGGCTACCATGAATTCTGAATTGCAAAAGCTACATGGAAACATGGCAGCGTTCGATATGATCGAACATATGAAGATGCTCTATCAAGAGCAGGAAAGGCATGAGAGGTTTGAATTTTCGAAAGCCCTTTTCCAAGCCAAGCAAGCTGAGGGAAGCCCAATAGGTCCCCATGTACTCAAGATGATTGGGTATGTGGAGAATCTTGAAAGATTGGGATTTCCCCTCAAGAAAGAAATTGCAACTGATTTGATCCTGCAATCGTTTCCAGAGAATTTCGGTCAATTTGTCCTTAATTTCAACATGAATGATGTGGACAAATCTCTTCCTGAATTTCTAAGCATGTTAAGAACTACTGAGCAAAATCTGAAGTCAAAAGGGAAATCCATTATGATGGTCAGTAATGGAAAGAAACAAAACAAAAGACAAACCAAGCAGGGTGGTAAAAGGAAAGGCAAGGAAGTTGCCAAACCCAGACATACTGCACCTATTTTGAAGTCTAATGGAGACATAGCTAAGGAGGGCACTTGCTTCTATTGCGGCAACATCATAAACTAGAAGAGAAACTTCCCAAAGTACCTGGAAGATAAGAAGAATGGAGTGGAGACTTCAACTTCAGGTATTTTTGTTATGGAAATTAATTTATCTACTTCTGCATCATGGGTATTAGATACTGGATGTGGTTCTCACATTTGTACCAATGTTAAGGGTCTAAAAAGGAGTAGAGCTTTGGAAAAAGGTGAAGTTGACCTACGAGTTGGAAATGGAGCAAAAGTTGTTGCTTTAGCTGTAGGAATTTATGATTTGACTTTACCTAGTGGTTTAATAATTCAGTTAGAGAACTGTTATTATGTACCTGCAATTAGCAGGAATATTATTTTTGTTTCTTGTTTGGACAAGTTTGGTTTTTCATTTATAATAAAGAACAATTGTTGCTCTATTTATTTTAATGATATATTTTATGCTATTGTACAAATGAACAATGGATTATATGTCCTTGATCTTGAAATGCCAATATATAACATTAATACTAAAAGGATGAAACCTAATGAGTTAAATCCAAGTTACCTTTGGCATTGTCGCTTAGGCCATATAAATGAGAAACACATTTCTAAACTCCATAAAGATGGACTATTGGACTCTTTTGATTACGAATCATATGATACATGCAGATCTTGTTTAATTGGAAAGATGACAAAGACCCCATTCACAGGAAAAGGTGAAAGGGCAAATAATCTTTTGGTCCTCATACATACTTATGTATATGGACCACTGAAAATACCTGCCAGAGGAGGTTTTCAATACTTCATCACATTTATGATGATTTCAGTAGATATGGTTATGTGTATTTAATGAAACACAAATCTGAATCCTTTGAAAAGTTCAAGGAGTTCAAGAATGAAGTACAAAACAAATTAGCTAAGAATATTCAAACTCTTCAAAGAAATCGAGGCGGTGAATATTTAAGCCTAGATTTTGATGACCATCTAAAAGAATATAGGATTCTATCCCAACTCACTCCTCCTAGAACACTGCAATGGAATGGTGTGTCTGAGAGAAGAAATCAAACCTTGTTAGACATGATCCGATCCATAATGAGTCACGCCGATTTTCTAAACTCATTTTGGGGACATGCACTACTGATAGAAACTTACACACTTAGCTGTGTTCCATCCAAAAAGGTAGAAAAGACACCATATGAGATATGGAGTGGTAAGAAACCACATATGTCTTACATGAAGATTTGGGGTTGTGAAGTTTATGTTAAACGACAAGTTTAAATTAAGCTTGAGCCCAAATCTGACAAATGCTTATATGTGGGGTATCCTAAAGAAACAAGAGGATATTACTTCTACAATCCTTCTGAGGGCAAAGTGTTTGTCGCTCGAACTGGAGTCTTCATGGAAAAGGATTTTATGTCCAAAGGAATCAGTGGGAGGAAAGTAGAGCTTGAAGAAATTCAAGAATCACAAAGCATTGATACACCTATGGAGGAATTAGAGCAGGAATAACAAATAGTTGTGAAGAGCAACCTGCTCAAGTAGAATAAAACCAGTGTAGGTCGAGCAGGATACATCACCAACCAGAGAGATATGGATATCTCCTAACTGATCAAGGGGATGTATTACTCATGGATCAAGATGAGCCTGTAAACTACCAAGAGGCCAAAACTTGTCCTGAGTCTGAGAAGTGGCTAGAAGCCATGAAATTTGAAATTGATTCCATGTACACAAACCAAGTTTGGACCTTGGTAGAACCTCCTGTAGGATTTAATCCCATAGGATGCAAGTGGGTCTTCAAGAAGAAGACTTACATGGATGGTAAGGTACATACCTATAAGGCAAGACTGGTTGCTAAAGGTTATAAACAAATTCATGGGATAGACTATGATGAAACCTTTTCACCAGTTGCAATGCTTAAATCTATTCGAATTTTACTTGTTATCGTTGCATATCATGATTATGAAATATGGCAGATGGATGTCAAGACTACTTTCCTTAATGGGAATCTTCTTGAGGATGTGTACATGACACAACCTGAGGGATTTGACATACCTGAAGAAGCCCAAAATATATGCAAGTTACAACGATCAATCTACGGATTGAAGCAAGCTTCCAGAAGCTAGGAATCTTTGTTTTGATGAAACTGTAAAACAATATAGATTCATAAAGAATGAAGATGAGCCTTGTGTCTACAAGAAGTTTAGTGGGAGCATGATCGTTTTCCTGGTATTATATGTAGATGACATATTACTCATTGGAAACATATCCCTACCTTACAACATGTAAAAGTTTGATTAAGGAAATGCTTTTCTATGAAGGACCTTGGTGAAGCAGCCTATATATTAGGAATTAGGATCTATAGAGATAGATCACAAAAACGGCTTGGCCTAAGTCAGAGTACATACATAGACAAAGTGTTGAGACACTTTAATATACATGATTCCAAGAAAGGATTCATACCTATGCAACATGGCATGTGTCTATCTAAAACATAATCCCCTTCAACAAAGGAAGAAAGGGATCGCGTGAATAAGATTCCATTTGCATATGCAATAGGATCTATCATGTATGCCATGTTATGTACTCAACCAGATGTCTCATATGCTTTAAGTGCAACGAGTATGTACCAATCTGATCCTGGTGATGCTCACTGGGTAGCTATCAATAATATCCTTAAGTACTTGAGAAGGACTAAGGATACATTCTTGATATATGGAGGTCAGGAAGAGATTGTGGTAATTGGTTACACTGATGCTAACTTCCAGATAGATAAGGATGATGTAGCGGTAAAATCATGAGTGTAAGCTATTAGTTAACTTAATTCAAAGTAAACAGAGTCGCCACCGTGCTTTTATTTTATTCCAAGAGGAAAAGGAAAAAGGAGCGAATAATTCCTAATGAATCTAAAAGCAAAAAGCTAAAAGAAACAAGCAAATAACTCGGTAAGGGGATAGGTTACACAATGAGAAGGTTTTACGCACCCAAAATGTCCGTGGTACTCCACGGGAGCCCTTTGAAATATTTACTGCTTTTGGTTTGAAAAAGGTTTGTTAAAATGAGAGTGGAGGGATGAGAAAAGAATTAGTTTTTAATATTTTTGTGTTTGGAGAGGTTCACCACCTCATGCCTACGTACCCACAAAGTGCAATGCAAGATCAAAACCCCATAGTTCGTGGTACAAATAGTGAAAAGGGTTGGTTATGATTAATTTTATTAAGTGAAGATAATTTGTCGTCTTCAAGTGGATAGCCAAACAAATCTACCATGATAATGAAGGCATGGAGTCATACATCATTATGGGGAGGGCACCAACTCGGATAAACTCAATGAGTATGCCACTAAACCCCCACAAATGACAAGAGACTCAATTACATCAAACTACAACTATGGAGATTGAGAGACTTGCACCCGACTAAAGAATAATGAATCATAGTCGACACTTTTTTTTAAAGAAAACAAACAAAAGTGCACAAAGGCACAAAACAACTTGAATGAGTTTGGTTCTTTTTATTTTTTGAATTAAAGTCAAGATGGTTAGATTCAATGATTTTTTAAGAGAAAAGAAAAAAAAGTAAAATCCACTTGACAAAAGTAAAGGTTTTATTTATTAAAGAAGTGATGATTTAGAAAACAAGAATCCTTTGAAAAAGATGGGAGATTTTGAAAATTAAAGAAGGGGTGGAGATGAAGAGACTATCCTAAAAAAGAAAATAAGGAGATAAAGGAAGAAAGATCTAACCAAACTTGATGATACTTCCAATTATGAGCATAAGAGTTCCATCCTTATAAACTAGCAAATGGCCAAATAAAGGCAAGTACCAACTTCATGAAGATCAAAGCAAAGGAGAGGTGTCCTAAAATCTAAGTCCCAAAACTCCATTCCAATGCCAAGGATAGTAACCAATAGTCCAAAGATTAAAGTCACAAGTTTTTTAGAGGTTTAATCCTTTATTAATATTTTTGTGTCCAAATGGACAAAGGGAAAATCAATGCAACAATAAATAAGAGCAAGAAATATAAACATGATAATTGATGAATAAAGCATAATAAAGCATAATAAAATAAAAGCAATAAAAGTGCAGGAAATTAAATGTTTGTAGTAAAAGCAATTAAAGTGCAAGAATATAAAATATTAATAGTAGTAATAGTATAATAATATTTACATAATAATGGTATGGTGAATTTAATCAACTACAACCAAAAGAGTAACCAAAACCGAAAGGCAACCGGATCCGCTTAGTATCTTACACTATATCGATTAATCAAGGCAAACTAAATCAAATTCAATGAAATTTCAAAGGCGATTGGGAGACCCAAAGAACCTACGCATCAAACATTCATAAGTCTTGATTCTTAATGCAATATGATCAAACGCTTTGGGATTACACGACCAACAAGAGGTCCGGTCCACGAAAGTGCAAGTATCCAATTAGATTTTCAATCCGAATTAGGGACACATTTAGGTCTATGTTAAGCAATCGCCGAGTAATTTACGAAGTAATTACCCTACAAATGAGGTCGGCCACCACCAATTAAGGTGAACAATGTTAGTGCTAATGCATACGAGATAAACGATATGTAAATCGCTATCCGAATGCAATACCACACAAAACTAAAGATGAATATCAAATTGAGTCACATTTATGGTATTCTTCCATTCTTAAGTTCAATCACTCATCTTGGTGGATTCAAGCATGAAAATGTATCACTAATGCAAAGTACCTTAAATGAATTAAATAATGCACTTAAAGGTAGTTTTGAATTAATGAACATTAACTACTCTAATCTACACCGAAAGTTCATTGAAATTAAAGAGAAATCACTCCCAAAAGTGCTTTCCAAGGTAAAAATAAAAAGGAGGAAGAAGAAGAAGAAAAAAGAGGAACCAAAAAGAAGCTTAAAATAAGCCAAAAACAGCCTCTGACTTGTGTTAACCGGTTAACCAAAATGCACTGGAAATGGTTAACCGGTTAATGCAACCAATTTTCAAAACCCGTGCTATTTTACACTGGTTAACCGGTTATCCAAAATACACTGAAAATGGTTAACCGGTTAACACTGAACCAGTAGCAGAAAAAATGAAATCAATGATCCAAGGGTGTTGAATTCGAATGAAAAATTCAAATTTCGCACTGGTTAACCAAAATACACTGGAAATGGTTAACCAAGCATAAATTTGAATTTTTTGTTCAAACATGATTGCTTGATTGTTGTGGTCCGATTCTTTTTGTACGTAGAAGAATGCATGGAAATAAACACATGAACCTTGGAATTCCTTGTATGAATCAATTAACTTGAGAAATCCTTGATCAGATAAATTTGAATTACTTGTGGATCAACTTCGACTTTTGTCTGTGGAATTTTACTCGAGTTGCAGGACTGCTATTTTTAGCATTTTCAATTGTTCCTCTTCCTAAAAATGTTAGTGAAAGAAAACAAAATATTTTTTCGGATTTTAATTAATGCTTAGTAAACATAAACAAATAAAGCAATTAAAGGAAACGGTGATCCCCTGTGAGACATAAACCTACACCCGAGAAGAACTGAGCAACCAGTGCGATCTTGTTTGTATGGAAGATGAAGATGAGATGCGAAGAAAACTTAGGGCAAAAATTAGGGTGTTACAGCTGCCCCTATTTAAGTTTCTTCAATCTGGAGATATGAAGATTGACATCTTCGTCTCTACAAAATAGGAGATACTTAAATATAGAAAACCCAATTTTTGTCTTAAGAGAACATGATATGAATATGATATGCAAACCCAATATCTTTATGGGGAGAAAACCTCCACCAGAGGAAAGCAAAAGCTTGGGGACACAGAAGAAAAATCCCGCTGGGGAAAACAACCGACACCAAAAGAGTTTACCAGGAAAATAAATCACTGGATAGTTGACTCTACTTGGGGAAAAATATGATGTAATCAAGGTAAAAGGTTCAACAAGGAAGAGTAAAAGCTATGCCATGACATATCAACCAAACAAAATATTCGAGTCCAAAAAAAATGGAGGAATACCGAGTTGGAAAAGAATCATCAACTACCGGTTTACTGGGTAGGAACAAAACAAATAGAGATAATATCTACTACCTATTTACTAGGTTGAAAAATCTGTAGATGTTAAAAGAATTCTCAACTACCAGATTTACTAGGTAGGAGCACAACAAAGAGAGATAACTTCTATTACCTGTTTACTAGGTAGAAAAATCTGTAGATGTTAAACGAATTCTCAACTACCAGATTTACTGGGTAGGAGCACAAGCAAAGAGCTTGATTAACTTTGTAATATTACCCCCTATCGAATAATTGATAACTTAATTCCAAAGTAATATACTCAAGCTGGGGAAAATATTGCCCACTATTAAACAACGATCGCTTAATTCCAAAGCAATATTACTCACGAAGGGGACCAAAGTTCAATCCAAGAACAAGTTGGAGAGAAACTGGAGAGGAAACTGAATCAATATCATCCACGAGGATCAAACTCAATGGGAAATTTAGAAAGGATAAACATTTTCTGCTTAAGGGTCAACATTCTAACTTGAGAGGAAGACAACACACATACTATGTGGGGAAAATTCACACCAAAGAGTGGGGAACAATGATAAATGCAAGAATGCAAGAAAATGATGTTATGCTTATGCGTATGAATACGCTGACAAAACAGAAATAAAGATAAGCAAAGGGTGATATAAACATCACAACAACCGGATACTCGGCTAATCCCAAAGCAATAATGTTGGGAATCATGCTGGAGATTCAATTTGAAATCCTGCAGGGGAACATCAAAAGCCATCAAAGGAATAAAATCCTACTACAAGGCTTAACTCATACTGAGGAAACATCTGCTAGGGATCCAATCCACAAAGCAATCTTCAAGAATTCATAAAAGGATAACATCCGAAATTCCACTATGAGAGGATAACATGTTGGAGAAACACCAACAACACAAAATTTTCCACACTCTTTGGGGAAAAGAGGGAAACGTCCCTGTTAAACTCTGATGGGGGAAATTATCTTCATAACTCTGTATGGGGAAACAAGATAAAGATCTACCAGTGATGCAAATAAAGTATAGCCTACTGGAGTATCAAACATCAACTCTGCATAGGGATACAACCTTGTTGAGGAAGGGTAATAATCTTCCAGGGATGAGGAAAATCTTCCACAATTCTTTCTAGGGACAAAAGTGTTCTCATTAAGAATCAAATTTTGCAAGGAATAACCATCATACCACTCCTGCTTCGCTTGGGGAAAGGGTTCAAGCTTGCTGAGGATCAAATAGAAACCTACTAGAAACCATCACACGCAGACCTACAGGGGATCTATGGGAAAGATCTATGGAGATCATTCATCACTGAAAATTTTGGAATTGTTGACCCTCATTGGGATACTAGAAGTTAAAATCATAGCCAAAACACAGTTACGAGGGATTTTAAATCAATACACACCATCAGGTCAAAGAAAACCTCTAAACCAATTGCTTATATCAATACTTCTATTGAGGGATACAGCCAACTCAATTTGAGGAACAAGAACTCGACTGAGGACTCCCAATGCTTCTCAAGTCAAAGATAAACTGCTGAGGAGGAGATCGAAACTTAGTTGTGGATTCTTAAGAACATCCCTTCCAACAATTCTTCTGGGGAAGACATTGGAACTCAAACTCTGAACTTTCATACAATAAACCATCCTAGCTCATACCTGTTGTTGGGGAGCAAAACATCAATAATATCAACATTTCAAGACTATTCAGGAATTTCGTAAGGACACAAATGGATCAAACCCTGCTTTTGGAGAGACAAGTTACACACATCCAAACTTTACCATCCCTGGAATCACTATTTATATCCTTTCTTTGTTCACAGATCAAAAGAAAAACGTTTTTATAATCTTCAAAGATTAAATTTATTAAATTTGTTTAAAAAATCATCATCAACAATAAATTGAAATTTTGTAAACAGAAACAATATAAATAATTTCAAATAATTGGATAAAAGCTCAAATTCATTGATAGAATGGTAGTCAGGAAATGGCATGACTCCATGAATCATTACAAGTTTGAAAAATTGTAAATACATGGAAAAAGGGTACATTGAAGTACAATGATCACTATTCTCCCTATCAACTTTGAACTTCACTGTGTCTGAAACTTCAGTCAAGGATGAGTGAATAAGAATCTTTGATGGACAATTCTTCTGAGGGATAGAATCTGAAATCCTCGGTTGTTTCAAGTGATCTAGTTTGTCGATGCAGTTACTTGCCATGATCCCTAAATTTTGCCTAGATTTCCCTTTCAGGTTTTCAATCTACCAGGATAATTATTTTTGTTTATGTCTCTAATTTTTTCATGGACCACCCTTTCGGGTTTTCAATCCACCGAGATGCTCATTTTTGCCTAAGCTTCCCTTTCGGGTTTTCAACTTAGCGAGTTGTTCTTTTATTTTTTTAGGCAAGTATTTCTTGGTTGTATCCGCATTCACAGGACGAGTGATCTCCTCACCATCCATAGTTGCAAGAATTAATGAACCGCCATAGAAGGCTTTCTTAACAACATATGGACCATCATAGTTCGGAGTCCACTTGCTCCGAGAATCTGTAATGAAAGACTGGATCTTTTTGAGCACGAGGTCGTCTTCTCTGAATACACGAGGTTTGACCTTCTTGTCAAAAGCTTTCTTCATTCTTTACTGGTACAACCAACCATGACACAAAGTTGTTATTCTTTTTTCATCAATCAAATTCAACAGATCAAATCTAGTCTAACACCATTCATCCTTAGTCAACTTAGCTTCCATCGGAACTCTCATTAATGGGATCTCAACCTCGACGGGGAGCACTGCTTCTGTACCATAAACAAGTGAGAAAGGGGTTGCCCCTGTTGAAGTGCAGAAAGATGTATGATACCCATGCAACATAAAAGGGAGCATCTCATGCCCGTCCTTATATGTCATAACTATCTTCTGAATGATCTTCTTAATGTTCTTATTCGTAGCTTCAACAACCCTATTCATCTTTGGTCTATAAGGAGAAGAATCATGGCGTTGAATCTTGAATTCTTCACAAATCTCTTTCATCATCTTATTATTCAAGTTCGAACCATTATCAGTAATGATTCTATTCGGAACACCATATTTGCAGATAATGTTATTCTTGATAAACCGAACCACAACTTGCTTGGTCACATTAGCATATGATGTCGCTTCCACCCACTTGGTGAAGTAATCAATTGCCACAAGAATAAAACGATGTCCATTCGAAGCCTTGGGTTCAATCTACCAATCATATCAATTCCTCACATAGAGAAAGGCCACGAGGAAGAAATTACATTGAGATGAGTTGGTGGAACATAAATCTTATCAGCATACACTTGGCACTTATGGCCCTTTTTCACATACTTGCAACAATCAGATTCCATTGTCAGCCAATAGTAAACTGCTATCAACATCTTTTTGCCATTGCATGCTCATTAGCATAAGTACCAAAAGATATTTCATGAATTTACCATTAACATGTATGTTTTGTGTTTATCCACGCATCTGAGCAAGACCGTGTCAAAATTCCTCTTATAAAGCACATTTCCATTCAGGAAGAATTGCCTGCCAATCTCCTCAAAGTCCTATTATCTTTATCGGATGCCCCAAGTTGGTATTCCTGACTCTGGAGAAAACATTTAATATCATGATACCAAGGCTTGTCATCATGGACCTCTTCAACTGCAAACACATGAGTTGGTCTTTCAAGCCACATCATTCTGATCATGGGAACGTCATTCCATTGGTGCACCTTTATCATAGAAGCTATAGTTTCCAAAGCATTTGCCATCTGATTTTTATCACGAGGCACATAATGAAACTCAACTTTAGTGAAGAAAGTTGATATCCTCCTGGCTCGGTACTCGATATCATATTCTGAAAATAACATTTACCAACGAGCAATCCTCCCAGTCAAAGCAGGCTTTTCAAAGATATACTTGATTGGATCCATTTTAGAGATTAACCAAGTTGTATGATTCAGCATATACTGGCGAAGAGGCTTTGCATCCCAAGCTAAGGCACAACAAGTTTTTTCAAGCATGGAGTACCGAGACTCACAATCGGTGAATTTATTACTCAAGTAGTAGATCGCATGTTCTTTTCTTCCAGATTCATCTTGCTGACCAAGCACACAACCCATGGAATCTTCCAGCACAGTCAAGTACATAACCAACAATTTACCTTCCACTGTGTCGCTCCCGAAAGACTTACGTCCCGGTGCAGACGCGAACGGTCGGCGATGTTGGAGGTTGAAGGTTGAATAGAGTCGCCAACTAGGCATTTTTATCCCGAAGGAAAGGTAATATTGCATAAACCTGGAAGGGTATGGATAAGACGGTTGCGAACCAGAGAAACTGAGAAAGGGGTTGGTTACGACCTGGGAAGGTATTAGCACCCAGATCGTCCGTCGTACTCGACGGGATCCATGCTTACTTGATTGTGTTTAAAAGGGGTAGTGTATATGCTGACTGTGCATAAAAACTAGGGAGAAAAGAAAATGTGTCAGTGCAAAAGAAAAGGGTGAAATGCTCAAGACTGAGGCTTAGAAAGAAAGCTGGAAGAGGGGGAAGACACTGATACTTTTGTTCGATAACTGTTAAGTTATGCCTACGTATCCTCTCGTGCAATGAGGAAGTCAAAACACCGTAGTTTGACTCAAAGAGACTGGATGATTCGACTGGGAACTACTTGCTTGTCTATGCTCAAGTGTGTGACTCGTCTGGCTCGAGTGCTAACCGTCTTTCATTAGACGGGAGAAGCAAGTTCTCGTTTATAGAATGAGTGTGATGAGAAAAGAATCCTGGAGGAGACGATTATTGTTTGTTTTTGTATTTTCATTTTTTTATTGCTTTTGGTGTTTTGCATAGGAGAATGAGCTTAAGCTAAATCAAGGGTTGTAAACTCATTATATCCTCCCTGATTAGGGATAATGAGCCTACTCAAGCATGAGATGAAGATCTCAACATAATTACCATGATGATATAGGATTAAGATCATTGACCTACTTGTGATTATTAAGATGTTTTTGGGTTTTATTTAGTGTTAAGTAATGAGTTTAATCTCTAATCAGGGATTAGTGAACTAATTACACCATCCTAAGAGAAGGATGATAGATGAGAACACTTAAGCTGAGGAAGACTCCTCAAATTAATCCATGGTTAGGGACTAAATTCATTAGATAACAAACCTTTATTAAGTGGATTTTAATTAAAGGCTGGGATTAAGAAGTGGATTTTATGTTTGTAAGACTAGCTTGAGGAGGACTTGTCCATTAAACACTAGGGTTAATCCCTCTTAACCAAAAGGAAGAGATGGAACCCTAACATAAGGCCCAAGTTACAAGCTTAAGCCTTAATCATTATTAGGTATTCTGATTAAGAGGTGTAAACAAATTAAAGGTTTAACACTAAGGATTAAAGTTATACACTCCATCCTAAGATAAGGATGCAGGCATAACCCTAATTCAAAGTCCTAAAGCTTTAAGTGTTTAGCCTCTGATTATGAGATGAGAAGAGAGACTCAAGGAGACTCAAAGGTAAAAACTAAGTGGAGACTATATACAACCCTAAAAATTATCATGCTTGGATATCCTATGGTTTGTGAGGCTTAAGAAAGATCTTCAGATGGCCACCAAGGAAGAAGAAACAGATGAAAAGAGAATAGGTTACTTACTTCCTGAAAAAGATAAGTAACCTAAGAGAAAGAGATAGGAGCAAGAGAGCACAAGTGAATTAGATTCACTTCAAAGACAAACAAAATATGCATATGAAAAGATGGGAAGAGGTGGGATGTGAAGGCAAATCCACATCCCAATCAACTTACCATAAGCCCCTGAAAGGTTAGTATGAGATGCATAAGATGCAAAGCAAAAGGAAATGAGATGAATAAAGATGCAGAGACCAAAACCATAAGTGAATATGCAATGCAAATGTGTTATGAGATGATGCAAAGTCATACATAATGCTTGTGAATGTTCATACAAGGATGAGATGCAATGGAAGCATGTAAGAAGCTTGAAAACACATGGATTTTCATGAAATGAATGGAAAGCATACCAAATGAATGTAGAAATGATCAAGCAATGTTTCAACATGTCTTAAGATGTCTAGGATGACATACAAATGCATGGAATGGCAAGGCAAGTTCATATGATGATGATATGCAAAGATGGATGCAAATGAACATGAGAAATTAGGGTTATATGAAAGGATGAGATGCAAATGACCAAAACAGAAGCATACATCATGATAAAAATTTGAAATTAAACTCAAACAAACCCTAAACACATACAAGATCACTACCCAAAGGTGAAGGTCAGAAGCTAAACCTAGTGAAAGTTATGAATTTCCTAAGTTAACTAGGGTTTTTGGGTGATTCTAAAGGAAAAATGAAAATCAAATTGAAAATGCAATGCAAAATCATGAGATAAATAACCTAGATACTAGATGCAATATGTGAAACAATGCAAAATGAATCAAGTTCAAACTCATCATGGTTGACCAGAAGTGAGTTTTTCAAGTTAGGGTTAAAAAATGTGAAATTTATGAACCCTAATTCAAAGATAATTGTGAAAATGTGATCAAACCTAAAAATAAATTTGTGTGATGAGTTTGTAAATGTTTCCAAATGTATGAGAATGCATCATGAAGTTTTTGGTGATTTTTAGAAACCTAAATGTATTTTTAATTAATTAAAATCAATTAATTAATTAAATAAAACATTTAAATATTTTAAAAATACTTTTTTAATGCAAAAATTAAAATAAAAAATATTTTTGAGTTAAGAAAAATATTTAAAGTAAAAATGCAGAAAATGATATTTTTTAAAGTGTTTTTGCTATTTTAAAATAAATATGGAAACAAATTCCAAATAAAATAAAATAAAAACAAAAGAAAATGAAAGTCAACCAATCTGATGGCTGAGGTTCAAAGGGGGATTGACTGCGCGCGCAGATGGAAGGCTAGGATCAAATCTGGAAAAATTAATTTAATTAATCCTAATTAATTTAATAAACTGTGATTAGGGTTTTAATGACCAATCTGGGTCGTCCATACGCGCGGGTAAACAAGATCTAAGGGCTATTATTCAAACTAACATTTAATTATGGATTAGGGTTTAATGACTCTCAGGTGGCCGGAGAAGACCTCCGGTCATCTTCTCCGGCAGCTCACTCATCCTATCTCTCTCAAAACGCCATGAAAACACCTCAAACTCTCCAGAATCACTCACTAGACATCATTAAAAAAGAATCCAACAACAAAAATCATTTATCATGCATCAAAAGAGAGAATCGAAGCAAGAACATTTCACGGGCAAAATTTCAGAAGGCTATGAAATGCTTAAAACTCAACCATTTTCAAAAGTAAACATATCACCATGATCAGTACATCACATAGAATCAATCTATAACTTAAAACGCAAGTTCTGGAAAATTTGTTCTTGATGATTACCTGAGTTGAAGCTTTCTCAATCTGAGCTTTCTGGCCCCTTCTTTTGTGCAAAGCCACTCCACTTGACCTCCTGATGCTTCTAAAAGGCTTAGATGGAGTTTATATGAGCTGGTTTGTGAGGTTTGGTTATGATAACTCAGAAATCGTATTTTTGTTTGGGAGTGTTTTAGGCCATTTCAATGGTTGGTTTGTGTTCTATAGGTTATGTGGAGATGATTGGTGGAAAAAGATTTGAGTTTTGATGGTTGTGTTGTGCAATTCGAAGAGAGGAAGTTTTATGGAAATTTTTGGGATTTCTCAGTGTGTGAGGTTTCAGGCTCCAAGGTTATGTGAAATGAGGTTCATGATGCTTGCATAAGGCAATGTGATTGGTCAGAAAGTTGGTAGTGGCATAGTTTGATTGGTATGGGCCAAGTTGCAAAAAAGTCAAGGTTGTGTACTATGAGGCATGGCACGCGTTAGAGCTGGCTTCAAGGCTTGTCCTGCCTCAGCTTCATTCAAGGATGGCCCTAGGATGATTTGTGATGATCTGGATGGCTTGATACAAGAGATAACATGTGTTTGCAACTTTCCCCCTTTGAGAATTTTGTGAAAATGACTTATAGAAACTTGTGATCCAAGGAATGATTTTGGTCTTGCAATGTTTAATTATCATGTAATGAAGCTTAGAAGTGGATTAGAGGTCATTATAAGTCTTGAAACTTGATTTTTCAAAAATCCCTCTTTCGCACATACTTGAAAATTACAAGATTTTTCCCAACTTTGAAACATCATATCTTGAGTTCTAGGATGAATCAAGAGGAGTTATTGTAATTTTTGAAAATGGAAAGATCCAATATACAACTTTCATGTTTAAGGATTTTTCATTTGAAGCATTTTTGAACAAGAAAGAGGAGGTTGAAGATCTTTCCCAAAATGGAAAGTTTCCATTACAAGTCATGTCCAAAAATGGAAAGTTTGCAAATGGCTTGAAATTCTTTAATCTTGTGAACTTCTAACCACTTATAAGATCAAGTAAAGATTATAGAACCTTAAAATGATGAAGATGACCCTTTGGTTCCATTGTTGGGGGCCTCAGATGCCCTGATTCTGACTTTTCTTGCACAACAAGTTACCAGTTGATCAGATGACTTCCACAATGAATTTCTTCATAAAAATTGGTACAAATGATCCTTATAACATATTAAGACCATTAGAATCAAGAATGACCAAAAAATTTGAGTGCAAGGCCTCTGAAACCAAAACCCTAAGTTTAGGTCATCTGTGTAGGAAATCTTCAGTCTGCCTGGACCTCTGTGCAATCCCTTGTGACATTTTGACTTTATGAAATTTGGGGAGCATATTATGATCATGGAACACACATGGACCCTCTTGGAAAGCTTCAAGACCATTGGGATGGCTCATATCACTTCTTGGATTCATCTGATCACAAACCCTAGTTATGCAGTCATGCAGTGAAATAAACTATGCAGTGTGAGATGTAATGAGATGTTTATGCAATGAAATATGAAAAGATCACAAGCCTTGGTGTGAGAAAAGGTGAGGGAAAATTTGGGGTGTTTACAGCTGCCCCTATTCAAGCATGAGTTAGCTGTGCAGGGTGTAAGCGCCTGGCTTAACAGACAAACAAGATAACTTGTGGTTGAATACCAAAGACAGTCCGAAATTTGCACTCACTGGGGAAAAGAAGAAAAGGGATATAAATTGTAATAGATAGTATAGTACGAGTATCAAATGAAAGCGATGAAGGACGACCATCGAGCAAAGGACGAATGTTGGGGATGAAAAACGGTAAGTAAAGCAATGACGGGGACGACCATCATGCTGGGAAATAAAGAGACCAAGACGGGGACGGCCATCGGGTTGAAGAAATAAAACTCTCTGGGGTTTAAAGAAATGAGGAAAGCACTGATGGGGGCGGCCATCAAGTTAAAGGGTAAGTAAACCGCGACGGGGACGACCATCGGGTAGAAGAATAAATGAAATAATGATGAGGGACGATCATCAAATGGTGAAGGACGGTCACCTAGCAGGGGACGACTGCTGAAAATATCATGACATAGGACGAATGTCGAATAGAAAAGATCAACGATGAGGATGGCCATAAGATAAGCATGATGAAGGACAATCATCAAGAGGTGAAGGATGATCACCTAGCAGGGTATTGCTGCTCTTGGGGGTTATCTTGACACAAGACGAATGTCGGGTAACAAAGTTCGACGATGGGGACGGCCATCAGATAAATGATGAGGGAAGGTCATCATAAGGTGAAGGACGATCACCTTAGCAGGGGACGGCTGCTAAAAGATATCACGACATAGGGCGAATGCCGGATAGAAAGTTTCGACAATGGGGATTCCATTGGTGATAGGATGAGGGACGGTCATCCAAAGGTGAAGGACGATCACCTGGCAGGGGACGACTGCCGAAAGTATCGCGACATAGGACGAATGCCGGATAACAAGATCAACGATGGGGACGACCATCAGATAAACTGATGAGGGACGGTCATCAAAAGGTGAAGGACGATCACCTGGCAGGGGACAGTTGCCGAAAATATCACGACATAGGACGAATGTCGGATAGGAAAGTTGTTTTGTCTTACTGGGGAATGGTAAACACGGACGAGTGCTTATGCTTTGAAATAAAAGGTATAGGTGTTTGATAGTGTGTATAGACTAAAGATGCGGACGAGCATCCTTAGGACCATGATACAGACGAGTATTGATAGAAACAAACGCTGACGCGTGTTTAAGGATGATGATACAGACAAGTATCAATTGGTTAAGCAAGGAACATGGACGAGTGCTTGATCTGACAGGGAGGTGATATATACAAGATACGGATGAGTATTAGAGGATTATGTATAAGTGTGTACAAGTGTTTGACCTGCTGGGGAAATATGTGCAAGACACATACGAGTGTCAAAAATATTGAGCAAGGGACACAGAAGAGTGTTTGACTTGTTGGGGAAGTATGACACGGGCGAGTGTCAAAAGGAAAATGTATAAGCTATGAACAAGTGTCTGTATTGAGAGTGCAAAAGTATTCTGGCTCTGTCTGTGGGGGATACGTTTTGTATATTGCTGGTGAAGTGATTCTGATGTTTGCAGGTGAATGGTTCGAACCTGGCTTATGATCATGCAAATGTTTGATTTTTACCGTAATACTCCGTATTAGACAGAATGCTACGCTTATTTTTGTGGAAAAATGATGTGAATGTTATGATTATGAAAAATGAGAGAACCGATCCGAGATCCGGATCCTGCGGGGAGAAAGATCTCTGGGCGATCTGTCTGGAGGGAGAAATCCGCTAGGGAAAGGGATCATTGGCCAATCTGTGGGGAGAGAGGATCACCGAACGATCTTTCTAGGGAACTTTGCGGCGCTCTGGAGGATGAAATCTGTGGGGATCCCGGTTGGGGAAGCTTTTGTTGGAGAGACTCATGCTGGGGATGTGGGGGCTTCGGCAATTCCGCCGGGGAACAGAAAACCTTTGCAATTCTACTGGGGAGAAACCGACAACTCTGCGGGATAGAGATTATGCCGACTCTGCTGAGGATGAGAAAATACCGACAATTCTGATGGGGAACAAAAAGTCCTGGCGACTGGCTGAGGAAGGGCACTCTTCCCACTCTGTTGAGGATGAGAAATTTCTGGCGACTCCGTTGAGGAAAAGAAGATCTTGGAAAATCTACTGGGGGAAACTTTGGCAACTTGCTGGGGATGAGCGGATCTCGGCAACTCCACTGAGGAAAACTCTGGAGACATCATTAGGGAAAAGAAGACTCTGACAACTTTGGGAAAAAGAAGTTCCGAGCGACTTTGCTAGGGAAAGGAGTTCCTTGGCAACTTCGCTGAGGAAGAGCAGTCCAGGCATTGCTCAGGAGATTGTGCTTGGGGAGAAGAGAACTTCTGGGAAGTAATCTGTTGTAACTCCTTCGTCCAAGCGACACGCTGGGGATTTAATGAGTTTCTTGAAGGATCCTCTGAGGGGATGACAACTTCGTGGGGGAATACTCTTGTCAAGTAATCCTGAAGTGATTGCTGACTTGGATGGGGGTATAATGCTTGATATGCCCCCATGCTGTGAGATTGTCTGTCTTGAGTACCTGCAACCTGTTAAAAAGAAACGCACAAGTGTCTCGAGGTATCCTCAACCGGATTCCGTCATAGGAGTTAGATTTGCTCAAGAGTGCATATTTCCTACAAGAATTTATTAAAAGTGGCTTATGTGTTTTCATGCAAGTGTTGTATTATGAACATTGGACATTTTGCAAACGAAAACGAAAATGTACAAAACAAAGTGTGACTGAAAATTCTGATTTTATTGATTTTTGTGCCTTGAATGGGAAAGTACAATGAAGAAGCGAATCCCTGAAAGGAGGAGATTGTTGTAATTTGAGAAAATAAAAGTGTTGGAAATGTTTGAAGTTGACGCTCCAGTGGCCTTCCTTTGCTATGACCTGTATGACCTTGACGTTATTCCTATCTTGCTTTCTGAAGAAGGTTGATTCTGACCGACATTTTATCCTTTTGAAGCTTGCCATGTTTATATGAGTGATACAGACAAATTCAGAATGAATTTGTTCGTTTTTTTCCCTGATTTTGCGTGGATCGCCCTTTCGGGTTTTCAATCCACCGGGATACCCATTTTTGCCTGAGCTGTGCGATGTGGCTTTTCAACTTAGCGGGTGTACATTTTTTTTTCCAATTTTTCCCTTATTTTTGCCCGAGTCTTTTATTTTGTTTTTGACTCGCCGGGATGCCCTATTTTTTCCTGGACTTACATTCTGTTTTTATGTCCAGCGGGTCTTTTATGCAAAGTATTTTTTAACTGCATCTGAATTCACAGGAGATAAGAAGTCTTCGCCATCCATATTAGTGAGCATCAGTGCCCCACCAGAGAAAACTTTCTTTACTATGAATGGGCCTTCATATTTCGGCGTCCATTTGCCCATATGGTCTGTATGAGGAGGAGGAAGCCGTTTCGGAATGAGCTCTCCCACTTGGTATTCCCGAGGTCTGACTTTCTGATCGAAACTATCCATGACAGATGGCCACTAATCTCTTTTCTTCGATCATACTCAGTTGATTATATCGAGATCGGACCCATTCTGCTTCATCTAGTTTCACATCCATCATTACCCGTAAGGAGGGTAGTTCAACTTCAACAGGTAGGACAACTTCCATACCATACACAAGCTGATAAGGTGTTGCACCGGTGGATGTTCTGATAGAGGTTCGGTACCCATGCAAGGAAAATGGTAGCATTTCGTGCCAGTCTTTGTAGGTGACTACCATCTTTTATACAATCTTCTTAATATTCTTGTTAGCTGCCTCAACAACGATGTTCATCTTTGGCCTGTAAGGAGAAGAGTTGTGATGTTGAATTTTGAAGTCCCTGCAAAGTTCTGCCATCATCTTGTTGTTCAAATTCGAACCATTATCAGTAATGATTCGCTCGGGAACTCCATATCAACAAATGATATCCCTTTTCAGAAATCGAGCTACCACTTTCCTGGTGATATTTGCATATGAAGCTGCTTCAACCCATTTGGTGAAGTAATCAATGGCTACCAGGATGAATCTGTGACCATTTGAAGCAGTCGGTTCAATCTTTCCAATCATATCAATGCCCCACATGGCGAAGGGCCAAGGTGAAGACATTACATTCAAAGGATTCGGAGGCACATGCACTTTATCTGCGTAGATCTGGCATTTGTGGCATTTTATGGCATAGGCACAACAGTCTGCATCCATTGTGATCCAGTAGTAACCTGATCTTAACAACTTCTTTGCCATTGCATGTCCTCCGGCATGGGTATCAAAAGAACCTTCATGTACTTCGTGCATCAGTAGATCTGCTTCCTTCTTGTCAACACATCTGATCAAGACCATGTCAAAGTTTCGCTTGTACAGAGAACCATCAGTATTGAGGAAGAAGTTGTCGGCTAGCCTTCTTTGTGTCTTCTTATCAATTGACGATGCCCCAGGTGGGTAAGTATGAGTTTCCAAGAAGCATTTGATGTCATGGTACCAAGGCTTGTTATCAGTGACAGTGTCCACAGAGAATACATATGTCGGTCTGTCCAGTCTGGATACCAAAATCTATGGTACATAATTGGTGACCTGTACTTTGATCATGGATGAAACGGTATCCAAAGTGTCTGCAAACTGATTCTCATCTCGAGGGATGTATTCAAGCTTAAATGTTGTGAAAAATGTCAACAATCTCCTCGTATAGTCACGATAGGGAATCAGATGCTCTTGATGAGTGTACCACTTGCCGTTGGTCTGGTTGATTACCAAAGATGAATCTCTAAATACATTCAAGGTTTTGATCTTGAGGTCAATGGCTTCCTCAAGACCCATGATACAAGCTTCGTATTCTGCTTCTTTGTTAGTGCAGGCAAAGGTGAGCTTTGCTGAGAAAGGAATATGAACTCCTTTGGGTGTAATAAGCACTGCACCAACCCCACGACCGTTGCAATTAACTTCCCCGTCAAACATCATAGTCCATGATTCTTTTGGGTCAGGCCCTTCAGTGTGAATATGCTCTTCACAATATTTTTCTTTCAAGAACATGATGTCTTCATCAGGGAAGTCAAATCTCATAGGCTGTTATCATCAATGGGTTGTTCGGCCATATAGTCAGACAATACACTGCCCTTGATGGCTTTCTGAGAGGTGTACTGAATGTCATATTCTGTTAGAATCATTTGCCACCTAGCAACCCTTCCAGTAAGTGCTAGCTTCTCAAATATGTACTTGACTCGATCCATCTTTGAGATCAATAAGGTAGTATGAGTCAACATATACTTTCTTAGTCGACGAGCAGCCCACGCTAAAGCACAACAAGTTTTCTTGAGCAGTGAATAATGTTGTTCACAATCGGTAAACGTTTTGCTTAGGTAGTATATTGCATACTCTTTTCGACCAGACTCATCATGATGGCCCAATACACACCCCATTGACTCTTCTAATACTGTCAGGTACATTATTAGAGGTCTTCCTTCAACTGGAGGCATGAGAATTGGAGGTTCTTGCAGATACTCCTTAATCTTGTCAAAAGCTTTCTGACAATCATCGTTCCACCTGATTGTTTGCTCTTTTCTTAACAGCTTGAACAAGGGTTCGCAGGTTGCAGTGAGATGAGATATGAACCTTGAGATGTAGTTCAATCTACATAAGAATCCTCGAACTTCTTTCTCAGTCCTAGGTGCAGGAATTTCCTGAATAGCTTTGAGTTTATCGGGATCAACATCAATTCCTTTTTCACTTACAATAAAACCCATTAGCTTACTAGAACGTACCCTGAATGTGTATTTGTTGGGTTTCAACTTCAACTGATACTTCCTCAGGCGCTTGAACAATTTCAGCAGATTCACCAGATGATCTTCCTCTGTAAGGGACTTGGCAATCATATCATCCACATAACACTCGATTTCCTTATGGATCATATCATGGAGTCACTTGGGCGGAGTGCAAGACCGTCATACTCCAACTTGACTAGTTGGGCGGAGTGCAAAACCCTGGGAAGACCAGTTGAGGACTTGTTGGCCCGGGACTCTTGGACGAATCCAACTTTCCAGGTTGAAGTCACTTTCAGCCTCGTCTTCCACATTGTTGATAGCATCCGGGGTCAGCATTCCCCTACTTATAAACTTGGGAGCTTCAGCAGCCTCCCCCTGGACCTGTCGGGATGGTCTGTAACCCAAACCGAACTTGTCTTCTTTAATCTGAACTTGCAGCAACTTGCCCCAACCTTGGGCATTCCCGTCTTCAACAACCTTCCGAGCTTGTTTGTAAGAAGAGATTGAAGTACCAGACACTTCAATTGTTGCTTCATTGACATTGAGAGCTTCAAAACCCTGACTCATAGTCTCATGGATCTCCCTATCCATCTCAATGTACTTGTAAGTAGCTAGATGACTGACAAAGATGTCCTCCTCTCCACAAATGGTGATAACTTGGCCCTCCCACTCGTATTTTAACTTCTGGTGAAGGGTCGATGTTACGGTGCCACCGGCATGAAGGGTCGACCCAACAAACAGCTGTAGGCCGGCTGAATGTCCATCACATAGAAGATAGTTTTGAAAATCTGTGGGCCAATTACCACAGTCAACTCAATTTCTCCAAGAACCGATCACTTAGAACTGTCGAAGGCTCTCACAACTAGGTTACTTGGGCGGAGTGCAAGACCGTCATACTCCAACTTGACTAAGGCTTTCTTTGGAAGGACATTGAGAGACGAACCAGTGTCAACCAAAACATGAGAAAGTACATCACCTTTACATTCTAAGGTGATATGTAAAGCCTTATTGTGGTTACGGCCCTCCGTAGTCAGATCAGCATTAGTGAAACCTATTCCATGACTAGTATTGACATTTGAAACCACCGTCTCTAGCTGGTTGATTGTAATCTCCTCAGGCACGTAAGCTACGTGCAAGAATTTGAGAAGTGCATTCCTGTGAGCTTCGGAACACATCAGTAATGATAGAATGGAGATCTTGGAGGGTGTCTGATGGAGTTGGTCCACAACTTTATAGTCACTCTTCTTGATAATTCTCATGAACTCGTCTACATCCTGATCAAAGGGTTTCTTCTGAGTTTCTTTAGCAATCGGTTCTTCAGGTACCACACTCTTGCCTTTTGCTTTGGCAGCAGCTTCTGCTTTAGCATTAACTCTTGGGAACTGTGACGCGAAGAGATGTCTGCTTCGAGTGAAGCCTCCACCTCCCCCGACATTATCAATTTGTGGTGTAGAAGATGAAGAATCAAAAGTGACCTTCTTTCCGTTGCAATAAAGATCTGAGCCATAGTGCCAAGGCACGACACTGCTGTTGTCATATGTAACTGGTCCAAGCACCGTGATAGTAATTGGACTGATTGTTGCGGAAGAAGGAGTTGTGACAATTTGTGGATCATAATAGATGGTGACAGGAGATCTGACTGGAGATGACACAGGTGCAGGGAGTTGTTGATGTTGATGTTGCTGAAATTTGTTGTTGGGAAATTCTGGAACATGGATTGTTGTTGGGTCATAATAAATGGTAACTGTGGAGACATCTTCATTTATGGTTATTGTTGTTGTAAAAGAAGCTACTGAACTGATGTCTGTTGAAGTTGAAGAAGGGAAGTTTGTTGATGTTGTAGAAGAATCTGTTGGAATGATTGTTGTTGAAGTTGTAGGAGGGATGTTTGCTAGAGTTGTAGAAATTGGAACCGTTGAAGTGATTTGTAAGATGCCTTCTTTGATAAGACCGTTGATACCAACCTTCAAGTTTACACAACCATTGGCAGAAACTTTGCAAACTTCACAACAGGCCTCACAACCTGGAAACACTTGGCACCTTAATAGCTGAGCTTTAACTTCGGCTAGTGGTGTTTGAATGTTTGCAACGTCATCAATCAGAATAGATGGTTGGTCCTCCTCAATAGCATTAATCCTCGGCCCATCGTAGTTTGGTATTGGATTCTTAGTGACATTCGGAGGAGGTGCAAAATTCAAATCCTTGGAATCAACTAAGTCCTGAACTTTCATGTGCAATGCCATGCACTTATCTGTTGTATGGCCAGGTGCATTGGAGTGGAAGGCACATCTGGCATTGACATCATAGTTCCTTGGGAGATTCTGAGGATCAGGTGGAGCCAATGTTCTTAATTCAACTAGGTTGAGCTTCAGTAACTGTGGGAGTAAGGCAGCATAGGGCATCAGAATGGGATCGATAACCCTGTTGATTTGTGGAGTCCTTTGTTGAAACGGACGTTGTTGTTGATTATTGTTGTTGTTATAAGATATTTGTTGTTGTGGGAACTGTTGTTACTATGGGAAGTGTTGTTGCTGTGGATATTGTGGTTGCTGAGGTGCTGGAGTGGGAATGGTGACAGCAGCTATTAATCTTTGCATGTATTGAGGCATACCTCTGCCCAAATGCACCGAGTTAGTTTCACCTGTCCTACGAGGTCCTGAGAAAGGTTTACTTGCATTACTGGAGCTAGCACCATTGTCAGAGATCTTACCCATCTTCAAAAGACTTTCAATTCTCTCACCAGCTATAACTACATCAGCAAAACTGGTGGAAGAGAAAGTAGCAAGTCGGTCAATGTAGGTTCCCTGTAATGTGTTCATAAACATGTCGGCCATCACCCTTTCCGACATAGGTGGCTGGACAGTAGCAGCAATTTTTCTCCACCTTTGGGCATATTCCCTGAAACTTTCTCTCGAAGATTAGGACATACCCATCAACAAAGTTCTATTGGGTGCCATATCCAGGTTGTACTGATATTGGCGTATGAAAGCTTCGGCCAAGTCCTTCCAGTTTCTGACTGTTACTCTGGATAGGTGAGAATACCATTCACGGGATGCCCCGGTCAAACTATCTTCAAAGTAAAATATCCACAGCTTTTCATCCATGGTATATGCTTTCAATCTCCCCAGAAAAGATTGAAGGTGGGTACGAGAACAGGAGGTACCATTATACTTCTCAAAGCAAGGAGGTTTGAATTTGTGAGGAATCTTGACTCCTTCTGCTAGTCCCATATCCATCACATCAAATCCCAAAGAGTTTTGGGATTCCAAGGATCTCAGCTTTTCAGATATTTCATCCAGACGATGATCACAAACTTAATCAGCTCCGGCACCCAACACTGTAAATTGTTCGTCCTGAGGATCGTCCTGAGGATCGTCCTGCAGAAAACGATCTCCAGTGTTTCTCTGAGTATTGCCAATGACATTAACCTCAGGATTGATGTGGGGCCCAAACTCTGGTGGATTTGCTTGTGGCTGATCGCGCACATTGTTACTTGTTCCCCCCAGTATCAGCATGGTTCTCTTCTGGAGTTTGCCTCTTGACTAACTCCCTCAATCTTTCCTGGGTTTGTGCTAGCCCAGTCATCACAGCCATGAACTAGTTCATCTGAGTTCTCACTTCAGTCCTCACATCAGTCATCTGAGTCCTCACATCTGTCAATTCTTTCTGAAGTTGATCCATCTGTAAGCTTGGAAGGTTGTTTCTAGTTGGATACCGGTGGATGCGGTTGACGGGAGAGACTCTCCTACGAGCAATATTTCCTGAAACAACAGCAAAGTGAGAAAACAACAACAAAAACACCTACAAAACAAAGAATGAGGTTAGCATGCAATGCAGTATGTCTATTTGTCTTCAGAGGGTATCCTAGTTTGGTTATTTGGTTTTGACCTTCCAAACCTCTGAGAATGATGAAGATGTTGAAGTAATCAAAGCCCATCAGAAAATCCAAGTAATACATAAACCATACATTACAAAATGCCAAAATACATAGTTTATGATTACAACAGTTCCCATGGTGGGTCAAAATACAATTAAGTCAAGAAATACAACAAAATCACCATGGAGAAATAAAGTACAACCAAAATAAAATACAAGTACAAAGAAATCAAACATCCAGCCCAAAGTCATCCTCCTTGACTTCCTTCAGGAGAGCATCAGTTACTGGTCCAACTGGATGCTCTGTGATGGTCCTGATAAGAAGGTTCCTAGTTGCAATGGCACTTGTCAACTTCTGATACTTGTCTTGTTCTTTTGATCTCTTCAACCATGCCCGGAGTTTCAACTCAGAGATTTCCTTTTGTGCTGCTAACAAGGCTTCCTGACTCTTCTTCTCATTGGCTTCCAACTGCTCTATCTTAGCCTGTGTCTTCTGATCTTCTTGCAGACGTGCTTCAGTTATTCTGATCCATCTAGCCTAACTCTCTTCTAGGTAGTGTTCAGCTCTGGCCTTCTGAATTTTGGCTTCATTGCAAGCATTCTTCAATACCAACTCCCCTGCTCGGGCTTTTCTGATGAAGTCCTCTGTTTTCTCTATCTTAGTCATGTGCTCGATACGAAGCTTCTCTAATCTTTCATTGTCCAGATGACTATCATTCCTTTCCCAAAGGGTCTTCTTCAGAGCTTCAGAAATCTGGGTATTCCTTTCTTTCAACTTTTCAAATTCCTCCAGACTCACTGTGGTTATAGGCTCTACTGCTGATGGCCCTGGTACATCCTCCAGGGTGAATGGCATGCGAGTGATTTGTCCTCTGATGCGCGAACATTCAATGTACTGAGCTGAAGCTATGTTGTTACACTTTCCCAAAATAGCAGTTCTTTTAGTCTATATATTGTCCCAAGCCCAGGCTGCTTGTCGGACGGTGGCATGATTATTCTGAATAGCACAGTAAAGAGACTCTGTTAAGTCTTGCTCTCGAGGTGGGTGTACCAGGGTGTATCCCAACTGTCTTCTGAAAAGCAAAGGATTGTAGTTGATGCAACCCTTCACTCCAATAAGAGGTACATTAGGATAATGTCCACAGTTGGTAATTATGTCTCTGCCCTTGGTGTTCTAAGTACACCACCTGATGTCTTCTAAAGTAAGGGCAATCATCCTCTTAGCCGAGTTCCTTGACTGATGTGGATTCAAGAAAGCTTCCGTCTTCGGCATATGTCTCATCAACCAACTGTAGAAAAAGGGGTGCACAACATCTCACCAGTCTTCCCCTCTGTTTCTCATTTCTCTGATGCACTGAGTAGTAGAAATCCCCTAGCAAGGTAGGAACTGGATTCTTGATCATGAAGATTTGAATAGCATTTTTGCTTACAAACTTAGGCTCATCTGCAAACAAGATGATACCATATATACTAAGAGCCAGGAGAGCACAAACAGATTCCCAATTTCCTGTTGTAGCATGACTGGTAGCCTAAGTGATTAAGAAGTCCAAATGAAGGCCTGGGATTCCAGCCTTGGTGGTCATATGCTTATTAATGATAGTTGCTTCCAGATGTAAAGCTTTAGTTATGTCTTCATTCTCAGGAGCAATCATCTCAGGATTGAAAGGGATTCCCCTTCTGATAGGGACAACCAACAACATAGAATACTCTTCCAACAGAGGGCCTATCTGAAAATCCGAGAAAGTGAAACTTCAGAGAGGAGGGTCATAGAACTGAAGACAGGTGTGAATCATGCTCTTATGTGATGAATCCAAGACCATGATCATGTCTAGGATACCACCATAATTCTCTCTGAATAAGGGGACATGATCAGGGGTGATAAGAGCTTGCATCTTCCTGATGCATGCCAGGGCGTACTCAAAGAAATGGTATGTGATATTGCTCTTCCTGGTTGAATCCATGCTGAAGATGGATGCTGATGAAGATAACTGGAGAAGATAACTGATGCAGATAGCTGAAGAAGATATGTTGAGCAGAAGAATGGTTAAAACCAAAACCAAAGAAGATGTGGATACCCTGTAAGACAAATAGACAAGATGTTAAATGATGCAATATGATGTATGCTGAATGATATGCAAGGGTTTGTGATCAAGTGTTGGATTTGTCAGTTGCTTTAATAAGGTCCATGAGTGTTCAAAAATCCGGATGAAGGTCTGAAAACCAGTATCCAAGTGGGGGACTCAAATAAAGAGTCACTTGTCCAGGGTTTCATAAGATCAGTCCAAAATAGTGTGACCTTAAAACAATTCCAGTAACAGGGTATGTTGAAGCCAAGGGTTCCTGCAAACCTGTAAACATCCCCACCCACTCAAAGGTATTGTTCTAGAACAAGGATCCCCAGATTCGGATTTATTATGGGAAGTGTAAACACTTCTAACCTGGAGGTACAGTGTTTATCCTAATCATAAAGAACCCTCCTCTAATTCACCTCAGATGCTGAAGGTCATCTAAAAAGGTTATCCATACTTAGCAGGCTTCCCAGATAGCCCTAGTACTACAGGAAATCCGTAGCACAGTGTTCTCAAGAAACCCATGTCTGAACTGTGTTTCATATTCTCGCACCAGACCGAAATGGAATGGGAAAGAATATGAAGCCACTCTAATCCTATGTCTGTCACTCAGGCCTTTGTGTTGGACCTTTCTCACTGGAATACCCCTCCCGCAAAGGCAAACCAACAAATCCAGCACATATATGATATGATAATAAAATGAAATGCATAAAATAGTAAAATGAAAGCGATAAAGTAAATGCAATAAATAAATCTGTACAAAAAGCAATAAATAAAGCAAAAACAAAAGCATATATAGCACATAACAACCCCAGTAAACACAAACAAACAAATGCTAGGAGAAACCCACAAGAGAACCAGAAGCCCTGGTTGCAAAGGGTCCCCAGCAGAGTCGCCAAGTTGTCGCTCCCGAAAGACTTACGTCCCGGTGCAGACGCGAACGGTCGGGGATGTTGGAGGTTGAAGGTTGAATAGAGTCGCCAGCTAGGCATTTTTATCCCGAAGGAAAGGTAATGCTGCATAAACCTGGAAGGGTATGGATAAGACGGTTGTGAACCAGAGAAACTGAGAAAGGGGTTGGTTACGACCTGGAAAGGTATTAGCACCTAGATCGTCCGTCGTACTCGACAGGATACACGCTTACTTGATTGTGTTTAAAAGGGGTAGTGTATATGCTGACTGTGCATAAAAGCTAGGGAGAAAAGAATGTGTGTCAGTGCAAAAGAAAAGGGTGAAATGCTCAAGACTGAGGCTTAGAAAGAAAGCTGGAAGAGGGGGGAAGACACAGAGACTTTTGTTCGATAACTGTTAAGTTATGCCTATGTATCCTCTCGTGTAATGAGGAAGTCGGAACACCGTAGTTCGACTCAAAGAGACTGGATGATTCGACTGGGAACTTCTTGCTTGTCTATGCTCAAGTGTGTGACTCGTCTGGCTCGAGTGCTAACTGTCTTGCATTAGACGGGAGAAGCAAGTTCTCGTTTATAGAATGAGTGTGATGAGAAAAGAATCCCGGAGGAGACGATTATTTTTTGTTTTTGTATTTTCAGTTTTTTTATTTCTTTTGGTGTTTTGCATAGGAGAATGAGCTTAAGCCTAAATCAAGGGTTGTAAACTCATTATATCCTCCCTGATTAGGGATAATGAGCCTACTCAAGCATGAGATGAAGATCTTAACATAATTACCATGATGATATAGGATTAAGATCATTGACCTACTTGTGATTATTAAGATGTTTTTGGGTTTTGTTTAGTGTTAATTAATGAGTTTAATCTCTAATCAGGGATTAGTGAACTCATTACACCATCCTAAGAGAAGGATGATAGATGAGAACACTTAAGCTGAGGAAGACTCCTCAACTTAATCCATGGTTAGGGACTAAATTCATTAGATAACAAACCTTTATTAAGTGAATTTTAATTAAAGGGTGGGATTAAGAAGTGGATTTTATGTTTGTAAGACTAGTTTGAGGAGGACTTGTCCATTAAACACTAGGGTTAATTCCTCTTAACCAAAAGGAAGAGATGGAACCCTAACATAAGGCCCAAGTTACAAGCTTAAGTCTTGATCATTATTAGGTATTCTGATTAAGAGTTGTATGTAAACACCCCAAATTTGCCCTCACTCATTCACACCATTGTGATTCTTTTCATTTGCATAATTTCAATCATATCATCTCATATTACATTTTTGCTTCACTGCATTGGTTCAAATTCATCTGCATCTAGGGTTTGTGATCTAAGCAATCAAAGGGCTATCTGAGCCACTCCAAAGGCCTTCAATCATTTCAAGAGGGTCCATGTATGTTCAAGCATCATATTTTATCCTCCAAAGATCAAGGAAGTCAAAGAATCACAAGAACTGAGAAAGGCATGGAAGCAGAGCCAAGTTTAACTACACAGATGACCTAAAATTAGGGTTTTGGTTTCAGAGGCCATAACTCAAATTTTTTTGGTCATTCTTGTTTCTATTGGTCTCTATATGTCATAAGGATCATGCATACCAATTTTCATGAAGAAATTCAATGGGGAAGGCATCTGATCAATAAATGACTTCTTGAGCAAGTTAGTGCAAAATCAGGGCATCTGAGGCCCCCAGTCATCCAACCAAAGGTTCTTCTCCATCATTTTGAGTACATATGATCTTTATTTGATCTTAGAAGATGTTAGAAGTTCACAAAATTAAAGAATTTCAAGCCATTTGCAAAGTTTCCATTTTGAGAAAGTGACTTGTAATGTAAACTTGCCATTTTGGGAAAGTTTTTCAACCTCCTCTTTTTGATTCAAAAATGCTTCAAATGAAAAATTCTTGGTCATGAAAGTTGTAGATTGGATCCTCCCATTTTCAAAAAGTACAAGAACTTGATCTAATTCATTTTTGATCAAAGTTATGGCCTTGCAAAGTTGGACAAAATCACTAAATTTTCATTTTTGTGCCAAAGAGGGAAACTTGCAAATTCTTGTACCAAGGCTAAATGTGACCTCTAATTGTTGTCTAAGCATTACATAAACATCATATATGACCTAAACTTCAGATTAGCCCAAAAATTTCTTAAGTTCCATGCCTTAAAATTCAAGGATCTCAAAAGGGGCCAAAGTTGGACAAAATTGCAAAATGCTCCATAACTCTTCATCCACTTGTGCCAGCTGCCAAATATGACTTCCATGGACCTCCTTGAAGCAAGCAGATTCGAACCATACCCTTGTACCATGACTGAACCAGCCCATGCCTTCACTTACACAAATGTTGACTTTATGCATTTTGCTCCATACCAATCACACTGCTCCACAACAACTCTCTGACCTATCAAGGATTGATATGTGTACCAAAAACAACTCAACACACCACACAACACAGCCTGAAACTCCAAGAACTCAGCACACTCCAAAAATCCTCAATCTTGCAAAAGCCTTCGAAACTCTTGATTCAACCATCAAACCTTCAAGTTTCTTTCACCATTCAACTCACCATGATCCACTGATCATTTCCCACCTTTCATTTGGCCCAAAAACCTTCACAATCAAAAATACGATTTCCACATTCCACAAACTGAACTTCTGCCATTTTCATTTTGAGGTCATAAAAGCTCCAACCAAGCATCACAAACACTTGAGGAGGATCATTGGAGTTGGATTGAAGGAAGGAACTGGCCAGAAAGCACCATTTTTGAAAGCTCCAGTTCAGGTAACCTCAAGAACAAATTTTCCAGAAATGTGTTCTTAAGTTTCTAATTGATTCTCTATGATCCACTGATGATCCTGATATGTTTAGTTTTGAAAATGGTCAAGTATTAAGCATGTATTGAACCTCTGAAATTTTCTGCGTTTTTTTCCCGTTTGGCTTTGATTCTTGTTCTTGAGTGAAAATAAATGAGTTTTAGGGCTGGATTCATGTTTAGGGTTGTTAGATGTTTGATTCTGGAGAGTTAGAGAGCTTAAGGTTGCGTATGGAGTGAGATAGCACATTTGGCTGGTCGGAGAAGATGACCGGAACACTGTTCCGGTCACCTGAAAGTAATTAGGGTTCAGATTAGGGTTAGTGACATAATTAGCGTAGTTTGAATTCTGGCCATTGGATAGCGCGCGAAGTCAATTCCCTCCCTTTTAAGTTTGAACCTGGGCCCTTGGATCAGCTGACTTTCTCATTTATTCATTTAATTCATTTTTATTTCATTTAATAGTAAAATACATAAAAAAATTCTGAAATTTTTTATCAAATATTTTATTAATTTTCAGAACCCAAAAATATTTTTATTTTTATTTTTTGCATTAAAAATTATTTTTAAATCATTTAAATGTTTATTTTTAATTAGTTAATGAAAATTAATTAATTAAAAATGCATTTAGGTATTTAAAAATCACAAAAAAATTCACATTGCATTTTAATACATTTAGAAACATAATCAAACTCTTCAAACAAATTTCTTTTTGGTTCTTGACATATTTTGACATTTTTCTTTGGAATTAAAGTTCTTAAAAGGCAATATTTTTGTTCTAACTTAGAAAAATTCATTCTGTCTAACCATGAAGAGTTTGATGATGGTTCTTCTTGCATTGCATTCTTCATATCATGTAGTTTCTAGGGTAAATTTGGTTTGAATTTATCTTTCATTTTCAATTTAATGAGCATTTTTCCTTTTGAGGTGCCTTGAAACCCTATCCAACTTGAGAAAATCATAACTCCAATTAGGTTAAGAGTTAGGTCCCCTCCTTTGGGCAGTGAACTTGTGTAGGTTTAGGGTTCCTTTGATCCCATTTTCAATTTTTTATCATGCCATTTGCTTCTGATTTTGAATTTTGCTTTGTATCTTGTGCATAAACCCTAATTTGCATCTTCATTTGCATTCATTCCTCATAAGCTTGCATACATGAACTTGCCATGACATTTTGTACATCGACATGACTCTTAAGACATCTTAGGACATGTTGGAACCATATTTGATCATTACATCATTAATTTGCCATGTTATGCATTCATTCCATTTCATAAACTTTCATGAACTTTCATGGTTTAAGGCATGCTTCATTTGCATCCACCTCCTTGTATGATCATCCACAACTATTGACATATGTTTGCATCATCTCTTAGCATCATTTACATCTTGACATGCTTCTGACTTTGGTTTGCATCATTTCATTTCATCTCATTTTCATTGCATTTCACTTCTTGCTACTAACTTTTCAGGTGGTAAGTACTTGAGAAGTGAATTTGCCTTCACTTCTCATAATCTTTTCTCATCTCTCTTATGCATCATTGCTGCATTTTACTTTTGTATTAGAGTGAGCTTTCTCATTCATGCTCCCTCCCCTCTTTCTTTCTTCAAGCAACTTATCTTCTTAAGTGAAGTAAGTTGTCTTGCTTCTTCTGCTTTCTCCTCCTTTCATCCTGTTTCTTCCTTGGTGGCTTCTCTGAAGATCTTTTGCAATCCTAATAAACCCTAGGAACATCCAAGCATGACAATAATTAGGGTTTGATTAGTCCCCCATTAGTTTTACCTTTGTGTCATCTTTGAGTCTTCTCTTCTCATCTTTTAATCAAGGGCTAAACCCTAAAGGTTTTAAGGCTTTGTGATTAGGATTATGCCTGCATCCTTCTATTAGGATGGAGTGTATAACTTTAATCCTAAGTGTTAAACCCTTAATGTGTTTAAATCCTTTAATCAATCCATCTAATAAACACTAAGACATCAAGCTTGTAACTTGGGCCTTGCATTAGGGTTCTAATTCTTCCTTAATTGGTTAAGAAGGACTAACCCTAGTGTTAATGGACAAGTCCCCCTCAAGTTGTCTTACAAACCCTAAAATCCACTTCTTAATCTTATCATTAACTAAAATCCATCTAATAAAGGCTTTGTTTTGTCATGAGGTTAATCCCTAGTCATGGATTAAGTTGAGTAGCCTTCCTCAGCTTAAATGTTCTCATCTATTATCCTTCTATTAGGATGGTGTAATGAGTCCATTAAATCCTTGATTATGGCTTTAACTCATTACTTAACACTAAACAAAAACTCCAAAAAACATCTGAATAAATGCAAGTAGGTTAATGATCTTAATCCTACATCATGGTGATTAAGGGTGAGGTGCTTACTTCACACTTAAGGTATTCTCATTACCCCTAATCAAAGGGAAGATGTGATGAGTTTACTAATTCTTGGTTTAGGCTTAAGCTCATTTTTCTTATGACAAACTCCAAAAGCAATAAAAGACTGAAAACACAAAAACAAACAATAATCGTCTCCTCCAGGATTCTTTTCTCACCTCATTCACTCACAAATGAGAACTTGCTTCTTCCGTCTAATGCAAGACAGTTTGCACCTGAGCCAGACAGGTCATACACTTGAGCATAGACAAGTAGGCAGTTCATCAGTCAATTTATCTTTCAGTCTCTTTGAGTCGAACTACGGTGTTCTGACTTCCTCATTGCACGAGAGGATACTGTAAACACCCCAAATTTGCCCTCACCCATTTCATACCATGGCTTGTGATCATTTCATACGCATAAACACAATCATATCATCTCATATCCCATTTTTGATTCACTGCATAGATTCTAAGTCATCTGCATCTAAGGTTTGTGATCTGAGCAATCCAAGAGCTTCTTGAGCCACTCCAAAGGTCAACAATCACTTCAAAGGGGTTAATATGTGTTCAAGTATCATATTATATCCTCTCAAAGTCAAGAATGTCAAAGAATCACAAGAACTGGGATTGGTATGGAAGCAGAGCCAGGCTCGACTGCACAGATGACCTAAAATTAGGGTTTTGGTTTCAGAGGCCATAACTTCAAATTTTTTTGGTCATTCTTGTTTCTATTGGTCTCTATATGGTATAGGAAGTATGCATATCAATTTTCATGAAGAAATTCCATGGGGAAGTCATCTGATCAAGAGTTGACTTTTCAGACAAGTCAGTGCAAAATCAGGGCATCTGAGGCCCCCAATGACCCAACCAAGGGGTGATCTTCATCATTTTGAGTGTATATGATCTTTGTTTGATCATGGAAGAAGTTGGAAGTTCACAAAATTCAAGAATCTCAAGTTTTTGCAAAGTTGACTTTTTGGGCAAGTTTGACTTTTAATGGAAATGTCATTTTATGCAACTTTCTCAACCCTTACTTTTTGATCCAAAAATGCTTCAAGTGGAAAAACTTTGGTCATGAAAGTTGTAGAATGGATCTTTCCCTTTTCAAAAAGTACAATAACATGACCTAATTCATTTTGGATCAAAAGTTATGGCTTGTCAAAGTTGGCAAAAATCACAAAATTTCAAAGTTTCTACCAAAGAGGTATTTTGCAAAATGACTTGATCAAGTGTTCTAAGGCTATCAAATGGACTTCTAATTCACATAACATGACAATGTGGCATCTAAAGTTCAGATTGGACCAAAGAAATCACATGTTTTATGGCTTGTGAGGCAAGATATTTTTCATGAAGATCAAAAGCAAGCAAGTTGCAAAAGCCATCATAACACTTCATCCACTTGCTAGCTACATTGCTGAACCATCCTAGCCTTTCCCTCACACCATGCTGCGCAGCCCACACCCCTTGTACTTGGCTAGAACATGACCCATACTTCTCTTACACAAAGTTGACAAATTGGCAAAAGTAGCTACACCTATCACAAAAGGGCATGTCACATCTTCTGACCAATCAGCATTGTTTATACAAACAATTTGCAAGCCAAACATCATAACACACAAGCCTAAAACCAGCAAGAACATCACATTCTCATTGACACTCTCAAAAAGAAAAAGCCTTCGAAACTCAGAAAACAAGCCACAAACACTTGAACAAACTTCATAGATCAACTCCACTCATCATCCTGGTCAAAAGGCACCCCTCACCCTTGCCTTAAACTGCCTGAATCATAAACACGATTCTCACCTGAGCTTGAGCAGAAGCTGTTCAAACTCTCAAACCAGCCAACACAAACTCCTTCTAAGCATCCAGACCTCATCAAGGGACCAAAGGGAGTAGATTGCACAAAGAGGAGAGGCCAGAAAGTTACAAAACTGAAAGCTTCAAAACTCAGGTAGCTCAAGAACTTTTTTTCCAGAAATGGATTTTTAAGTTCTTAATAGCTTCTACATGCTTCCCTGGTCATGAATATGTTGTTGGTTTTGAAAATGGTGGAGAGATGAGAGTTTAATCGTGTTCTGAAAGTCTTGCCCTAAAAAATGTTTTGTTTCGATTCATGCGATTGATGTAATATAAATGATGTTTGTGTTAGGGTTTTGATTCAGTGAAGTGTGGGAAGGATTTCTGTTTGTTTAGATTTCATTTTAGTTGCGTTTTGAAGATTCTAGGAATTTTCAGGTGAGGTTCCCACCGGAGAAGACGACCGAAAGTCTTCTCCGGCCACCTGAAAATAATTAGGGCTTAATCATGTCATTAAGTGTAGTTTGAATCTGATGCGTTGGATCTGTTGACTTGGTTGACTTGGCGCGTGTATGTGTGGCCCAGATGCACTCATTAAACCCTAATCTCAATTAATTAATTCATAATCCAGTTTAGTCAAGTTTGAATGTGATCCATTGATCTGCGCGCGTAGTCAACAGACTTCTCCCCAGAACCCATCCTGGCCCTCCATTGCGTTTACTTTTCTTTTTCTTTATTTTTATTCCATTTATTTTATATTTCTTTCTCCATTTATTTTAAAATAGTAAAACTCATCCAAAAATTATGGAATTTTTTATGCAAGCTTTTATTTAATTTAAGAAACCAAAAATATTTTTATTTTTATTTTTAGCATTTTAAAAATATTTTTAAATATTTAAAAGTTTATTTTTAATTAATTAATGAGAATTAATTAATTAAAAATACTTTTAGGTATTTAAAAATCACCAAAAAATTCATGAAGCATTTAAAAACATTTAGAAACATTGTCCAACCCTCAAACCAAATTTCTTTTTTGATCTTGATGCATTTTGAGAATTGTTCATGGAATTAAAATCATTTTGATGCATTATTTTGATCCAAACTTCCAAAAATCATTTTTGCCTAACCATTGAGAGTTGGACTTTGATTCTTTTTGCATTGTGTTTAGCATATCATGTAGTTTGTGAGATTAAATTGGCATGATTTGATCTTTCATTTTCCATTTGTTTGACATTTTTCTTGTTAAGAAACCCTAAAACCCTAGAAAACTTAGGAAAATCATAACTTGAACTAGGTTAAGAGTTGAGACTTCTCCTTTGGGCAGTGGGTTAGTATAGGTTTAGGGATCCTTTGAATGCATTTTCAATTTTTTATCTTGAGATTTGCTTCTGATTTTGGTTTTTGTTTGATGCATTGATCATAAACCCTAATTTGGGCTTCCTTTTGCATTCATCTTGCATTTGCATCCATACCTTGACTTGCCATGACATTTTATGCATCCATTTGTTTCATTTAACATCTTAAGACATATGGAAAGCATGTTTTATCATTGCATCATGTATTTGCCATGTTGCATGCCATTTGCATTTCATTACTTTTCATGGATGTTTATGGTTCTTAACTTGTTTCATCTGCATCCCTTGGTTCACATGATCATCCTCATACCTTGATTCATGTTTGCATCATCTCATAACATCATTATCATCTCATATATTCTTCTGGTTTTGCTTTGCATCATGCCATTTCATCTCATTTTGCATTGCATTGCATTTCCTTCACTAACTTTTCAGGTGGTGAGTTACTTTGAGAAGTGGATTTGCCTTCACTTCTCATAACTTCTTCTCATCTCTTTCATGCATCCTTGCTGCATTTTGTTATGTGTTTGAGATTGAGCTTGCTCATTCTTCTTCTTCTCACTTTCTTTCCTCAAGTGACTTGTCTTCTTAAATGAAGCAAGTTACTTTGCTTCTCTTTGATCCTTTCATCTGCTTCCTGGTGGTTTCTCTGAAGATCTCTCTTGTAAACCTCACAAACCTTAGGAACAACCAAGCATAACAATGATTAGGGTTTTGATTAGTCTCCCCTCTTAGTTTTACCTTTGTGTCTCATTGAGTCTTCTCTTCTCACCTCATAATCAGGAACTAAACCCTAAAGGCTTTAAGGCTTTGTGATTAAGCTTATGCCTGCATCCTTCTATTAGGATGGAGTGTATAACTTTAATCCTAAGTGTTAAACCCTTAATGTGTTTAACTCCTTTAATCAATCCACATAATAATCATCAAGGCATCACACTTGTAACTTGGGCCTTGCATTAGGGTTCTAATTCTTCCTTAATTGGTTAAGAAGGACTAACCCTAGTGTTAATGGACAAGTCCCCCTCAAGTTGTCTTACAAGCCATAAAACTCACTTCATCATCATTATCATTAATTAAAATCCACTTAATCAAAGGCTTGTTTTGTCATGAGTTTAATCCTTAATCATGGATTAAGTTGAGGAGTTTTCCTCAGCTTAAACATTCTCATCTATTGTCCTTCTATTAGGATGGTGTAATGAGTCTGTTTAATCCTGGATTATGGCTTAATCTCATTACTCAACACTAAACAAAAACACCAAAACATCTAAATAATCACAAGTAGGTTAATGATCTTAATCCTATACCAAAGGTGATTAAGTGTGAGAATCTGACTTCACACTTAAGGTATTCTCATTACCCCTAATCAGAGGGAAGATGTGATGAGTTTACTAACCCATTGGTTTAGGCTTAAGCTCATTAACTTATGACAAACCTTCAAAAGCAATAAAAGACTGAAAATACAAAAAAACAAACAATAATTGTCTCCTCCGGGATTCTTTTCTCATCATCTTCACTCACAACCGAGAACTCACTTCTTTCGTCTAATGCAAGACAGTTTGCACCTGAGCCAGACAGGTCATACACTTGAGCATAGGCAAGTAAGCAGTTCATCAGTCAATTCATCTTTCAGTCCCTTTGGGTCGAACTACGGTGTTCTGACTTCCTCATTGCACGAGAGGATACGTAGGCATAACTTAACAGTTATCGAACAAAAGTCTCTGTATATTCCCCCTCCTTCCAGCACCATTCCTTAAGCCTCATTATCATGAGCATTTCATTCCTGATCTCACACTGACACTTCATTTATACACTTCACTTTTCTCTTACACTGACACCTGTACATCCTTTTCCAGCTCTTTTATACACAATTTGCACTGACACTACCCCTTTAAAACACAAATCTTCTAAGCGTGGATCCCGTCGAGTACGACGGACAATCTGGGTGCTAATACCTTCCCAGGTTGTAACCAACCCCCTTTCTCAGTCTCTCTGGTTCGCAACCGTCTTATCCATCTCTTTCTAGGTCTATGCAGCATTGCCTTTCCTCCGGGATAAAAATGCCTAGCTGGCGACTCTTTTCTTCTCCAGTGAGTTCACTGCTGTGTGTTCTCGTTGTTCCCTTTCGCCGACCGTTCGCGTGTGTACCTTTATTTGGGTTATATTCCCATTTATCGGGAGCGACAGCTTGGCGACTCTGCTGGGGATGCTTATGCTGCAACCAGGGCTTCTGGTTCTTTTTGTGGGTTCCTCCTAGCGCTTGATTGATTTGTGTTTACTGGGGTGTTATGTGTTGTCTGTGTTTGTATATTAGTTTTGTTTATTTGCTTTATGTACAGTTGTTTTATTGCTTTCTTTATAGCTTTATGCATATATCATATTGTCATACTGTGCTGGCTGGATCTGTTTGTTTGCTTTGGTGGGTGGGTGTTCTATTGAGAGTTGAGGTCCTATACCTGGGACCTGAGTGACACCTAGGCTAGAGTGGTTCATATTCTTTCCCATTCCATCTCGGTCTGGTGCGGGAATATGAAACACGGTTCAGATATGGGTTTCTTCTTGAGAACTCTGTATTGCAGATTTCCTGCAATACTAGGGCTATCTGGGAAGCCTGCTAAGTCTGGATGACCTTTAGTATTGACCTTCAGAAACTGAGTTGAATTAGAGGAGGAACTTTTATGGTTATTGTAAACACTGTACCTCCGGGTTAGAAGTGTTTACACTTCTCATAACTGATCCAAGTCTGAGGATCCTTGTTTTAGAACACCACCTGTGAGGGGGTTGGGCTGTTTACAGGTTTGCAGGTACCCTTGACCTCAGCATACCCTGTTACTTGATTTGATTAAGAGTACTCCATTTTGGAATAGTTCTTGTGATTCTAAACCCTGGACACGTGGCTCTTTATTTGAGTCCCCCACCTTGGTTACTGGACTTCTGAACCTCCATCTGGATTTCTTGAACATACCTGGACCTATATCAGAGAACTTGATCAGATCCAGCTCAGTCACAAACCCTTGCATATCATTTGCATACATTATCATTGCATCATTTTAACATTTGCTTATTTATTTTTCAGGGTATCCATACTTTATTTTGGCTTGGTTTTGACCCCATCATCGGCATAGACCTATCTTCATCAGCATCTACTTCAGCTATCAGCTACCTGTTTCAGTCACCTGCACCAGCCAGTCAGTGGCCCATTTTCAGTGTTATCATCAGCACCTGTCTTAACCCTTCTTCAGCAGCATGGCACCTAAGAAGAGTAACATCTCCTATCACTTCTTTCAGCCTGAGCTAGCTGACATCAGGAGGATTCAGACCCTGATTACCCCAGACCATATACCACTATTCAGAGAACACTATGGAGGCATACTTGATGTGGTTATGGATTTGGAACCTTCACAGAGGAGCCTGATTCATACTTGCCTGCAGTTCTATGATCCCCCTCTGAGGTGCTTCACCTTCCAGAATTTTCAGTTGGGACCCTTGTTGGAAGAGTATTCATCACTGATTGGTGTACCTATCAGGGGTGGAGTCCCCTTCAACCCTGAGATGGCTTTCCCAAGTAATGAAGAGGTGGCAAAGGCATTGCATCTGGAACCAGTTCTGATTGGGCAGAATATGGCTA
Source organism: Lathyrus aphaca (assembly GCA_963966055.1). NCBI lineage: Eukaryota > Viridiplantae > Streptophyta > Magnoliopsida > Fabales > Fabaceae > Lathyrus > Lathyrus aphaca. Next base: position 220,398,022 of record OZ014519.1, read on the forward strand.
CCAAGGCTGGAATCTCTGGCTTGCATCTGGACTTCTTGATCTCTCAAGCTACCCTGAAGGCTTCTTTGGGAGAGTGGAAAGCAGTCTGTGCTTTATTGGCCCTGAGCATATATGGGATTATACTTTTTGCAGATGAGCCTAAGTTTGTTAGCAAGAGTGCAATCCATCTTTTCATCCTGAAGAACCCAGTGCCCACCTTACTGGGAGATCTTTACTACTCTGTTCATCAAAGGAATGAAAAGCAAAGGGGAAGATTAGTAAGATGCTGTGCTCCTTTGTTCCATACTTGGCTTCTCAAGCATTTGCCCAAAACAGATGCATTTTTGAATCCTCATCAGCAGAGAAACTGGGCTAGAAGACTCACTGCTTTAACTTCAGCTGATATCAGGTGGTGCACCCAAAGCACAAAGGGAAGGGATATCATTACCAGTTGTGGGCAGTTTCCCAATGTACCCCTGATAGGAGTTAAGGGTTGCATTAATTACAACCCTCTGCTATTCAAAAGACAACTGGGCTATGCATTGGTCCACACTCCTAAGGCACAAGACTTGGCTGAAACTCTCTACTGTGAGAACAAGCCTAATCTGGTTATTGTCAGGCAAGCAGCATGGGCCTGGGACAATGTTCAAACTAAAGGAGTAACCATTCTGGGGAAGTGCAACAATGTGGCATCAGCACAGTACTATGAATGGTCTCATGCCAGAGCTCAGATTTCTGGGATGCCTTTCACCATCGAGGACACACCCGGACCCTCTACCGTACAACCTCCAGCAGCAACTGTCAGCCTGGAAGAAATTGAGAAACTGAAGAAAAGGAATGAGAATCTGTCTCAAGCTCTACAGAAGACCCTCTGGGAGAGGAGTAATGGTAGGTTGGATATTGAAAGATTGGAAAAGTTGAAGGTGGAGCATCTGGCTAAAATTGAGAAGTCTGAGGATTATATCAAGAAGTCTAGGGCTGGAGAACAGATTTTGAAGAACGCCTGCAAGGAAGCTCAGTTCCAGAAAGCCAGGACTGACTTGTACCTGAAAGAGAGTCAAGATAGGTGGTTCAGGATCACCGAAGCTCGTACTCAGGAGGATAAAAGAACTCAGGATAAGATTGAGCAGTTGGAGGCTAATGCAAAGCAACAACAGGAAGCCCTGGTAGCAGCCCAGAGGGAGACCTCAGAATTGAAACTCAGAGCTGGTGTGAAGAGGTCAAAGGACCAGAGTCAACACAAGAAGCTAACTGCAGCTGTTACTACCAGAAATCTCCTCATCAGGAATCTCACAGAGCGTCCGGCTGATCCTGTGACTGAAGCACTTCTCAAGGAAGTTCAGGAGGATGAGTTTGGTCTTGGTGTTTGACTTTTGCTTGTTGTTGTTTTTATTTCATGTACTTTTATTTTCTTATGTTGTATTTTGACCCCTCAGAGGGCATGTATTGTAAAGAACAAGCTATGTATCATTTGCTTTTTGTAATATATGTATCAGTTTGTTCCATTTGAGTTATCTTCAAAGCAACATCAACAGTATCTTCAAGGGTCTGGAAAGGTCAAAACCAAGTGCCAAGCCGGATACCTTGGAAACAAATAAGCATACTGCATTGCATACTAACCTTTTGTTTTGTTTTGCAGGTTTTTGTTTTATTGTTACTAACTCTGTTGTGATCTCAGGAACTATTGCTCGACGTCGGGTGTTCCCACTCAACCGTCCACATAGATATCCAACCCGCAACAACCTTCTGGGTATACAGATGGACCAGATGCAGCAGGACCTTACAGAGGTCAGGAACCAAATGGCCAACGAGAGGCTGGAAATGAGGAATCAGATGACTCAGTTTATGGAGGTGATGAACAATATGGCTCAAAGCCAAGAGAGATTAAGAGCACTGGTAGAGAGGCAAAATCATGAAGACCCCCATCCAGGGACTGCTGGAACAAGCAATAATGAGAGGGTCCAACCTCATGTCAACCCCCCTATATTTGGACCCCACCTTCATCCAGAGATCAACATTCCTGCTAATGTGCAAGGGACTGCCACTGCAGGCAGGGTACTGCAAGAAGACCCCCAGGAAGATCAGTTCACAGTAATGGGAGCTGGGGAAGAAGCCTATGAAAGAAGACTAGATGAAATTGCTGAAAAATTAAGGTCCTTGGAGTCTCAAAACTCCTTGGGGTTTGATGTTATGGACATGGGCTTAGTGGACGGGGTCAGAATTCCCCATAAGTTTAAACCTCCATGCTTTGAGAAGTACAACAGAACTTCTTGTCCCCGAACCCATTTACAATCTTTTTTGGGAAGGCTGAAGGCATATACCATGGATGAGAAGCTATGGATGTTTTATTTTGAGGATAGCTTAACGGGAGCTTCAAGGGAATGGTACTCACATCTGACTAGAGCAACCATCAGGTGTTGGAAGGATTTGGCAGAAGCCTTCATTAGACAATACCAGTATAATTTGGATATGGCACCCAACAGGACCCTCCTAATGGGAATGTCACAGTCATCTAGAGAAAGTTTCCGAGAGTACGCCCAGAGATGGAGGCAATTGGCTGCTGCTGTCCAGCCACCTATGTCAGAGAGGGAAATGGCGGATATGTTTATGAATACCCTCCAAGGAACATACATTGACAGGCTAGCTGCCTTCTCTTCAACCAGCTTTGCAGATGTTGTTATAGCTGGGGAAAGAATTGAAAGCCTGTTAAAGATGGGCAAAATTTCTGACAACGGTGCTAGCTCATCCAGTAACACAAGAAAGCCTTTTGTAGGCCCAAGAAGAACTGGTGAAACCAATGCTATCCATGCCAGCAGGGGCAGACCCCAATATGTTCATAGGTCTGTGGCAGCAGTCACCATTCCCGCTCCAGCTCATCCACAACCAGCTTATCAACCACAACAGCAAAATTATCAGCAACAAACTCAATACCCTCCTCAGAGAAACTACAACAACACCAACAGCAACAATCAGCAAAGACCATTCCAACAGAGACCATCTCAGGCCAATAGGGTGATCGATCCAATCCCTATGCCCTATGCCACATTACTGCCACAACTCCTGAAACTCAACCTGGTTGAGCTAAGGACGTTGGCACCTCCAGATCCTTCCAGTCTACCCAGAAATTACGACTCCAACGCCAGATGTGCTTTCCATTCAAATGCACCTGGCCATAGTACAGAGAAGTGCAGAGCCTTGCACATGAAGGTACAAGACTTGGTAGATTCTAAGGCTCTAAACTTTGCACCACCACCAAATGTTAACAAAAACCCTATGCCACACCACGGAGGTCCCAGAATCAACGCTATTGAAGAAGACAAGCCGTCTTACTTGATAACCAGTGTGGGTCAGATTCGGACACCGTTGGTAGAGATTAAAGCTCAACTCCTCGAATGTCAAATGTTCCCGGGATGTGAGTTAGGGTGCGCTTATTGCAACATTTCAGTGAATGGCTGTGATAATTTGAGAGATGGCATAAATGGTCTCATCCAGAGTGGCCTGCTTCAGATTACAACATCAATTCCTACCAATCCAACAATCTCATCAGCAACAATTCCCGTGTCTTCTACAAATGCAACAACCATTGTTCCAAGCAACTCTTCAATTTCGTCAACAAATGCTTCATCTGTTACTTCAACGGACCAGATATCAGCAAACATCCCTCCCACAACTTCAGCACCCCTTCATTCAGAGTCTCCTACAACAGCAACACCCATCCTTCCAACAATGTCTCCTACAACATCAACAGCAAACAACGCAAATGTCTCAACGGTTACAATTTATTATGATCCTGAAGACGATTCTGCCTACAACTCACAAAATGCCACCCCTATCAGAGCACCAGTCACGATATACTATGATCCACAGACTATCATGGTCCCTTCTGCAGCTGCCATCAGTCCAGTCACTATCACAGTGCCTGGACCAGTACCTTATGAAAGCAGTAATGCCATCCCCTGGCATTACGGCTCCGATCTATACTGCGAAGGACAGAAAATCACTTTTGAATCATCAACCCCTGCACCACAAATAGACAATGTGGGAGGAAGCGGAGGCTTCACTCGAAGCGGACGTCTCTTTGCTCCACAAATTCAAAGACCCATTGCCGAAGCAGAAGCTGCTGCCAAGGGAAAAGGTAAGAGCTTGGTGCAAGAAGAGCAAATTGTTAAAGAGGCTTTAAAAACACCTTTTGATCAAGAAGTTGATGAATTCATGAGAATCATCAAGAAAAGTGATTACAAAATAGTGGACCAGCTTCACCAGACTCCTTCCAAGATCTCAATTCTATCATTGCTTATGTGCTCCGAAGCCCATCGGAACGCACTTTTAAAAGTCTTGCACGCAGCTTATGTGCCAGAAGAGATCACCGTCAATCAGTTGGAAGCTGTGGTTGGAAATGTTAATGCTAGTCATGGACTAGGGTTCACCAACACTGATTTGACTACGGAAGGCCGCAATCATAACAAGGCTTTGCACATTACCATGGAATGTAAAGGTGCAGTTCTTTCCCATGTGCTGGTAGACACAGGATCATCCCTCAATGTCTTACCTAAAAAAGCCCTTGTGAAGCTAGAGTATGACGGATTGGCATTACGTCCCAGCAACCTGGTAGTGAGAGCCTTTGACGGTTCTAAGAGATCGGTTCTGGGTGAAATTGAGTTGCCCATAACGATTGGCCGACAAACTTTCAAAGCGACCTTCTACGTGATGGATATACAGCCTGCCTACAGCTGTCTATTGGGTAGGCCATGGATTCACGCCGCCGGCTCCGTGACCTCAACCCTTCACCAGAAGTTAAAATTCGAGTGGGAGGGTCAAGTCGTTACTATCTGTGGAGAGGAGGATATTTTTGTTAGCCACCTGGCTACCTACAAATATATTGAGATGGATGGGGAGATCCACGAAACGATGAGTCAAGGGTTTGTGGCCTTGAACATAAATGAAACATCTGCTGTGCCTGGAACCTCAATGACATCTTACCAGCAAGCCCGGAAGGTTGTTGAAAAAGGAAATGCCCAAGGCTGGGGCAAACTGCTACCTGTGGAGAGGAAAGAGGATAAATTTGGGTTGGGTTACAAACCAACTCAACCAGATCAAGCAGAGGCCGCTAGAGAGCCCAACTTTGTTAGTGGGGGAATGCTCACCCCTGATGCTGTCAACAATTTGGAAGACGAGGATGAAAGCGACCGCAACCTGGAGAGTTGGATCCGTCCAAAGATCCCGGGGAGCAGTATCTCAAACTGGTCTTCCCAGGAAATTATAAGAGTTACTCCTGCAGAGTAATTATTATTTCCTGTATTTTTATAGCATGCATCAAAGTCTTGCATCTTGCCCAAGATGACAAGACTCATTTTGTAATCGGGCCATCTGAAATTTTTGTGCAACAAGATTAATCAATGAAATATCAGACATCTTTTGCAAATGAGTCTTTTTCTTTTCCACTCACTGTTTTTTCCATTTTTCTTTTTGTACAAAAAATAAATGGCAATGTTTTCAAAATGACAACTTTATTTCACTTTTCTAAACAAGATTAAAATCAAATCACTAAAATGAACAAACTGAACCCTTGCAGAGAGTGTCTTCCAGACCGCACCGACAACAGCACGGCTATGACCTCGTATGACTTTGACAATCCGACCAATCAAGCTGATGAAGGGGTTGAAGAAGAGTATGAGCTCCCTGAAGAGCTAGCCAGGTTGTTGAGACAAGAGGAAAAGGTTATCACTCCTCATCAGGAGGAGGTCAAAACGATTAATCTTGGTACAGATGAAGACATGAAAGAAGTTAAAATCGGGGCCTGCCTACAAGACTCAGTAAAGAAACAACTGATTGACCTGCTTCAGGAATATGTGGATGTGTTTGCTTGGTCTTATCAAGATATGCCAGGGTTGGACACCGACATTGTTGTGCACAAGCTGCCTTTAAGAGAAGAATGCCCACCGGTTAAACAGAAACTGCGCCGTACTCGCCCAGACATGGCAATGAAAATCAAAGAAGAGGTACGAAAGCAATGGGACGCCGGGTTCCTTGCTGTGACTAGCTATCCGCCGTGGGTTGCTAATATAGTACCTGTGCCTAAGAAAGACGGCAAGGTGAGAATGTGTGTTGACTACCGGGATCTGAACAGAGCCAGCCCGAAGGATGATTTCCCATTACCTCACATTGATGTATTGGTGGATAATACGGCTCAGTTCTCGGTATTCTCCTTCATGGACGGATTTTCAGGATACAATCAGATTAAAATGTCACCTGAAGACATGGAGAAGACAACCTTCATCACACCCTGGGGCACGTTCTGTTACAAGGTGATGCCATTTGGACTGAAGAATGCCGGTGCAACATATCAACGGGCTATGGTAACATTATTCCACGATATGATCCATAGAGAAATCGAATGTTACGTGGATGACATGATTGCCAAATCCCTTACAGAAGAAGACCACCTGGTAAATCTGCTGAAGCTATTCAAGCGTCTGAGGAAATACCAACTAAAGCTGAACCCCAACAAGTGCACATTCGGGGTGCGATCTGGTAAACTGCTGGGTTTTATCGTAAGCGAGAAAGGGATTGAAGTGGACCCTGATAAAGTCAAAGCCATTCAAGAAATGCCTTCACCAAAGTCAGAAAAAGAAGTTCGAGGGTTCTTAGGCCGATTGAACTACATTTCACGGTTCATATCTCACCTTACGGCAACCTGTGAACCCTTGTTCAAGCTGCTAAGAAAAGAACAAACGGTCAGGTGGAACGAAGACTGCCAGAAGGCTTTTGACAAGATCAAAGAGTACCTGCAAGAACCACCAATCCTTATGCCTCCAGTTGAAGGAAGACCTCTGATAATGTACTTGACAGTATTAGAAGAGTCAATGGGGTGTGTGTTGGGCCAGCATGACGAGTCTGGTCGAAAAGAGTATGCAATATACTACCTGAGCAAAAAGTTTACCGACTGTGAACAACGTTATTCACTGCTCGAGAAAACTTGCTGTGCTTTAGCGTGGGCTGCTCGCCGACTGAGACAGTATATGTTGACCCACACTACTTTATTGATATCAAAGATGGACCCGGTTAAGTACATTTTCGAGAAGCCAGCTCTTACCGGACGGGTTGCAAGATGGCAAATGATTCTCACAGAATATGACATTCAGTACACATCTCAGAAAGCCATCAAAGGCAGTGTATTGTCTGAATATCTTGCTGAGCAACCTATTGATGACTACCAGCCTATGAGATTTGACTTCCCTGATGAAGACATCATGTTCATAAAAGCGAAAGATCATGAAGAGCCTGTTCACACTGAAGGGCCTAACCCGGAAGAAGAATGGACTATGATGTTTGATGGGGCTGTTAATATGAATGGTCGTGGTGTTGGTGCAGTACTCATTACACCCAAGGGAGTTCACATGCCTTTCTCGGCAAAACTCACTTTCAACTACACTAACAACGAAGCTGAATACGAAGCTTGCATTATGGGTCTTGAGGAAGCCATTGACCTCAGGATCAAGACATTGACTGTATTCGGAGATTCAGCTTTGGTAGTTAATCAAACCAACGGCAAATGGTACACCCACCAGGATCATCTGATACCTTACAGGGATTATACAAGAAGGTTACTGACTTTCTTTACAACGGTCAGGCTTGAGTATATCCCTCGGGACGAGAATCAGTTTGCAGATGCCCTGGCTACCATTTCATCCATGATCAAAGTGCAAGCTGCCAACTTTGTACCACAGATTTCAGTATCCAGACTCGATAGGCCAGCATATGTGTTCGCAGCAGATGTTATCAAAGATGATAAGCCTTGGTTCCATGACATTAAGTGCTTCTTGGAGGATCAAACATACCCACCTGGGGCATCTTCCAATGATAAGAAGACATTAAGAAGGCTTGCTGGTAGTTTCTTTCTGAACACTGATGGATCTTTATACAAAAGGAACTTTGATATGGTACTCCTCAGATGCGTCGACAAAACGGAAGCGGACTTGTTAATGCATAAAGTGCACGAAGGATCCTTTGGTACCCATGCGGGAGGGCATGCCATGGCTAAGAAGTTGCTGAGATCAGGCTATTATTGGATCACAATGGATGCTGATTGTTGTGTCTACGCCAGAAAATGCCATAAATGCCAGATTTATGCAGATAAGGTGCATGTGCCTCCCAATCCTTTGAATGTGATGTCTTCACCCTGGCCCTTCGCTATGTGGGGCATTGATATGATTGGCAAGATTGAGCCGGCTGCTTCGAATGGCCACAGATTCATCCTGGTCGCCATTGACTATTTCACCAAGTGGGTCGAAGCCGCTTCCTATGCCAATGTTACAAGACAAGTGGTAGCCAGATTTCTGAAAAGAGATATCATCTGTCGATACGGAGTTCCCGAGCGAATCATTACTGATAATGGTTCCAATTTAAACAACAAGATGATGGCTGGACTGTGTCGGGACTTCAAGATTCAGCATCACAATTCTTCTCCTTACAGGCCAAAGATGAACGGCGCTGTTGAGGCAGCAAATAAGAATATCAAGAAGATTGTGCAAAAGATGGTAATCACCTACAAAGACTGGCATGAAATGCTACCGTTTGCCTTGCATGGGTACCGCACGTCAATCAGAACATCCACTGGGGCAACACCGTATCAGCTTGTGTATGGTATGGAAGCAGTCCTACCAGTTGAAGTCGAATTACCCTCCCTACGGGTACTGATGGATGTTAAGTTGAACGAAGCAGGATGGGTTCGGGCCCGATATGAACAACTGAGTCTGATTGAAGAGAAAAGATTGGCTGCAATCTGTCATGGGCAGTTGTATCAGAAAAGAATGAAGAAAGCCTTCGATCAGAAAGTCAGGCACCGAGAGTACCAAGTAGGAGATCTTGTGCTGAAGAGAATCCTTCCTCCTCATACAGACCACAAGGGCAAGTGGACTCCAAATTATGAAGGACCATTCGTAGTAAAGAAAGTTTTCTCGGGTGGAGCACTGATGCTCAGCACTATGGATGGAGAAGATTTCCCGTCCCCTGTGAATTCAGATGCAGTTAAAAAATACTTCGCATAAAAACGACCCGCTGGACATAAAAACAGAATGTAAGTCCAGGCAAAAATAGGGCATCCCGGCGAGTCAAAAACAGAATAAAAGACTCGGGCAAAAATAAGGGAAAATAAACAAAAAAATGTACACCCGCTGAGTTGAAAAGCCACATTGGACGACTCAGGCAAAAATGGGTATCCCGATGGATTGAAAACCCGAAAGGGCGATCCATACAAAACAAGGGAATAAGCGAACAACTGCACTCTGAATTCGTCTGTATCACCCACGACTTGGTAAGCTCCGGATAAATCCATCTTCTTTCAGAATCAGCCTTCTTCAAAAAGCAAGACGAGAAGAACGTCAAATGTCATACGAGTCATAGCAAAGGGAAGCTCCTTAAAGCGTCGTCAACATTGCCAGCATTTTGTTTCTCAATTTGTAACAATCTCCTCATTTTAGGAGATATGTTTCCTTGACTGTATCTTGCCAATTCAGGGCACATGAATTAATAAAATCAGATTTCCAGTCATGTTTTGTCTTGTACATTTTATTTGCAAAAAATGTCTGATGTCTTAAGAAAAACTGATTGCATAAATACAGATGCTTATTTTCAAAATAATAAAAACACGCGCTTGCAGGAAATATACTTACTCTCAGGAATGTCTAAACTCCTATGACGGAATCCAGTAAGGGATACCTCGGGATTACTTGTGCGTTTCCCTATCTTTGCAGGATTGCAGGTATCCAGGATGCAACTTGGGGCATAAAAGCTTCACTCCAGCAAACTGACAAATCGACACTCAGCACCCAAAGTGTCTTCTCCCCAGCTGAGTTGCCACTCTTTGCTTATCCCCGTCAGAGTTGCCAGGCATCACTTCTCCAACAGGGCAGTACCAGAAGGCGCCCATATCCCCGGCTGAGTCAAGAATCCTCCTCAACAGAATCTCTAGGGAGATTTTTCAGTGATATCTCTTTCTCCCCAGCCGAGTTGCCGTTTCTCAGCTGAGTCAGGGGACCATCTCCCCACAGAGTGTCAGCCTCTATCCGGAAGAGCAACGCATGAAGGAATCACAACAGAGTGACGAAAGCTTCCACAAACCCCAGCTGGGTCTCTCATTTACTGGAATAGGTCTATCATTGACCCATATCCCCAAGCGGATATCAACTCATCAGATCTACCAACGATCGCATTCCCAGCTAGGATGTCCTTTTCAAGCAGATCGACCAAAGATCTGTACAGCATCGGGATCCGAATCCCGGTTGGGTATCTTTGCATAATCATAGCATTCGCATCATATTCACCCGCAAAGCGTAGCATTCCGTCTAGTACGGAGCATTACGGCAAAAATCAAACATATAGCATAATCATAAGCCGTGTTTTGAATCAAACACTTGTAAATAACAATCCATCAAAATCCCCAGCGGAGATTCCCCAGCAAAAACAGTTGCCTCACATTCCCAAACACCAGTACATACTCTCTTTGGCACCCGTCCGTGTCAGTACTCCCCAGTAAAGTCGCTTGAACACTCTGTATTGCAGATACTTCCTGACGCCCGTCCGTGTCATATCCCCAGCAGAAAGCCAAAGACGTCCCATTTGCACTCTCAGATATTTGTACATAACTTTCTTGACACTCGTCCGTGTCACCTTCCCCAGCGCAGTCGCCTAAACACTTTGTACATACCATACTCTTCACCTTTTGACACTCGTCCGTATCACTATCCCCAGCAGATAAGCACTCATCTATACCCTTATACAGCTCAAATCCCCACAAGATTCGACACTAGTCCTTGTTCTTTGTTAACCAGTTGGTACTCGTCCGTACCATCATCTCAGAGCATGCGTCAAGCGTTTGTTTCTACCTGATACTCGTCCGTATCATAGTCTTAAGGATGCTCGTCCGCATCTTTAAATCCATACACGCGTCAAACACTTTTGTCTTCTTGAATATAGATACTCGTCTGTGTCTACTATTTCCCAGAAGAGTCCTTTCAGATTCAACACTCATCCGTGTTCTCTGTTAACCAGTTGATACTCGTCCGTATCACCATCTCTGAACACGTGTCAGTATTTGTTTCTACTCGATACTCGTCCGTATCGTAGTTTTAGGGATGCTCGTTCGCATCTTTAATCTATACACCAACATCTAAACACTTATACCTTTTGTTTCTTGGATATAAACACTCGTCCGTGTTCACTATTCCCCAGTAGATCGCCAACAAAGCAATTTTTCTTTATCTGACATTCGTCCTGTGTCATGATAAACCCTGAGAGCAGTCGTACCCTGCTAGGTGGTCGTCCTCCACCTCTTGATGGTCGTCCTCCATCATGCTCGTCCGATGGCCGTCCCCATCGTTGATTTTCTATCCGACATTCGTCCTATGTCGTGATATTTAGCAGCCGTCCCCTGCTAGGTGGTCGTCCTCCACCTTTTGATGATCGTCCTTCATCATTTTATCCAATGGCCGTCCCCATTGTTGATTTTCTTTTATCTGACATTCGTCCTATGTCATGATAAACCTTGAGAGCAGCCGTCCCCTGCTAGGTGGTCTCCCTCCACCTCTTGATGGTCGTCCTCCATCATGCTCGTCCGATGGCCGTCCCCATCGTTGACCTTTTATCCGGCATTCGTCCTATGTCGTGATATTTTCGGCAGCCATACCCTGCCAGGTGGTCGTCCTCCACCTTAGATGACCGTCCCTCATCTCATACCCAACAGAGTAGCCGTCCCCTGCTAGGTGATCGTCCTTCACCTTTGATGACCGTACCTCATCATCTGTTCATTTCATTTATTCTTTAACCTGATGGCCGTCCCCGTCATGGTCCCTTCTCCTTTCAGTTTGGCCCGACGGCCGTCCCCGTCGTTGGTTATTTTGCTTTTTTTGAACTTGATGGCCGTCCCCGTCATGTTTCATAATCCCCAGAGAAATTTACAGCTTTGCTTGATGGCCGTCTCCATCATAGCATCTTCTCCCTAGCATGTCGGCCGTCCCCGTCATTTCTCTTTACCCAGCAGTCGTCCTCTGCTCGACGGTCGTCCTCCGTCGCCCGCACTTTACGATATACTTTATTTTTCTTTTGCAATCTATACCCCTTTTCTTCTTCATTCTGTGAGTGCAAATTTCGGACTGTCTTTGGTATTCAACCACAAGTTATCTTGTTTGCCTTTTAAGCCATTGCTTACATCCTGCACAGCTAACTCATGTTTGAATAGGGGTAGCTGTAAACACCCCAAATTTGCCCTCACCCATTTCATACCATGGCTTGTGATCATTTCATACGCATAAACACAATCATATCATCTCATATCCCATTTTTGATTCACTGCATAGATTCTAAGTCATCTGCATCTAGGGTTTGTGATCTGAGCAATCCAAGAGCTTCTTGAGCCACTCCAAAGGTCAACAATCACTTCAAAGGGGTTCATATGTGTTCAAGTATCATATTATATCCTCTCAAAGTCAAGAATGTCAAAGAATCACAAGAACTGGGATTGGTATGGAAGCAGAGCCAGGCTCGACTGCACAGATGACCTAAAATTAGGGTTTTGGTTTCAGAGGCCATAAATTCAAATTTTTTTGGTCATTCTTGTTTCTATTGGTCTCTATATGGTATAGGGAGTATGCATATCAATTTTCATGAAGAAATTCCATGGGGAAGTCATTTGATCAAGAGTTGACTTTTCAGACAAGTCAGTGCAAAATCAGGGCATCTGAGGCCCCCAATGACCCAACCAAGGGGTGATCTTCATCATTTTGAGTGTATATGATCTTTGTTTGATCATGGAAGAAGTTGGAAGTTCACAAAATTCAAGAATCTCAAGTTTTTGCAAAGTTGACTTTTTGGGCAAGTTTGACTTTTAATGGAAATGTCATTTTATGCAACTTTCTCAACCCTTACTTTTTGATCCAAAAATGCTTCAAGTGGAAAAACTTTGGTCATGAAAGTTGTAGAATGGATCTTTCCCTTTTCAAAAAGTACAAGAACATGACCTAATTCATTTTGGATCAAAATTTATGGCTTGTCAAAGTTGGCAAAAATCACAAAATTTCAAAGTTTCTACCAAAGAGGTGTTTTGCAAAATGACTTGATCAAGTGTTCTAAGGCTATCAAATGGACTTCTAATTCACATAACATGACAATGTGGCATCTAAAGTTCAGATTGGACCAAAGAAATCACATGTTTTATGGCTTGTGAGGCAAGATATTTTTCATGAAGATCAAAAGCAAGCAAGTTGCAAAAGCCATCATAACACTTCATCCACTTGCTAGCTACATTGCTGAACCATCCTAGCCTTTCCCTCACACCATGTTGCGCAGCCCACACCCCTTGTACTTGGCTAGAACATGACCCATACTTCTCTTACACAAAGTTGACAAATTGGCAAAAGTAGCTACACCTATCACAAAAGGGCATGTCACATCTTCTGACCAATCAGCATTGTTTATACAAACAATTTGCAAGCCAAACATCATAACACACAAGCCTAAAACCAGCAAGAACATCACATTCTCATTGACACTCTCAAAAAGAAAAAGCCTTCGAAACTCAGAAAACAAGCCACAAACACTTGAACAAACTTCATAGATCAACTCCACTCATCATCCTGGTCAAAAGGCACCCCTCACCCTTGCCTTAAACTGCCTGAATCATAAACACGATTCTCACCTGAGCTTGAGCAGAAGCTGTTCAAACTCTCAAACCAGCCAACACAAACTCCTTCTAAGCATCCAGACCTCATCAAGGGACCAAAGGGAGTAGATTGCACAAAGAGGAGAGGCCAGAAAGTTACAAAACTGAAAGCTTCAAAACTCAGGTAGCTCAAGAACTTTTTTTCCAGAAATGGATTTTTAAGTTCTTAATAGCTTCTACATGCTTCCCTGGTCATGAATATGTTGTTGGTTTTGAAAATGGTGGAGAGATGAGAGTTTAATCGTGTTCTGAAAGTCTTGCCCTAAAAAATGTTTTGTTTCGATTCATGCGATTGATGTAATATAAATGATGTTTGTGTTAGGGTTTTGATTCAGTGAAGTGTGGGAAGGATTTCTGTTTGTTTAGATTTCATTTTAGTTGCGTTTTGAAGATTCTAGGAATTTTCAGGTGAGGTTCCCACCGGAGAAGACGACCGAAAGTCTTCTCCGGCCACCTGAAAATAATTAGGGCTTAATCATGTCATTAAGTGTAGTTTGAATCTGATGCGTTGGATCTGTTGACTTGGTTGACTTGGCGCGTGTATGTGTGGCCCAGATGCACTCATTAAACCCTAATCTCAATTAATTAATTCATAATCCAGTTTAGTCAAGTTTGAATGTGATCCATTGATCTGCGCGCGTAGTCAACAGACTTCTCCCCAGAACCCATCCTGGCCCTCCATTGCGTTTACTTTTCTTTTTCTTTATTTTTATTCCATTTATTTTATATTTCTTTCTCCATTTATTTTAAAATAGTAAAACTCATCCAAAAATTATGGAATTTTTTATGCAAGCTTTTATTTAATTTAAGAAACCAAAAATATTTTTATTTTTATTTTTAGCATTTTAAAAATATTTTTAAATATTTAAAAGTTTATTTTTAATTAATTAATGAGAATTAATTAATTAAAAATACTTTTAGGTATTTAAAAATCACCAAAAAATTCATGAAGCATTTAAAAACATTTAGAAACATTGTCCAACCCTCAAACCAAATTTCTTTTTTGATCTTGATGCATTTTGAGAATTGTTCATGGAATTAAAATCATTTTGATGCATTATTTTGATCCAAACTTCCAAAAATCATTTTTGCCTAACCATTGAGAGTTGGACTTTGATTCTTTTTGCATTGTGTTTAGCATATCATGTAGTTTGTGAGATTAAATTGGCATGATTTGATCTTTCATTTTCCATTTGTTTGACATTTTTCTTGTTAAGAAACCCTAAAACCCTAGAAAACTTAGGAAAATCATAACTTGAACTAGGTTAAGAGTTGAGACTTCTCCTTTGGGCAGTGGGTTAGTATAGGTTTAGGGATCCTTTGAATGCATTTTCAATTTTTTATCTTGAGATTTGCTTCTGATTTTGGTTTTTGTTTGATGCATTGATCATAAACCCTAATTTGGGCTTCCTTTTGCATTCATCTTGCATTTGCATCCATACCTTGACTTGCCATGACATTTTATGCATCCATTTGTTTCATTTAACATCTTAAGACATATGGAAAGCATGTTTTATCATTGCATCATGTATTTGCCATGTTGCATGCCATTTGCATTTCATTACTTTTCATGGATGTTTATGGTTCTTAACTTGTTTCATCTGCATCCCTTGGTTCACATGATCATCCTCATACCTTGATTCATGTTTGCATCATCTCATAACATCATTATCATCTCATATATGCTTCTGGTTTTGCTTTGCATCATGCCATTTCATCTCATTTTGCATTGCATTGCATTTCCTTCACTAACTTTTCAGGTGGTGAGTTACTTTGAGAAGTGGATTTGCCTTCACTTCTCATAACTTCTTCTCATCTCTTTCATGCATCCTTGCTGCATTTTGTTATGTGTTTGAGATTGAGCTTGCTCATTCTTCTTCTTCTCACTTTCTTTCCTCAAGTGACTTGTCTTCTTAAATGAAGCAAGTTACTTTGCTTCTCTTTGATCCTTTCATCTGCTTCCTGGTGGTTTCTCTGAAGATCTCTCTTGTAAACCTCACAAACCTTAGGAACAACCAAGCATAACAATGATTAGGGTTTTGATTAGTCTCCCCTCTTAGTTTTACCTTTGTGTCTCATTGAGTCTTCTCTTCTCACCTCATAATCAGGAACTAAACCCTAAAGGCTTTAAGGCTTTGTGATTAAGCTTATGCCTGCATCCTTCTATTAGGATGGAGTGTATAACTTTAATCCTAAGTGTTAAACCCTTAATGTGTTTAACTCCTTTAATCAATCCACATAATAATCATCAAGACATCACACTTGTAACTTGGGCCTTGCATTAGGGTTCTAATTCTTCCTTAATTGGTTAAGAAGGACTAACCCTAGTGTTAATGGACAAGTCCCCCTCAAGTTGTCTTACAAGCCATAAAACTCACTTCATCATCATTATCATTAAATAAAATCCACTTAATCAAAGGCTTGTTTTGTCATGAGTTTAATCCTTAATCATGGATTAAGTTGAGGAGTTTTCCTCAGCTTAAACATTCTCATCTATTGTCCTTCTATTAGGATGATGTAATGAGTCTGTTTAATCCTGGATTATGGCTTAATCTCATTACTCAACACTAAACAAAAACACCAAAACATCTAAATAATCACAAGTAGGTTAATGATCTTAATCCTATACCAAAGGTGATTAAGTGTGAGAATCTGACTTCACACTTAAGGTATTCTCATTACCCCTAATCAGAGGGAAGATGTGATGAGTTTACTAACCCATTGGTTTAGGCTTAAGCTCATTAACTTATGGCAAACCTTCAAAAGCAATAAAAGACTGAAAATACAAAAAAACAAACAATAATCGTCTCCTCCGGGATTCTTTTCTCATCATCTTCACTCACAACCGAGAACTCACTTCTTTCGTCTAATGCAAGACAGTTTGCACCTGAGCCAGACAGGTCATACACTTGAGCATAGGCAAGTAAGCAGTTCATCAGTCAATTCATCTTTCAGTCCCTTTGGGTCGAACTACGGTGTTCTGACTTCCTCATTGCACGAGAGGATACGTAGGCATAACTTAACAGTTATCGAACAAAAGTCTCTGTATATTCCCCCTCCTTCCAGCACCATTCCTTAAGTCTCATTATCATGAGCATTTCATTCCTGATCTCACACCGACACTTCATTTATACACTTCACTTTTCTCTTACACTGACACCTGTACATCCTTTTCCAGCTCTTTTATACACAATTTGCACTGACACTACCCCTTTAAAACACAAATCTTCTAAGCGTGGATCCCGTCGAGTACGACGGACAATCTGGGTGCTAATACCTTCCCAGGTTGTAACCAACCCCCTTTCTCAGTCTCTCTGGTTCGCAACCGTCTTATCCATCTCTTTCTAGGTCTATGCAGCATTGCCTTTCCTCCGGGATAAAAATGCCTAGCTGGCGACTCTTTTCTTCTCCAGTGAGTTCACTGCTGTGTGTTCTCGTTGTTCCCTTTCGCCGACCGTTCGCGTCTGTACCTTTATTTGGGTTATATTCCCATTTATCGGGAGCGACAGCTTGGCGACTCTGCTGGGGATGCTTATGCTGCAACCAGGGCTTCTGGTTCTTTTTGTGGGTTCCTCCTAGCTCTTGATTGATTTGTGTTTACTGGGGTGTTATGTGTTGTCTGTGTTTGTATATTAGTTTTGTTTATTTGCTTTATGTACAGTTGTTTTATTGCTTTCTTTATAGCTTTATGCATATATCATATTGTCATACTGTGCTGGCTGGATCTGTTTGTTTGCTTTGGTGGGTGGGTGTTCTATTGAGAGTTGAGGTCCTATACCTGGGACCTGAGTGACACCTAGGCTAGAGTGGTTCATATTCTTTCCCATTCCATCTCGGTCTGGTGCGGGAATATGAAACACGGTTCAGATATGGGTTTCTTCTTGAGAACTCTGTATTGCAGATTTCCTGCAATACTAGGGCTATCTGGGAAGCCTGCTAAGTCTGGATGACCTTTAGTATTGACCTTCAGAAACTGAGTTGAATTAGAGGAGGAACTTTTATGGTTATTGTAAACACTGTACCTCCGGGTTAGAAGTGTTTACACTTCTCATAACTGATCCAAGTCTGAGGATCCTTGTTTTAGAACACCACCTGTGAGGGGGTTGGGCTGTTTACAGGTTTGCAGGTACCCTTGACCTCAGCATACCCTGTTACTTGATTTGATTAAGAGTACTCCATTTTGGAATAGTTCTTGTGATTCTAAACCCTGGACACGTGGCTCTTTATTTGAGTCCCCCACCTTGGTTACTGGACTTCTGAACCTCCATCTGGATTTCTTGAACATACCTGGACCTATATCAGAGAACTTGATCAGATCCAGCTCAGTCACAAACCCTTGCATATCATTTGCATACATTATCATTGCATCATTTTAACATTTGCTTATTTGTTTTTCAGGGTATCCATACTTTATTTTGGCTTGGTTTTGACCCCATCATCGGCATAGACCTATCTTCATCAGCATCTACTTCAGCTATCAGCTACCTGTTTCAGTCACCTGCACCAGCCAGTCAGTGGCCCATTTTCAGTGTTATCATCAGCACCTGTCTCAACCCTTCTTCGGCAGCATGGCACCTAAGAAGAGTAACATCTCCTATCACTTCTTTCAGCCTGAGCTAGCTGACATCAGGAGGATTCAGACCCTGATTACCCCAGACCATATACCACTATTCAGAGAACACTATGGAGGCATACTTGATGTGGTTATGGATTTGGACCCTTCACAGAGGAGCCTGATTCATACTTGCCTGCAGTTCTATGATTCACATTTCTTCAGCACTGACACTTTCATTCTTTTCCAGCTTTTGCACACAAATTGCACTGACACTACCCCTTTAAAACACAAATCTTTTAAGCGTGGATCCCGTCGAGTACGACGGACAATCTGGGTGCTAATACCTTCCCAGGTTGTAACCAACCCCCTTTCTCAGTTTCTCAGGTTCGCGACCCTTTTATCCATATCTTTCTAGGTCTATGTAGCATTACCTTTCCTTCGGGATAAAAATGCCTAGCTGGCGACTCTTTTCTTCTCAGTTCACCCTTGTGTGTTCTCTTCTCCTTTCGCCGACCTTTCGCGTCTGTACCCCTCTTGGCCAGGTGTCATCAGGTGGGAGCGACAGTGTAAACAAATTAAAGGTTTAACACTAAGGATTAAAGTTATACACTCAATCCTAAGATAAGGATGCAGGCATAACCCTAATTCAAAGTCCTAAAGCTTTAAGTGTTTAGCCTCTGATTATGAGATGAGAAGAGAGACTCAAGGAGACTCAACGGTAAAAACTAAGGGGAAACTATATACAACCCTAAAAATTATCATGCTTGGATATCCTATGGTTTGTGAGGCTTAAGAAAGATCTTCAGATGGCCACCAAGGAAGAAGAAACAAATGAAAAGAGAAGGAGAAAGAGAATAGGTTACTTACTTCCGGGAGTAGATAAGTAACCTAAGAGAAAGAGATAGGAGCAAGAGAGCACAAGTGAATTAGATTCACTTCAAAGACAAGCAAAATATGCATATGAAAAGATGGGAAGAGGTGGGATGTGAAGGCAAATCCACATCCCAATCAACTTACCATAAGCCCCTGAAAGGTTAGTATGAGATGCATAAGATGCAAAGCAAAAGGAAATGAGATGAATAAAGAAGCAAAGACCAAAACCAGAAGTGAATATGCAATTAAAATTTGTTATGATATGATGCAAAGTCATACATAATGCTTGTGAATGTTCATACAAGGATGAGATGCAATGGAAGCATGTAAGAAGCTTGAAAACACATGGATGTTCATGAAATGAAATGAATGCAAAGCATACCAAATGAATGAAGAAATGATCAAGCAATGTTTCAACATGTCTTAAGATGTCTAGGATGATATACAAATACACGGAATGGCATGGCAAGTTCATATGATGATGATATGCAAAGATGGATACAAATGAACATGAGAAATTAGGGTTATGTGAAAGGATGAGATGCAAATGACCAAACCAGAAGCATACATCATGATAAAAATTTGAAATTAAACTCAAACAAACCCTAAACACATACAAGATCACTACCCAAAGGTGAAGGTCAGAAGCTAAACCTAGTGAAAGTTATGAATTTCCTAATTTAACTAGGGTTTTTGGGTGATTCTAAAGGAAAAATGCAAATCAAATTGAAAATGCAATGCAAAATCATGAGATAAATAACCTAGATACTAGATGCAATATGTGAAACAATGCAAAAAGAATCAAGTTTAAACTCATCATGGTTGACCAGAAGTGATTTTTTCAAGTTAGGGTTAAAAAATGTGAAATTTATGAACCCTAATTCAAAGATAATTGTGAAAATGTGATCAAACCTAAAACTAAATTTGTGTGATGAGATTGTAAATGTTTCCAAATGTATGAGAATGCATAATGAATTTTTTGGTGATTTTTAGAAACCTAAATGTATTTTTAATTAATTAAAATCAATTAATTAATTAAATAAAACATTTAAATGTTTTAAAAATACTTTTTTAATGCAAAAATTAAAATAAAAAATATTTTTGAGTTAATAAAAATATTTAAAGTAAAAATACAGAAAATGAGATTTTTTAAAGTGATTTTGCTATTTTAAAATAAATATGGAAACAAATGTCAAATAAAATAAAATAAAAACAAAAGAAAATGAAATTCAACCAATCTGATGGCTGAGGTTCAAAGGGGGATTGACTGCGCGCGCAAATGGAAGGCTAGGATCAAATCTGGAAAAATTAATTTAATTAATCCTAATTAATTTTATAAATTGTGATTAGGGTTTTAATGACCAATCTGGGTCGTCCATACGTGCGGGTAAACAAGATCCAAGGGCTATTATTCAAACTGACATTTAATTGTGGATTAGGGTTTAATGACTCTCAGGTGGCCGGAGAAGACCTCCGGTCATCTTCTCCGGCAACTCACTCATCCTATCTCTCTCAAAACGCCATGAAAACACCTCAAACTCTCCAGAATCACTCACTAGACATCATTAAACAAGAATCCAGCAACAAAAATCATTTATCAATTATCAAAAGAGAGAATCGAAGCAAGAACATTTTACGGGCAAAATTTCAGAAGGCTATGAAATGCTTAAAACTCAACCATTTTCAAAAGTAAACATATTACCATGATCAGTACATCACATAGAATCAATCTATAACTTAAAACACAAGTTCTGGAAAATTTGTTTTTGATGATTACCTGAGTTGAAGCTTTCTCAATCTGAGCTTTCTGGCCCCTTCTTTTGTGCAAAGCCACTCCACTTGACCTCCTGATGCTTATGAAAGGCTTATATGGAGTTTATATGAGCTGGTTTGTGAGGTTTGATTCTGATAACTCAGAAATCGTATTTTTTTTGGGAGAGTTTCAGGCTATTTCAATGGTTGGTTTGTGTTTTATAGGTTATGTGGAGATAATTGGTGGAAAAATATTTGAGTTTTGATGGTTGTGTTGTGCAATTCGAAGAGAGGAAGTGTTATGGCAATTTTTGGGATTTCTCAGTGTGTGAGGTTTCAGGCTCCAAGGTTATGTGAAATGAGGTCCATGATGCTTGCATAAGGCAATGTGATTGGTCAGAAAGTTGGTAGTGGCATAGTTTGATTGGTATGGGCCAAGTTGCAAAAAATTAAATGTTGTGTACTATGAGGCATGACACGAGTCAGAGTTGGCTTCAAGGCTTGTCCTGCCTCAGCTTCATTCAAGGATGGCCCTAGGATGATTTGTGATGATCTGGATGGCTTGATGCAAGAGATAGCATGTGTTTTGCAACTTTCCCCCTTTGAGAATTTTGTGAAAATGACTTATAGAAACTTGTGATCCAAGGCATGATTTTGGTCTTTCAATGTTGCATTATCATGTAATGAAGCTTAGAAGTGGATTAGAGGTCATTAGAAGTCTTGAAACTTGATTTTGCAAAAATCCCTCTTTGACACATACTTTAAAATTACAAGATTGTTCCCAACTTTGAAACATCATATCTTGAGTTCTAGGATGAATCAAGAGGAGTTCTTGTACTTTTAGAAAATGGGAAGATCCAATCTAAAACTTTCATGTTTAAGGATTTTTCATTTGAAGCATGTTTGATAAAGAAAGAGGAGGTTGAAGATCTTTCCCAAAATGGAAAGTTTCCATTACAAGTCATGTCCAAAAATGGAAAGTTTGCAAATGGCTTGAAATTCTTCAATCTTGTGAACTTCTAACCACTTCTAAGGTCAAATAAAGATCATAGAACCTTAAAATGATGAAGATGACCCTTTGGTTCCATTGTTGGGGGCCTCACATGCCCTGATTCTGACTTTACTTGCACAACAAGTTACCAGTTGATCATATGACTTCCACAATGAATTTCTTCATCAAATTTGGTACACATGATCCTTATAACATATTAAGACCATTAGAATCAATAATGACCAAATAATTTGAGTGTAAGGCCTCTGAAACTAAAACCCTAATTTTAGGTCATCTATGCAGGAAATCTTCAGTCTACCTGGACCTCTGTGCAATCCCTTGTGACATTTTGACTTTATGAACTTTGGGGAGCATATTATGATCATGGAACACACATGGACCCTCTTGGCAAGCTTCAATACCATTGGGATGGCTCATATCACTTCTTGGATTCATCTGATCACAAACCCTAGCTATGCAGTCATGCAGTGAAATAAACTATGCAGTGTGAGATGTAATGAGATGTTTATGCAATGAAATATGAAAAGATCACAAGCTTTGGTATGAGAAAAGGTGAGGGAAAATTTGGGGTGTTTACACACTGGAGGAGATAAGATATGAGGTTCAAGCAGATATTCTTTGATACTTTCGAACGCCTTCTGACAATCATCTGTCCAGACACAACCTTGGTCTTTCTGAAGCAACTTTAAGATCGGAGCACATGTGGCAGTCATGTGAGAGATAAACCTCGAAATATAATTCAAACGGCCCAAGAAACCTCTTACTTTCTTTTCAGTTATTGGAGTAGGCATTTCCCGAATAGCTTTCACTTTATCAGGATCAACTTCAATGCCTCTTTGGCTGACAATGAAACCTAACAACTTTCCATAACGTACACCAAATATGCACTTGTTTGGATTCAAATGAAGCTTGAACTTCCTTAACCTCTGAAACAACTTCAGCAAATTTTCATCATGAACCTCTTCAGTTCTCGACTTAGTGATCATATCATCAACATATACCTCAATTTCTTTGTGCATCATATCATCGAAAAGCATGGTCATAGCTCTTTGGTATGTCACACCAGCATTCTTCAATCCAAAGGGCATCACTCTATAGCAGAATGTTCCCCATGGTGTAATAAATGTGGTCTTTTCCATGTCCTCGGGTGCCATCTTTATTTGATTATAACCGGAAAATTCGTCCATAAAAGAGAACACATCAAACTTAGCTGTATTATCTACCAACACATCAATGTGTGGTAATGGAAAATCATCTTTTGGACTGGCTTTATTCAAATCTCTTTAATCAACACACATTCGGACTTTTCCGTCTTTCTTTAGAACGGGCACAATATTGGCCACCCATTAAGGATAATTAGATGTCACAAGAAAACATGCATCAATCTTCTTTTGAACCTCCTCTTTGATCTTTACTGTTATATCAGGATGAGTTCTTCTCAACTTTTGCTTCACAGGTGGACATTCATGCTTCAGCGGCAATCTATGATCCACAATATTAGTATCAAGACCTGGCATGTCCTGATAAGACCAAGCAAATACATCAACATACTCTCTAAGAAGCTCTACCATCCTCTTCTTAACGTCAGAACCAAGCAATGCTCCAATCTTGACTTCTTACTTATCATCTTCAGAACCCAAGTTGACTATTTCTGTAGACTCTCCATGAGGCTGAATAACCTTCTCCTCGTGCTCAAGCAATCGAGAAATCTCACCGGGAATCTCTTCAACATCCTCTTCCTCAGCTTCGAATACAGAGAATTCAAAGTTGGGAGTGGGCATAGGATCATTGTTTTCAATGGGTTTATCAATCAATCTGCACAATTATTTTATTTTTATTTTATAGTATGAACAAAAGTGCAAACATTATGCAGATAAAACAATGATTATTATTTTTTTGGGTTTTTTATGTTACCATATTTCAGAATAAAACAAAAACGAAAAACACATATGGAAATAACAAAATAACATTTTATTGATGATGATAAAGTTTGAAACAAAGCCCGAAAAAACATCACTTTCACCTTGGGCAAAGTGAAAGGATTTTTTTTGAAAGAAAATAAAACAAATTACTTTGAAGCATGAACAAAATAAGGAACATCAACAGCAATCCAGTTCTTGAAAATCTTTCTGTGCGTAACAAAGTTAGGCATTTCTTCATCTTCATCATCTTCAATGATGGCAGCAGCGGAATGATCGCTGATAAACCCAACAATTCGAAATCCTTCCTGAATAGTCTTTGGGTTAATTGATATCCACACCTGGTGCAAAACCAATACCCAATCCTTATTTGTTGTCAACAACATCAATAACTCGTCCCAACCGTCAGATCGACCAGTTTCGAGTACACACAGAGCATCCTTGAGAGAAGACATGGGCATAACATCCTTCTTAGTAGCATTATCAACAACAGAAAGAGCCTGGAATGAAGTTCTCATCTCTTCTTCAGCATCAATATAGGAGAATAATGACAAATTGCTCACTAGCATCGCCTGTTCATCGCTAATAGTCACTAATTTCCCATCTTTCACAAACTTCAGCTTCTGATGGAGAATAGATGTCACAGCTCCTGCCTCATGAATCCAGGGTCTTCCAAGGAGACAACTGTAAGCGGAACGTATATCCATTATTTGAAAAGTAATTTGGAATATAAACGGTCCAATCAGAATAGGAAGATCAACTTCACCAATTACAGTTTTCTTCGATCCATCAAAAGCTTTCGCAATAATCCCACTATGCCTCATGGGAGCACCTTGATACACAAGCCTTGACAAAGTTGACTTCGACATCACATTCAGAGAAGACCCAATATCAACCAGCACTTTAGACAAAGCATCTTCCTGACAAGTCACTGAAATATGCAGAGCCAAATTATGGTTCCTTCCTTCTTCGGGCAAGTCATCATCACAGAAACTCATATTGTTGCACGATGTGATATTAGCCATAATACTATCAAACTGATCAACAGTCACATCATGATCAACATAAGCTTAATCAAGAATCTTCTGCAAAGACTTCCTATAAGCTTTAGAGCACATCAAGAGTGATAAAACAAATATCTTTGACGGAGTATTTAATAACTGCTCAGTAACTTTGTACTCGCTCTTCTTTATCAATTTCAACACCTCGTCTTTGCTATCTTTCAAACTGGAATTACCAAATAGACCTGATCGGGCAACAACATCCTCAATCTATTTACTCGCACTTGTATCTTCAGCTCTCTTTGGAGGATCCGAAGCATAAACTCTACCACTTCGAGTAACCTTTGTCACATCAGCAATGCTAACCACAGACTTTGGAGAAGGAATGGGAACTTCCGTACCATTTTCTATCATTGTAGCATTATACCGGTATGGAACAGCTTTATCAGACTCATACGGCATTGGACCAGGAAAATTGGTCACCAATGGAGTAACAACGTATATGCGGCTATCAAAGGAAATAACCACGTTCTCGGGAATGAACTTCTTAGGAATATTGAACTGAGGCATAATAACATTCACTTCATTGTCATACTCGTCTCTTTTTGATGTCACTTCAATCAAATTATCATCCATCATTTTTAGAATTTCTCTCTTAACAATCACACAACCACGAGGGTTCACTGAACAAATGCAACATCCAGCATAATCGTGACCAATATCATGATATTTACTCAAGAAAACATGCATCTCAACCAAATACCTTCGAAAATGGCGGACCTCATAAATCTTGAATAAACTAGGACAACTATCAACCATGTTCACAGACGAACTACCATGTTGCGGAAGTGGATTTGTCTTCAAATTTGGATTAACATCATTGAAATATAGTACATTGCTCCTTATCAATTTCTGCGCTTCAAACTTCAATGGATAACAGTTCTCAATATCGTGCCCCGAGGCACCTTGATGAAAAGCACAGTGATCCTCTGGCTTATACCACCAAAGGAGTAAATCTGCATAGAACGTGTTTACACAAGATTCTTCTTAATCAGATATGGAAGTAAATCTGCATACAACATTGGAATGGGATCAAAATTCGGCTTAGCAAGAACCTGTTGGTTACCACTCTGTTGCACATAAGGTTGTTGATAACGAGACTGATACTTTGGAGCAGTCGGCACAGTTGGAGTTACATTAATCATCGGAGTTACAGAAGCTACATGTTGCTGATGATGATTCTCACGACCACGAGGTCTTCTGTAACTTTCACGAGACACAACATTAGTCTCACCATCTTTCTTTTTACCAAAGTTGAACCTCTTAGAGCTCGAGCCAGTACTACTATCTTTGCTCAATTGTCCCTCACGGACACCTTCTTCTAGTCGCATCCCCATACTCACCATTTCAGTGAAATCAGAAGGAGCACTTGTAATCATATTCTCATAGTAGAAAGAACCTAAAGTCTTCAAAAAGATCTTTGTCATATCTTTCTCTTACAGAGGAGGAACAATCTGAGTTGCTAGTTCGCGCCATCTTTGCACATACTCTTTGAAAGTTTCTTTGTCCTTCTGGGACATAGCACTGAGTTGATCTCTCCGGTGCCATATCAACATTATGCTTGTATTTACTAACAAAAGCCTCTCCCAAATCATTGAAAGTCCTTATTTGGATGCTATCCAAACTCATGTACCATCTCATAGCTGCACTAGTCATACTATCCTAGAAATAATAAATCAGAAGCTGATCATTGTCTGTCTGAGCAGACATCTTTCTAGCATACATAGTTAAATGACTCAGAGGACAAGCATTTCCCTTATACTTCTCGAACTCAAGCAAGTTGAACTTGTACGGAACCTTGACATTAGGAACCAAACAGAGATCACAAGCATCTTTACCAAACAAATTTTTATGCCTCAAAGCCTTCATCTATTTCTGTATCTCAGGAAAACGACCTTGAAATTCATCAAGTCTTTCAATCACACCAGCGCCTTCACTGGGCTCAGCATGGTAAATCATTTCGTCATGGTGCGGAGTAATGTGCATCACAGGCGGTGCAGTAGTGATCACTGGCTGAAGAGTATTAAATGCAGAAGTCTTAGGAGGAGGAGGATGATAACCAGCAGGAATGAAATCAAACGGCATACTCCATGGTGTGCTAGAAGGCATGCGGTAGCGAGGAGAAATGACATTTTCAGTTGGAATCGATGCAATGACAATCTCAGAGATGACTGTATGTTGTACCAGAGAATTAGGAATAGGGGTGGAGGATTCTGAGCAGCCACCAAGCTTTCCATCATGGCAGTGATCCTTTCCAAGCTATCCTTCAGAGATGAAACTTCCTCGCGCAGCTCGCGATTCTCTTGTTATAAGGCTTCCAACATCTTCCTTCGATTAGCTCGAGTATCAACCTTGTGAGTCAGCTTGACAGGAGAACTGAATGAAGACCAAGAAACAACATAAGATCCCTGCACAACTCTCAAGAAGCAAGACCAATGCAGGCATGATGCATGGTATGTGTATGCAAATGCAAAGATTTCAAAGGACTATAAGATAAATTGAAATATTTATAAAGGAACACTTTTTTAAGTACTAAAAACTCAATCTCATTAAAATCAAAGTCAGGATTACAAGTGAGTATAAGTCTCGACAATCCTAATTCATGAGAGAAAATTAAACTAGGCCTAGGGGATCTTATCTGAAGAAGATCCAAATCTCGGCTGGTACTTCATGTGAATCCTCTTAATCTCTTTCTTGTATCGATTCTCCATGTCTTCCTTATCCTTCACCAACTGGTCAATGATAGACTTCCAAGCATCAGATGTAGAAAGAATAGTAGATGGAGTACTAGAGGAATATAAATCCTCTCTTGGCCTCTTTGTAGCGTGTCGCTCAGGTAATTCAATGAGATCATCTTTCTCCTTTAGTTGATCTTACATCTTCGTCTTCTCAAGTAGTCATTATTATTTCTCCTTCTTCATCTTGTCTAACTCTTCTTGAAGAGAAACCTTCTCATCAACGGGAGGAAGAAAATTGGATAGTGGTAGTATAGGAAACAAAGACTCCTCAGGTGGATAAGGAATCTTGAGATTAGAAGCCCTAGATCGAACCCACTGGATGTAACACTCGGAGGGAGCAAGGTGTTGTCTTCCCAATTGACCCTTCTCTTTCCGATGAACCGCATGCCAAGAATTAGCAATCCTTTTCTTTATTTCTATAGGATCTTCACCATTAAGAAAGAAGAAACTGGATAATGAAAGGTTTTTTGGTATGTCCTTCAAGCAATACCCCAATTGTCGCCTAGCAAGAATAGGGTTGTAACTAATTCCTCCACGTGTACCAAGAAGATGTACATTAGGAAACTCTCCACAACCATCAATAAGCACTCCAGTATCATAATAGGAACAATACCAAGTCATATCCTTATGAGAAAGAGACATAATCCTTTGAGATCGTCTTCGCTTCTCTCTATTATCCTTGAAGACATCGGACTTTGGTAGGTGCGAAATAAACCACCTATAGAGAAGAGTCGCACAACACACAATCTCTCCATCACCTTTGGAGGTCCTATAATGAAAGGCATGATACATGTCTCCAAGCAAAGTTGGTACCCGATTTCTCTTCAAGAAAATATGAATGGCACTCTCGTCCACAATACCATCTAAGTTAGGAAACAAGACAATCCCATAAATGAGAAATGAAAGAATAGCCTCAAATGCATCCTTATCACACAAAGTAATATAAGTAGAACCTTTCCCTATTAAGAACTTAGCATTAATACCAAGAACACTCCCTTTTGGAAGAAACTTCCCACTAAGATCAGACTCTTTGAGAAAAAGGGCTATGGCGATGACTTTGGTTGTAAGCTCCTTCTCTAAACCACTAAAAAGAAATTCCTTGTCCAAAATAGGTAAACCCATCCAATGAGAGTACTCCTTCAAGGTCGGCACAAGCTGATAATCAAGAAAGGTGAAACAATGATGCAAAGGATCATAAAACTGAGCCAGGGTAGGGAGAATCCCCTCTAGTACATCGGTATCCAAGATAAACAAGAGCTTTCCATACCATTTCCGGAACTCCTAGGTGTCAACCACTAAAGCTCCTAGTTTTCTCATCTCTACTAGATTAGGGTTCTTGAAATTGTACGTCCTTGTGTCTCTCCTTTCAAAATTCATAACCATAGACATCTGAAATTTTGCAAAAGTACCTATGAGTCCCTTGAAATCTCAAGAACAATGCTCATGAATTCATGAGTGCATGTATACAACAACCACAAACAAGATCACACAAAGCACACGGGTCTAGGTTCCGAGTCACGAGCATGAAGTCAAGGTAGCAGAACACCTCCCACAATGGTAAGTACTAAGGTTTTGTCTTCATTGTACCAGCTGAAAACCAAAAGGGTGCTAACAGAGGTGACCGGAGTTAACAACCATCTTTAGAATATTATCGGTATGTTGGATTACTCCCCAACCGATAACATTCTTAAAATAGACCTCGTCCGAGTGTAGTATCGCGTGACAATCACATTAGGTTTACACCCGGATAGTTTCCGCACTACGTTCCTAAATTGGCTTGGATGGGTTAAGGATTCTATGGTCCTCAGTATGATCAGCTCAAGGTTAGAAAATAATGCCACATATGATTACTCACCATGACATTGATAATCCAAGAGAGCCTAACCGAGTGGAGATTATCGAATTGATACAGCTTTGAACTACTTCATCAGGTATCGCTTCGAATATTGCCATCCTATCATAAGTTCAACTCAAATCCGAGTTAGAATCTATCTCACTCACAGAGAATCACCAAAACTGAAACAGAACAAACAAATAACAAACAAATCAAACCAAAGCAATAAATAAATCAAAGTAGGCCGAATCCACTTAGAGATTAATCCCCAGCAGAGTCGCCACTTTTCTGTAGCGGTAAAATCATGAGTGTAAGTTATTAGTTAACTTAACTCAAAGTAAATAGAGTCGCCACCACGCTTTTATTTTATTCCAAAAGGATAAGGAAAAAAGAGCGAATAAATCCTAATGAATCTAAAATCAAAAAGCTAAAAGAAACAAGCAAAGAACCGGGTAAGGGGATAGGTTACACAATGAGAAGGTTTTACACATCCAAAATGTTTGTGGTACTCCACGGGAGCCCTTTGAAATATTTACTGCTTTTGGTTTGAAAAAAGTTTGTTAAAATGAGAGTGGAGGGATGAGAAAAGAATTATTTTTTAATACTTTTGTGTTTAGAGAGGTTCACCACCTCATGACTACGTACCCACAAAGTGCAATGCAAGATCAAAATCCCGTAGTTCATGGTACAAATAGTGAAAAGGGTTGGTTATGATTAATTTTATTAAGTGAAGATAATTTGTCATCTTCAAGTGGATAACCAAACAAATCTACCATGAGAGTGAAGGCATGGACTCATACATCATTATGGGGAGGGCGCCAACTCAGATAAACTCAACGAGTATGCCACTAAACCCCCACAAATATCAAGAGACTCAATTACATCAAACTACAACTATGGAGATTGAGAGACTTGCACCCGACTAAAGAATAATGACTCATCATAGTCGACACTTTTTTTAAAGAAAACAAACAAAAGTGCACAAAGGCACAAAAAAACTTGAATGAGTTTGGTTCTTTTTATTTTTTGAATTAAAGTCAAGATGGTTAGATTCATTGATTTTTTAAGAGAAAAGAAAAAAAAAGTAAAATCCACTTGACAAAAGTCAAGGTTTTATTTATTAAAGAAGTGATGATTTAGAAAACAATAATCCTTTGAAAAAGATGGGAGATTTTGAAAATTAAAGGGGTGGAGATGAATAGATTATCCTAAAAGAAAATAAGGAGATAAATGAAGAAAGATCTAACCAAACATGATGATACTTCCAATTATGAGCATAAGAGTTCC
This sequence comes from Lathyrus aphaca, assembly GCA_963966055.1. Taxonomy (NCBI): domain Eukaryota; kingdom Viridiplantae; phylum Streptophyta; class Magnoliopsida; order Fabales; family Fabaceae; genus Lathyrus; species Lathyrus aphaca. The sequence continues at coordinate 220,428,746 of OZ014519.1, forward strand.
ATCCTTATAAGCTAGCAAATGGCCAAATAAAGGCAAGTACCAACTTCATGAAGATCAAAGCAAATGAGAGGTGTCCTATAATCTAAGTCCAAAAAATTTATTCTAATACCAAGGATAATAACCAATAGTCCAAAGATTAAAGTCACAAGTTTTTAGAGGTTTAATCCTTTATTAATATATTTGTGTCCAAATGGACAAAAGGAAAATCAATACAACAATAAATAAGAGCAAGAAATATAAACATGATAATGGATGAATAAAACATAATAAAGAATAATAAAATAAAAGTAATAAAGGTGCAAAAATCTAAAATATTAATAGTAGTAATAGTATAATAATATTTACATAATAATGGTATGGTGAATTTAATCAACCACAACTAAAAGAGTAACCAAAACCGAAAAGCAACCGGATCCGCTTAGTATCTTACACTATAGCGATTAATCAAGGCAAACCGAATCAAATTCGATAATATTTGAAAGGCGATTGGGAGACCCAAAGAACCTACGCATCAAACATTCATAAGTCTTGATTCTTAATGCAATATGATCAAACACTTTGGAATTACGCGACCAATAAGAGGTTCGGTCCACAAAAGTGCAAGTATCCAATTATATTTTCATTCCAAATTAGGGACACATTTAGGTCTATGTTAAACAATCGCCAAGTAATTTACAAAGTAATTACCCTACAAATGAGGCCAGCCACCACCAATTAAGGTGAACAATGTTAGTGCTAATGAATGCGAGATAAACGATATGTAAATCGCTATCCAAATGCAATACCGCATAAAAATAAAGATGAATACCAAATTGAGTCACACTTATGGAATTCTTCCATCCTTAAGTTCAATCACTCATCTTGGTGGATTCAAGCATGAAAATGTATCACTAATGCAAAGTACCTTAAATGAATTAAATAATTCACTTAAAGGTAGTTTTGAATTAATGAACATTAACTATTCTAATCTACACCCAAAGTTCATTGAAATTAAAGAGAAATCACTCCCAAAAGTGCTTCCCAAGGTAAAAATAAAAAGGAGGAAGAAGAAGAAGAAAGAGGAACCAAAAAGAAGCTTAAAATAAGCCAAAAACAACCTCTGACTTGTGTTAAACATTTTCAAAACCTGCGTCATTTTACACTAGTTAACCGGTTAACCAAAATACACTGAAAATGGTTAGCCGGTTTACACTGAACCAGTAGCAGAAAAAATGCTGAAATTCAGCATGATCCATTTTCAAAACCTTTTTTCAAACACTTGATGATCATGATCTGAATTTGCACGAATTTTAAAACCAAAATACAGTGAAATCCCTGCAATCAAACAACAAATTAAGATCCAAAGTATCTAGAATCAAAGGCACCAAAGATCTACATCTTGAATGTTGATGATGAAGATGGGTTTATGGAAAGAGTGAATTACCAAAAGCACTTCTTCAAATTGGACCAAATCAAGATAGATCTATTGCAATTGATGAACAAGAAAAGAATGGGATGAAGGTTTAACTCAAGTTGATCAAGAATTCAATGTGAATTCTTGATAACTTCAAAAGAAAGAAAAAGAGCTTTAGTGAAATTTTGGTTTTGGGGGAGTATTTTGCAAGAGATTTGTTGGCTCTCCAAAGTTTGTTGAATCAATGAAATTAGAGTGATATTTAAAGACTCTAGTCATGGGAATTTGGTGGAATGGAGCTTTCTTTGGTAATTAAAATTAGGTTTGGTAATTGAAAATTTGGTGGGAAATGGAAAAGAGTGGTGATTAGTGAGGGTTTATGGTAGGAAATGATCAAAGTGATGTAGAGAAATCAGAGGGAAATGGATCTAGAATATTCCAAATGAGATCAATGATCCAAGGGTGCTGAATTTAAATGAAAAATTCAAATTTCGCACTGGTTAATCGGTTAACCAAAATACATTGTATATGGTTAACCAGTTAACCAAACATAAATTTGATTTTTTTGTTCAAACATGATTGTTTGATTGTTGTGGTCCGATTCTTTTTGTACGTTGAAGAAGGCATGGAAACAAACACATGAACCTTGGAATTCCTTGAATGAATCAATTAACTTGGGAAATCCTTGATCAGATAAATTTGAATTACTTGCGGATCAACTTCGACTTTTGTCTGTGGAATTTTACTCGAGCTGCGAGACTGCTATTTTTGGCATTTTCAATTGTTCCTCTTCTTGAAAATGTTATTGAAAGAAAACAAAATATTTTTTTGGATTTTAATTAATGGTTAGTAAACATAAAAAAAATAAAGCAATTAAAGGCAACAGTGATCCCCAATGAGACATAAACCTACACCCGAGAAGAACCGAGCAACCAGTGTGATCTTGTTTGTATGCAAGATGCGGATGAAATGTGAAGAAAACATAGGGGGAAAATTAGGGTGTTACAGATGACTTCAAGTCCCAATCTGGTAATGTGTTCTGCCTAAATGGTGGCGCTGTGAGTTGGAAAAGTTCAAAGCAAGATACAGTTGTTGATTATACTACCGAGGTCGAGTATATTGTTGCCTCAAATGTAGAAAAGGAAGTTGTTTGGATCAAAAAGTTAATTATTGAACTTGGCATAATCCCTAGCATTGTGGATCCCATTGATCTTTATTGTGATAACAATGGTTCCATCGCACAAGCTAAGGAGCCTAGATCTCACCAATGATCCAAACACATACTTAGCCGTTATCATCTCATTCGAGAGATAATAGATCGTGGAGATGTGAAGATATGCAGAGTACCTACACTTAACAATATTGTTGAACCATTAACAAAACCTCTTGCGCAACAGAAGCATGATGGTCACACTAGATCTATGGGTATTAGAGATATGCCTGATTGGCTCTAGTGTTAGTGGGAGATTTTTTGTGTAAGCCCTAGAGGCCAATACTTTTGGTACTTGTATTGAATTATTTATTAATAATAAAAGACATTTCTTTATTATGTTTGTTTTTTAAAAATGATAAACTCCCTACAATAGCTAGTCCGTTTAATGAAATATTAAGTGTGACTTAATCATGAGATTCCATTAAACATCAGGACACTATTCTTAAAGCATTCATAGTCGAGCTTTAATGTGAAATGGAATATCCTTAAAGCATTAAGACTATTATGTAGATAGACTGATGATCATATCTCATAGATCATGGATAAGGAGTTATCAGGTCTTGACATAGGTATGAACATTAGGAGTAATATTTATACTAGATTGACCCAGTATGAGAGTACTACATAGAATGTTATGTAAAGTCTTATAAGTTACTCTCGTGGTGATAATGGTGTATACCACCCTTCAACTTGAAACTACTATGGACCTTAGATGTAACGTCAAGTACTTTATTGTTGATCAAACGTTGTTCGTAACTTGATGATCATAAAGACAGTTGATGGGTACTTCATGAAGCATGATGAGGGACATGAGTAGCCTAGATGGAATTCGCCCATCCTGCATAACATGATAAATGTCTAAGGGCCCAATATTGAATTGGACAAGGATGACACGGTATATGCCTTGTGTTCAATATAGACATAAGGGAAAAAGGGTAATTGTACACACAAATACTTTCACAAAAGGTTTTGTCAGATCACATGACAATTTTGTGACTTGGATAGCAGTGATGTGTTGCTAGATACCGATCACTGTTTATTATGTTAAATACATGAATTAATATAATTGCCAATGTCGTGAAATCCTACAGAGTCACACATATAAGGAAAGTTAGAGAAGAGGTGGAATAAATAAGGAACACCGTAAGGTATGATGCACTTGTATGGAATACGAAATATGGTAAGGTACCATATGATATAATAATAATAGTTATTATTAATTTTATAATAGTTATAAAATATAATAATAATAAAATTATGGTTATTATAATAATATAAATATTATTATTGAGTTGGGATTTTAGCTTAAAGCCCACAAAAGTAGTTCTATAAATAGAATCCTTGTGTAGAAGCTCATAAGTTGTGGTTTTGAAATCCTATCCATATTCCTTTTTCTTTCTATTTCACTCTAAACCTTCAATCGTAACCAACTAGCATTGTGACTGAAGGAAGTTGTTCGTGTAGACTGAGTAGAGGTGTTGTTTGTCGTACAACGCTCGTGATCAAATCGGAATCAAAGGTTTCAAGTGCCACAAGAGGTAAATATCTATCACAGATCATGACCTTTCATAAGGATCTCTAAGGGATTTTTTTTTGTTTTTTGCTGCGTTTATATCGCAAATTTTCCATCACTAGTTGTGCTTCTTTTTCCTCCTCAGTGAACCTGTTGTCGAGGTCGATTAAATCAACATGAGGGAGCGACTTTGGCTCCTCCTAACTATTAAGGAGAGTAGTATTGGTTGCTGGATTTGGCTTGGAGGCTATGGCATTGAGCGCCTTGGACGCTACTTCAAAACATCGACGAGCATCTTCGATGTCCCCGTGAAGGGTAGCCACTTGACCTGATGAAGTGAAATACTTCATCTTTAAGTGCACCATGGAGGGAACCGCGATGAGTTCAACTAGTGTTAGACGACCTAGGATGCATTGGTACAACGATGGGCAGTCTATGATGAGGAATTGGACCTTAACTTTCCTTGCATTCTCTCCTACTCCGAAAGTCACTATCAGGTCGATATACCCCATGGTCTAGAATTCGTCCCATTAAACCCATGCAGGTCCGACCCTACATAGGGTGTCATATGTGTTTCGTTGAGCTGTAATGTTGCAAAGAGTTGGGAGTACATGATGTCTACCGAACTCCCCTGGTCGACCAAGATTCTCTGAACATCAAAGTTGGCCATCTACGCTCGGATGAATAGGGGGATGCTGACTTTGGGTCCTCCACCGAGGAGTTCCTCCTTGTAAAAGGAGATCGGTGTTGATTCTCCTCAGGGAGGAGCAAGAGTAAAATTATGGTTGGAGCCCTTACTGATCAGCTGGTCGAGACGTCGCTTCATCGAGCCCACATTGACTTTGTTGTAACCCCCGCTTGAGATGACCATATATGAGGGGAAAACTCCCATGGACTGTAGGCAGCAAAATAAGAGGGGCCAGTGAATGGTTCAGGGACATAGAAGTCCTCTAGCAATATGATGCTGAGAGTGTAACACCCACCTTTTCCCATTTCAAAATTAAATAAACTTTTCATAAAATCAGAGTTTAATCAACTAAAGTGAGCTGCTACATCAACAACCAAATATCTTTTCATTTATTGTAAAACAAGCAGCGAAAATAATTGTTTTAACATCAATTTTCCCAAAGACATTACAGTTCAATCAAAGTATGGTTTATTAACTCAATACTTAATCGTAAGGAAGTTTGCTAAAAATCAAAAGAAATGTGATAAAAATCCCCGTTCCCGTTACATATCAGAGCTCTTAGGACACTGACATCAACATCAAGCACTCCTCAAGTACCTGAATTATCTGTACTTCAGAAGAAGCACAGACGCAACAAAACAAACAAAAGGGGTGAGAAATAGTTTCATAACATAGCGGTGCAAATAACACCTCAAAGGATAATCATAAATCTATACACATCAATTAACACAATCAATCCAACAAACAGATGCAATGTGACTCACTGACACAATGCAACAATGCGGTACCGACTTTCAACAATGGTTCATTAATTCGAACCCGGATGTATCGCTTACGCTCCACCGAGACACGATCATCCCTGCACCAACGATTTGCAATGAATCCGAATAATCACATACGCTCCACTGAGACATGATCATTCCACCAAATGTGTATGCATATGCAGACTCAAACACATACACCATAATACAATTACGCATGAAAACATTCATGCCTTCACGATCCACATGATCCCACCAGTATTAATAACATCATTATATCATTCATGTTAAGCATATACCATAATCGCATAATTCAATAATTCATTACATTATTAACAAACTTATGCTACTTATACAACCCTCACTATTACATTCATTAAAGTTTGGTTATCAAGTCTTATAATTAGCACTAAACCTCAAGTTATCGTATTAGAATACTCATAGGAACTTATACTAAACTAATGGATCATAAAACCTATTAAAATTTCACAAAATTCCAAGATACAGAGGCCTGACACGGCCTCCCGTGTCCCCTGACACGGCCTCCCGTGTCCCCTGACACGGCCCGTGTCAGGTGCTCTGAACACGCCCCTCTCAAACAACAAAATCATCCAAGACCAGGGGGCTGACACGGGTGCCCGTGTCGTGTGACACGGCCCGTGTCACACTTACTGTTGCCCATTCTCCAAAATTCTTCCCCTCATCCTCTTCCAGTGACCTGACACGGCCACCCGTGTCCTGTGACACGGCCCGTGTCAGGTGGCTACGTGAATTCTCCAACTTTTTCCAAAAATCTTCCTTTTCTTTCCCCTCTCACTCCAAACCAAAACCAGTTCATTGTAAATTGATATTAACATTCATAAAAGTCAAATTTTAATACTTTATATCACCACACGCTCATAACATCAATTATTCCTCTTTTCCATAACAACTATTCCTCAATTCACATGGCACACATTCAAGAACGGTTCATCCAAGATTACCTCATAACAAATGATTCTCATAATAATCATCATCAAATTATAAACACAATTCAAGGATTCATAATCTATCACATACATATCACAATTTCATCAATTCCAAATCTTCACATATATGAACCCTAAGGGAGGAAGGATCTCCCAACTACCCTTATTGTGTTAATTCACCAATTATAAAACCCATTCTCCCCCCTTACCTCGAAATAGAGATGAGTTCTTCGAAATCTTGGTCTTGATGATCTACGATCCTTGACCTTGCCGTTTTTCTCCTCTTTCTCCAGACCTCATTGTTCTTCGTCAAAAACACGATGAATGAAAACTGAATCCCCTATTCCACTTACATAAAACAATAATTCCACCTTTTCCCCTTAAACCTCTAACTAACCCTATTTATTTTATTTTATTTAAATAATAACGATATTATAATAGTATACATTATTATATTATTATTATTCTCATAAAACATTTATCTCCAATTTATCCAAATATGCCATCAAAATATTAATATTTATTTCATAAAAAAATAAATATAAAATTAAGGCGTTACAACTCTCCCCCACTTAATTATTTTCGTCCTCGAAAATGTACTTGAATGGAATAACTCTAGATATGATTCCCGCATCTTGCTCTCCAGTTCCCAGGTAACACTTCCACCAGCAGCTCCTCCCCATGCCACTCTCACAAGAGGTATTTCTTTGCCTCTTAGCTGCTTCATCTTACGATCCTCAATTCTCAAAGGTAAGGCCTCCACTGTGAGGTTATCACGAACTTGTACTTCATCCCTCTGGATGACATGTGACAGATTAGATACATACTTCCTAAGTTGCGACACATGAAACACTTCGTGCAAATTCGAAAGTTCTGGTGGCAATGCCACTCTGTAAGCAACCTTGCCTACTCTCTGCATAATCTGATAAGGTCCGATAAACTTAGGATCCAACTTCTTGGATTTCAAAGCACGACCAACACCGGTCATCGGGTTGACTCTCAAAAATACATGGTCACCCTCACTGAACTCTAAGTCTTTTCTCCTATTATCATGGTAACTTTTCTGCCGACTTTGAGACGCTTTCATTTTCTCCTTGATCATCTGAATAGTTTCAGTAGTCTGCTGAAAAATCTCAGGCCCAAGCATAACATTTTCACCCGTCTCATACCAACATAGAGGTGTTCTACATCTCCTACCATAAAGAGCTTCAAACGGCGGCATTCCAATGCTTGAATGGTAACTGTTATTATAAGTGAATTCAATTAGTGGCAAATGAATATCCCACGCACCTCCTTTTTCTAACACACAAGTTCTCAATAAATCTTCCAGTGACTGTATAGTCCTCTCCGATTGCCCATCCGTCTGTGGGTGGTAAGCTGAACTCAATTTCAACCTAGAACCCAAAGCCTCATGCAAACTCTTCCAAAATTCCGAAGTAAACCGCCGATCTCTATCCGATACTATACTCGACGGTACACCATGAAATTTCACCACAATCCGTATATAAATCTCTGCCAATTTAGTTAATGGAAAACTGATGTTAATTGGAATAAAATGTGCCGACTTAGTTAACCGATCTACAATCACCCAAATAGCATCAAAGCCTCTCACCGTATTTGGTAAACCTGTCACAAAATCCATAGCAATGTTGTCCCATTTCCATTCTGGAATCTCTAACAGTTGCATCAGTCCCGAAGGCTTCTGATGTTCCACCTTAGATTTCTGACACACCAAGCAAGCATAAACAAATTGCGCGATATCTCTCTTCATACCGTGCCACCAAAACAATTTCTTCAAATCATGGTACATCTTTGTAGCTCCTGGATGGATACTCAAGCTACTTCGATGACTTTCTTCCAAAATTGCTTTCTTTAATTCAACGTTGTCCGGTACGCAAATTCTACCTCTGAATCTCAAAACACCATCATTATTCAAAACATAATTGCCTCCTTGGTCATTTCCTTCATTAGGCATCAAATCTACCAATTTTACATCTTGCCTTTGATTCTCTCTTATCACATCCAGAAATTCATTATTAATTCTCAACATACCTAGCTTAACACTTTCCGACGTTATTTCACATACCATACTCAAGTCTCTAAATTGCTCAAGGCTTAAATAGTGTTTTAGTCCCTGTAATTTAGCAAGTTTTTGGTTTTCGTCCCTGAAAGTTTTTTTTTCGGTTTAAGTCCCCACATTTCCAAAACGCTTTGGTTTTAGTCCCTACTGTGAGTTAGACGTTAAAAAAAAGGGATGTGGCAGACGGTGCTTATGTGGCAGGTCGTTTGGCATTTCTCAATAATCCAAGTGGCATTCTCATTTACACATGTGGATTTGTCATTTTCCTATTTATTCTAGAGGGACCAAATCCAAAATATAGAATCACATTGTGGTCTTTCTTCTTCAAGCTTTCTTCTTTCTTCTTTCTTCCCTATCGTCTCCAATGGCATCTTCTTCTTCTGCACAATCTCATCACGTTCAAGCACCAGTTTGTGGTTGCAATAGAAGAATGAAATTGTTTATGTCAAACACTGTTGATAACCCTAATAGAATATTTTGGAAGTGTCAAAACTCAGGGTTAATGTCTGGATGCAAGTTGTTCATTTGGGATGATGAAATAGAACGAAATCCAGCCAGTGATCTTAAAATTTCAAGTGGTTGTGAGTGTTCTGAAATGTTGAAGGAGTTTGTTAAGGATATTGAGGTTATAAAAAAGGAAAAAGTGAAGATTAAGTTGGAGAAGGAAAAAAGAAAAGTGACATTGTTGAAGTTTTTGTTGTTTGGGTCATGGGGGTTCTTCCTTGCTTATCACAAATGGTGATGAATCCCATTTGTTTGTGTCTGTATTTTTGTTTTTTGTTTTTAGTCCCTGTAAAATTAATGTATTTTGACATTTTTTCATGTAGCAAATGATTAATGAAATAGATGTTATGGTTTTGGCTAGTTTATGTATGCAATTATCTTACTCCTCTTTTGAATTGTGCATAAAGTACACCAATTACTTATCACAACAATGCTTTAACTCAAAATACACCCATTGTCATTATGTTTTTTGTTTTTGTTTTTAGTCCTTGTAATAATAAAGTATTTTTTGAGTTTGGTCCTTGTACATATATATGTGTGCAAATATATGTGTTTAAATGTACACCAATTGACAGTATATATGTTTTTAATTGTATGCATAAAGTACACTGTTGATAAAGTACACCGTTTGTACACTCTTTTGAATTGTATATAAAGTATACCAGTATATATGAAACTAAATTTTAAGGCTAAAGCCATTGGATAAAGTACACTCTTTTGAATTATATAATAAAGTACACCATTTGTAATCATAATAAACTTTAAGGCTAAAACACACCATTTGTAATCAAAATACTGTAATCAAAATACACATTAATGTGTAACATTGTATCATAAAGCACACCATTTGTAATCAAAACATAATGGTTCAACTGTAATCAAATTACATAATACAAAACAACAAGTCCATTGTATCAGTCAAAACATATGTCTACAGTTTCCATGGTTGTGCAGGGCTACTTCCTTCTCCCTTGAGTTTCTTGCACCTGAGTACCCTTGTTCTATCACTTCTCCTCAACTCTAACTTCCTTGCAACCTTTTGTTTGGGTTGTTTGGCCTAGAAAGACACAATAAACACAATAGAAACGGAATATATTAGGCCAAAGAAAATACATAGATGCCAATTTACAAAACAGAAAACAGACACATTAATAACATTAATAACAGACTCACCTTTTGTTTAGGAATTTCTTTAACATGTTCTTTAGGTGTAGGAACAACCTCTTGAACAGGTGCAGAGAGAATGTAGTTTGGTTGTGAGTCACTAACAACTTGTGAAGCCATTACAGGTGGAACCTCAACAGTTGGAGGCTGGTCACTAGCAACTTGAGGTGGAGATGGAATTTTGGAACTGAGATCATTGACATTGGGTTGAGGTTGTGTTGTATCAAAAGCTGCACAAAGATCTGCTGCAAGCATTTCAAACTCTAGGTCCATATCACATTGTGTATCTTGCTGTTGTTTTTGTTCTGAAGGAGGTTCATCTTGAGGTTGTTGTTGTTGTTCACTTGGAGGTACATCTTGAGGCTGTGGTTGTTGCTGAGTTGGAGGTTCATCCTGAGGCTGTGGTTGTTTCTTTGATTTTTTCTGCAAACAGAGTAGCACAATCAATACATATAGTAAGAATACATGATTCATGTCTGTAGTATGAATACATACCTTTCTTTTTTTAGCTTCAGGGTCAGGCACCTGAACTGAACTTGGAGGTACATCTTGAGGCTGTGGCTGTTGCTGAGTTGGAGGTTCATCCTGAGGCTGTGGTTGTTTCTTTGGTTTTTTCTGCAAACAGAGTAGCACAATCAATACATATATTAAGAATACATGATTCATGTCTGTAGTATGAATACATACCTTTCTTTTTTGAGCTTCAGGGTCAGGCACCTGAACTGAACAGCTTCTTGCATTGTGGCCATTTCCACCACAGTTGGTACAACAATAAGATGTCTGTGTCCTTACCTTGTTTGGGTCTTTATCAGGTTCCCTCCTCCTTAATTTCTTTGGCCTACCAGGGCCTCTTTTGTAGGATGGAGGCAACATTTCCTCAGTTTCAACCTCAGGCCACATGTCTTGGCCATTAATTGGGCTAACATTGAAATCATAGCATGCCACATATGTTTCTTTAGAATAACAGTCATCTACATAGTCTTCTGGTGGTTGGTTTCTAAAGCCTAAGGCAGCAACTGCATGTCTACATGGTATGCCTACCAATTCCCAAAAGTTACATGTACAAGTTCTTTTAGAAGTGTCAACTATGAAACTATGTTTGCTATGGATATGTTCAACTTTCCAAATAGTATCCCCAGACCAGTTTGGAAGCCAATTACCAGCATTTTCTACCTCTTTATCTAACCTAAATCTAGGTCTTGGCATTATCCTATGTTCCCACCTATCAACTTTTTCTCTTAAGTTAGAGTTTCTAGTCATAAGGTAGTTTCTTATCCATTCACACATGGTTAAGATTGGTTTATCCCTAGCAACTAGTATTGTGCTATTAAATGCTTCAAATACATTATTCATTAGCACATCACATTTGGGATAGAATGAGAAAGCATGCTTACACCATGATTTTGTAGGTATTTTGATCAACCACTCCCAAGCCTTAGGATGTAATACCTTCAACTCTTTCATTTTTTCTTCCCATGCTTGAATGTATGTGGCCTTTGCTGCAGCCATCATAAAATCCCTGATTTGTGTGCCACCACCAAACTTCTTTTTGAAATTGGCATATAAATGCCTAAGACAAAGCCTATGCTCAACCCTCTCAAACATCTCTTCAAATACTGGAATTAAGCCCTTGAAATCATTACAAGAAAAATAATAAGGGACCAAATCAAAACACAACTACATGACTTAGGGATGAATTTAAAAAATCAAACATTACTTAGGGATGAAGTTAACAAAAAAAGGAATTGATAAGGTACCTTTTGCTGGTCTGAAATGAATACCCATCTTTTGTCTTGTCCAATGTCTTCCAAAAGCAATGTCAGGAACCACCTCCATGACTCCTTTGTCTCAGTCTCACATACACCAAAAGCCAAGGGGTAATATTGGTTGTTAGGGTCCCTTCCAACAACAACAAGCAAAGTGCCTCCATATTTGTTCTTGAGGTGACATCCATCAACACCAATGAATGGCCTGCAAGCAGTAGTGAATCCCTTCTTTACTCCATCAAAGCAAAAATAAAAGCTGCCAAATCTGGGTTGAATTGTGGGACCAACTCTGGTGACATTAATTTTGCAGGTATTCCCTGCATTGACCCTCCTTAATTCTGCAGAATACCTCCACAGCAGAGTATATTGCTTTGTTGCATCACCTTCAACCAAACCTTTTGCAATTTGCCTTGCCTTCCATGCCCTGTTCATACGTATACCTACAGAGTAAGTATTCCTAATATCAGAGACAATATCACGAATCTTAATTCCATCAGATGAAGCCATCCTAGCCGCCATAGTCTTTGCAATCCACTTGGAGTTAGCAGTGGTGTTGTTCAAAACCCTACCACACGTGTGAGCACCATACCATTTTTTCATTCTATATGTGTGCTTATTCCCCACTTTACTAACAAGAGCCAAAAACCCACAATTGCCCTTGCAAACTACTCTCACTCTAACCTTGTCATTTTTCACATACTTTATCTCTCTTCCATTTAATACTGACCATTCAGTTATTGCATCCTTAAATTCATGCAAGGAAACAAACTCCAAACCAACTTTGAACTTGTAATCCTTGTGTAATTCCTCCATCTTAAACCTAGGATAATTTGGTCCAACCTCTTTATCTGATGCATCAGGATCACTACTGCCTAGATCTTCACTTAAATAATTAGTGTCAACCAAGTCATTATCAACACTAACTCCACTTGATGAACCCCTAGTAACTTCAACATTTCTTATCTTTTTTGGAGTAGCCCTATGTTTCCTTGCAATCTGCTTAATCCTTCTTGATGGTTTCTCTGCAAAGAAAAAGCCATCATCCTTGCCAAGGGCCCTATCTTCCTCACTGTCCTCAAATGATAAACAATTATAATCACTATCATCACTATCATCATTGTCATCACTGTCATCAAGATTATCAGCATTAGCATCAACCTTGGCAGTTTCATCAACATTTCCTTCACTTTCAGCACCATTGGCATTGGCAGCAGCATTATCATTGACATTTCCAGCATTATCATTGACATTTCCAGCATTATCATTCACATTTCCAGCATTATCATTAACTCTATGCTCAACAAATAAATCCACACTACAACAAGTTTCAACAGCTTTTTCATAAATATTAGCTGCATCCCTATCACTAATTACCCTTGCATGTTTACCCGATACATTGTTATACCACCATAGAGAATAATCAGTGGCCTCAAGGTTGCAAATATCTTTCACAATACCAGTTGCTTCAAAATAGCTCCACCTATCAGGGTCTATCTCTACTTCATGTTTAACCCCACCTAAGTAATACACCACACTATCCCTAACCATCCTTCCCCCATAATGAATGTTCAGTATAAATGTCATACCTGAAGTTGATCAGTCCCGATGGTCAGTCCTGTTGGTCAGTCCCGTCGTCTTCAATGTATGAAGTATACTTGAAAATTTCCTTGAAAACTCTTCAATGGCTGAAAACCTAACTTTGTAGGGACGATAGTGAGAATGCTAAAATAACCTTTCATGTTCCATTTTGTGGTAGGAAAATGACAAATCCACATGTGTAAATGAGAATGCCACTTGGATTATTGAGAAATGCCAAACGACCTGCCACATAAGCACCGTCTGCCACATCCCTTTTTTTTAACGTCTAACTCACAGTAGGGACTAAAACCAAAGCGTTTTGGAAATGTGGGGACTTAAACCGGAAAAAAAAACTTTCAGGGACGAAAACCAAAAACTTGCTAAATTACAGGGACTAAAACACTATTTAAGCCATTGCTCAATTAACTCCATTTCCTTCACCATCATAGCCGACATATGAATTGTCTTCCGGCTCAACGCATCTGCTTCTACATTAGCTTTTCTCGGGTGGTAATTCAGATTAAAATTATAATCCTTCAAAAACTCTAACCATCTTCTCTGTCTCATATTAAGCTCTTTTTGATCAAACAAGTACTTTAAACTCTTATGATCACTAAAAATTTCAAACTGTGAACCATACAAATAATGCCTCCAAATTTTCAACACGAATACCACTGCGGCCAATTCCAAATCATGAGTAGGATAATTCCTCTCATGTACCTTCAATTTCCTCGAGGCATAAGCTACAACTTTACCCACCTGCATTAGCACACCACCTAAACCCATTTTAGACGCGTCGCAATAAACAACAAAAGCTTCACTCGGGTCCGACAAAACTAGTACTGGTGCCGAAGTTAGCTTCTTCTTTAATTCCTCAAAACTTCCCTCACAAGATGCATCCCAAATAAAAGCTTGATTCTTCCGGGTCAATTGAGTCAAAGGTAACGCCAAACTAGAAAATCTTTCAATGAACCTTCGGTAATAACCAGCTAGGCCAAGAAAACTTCTAATTTCCGTTACTGTCTTCGGAGGCTCCCACTCAAGCACAGCACTGACTTTAGAAGGGTCCACTGCTATACCATCACCAAATATCACATGTCCCAAAAAGCTTACCGTCTTCAACCAAAATTCACATTTGGAGAACTTGGCAAATAATTTGTTATCCTTCAGTATCTGCAATGCAATTCTCAAATGTTTTGCATGGTCTTCTTCAGACTTCGAATATATCAGTATATCATCAATAAATACTACGATAAACTGATCCAAATAAGAATGAAATATTCTGTTCATATACTCCATGAACACTCTTGGCGCGTTAGACACTCCGAAAGGCATCACAACATATTTGTAATGGCCGTATCGAGTTCTAAAAGCCGTCTTCTGGATATCTCCTTCCTTCACTCTTATTTGATGATATCCCGACCTCAAGTCAATTTTACTAAAAACACAAGCTCCCACAATTTGATCCATCAAGTCATCAATCCTTGGGAGTGGATACTTGTTCTTAATTGTTACTTTATTCAGTTGTCGGTAGTCAATACACAGACGCATACTACCATCCTTCTTCTTGACTAATAACACTGGTGCACCCCACGGCGATACACTGGTTCGAATGAACTTCTTGTCAAGCAATTCACCAATCTGCGATTTCAATTCAGTTAACTCCGCAGCAGACATCCTGTACGGTGCCTTAGAAATAGGCTTAGTACCAGGAATCAAATCAATAGTAAACTCCACCTCACGCGTCGGAGGCAGTTCTGAAATATCATCAGGGAATACTTCAAGAAATTCATTCACCACTGGCAGTTCCTCAACAACAACTTTCTCTTCAACTGATAACGAAGCAAACACAGCAAACATATTTGCTTCGTCTCCCAACAAGGTTCTCAGTTCTTTAGCCGAAACTGAACAGGCCAAACTTTCTTCCTCAGGAGATAGGAATAACAATCTTTTCCTAAAGCAATCGATATAAACTCGGTTGGACTCCAACCAGTTCATACCCAAAATCACATCAAGATTACTGAGTGGCAGGCATATAAGATCCACTCTAAACTTTTTATCATATATTGTCAAAACACAATCACGACATACTAAGGTAGTAGTCACAGAACCTATAGATGGAGTATCAATTACCATCCCTCGGCTCAATTGAGAAGGCTCCGATCCTATCCTTTTCACACATTCCAAGGAAATAAACGAGTGTGTTGCACCCGTATCAATAATCACAAATAAAGGAGTATTATCGATATAGCAAGTACCTTTGACCAATCGGTCTTCACCAGTAGGTTGAGTTCCCACTAATGCAAACACTTTTCCACCGGATTACTGCTTCTTGGGTTTCTGGAAATCGGTGCTGATATGGCCCCGCTCTCCACAATTATAGCAAGTAGGAGCATTCACCTTACAATTAGCCGCTAGGTGACCCGACTTCCCACACTTGAAGCATTTCTTCTCTTCATTAGGACAATCATTGGCACGATGACCCGTACCGTGGCATCTGTAACATTTGCGTACGCCAGGAGTACCTCCTCCCCCTCTTGGCTTCTTCTCAGCATTAGCATTTTGCTTTCCTTTGTCAGCTGGAGCACTATAAGGAGAAACACCAAATCTCTGCTTTCCTTTCTTTTCATTCACCGCCTTATAGTGTGCAATTCTAGCCCTATTGTCATTATCATAAATTCGACTTCGGCTTACCAATTCCGGATAGTTCCTGATCTTCTGGCAAGCAATACCCAACTTAATTTCAGGACGCAGTCCATTCTCATACTTCAGGCATTTGGAAGTCATAGCCTCTTCAGTATTATAGTGTGCACAATATTGCACCAATTCCTCAAACTTGGCAGCATACTCCGCCACCGTCATATTACCTTGTTTGAGTTCTAAGAACTCCACCTCCTTAGCACTACGGACGTCTTCCGGGAAATACTTCTCCAAATATTCTCTGCGAAATATCGCCCAGGTGATTGCAATATCCGCAGCTTCTAACCGTTGGCGACTGTTGTCCCACCAGACCTCAGCTTCGCCTTCCAGCATATGAGTACCAAACCTCACCTTCTGATCATCAGAGCATCCCATTGTTCTGAAAATCTTCTCCACAGCCTTCAACCATTTCTGCGCAGCTTCTGGATCTAGAATTCCACCTTCATACTTAGGCGGCCTGTTACTCCTGAACTGATCCAATGCACGAGACTGAGCATTACCTCCTCCCTAAACGACCTGAACGACGTTCTCAACAGTTTGCGCCATGGCTTGCAAAGCCGCAGCAAGAGCAGCATCATTCCTTCCAGCCATTCTGATACAACAACAAATACAGGTTAGGACTCTCAACGACTCTTATTCTAAGGACTGACTCAATCTGGCCGGTTGGACCGACCTGCTCTGATACCAATTGTAACACCCACTTTTTCCCATTTCAAAATTAAATAAACTTTTCATAAAATCAGAGTTTAATCAACTAAAGTGAGCTGCTACATCAACAACCAAATATCTTTTCATTTGTTCTAAAACAAGCAGCGGAAATAATTGTTTTAACATCAATTTGCCCAAAGACATTACAGTTCAATCAAAGTACGGTTTATTAACTCAATACTTAATCATAAGGAAGTTTGCTAAAAATCAAAAGAAATGTGATAAAAATCCCCGTTCCCGTTACATATCAGAACTCCTAGGACACTGACATCAACATCAAGCACTCCTCAAGTACCTGAATTATCTGTACTTCAGAAGAAGCACAAACGCAACAAAACAAACAAAAGGGTGAGAAATAGTTTCATAACATAGCGGTGCAAATAACACCTCAGAGGATAATCATAAATCTATACACATCAATTAACACAATCAATCCCACAAACAGATGCAATGTGACTCACTGACACAATGCAACAATGCGGTACCGACTTTCAACAATAGTTCATTAATTCGAACCCGGATGTATCGCTTACACTCCACCGAGACACAATCATCCCTGCACCAACGATTTGCAATGAATCCGAATAATCACTTACGCTCCACCGAGACATGATCATTCCACCAAATGTGTATGCATATGCAGACTCAAACACATACACCATAATACAATTACGCATGAAAACATTCATGCCTTTACGATCCACATGATCCCACCAGTATTAATCACATCATTATATCATTCATGTTAAGCATATACCATAATCGCATAATTCAATAATTCATTACATTATTAACAAACTTATGCTACTTATACAACCCTCACTATTACATTCATTAAAGTTTGGTTATCAAGTCTTATAATTAGCACTAAACCTCAAGTTATCGTATTAGAATACTCATAGGAACTTATACTAAACTAATGGATCATAAAACCTATTAAAATTTCACAAAATTCCAAGATACAGAGGCCTGACACGGCCTCCCGTGTCCCCTAACACGGCCCGTGTCAGGTGCTCTGAACACGCCCCTCTCAAACAACAAAATCAACCAAAACCAGGGGGCTGACACGGGTGCCCATGTCGTGTGACACGGCCCGTGTCACACTTACTGTTGCCCATTCTCCAAAATTCTTCCCCTCATCCTCTTCCAGTGGCCTGACACAGCCACCCGTGTCCTGTGACACGGCCCGTGTCAGGTGGCTACGTGAATTCTCCAACTTTTTCCAAAAATCTTCCTTTTCTTTCCCCTCTCACTCCAAACCAAAACCAATTCATTGTAAATTGATATTAACATTCATAAAAGTCAAATTTTAATACTTTATATCACCACACGCTCATAACATCAAGTATTCCTCTTTTCCATAACAACTATTCCTTAATTCACTTGGCACACATTCAAGAACGGTTCATCCAAGATTACCTCATAACAAATGATTCTCATAATAATAATCATCAAATTATAAACACAATTCAAGGATTCATAATCTATCACATACATATCACAATTTCATCAATTCCAAATCTTCACATATATGAACCCTAAGGGAGGAAGGATCTCCCAACTACCTTTATTGTGTTAATTCACTAATTATAAAACCCATTCTCCCCCTTACCTCGAAATAGAGATGAGTTCTTCGAAATCTTGGTCTTGATGATCTACGATCCTTGACCTTGCCGTTCTTCTCCTCTTTCTCCAGACCTCACTGTTCTTTGTCAAAAACACGATGAATGAAAACTGAATCCCCTATTCCACTTACATAAAACAATAATTCCACCTTGGCCCCTTAAACCTCTAACAACCCTATTTATTTTATTTTATTTAAATAATAACGATATTATAATAGTATACATTATTATATTATTATTATTCTCATAAAATATTTCTCTCCAATTTATCCAAATATGCCATCAAAATATTAATATTTATTTCATAAAAAAATAAATATAAAATTAAGGCGTTACAGAGAGCAACCGGGAGGTTGGCATTTGCAGTTGGAGGGGCAGCCTCCTCTACCTTCCGAGTGTCTTGCACCTCATGTCGGGGAGCCTCCTTCCCCTTAGTGAACTGCTTCAAGTGGCCGACCCTGATGAGTATTTCCATGGTGTCGTACCTCGAAAAATATGATACTCACGATGGACACGGAAAAACAAACAACAGAGTCGCCACCTAATTCTATTTATTCTAACGAGAGAAAAGGAAGATATAGACACAACCTAAATAGGATAAGAAATGGTCATCGGAACCACTAATTCTAAGTTCGGGGGTCGGTTACGCAAGAGGAATGTATTAGCACCCCTCACGTCCGTTGTACTCAACGGGAACCTCTTAGTCTAACTATGCGATTGAATGTTAACTTATGTCTTTGTCTTCTAAAGGGTTTGCTAAGATGTTTGTTCTAAGGGAAATGCGTATTTTAGTTATTATTATTATGGAGAAAAGGTTAATTTTTTTTATTAGGGTGATTTATGACGGAGAAATAGTTAATTTTTTATTAGGATGCTCGTGAAGGATTAAAATCCTCGTGCCTACGTATTCCCTTGTGCAATGGGAAAGTCTGAGCTTCGTAGTCCGTGCAACTACGGTTGTTTGGTTTGTATTTTTTAACGAACAAGTAATTAGTTCACATGCTAACTACTAAACATTTGATGGTCCACTCTCGATGAGGCTTAAGCTCTAGTTTATATGCACGTTAGCAAGGATCTAAACAAAGTTCCTTTGTGAAAGTTGGTTGATCTTGTTTAGTATTTTAAGAACGAAAGGGCGAATGAATCACCTCCCATGGAGCGAGCCTCAGAAGTGATTTATTCAAGAATTCATGAAATGCTAGACTCCATAACTCAGTTCTTTCGTTATTTGATATGTAATAATTAGGTGTCATAAAAGACGAAAGGTTGAATGAACCACATCCCGTGGGGCGAGCCTCAGGAGCTTTCATTCAAGAATTTTTGGAATGCTAGACTCCAGAACTCAGTTCTTTCGTTATTTGATTATGTAAAATGATTTGAGTATTTGTGTTGGATTTGAACGGTTATTCGCATTGGTTTAAGGTTGATGGTTGTGTGTGTTTTAGAGACGAAAGAGAGAATGAAACACGTCTCATGGGGCGAGCCTCAGGAGTGATTTATTCAAGAATTCATGGAATGCTAGACTCCAGAACTCAGTTCTTTCGTTATTTGATATGTAATAATTAGGTGTCTTAAAATACGATAGGTTGAATGAACCACATCCCGCGGGGCGAGCCTCAGGAGCATTTCATTCAAGAATTCGTGGAATGCTAGACTCCAGTTCTTTCGTTATAAACGAAAATGACATAAAGTCAACCAATAGATCTTTTCCCTTGAAATAATGTAAGTGAACAAAATCGGAAGACGTATACACACGTCAAAACATCATGGATTCGTCAAGAACCACATCGGCTCGAAATAAAAATCAAAACGGAATTGAAAAGCAAAGACACATCTTTTTGAATTTTTAGTTTATCAACAACTAAACAAAATTACAACTAAACTTAAAAACTAAATTTAAATAACTTACTAAACAATAACATTTTTTTTATATTTTTAAGTGTTAATCACATATATACTTTACTTCTAAGATTACTAAATAAATTAAACAAAACTATATTTTGAAATGAAGAAACTAAAGTCAATCTAATAACTTAAACTAATATGGAAATTTTTAAATAATTTAAATAGATAACAAACTAAAATAAATAAATAAATAAATAACTAGTAAAATAAAAATGAAAGAGGAATAAATAAACATGGATATTTATTATAAGCTAACCTATATTAACACTATAATAACAATAAAATATGAACACATAAAAAAAATATTACATTTTTACAACATAGCTTCACAAACTAAAATATAAATAAATAAAGGATGAATGATACTCACAAACTCCAAAACTAGCAAAGGTTGAGCTTGTTGTGTAGAAGAAAGTGAAGGTGTTTTGATGGAGGTTGTTGTTGTGGTGAAAATGGTGAATGTTTATGGATATTGTGTAAGTAAAAAAAAAGAATTTTGACTTTGAAAAATATGTAATGAATGTGCTAGATTTTGAGAATTTAAGTGTGATCTTGTTAGTCTAAAATGAGAGAAAGAGATATCTTATTTATAGTGTGAATGAGGTAGGAGTGTTGATGTGGCAATCCGTGTGACTTTATGAGAATGATTTTTGATCATTGATAAGTCCAAGTTGGCAATCCATGTGAAGTGTGACAATGATTCTTGGTCATTAATAAGTCCAAGTTGGCAATCCATGTGAAGTGTGAGAATAATTCTTGGTCATTGATAATTCCAAGTTGGCAATCCATGTGAAGTATTTGTATTACAATGTAGCGGACCCCATTCACCATCTTTCCTTTTTTGAATATGAAGATAAACAAAAGAAAAGTAGTAATAATAATAAATAATATTAATAAAACTAATAATAATAATAATAATAATAATAATAAAAGATAATAATAATATAACTAATAATAATAATAATAATAATAAATAAATAAATTGAAAATGGTTATTAAAAAAAAGAAATTATATTGAATTAAATAAATTGAAGTTAAACTAAATCAAAGATAAACTAAATAAATTGAAATTGAAATTAAACTAAATTTAATATAAAATTTAATTAAAATATAAATTAAAATCAAAATTAAACTAAGATTAATTCTAAATAAACTAAAATAATGATCTAAATAGAAATCGTAAAGATCAAAAAATGGTATGGAATGATAAAAATCAGTTAAAAATGCATGATTATTGACCAATGAAATGTTTACGCTAAAATGACTGACTATCGATGCTACGATAAAAATGCTTCAGATGAATGAAATTATTGAGAGATACTCGGTCAAAATTTAGGGTGTGACACATGGCATCCTTCAGATGGATGCTTGTCAGTATTGTGCCCATGGGATTTGTGAAATATGCAGTACTTCATCTTATCTGTATTGGTTTTGGCTATCAACTACTTGGGGAATCTAACGCCTACCTGGCGGAATTCAGAGTTAGTGCACTCATATAGGATCTTCTCCCTCGACACAGTGAGAGGAGTGTATTCGTGGAACCTCCTAGAGGGGTCTTTGTGCTCCTGTGGTTCACGGGAGAGATCTTCCTTTCTTTTTTCACCTCCCTGATGAGACGTCGACGGTTCGTCATTCTTGGATGGTTTGGCATCTTCTTGATGCCTGGTATCACGGGCAGTGTTGGCAGCCTCTTTCTCCTCGTATTGGATATACGCCCGGGCTTTAAGGAGAAAAGCATCAAGCATGACCGGTGTCTCAATGCCCATGGCCTTGGCAAAATGACTACGGGGACGGAGCCCGTATTCAAGAAGATATTTGTATGTCGTCGGTGGTCGAGACCTGGATGGCTTCTTTATTGAACCTCTTGATGTATGTCCGTAAGGACTCATCCTTGCCCTGAATTATTGCCTCAAACGAGGCATCAGTTTTAGGATGTCGGTGCGATGCGGTGAAATGTAGGGAGAAGGTCCTCCCGAGCTATCTCCATAAGGTAATGGACTCATAAGGGAGGCTTTTGTACCAAGCCATGACTCCTTTTCTGAGTGTTGTGGGGAAAAGACGACATTTGATTGCTTCCCGGACACCCCAGTAGTCGAGGAGAGTGTCAATTTTTTCGATATGCTCGTCTGGGTCCGTTGTCCCATCATAGGACCCCAAAGGAGGAGGCTTCTCTAAACCCTTCAGCAACTTCATGGACATAATTTCATGGGAGAGAGGCCCATGAGGTTCATCCTCATCGCTGGAGTCATAGGAGATGGAGTGGGAGCGGTTGTCTTTGTGTTATCGATAGGATGGCGATCTTGATCGATTTCTTGAACCCTCGAATGATGGTCGTGTTCCCGTCTGAAGGGTCCTCCTGGTTTTTCTGGTTTCCAGAGTCCTATGTCGTCAAGGGGACGAATAAGCCCGTTTCTTGATAGACCCAGCTTCCTCTGGGTGTTGGCGAGTCTTTCTCCGTTCCGGTGAACGGCTACGGGACCTGCGAAGTCTCCTCTCAAGAGAGGGGGACCTGACATGTCGAGCGTCCTCTAGAGCTTTTAATCTTGCGCCATGGTGCAAAATCAGAAGGTTGATGTTGTTCGTAGTTTATAAGTGCAAATTGTAGCTATTTTTGTATATAAGTTTTATTACACTTATCTATACTTTTTGTTAAAATCATTCGAATAAACCCCACTTTGTTTGTAAATATATTTACTTTACATTATAGTGTATATATTGCATTTTTGTGTAAATATCATTGTGTTGAATTGTTTTCCATTTATTTTGTAGGTATTCAATCATTTCTATTTGAGCATTATTAGATATAGAATTGAATAAGCTTTCCAACGCTTCGAACCGGGAAAAAAACAGAGTTATGGTTCAAAAGTTATGAATAAAACAATGGTGGATTCTAGGGTCGGGCGGTGGTAGATATTTATGGCCAGGATGTATAAATTGCGCAGCTGGCATGAGTAAAATAAAGTTCAGCATCGAGAGGTGGATTTTGCCGCCGGGCGGTGAGTCTGAGATAGAAAATTGTATTTAATTCATTTTTATTTCATTTTTGTTATGGATGTTATTTGGGGTAGTTTTTGCTCTCCTAACTTCATCAACCTCATTTTTTGGTTAGATTAGCTTAGGAAATAACACATAGAGCTTGCATCTTGTAGAATCAAAGGTGGACCTTCATCAATCGGGTTTACAACCTGGAGGTTTTGGTTTATCTCTTTTTCCTCTTTTTGTAAACTCTTTTGTATTGGGTGTTTGTATAGTTACTCTGAATCCGTGTATCTTTGTTGATCATAATATTGTATAAAATCTCCTTTACAAATCATTATCGATGTCTTCCTTGATTTTTTTGCATTTATGTTTGGATTTGTGTTATATTAGAGATAAACATCATGAATCTTGATTAGGGATGGATATCTATTGCCTAGATGCTAGAGATAGATTTAGATAATAATCTTTTTGGTTTCGAACTTAATGTCTTCCGTGTTTCAAGGCATCGTGCGCGAGAGTGACGAAGAGAGTGATATAGTTGTTCTCTCAACTCAGTGTGTCAGAGATGGACACTGTTGTGAGTGATACTAGATGATTTTGACGAGTATGGTAATAGAGTGAAAATGATCGATAAATTAATGTTTGTGACGAGTGGATAATATGTATGCTTGATAAGTTTCTTTTCTCAGAAGAATGAATTTTTTTTATGTTCATATTTACTTTTCCAATTTTATTATACCCATTTTTAATCCAAACTCATAAATTTAGAAATTGACGA
This sequence comes from Lathyrus aphaca, assembly GCA_963966055.1. NCBI lineage: Eukaryota > Viridiplantae > Streptophyta > Magnoliopsida > Fabales > Fabaceae > Lathyrus > Lathyrus aphaca. The sequence goes on from OZ014519.1 coordinate 220,453,069, forward strand.
ACGACCGTTCAGTAGCACTGATCTCTGTGGACACGATAAATTCTAGAAAAAATACTTCATAAAATTTTGTTTCTTGCCGCTATATTGCAGTTCAATAGTAGTCTCGACTAGTGCGGCGAGGGTCTCATTGGTCCCCTCGGGGATGGGAATGAGAGAGAGATCAACAGAGGTGATCTCATGTTGCATAGATGGTTCTGGTGAGGAGAGGCGGTGCGCTCATCATGAAAATGGTTAGGCTCCCGAGTAGAGGATTGGTTCCATCACTTTACCGTTGTTTGACGGGGATGTTGGTGAAAATCCGGGCATCATCAGAGTCGTCACGGTTAACCATTGAGAGAGTTTGAATTGCGATGTTTTGGTTCTCACGATCTGAGGATGAGAAAACAGGGTAACACGAATTCCCACGGATGGCGCCACAGATCGTTCCAATCAATTAGAATCTGTAATGGGCCACAGACGCTGATGAACATGATGAAGATGGTGATGATGATGATCGATCGTCGAGGAGAGAAGGGGTGTACCTACAATACACTCTGATGCCAAAGTAAGACAGGGCAGAAGAGTGAGCAAGTATGAGTAAAAATGTTAAGAGAGTGAATATTGGATACTTAGCCCTCTCAAGTGAGAGGGTTTATATAGAGCCCCCAACGCTTGGCTATTGGTCTATATTTTGGTCCTGTATCATGGATTCCCCGAAATAGGTAACTACCAGAAACTAGTCATCGGAACAAGCATGCTTAGTTGAATGACATCTACGTTGGACAGAGGAGAATCCAAGCAGGAGTTATCCCTTGGCTGGATCTGGGTGACTTCTCCGGGCGTCGGAAAAAAGTCTAAAAGGAGCAGAAGAAACCGACCACAGGTGACCGTGGTCGACAGATCCTCTTTGGCTGAGGGGCACAAAGCGAGTGGGTCCCTCCGACATTGGACAATTGGGCCGTCTTGGAAGAAAGAGTGAATTGGGCCATGCCAAGTCATTGGGCCAGTCCAGAACAGTTTTATTTACTAGGAGAACCTTTAGGGACAAGGAATCGATCCCATCAAACCAATAACACTTCATTTGCATTCACCCTTGTAAGTCGAGCGTATTGTGCCTCGCCATCTACCTTACCTAATAACCAAGACGTCTCTTTTAGACCCAAACCCTTGATCCAACGTCAATTGGTCTTAGGTAATAAAACACTTTAAAAATTAAAGTAGAATTGCATGCCACGAGCCTTAAGTGGTAGAAATGAGGAGAGTGGATATCCTTACACTCGCTCCGATTATTTTGACGCAAGACGCTCGGCTTGTTGGATCGAAATAGTCACCTCTAACCATATGCTTTAGTGCAATTCGACTCTTAAATCCTTTTCTGAAAGAAATGTAATAAAATCAACCAACAAATTGTAGGTTACCGAACTACAAAGCTCTGACTTTCCTATTACACGAGAGAATACGTAGGCATAAGTATCTCAATCCTTTACAAGAACCCTAGGATCAATCAACCTCTTTCCGCTTAGCAAGTAAATCATAGGCATATAAATCCTTTCTCACACGACAACTTAGATGGTTCCCATCGAGTACAATAGATGTAAGGGGTGTTAATCCTTCCTATTGCATAACTGACTTTTGAACCCAGACAATGGTTGCGATGACCATTGTTTTATCATTCTTCGATGGGTTTTATCGATATTTTTCTTTCCCCTTTTGGGAATAAATAAAGTTTGGTGGCGAATCTTATGTCCGCCCAGCCGTGGTATTTTATCACAAGGTCGTATTTTTCGAGGTGCGACACACAATAACCTCATTCATAACATCACAACAGCATCTTAGCAACAACACGCAAGTTTCATCATTTATAACAAAACATCATTTGCTCAACATATCATTACGCACCTTCCAACATTAATATATATCATTTAAATTATTTCTAGAAACATGAAACTATGTTTAAAGGAAAGTACATTATCTCACCCTTATGCAACTTCAAACGGTGCGCGAATCGAACACCCGGAACTCAAGTTATGAATTTTTTAAGTTTTCCAAAAAAACAAACTAGTCCCAATGTAATCGATTACCACAAAACCGTTTATCCATTACACCCCCAAAAATCCAATTTCACATTTTTAGTTGTCCCAGCGGTAACCGATTACCACATTTAGGGTAATCAATTACACTTGCTACATAAGCATTTTTCTGCTATATTTTTACACGAAAATCACTCTTCTTATCATCCAAAACCCCATTTTCCTACAAATCATTTTGAACATGGTCTAACACGAAAATCATCTTTCAAAGTTTCAAAACCCCCTAATAATTTTCACCAAAAATGCACATAACTAAGTTCCAACTCTGACACGCGATCGTACACAACGATACAACAAAACTATCTCTACCCATTCACCATACCAATCATAATAAACCATGATTTACCCCTGTACCTTAATTCCTATAAGCATATCCTCTCTTCTTTCTCATTCTACATCGAGTTCTTTAGAGCCCTAGCCTTTTCCACCGTTTCTCACGCTTTTCACGATCGTACAAAAATATGATTTTCTCTTTTCCCTTTTTGTCTAACTTACCCCTTGGACCTCTAATATGTCATCTCACTCTTGCCCTCACTTAATCCCTTACAAATAACTACATTTCCCTTTTAGTTTCTACTCTCATATTTCAATTAATAAACTCTAAATAATATAATCTACATTATTATTATTATTATTTCAAACAAAATATAACTAAAATTATCTAAATATAAATAACTCTAATTATATATACCTACTCCACAACACACAACAGTAAAACCACACAACGCATCATATAATTCACAAAAAATCACAAATAATCATAAATAATTAAATATGAATTTTGGGGTGTTACATTCCATGTCCTAAAGATAAAACGTTCATTGACAATATATGGGTTTTTAGGAACAAATGTGATGAAAATGTCATAATTACAACAAAATAAAGCTAGTTTAGTGGTAAAAGGGTATAATTAGGCCGAAGGAATTGAGTATGAGAAGATTTATGTGTGGAACTATGTGCTGACAGGTTTAATCAGAAAGTGATCAAAGCTCATAGATAAGCAATGAAAGATTATATTTGTCACATTAAATAATAAAATATTAATTAGGGTTCTTTTTGTCTTTTACATTAAAATTAATCATAGATCCATGTTTCCACTCAATCCAAGGCTGGAAGATTTTTCCAGTGGATCTCATATTAATATTTCTTTCATATCCTTTTTTTCGTGTTTCCAAACAGTGAAAAGTAGATCTATCCATTCAATTTCTTTCCTTCCTCATATATTTCCATAGTTCCAAACATAGTATTAGTGTTATATATATATATATATATATATATATATATATATATATATATATATATATATATAATGATTTTTATACCAAACGAAAAGAGTACAAGGGGTATTATAACCTTCAACAATACACAAGAAAATTGAACCATATTCCTAAAATAAACCAAAGAAGAGGTAAACTGGTCATAGAAATTACATATAGAATTATAATTCATGCTCAAACCTATCTATTTACACGATGTAAATTTAATGGACATTAAACAATCCTCAAAATTGAATATTCTACCTTGAAACCATATATCCTTTCTTATTAACCAAATACTCCAAGTAGTGGCTATCCAAATAACACGAATTATGTTTCTAAGGTTCATATCTTTTACCTGGTTACTATTTATCTAGAAGCATATTTCACCATCAATGGTAACCCTTGCTTGATTTCCCATCCACTTATTCACAACTTCTCAGATCCTTGTCGGCATAATGTACGAGATGAATATATGTCCTTTATCTGTCTTCCACAAAATAGAAAACACAACATTTATCTCTATCTTCGATTATAATTCCTATTTTAAATAATTGATCTCTTGTTGATAGTTGGTCAAGAATCATCCTCCACCCGAAAAAATGAATTTTGGATGGAACCTTAATCTTTCACAAGCTTTCTAAATTTTTATTGTGTTTGACATATCTGATAAACCAATATCTAAAATAGTGTAATCGTACTTCACCATAAATATCTCTTGATCATATGTCAACGATTTAAATTCATCTATTACCTGCTGCAAAGGTTCAACGTTAGTCAAAAATGTTTTGATTTATTCATCCAACCAAATAGCTTCTTCAGATGGATTCTATGTGTTGATTGACGTCTTCCGATTCCAAAACCTTCGATCCCATACTCCAGCTTTTGCCACACAAACAACATGATCATCTGCCCAACTCTTCAAGAAACACTTATGTTAGCGTTTGATTACCAAGCCAGTTGATATACCAAAACGATATGCACTTTCCTTCATTTAACCTACAAAAAATATTGTTAGATAATTTTTTTTGGTTTAGACCATCCTTCTGATCCACTATTTAAAGACCCCTCCACCAAATTTATTCTCTTTTATCAACCATCCTTTCTTCATTGATAAACATCTTCAACTCCGAATTTTAGCACCTGTGTCTCAGAATCACACTCCATAACACATCCTTCTCCCTCAAAATCCTCCACTTCCATTTGAACAATAGAGTCTTGTTGAAAAGATCAAGATTTTTTATATAGAATTCCCTACACTCTTTGGATCTACACACAAAATCCCCATTAACCCAATAAATTGTTCTCTTGTTATCGCATCCTCCCAATAGAAAATTAGATTGAATCCTTTCTAATATTTTTTAACACCTTAACCGGAGTTTTTTTTAATAAAAAAGACAAGTATAAATTGGTATGAAATTCAAAATAACATTAATTAATACCACCCTCCCTCTTATTGAAAGATATTTACTTCTCAAGAGTGATAGTCTATTTCTAATATTGCTAATGACACCCTTCCACATATTTACTTCTCTAGAGTGATAGTTTAATTCTAATATTTCTAATATTGTTTTAAATGAACTGTTCAAAGTTAAGATTAATAGAGTGGAGTTTAGCATCAAGATAGTGGAGGGCAATCATGGTCCTCTTCGTATTAACATTAATAATCTGGTAGCAAGGAAGGAGGTTGTTGTTTCTTCTTCTGTTTCGGAAAGTAGGTGGAGTAAACTTCATGATGAGGAAGATGATGGTATCTTAAAGTAGGATTTAGTTCTATATAATGAATTAGTGAATATGGAAAAAATCCCCTCCATAAAACTTGTTGATGTCTCGTTGGATATTAATGAGGCTGATATAGCAGTAGGAGGTATTGTTGGTGTAAGCCCTAGAGGCCAAAACTTTTGGTACTTGTATCGAATTATTTATTAATAATAAAAAGCATTTCCTTATTATGATTGTTTTTCAAAAATGATAAAGTCCCTAGAATAGTTAGTTTGTTTAATGAAATATTAAATGTGGCTTAATCATGAGATTCCATTAAACATAAGGACACTATTCTTAAAGCATCTATAGTCGAGCTTTAATGTGAAATGGGATAGCCTTAAAGCATTAAGACTATTATGTAGATAAACTGATGATCACATCTCATGGATCATGGATAAGGAGTTATCAAGTCTTGACATAGGTATAAATATTAGGAGTAATATTTATATTGGATTGACCCACTATGACAGTACTAAATAGAATGTTATGCAAAGTGTCATAAGTTACTCTCATGGTGGTAGTGGTGTATACCACCCTTTGACCTGAAACTACTATGGACCCTAGATGCAGAGTCAAGTACTTTATTTCTTATCAAACATTGTCCGTAAATGGACGATCATAAAGACAATTGATGGGTACCTCACAAAGCATGTTGAGGGACATGAGTAGCCTAGATGGAATTTGCCCATCCTGCATAACAGGATAAATGTCTAAGGGCCCAATATTGAACTAGACAAGGATGACACGGTATATGCCTTGTGTTCAATATAAACATAAGGGAAAAAGGGTAATTGTACACACAAATACTATCACAAAAGGTTTTGTCAGATCACATGAAAATTTTGTGACTTGGGTAACAGTGATTTGTTGCTAGATATCGCTCACTGTTTATTATGTTAAATACATGATTTAATATAATTACCAACGTCTCAAAATCCTACAGGGTCACACATATAAGGATAATTAGAGAATGAATATAATAAATAAGGTACATCGTAAGGTACGATGCACTAGAATGGAATACAGAATATGGTAAGGTACAATGTGCTTAATTAACATATGATATAATAATAGTTATTATTAATTTTATAATAGTTATAAAATATAATAATAATAATAAAATTAAGTTTATTATAATAATAGTTATTATAATAATAATTTAATAATATTATTATTGAGTTGGACTTTTAGCTTGAAGCCCACACAAGTAGTTCTATAAATAGAACCCTTGTGCAGAAGCTCAAAGTTTTTTGTTTTTGAAACCCTGGCCGTATTATATTTTTCCTCTCCCTCACTCAAAACCTTCAATCTAATTAGCTAGTACTGTGACTGAAAGAAGCTGTTCGTGTGGACTGAGTAGAGGCGTTGTTCATCGTACAATACTCGTGATCATCCATTGATTTGGATTCAAAGGTTTCATCGTCACAAGAGGTAAATTTTCTATCACGGATCATGACCTTTCGTAAGGATCTCAAAAGCGAAAAATTTGTTTTTCGCTGCGTTTATATCGTCAATTTCCCTTCAGTGGTATCAGAGCCACTTATGAAACCATGAGTCTGGTAATTGTTTATTTTCTGTTATTTTGTTTTAATTGGATTAAAACACGTAAACAAAATTAAATCAAATCCGTATATTGAATTTTTGGCATCAGACTGTGTATGGTTTGTATGGTTGATATTGACTATGCTTCGGAATACGACAATAGTATGGTATAACAGCAATATGTCAATTGTCCATAAGTTACACATATATTATCGGTCTAATTCATATGTGATATGATTAACTTTAATGCAAAAATGGTATATTGGATATATTATTTTCTTTTGTCATTTCAAATCATGTAATGATTATCATTCGTTTGAGCGAACTGTGGTCATCTTCTTCGGAATCCGACTTTAGTATGTGAAGCAATGGCATACAGATCAATCATATTGAATTATTAATCATGGTATTTTGATAGTATGAAATTATTGCATTAAGATTCATGACGGCACAAGGGTTGCACCGTCAATGAGGTTTGACGTAAAAGTCACGTATTCTATAAGTGAGACGGTCTCAATGAGGGAAGCGTGACAGCGTGACGGTCGTCGTATACTTAAGTGTGACGATCGTCACACACTTAAGTGGGACAATTGCCATAGGCAAAGGGTGAAGGTCTTGATAGGTGACAACCAGCATATAATTTGTGACAATCATAGGCAGTAAGACATTACAAATGTTGCATCAATACAGTCTGCACTTTAGGTTATGAATTTGGCAAAAATTCAATTTGATTTATTTAATAAATTATAATAATAAAATTTATTTATTATTTTACTTATGGTGATCATTTATGGACTTAGTTTATTTTTTTGTTTTGGATTTTATAAATACGACATACGTATCGTGCCTCTCTCTTATTCTCATCATGTAACTTCTTTTCTCATCTCACTCCCTTGTATGTAAAAAGAGTTTCCTTTATGTAATATGTTATTATGAAGAAAGAGAATACTACAAAACAAAGAAGGACAACCTTGGAGATCTTGCTTGGAGAAGTGAATATTGTCATTAGATTTAGCTTAAGTTCTCTAATTGGCTTGGGAGAACAATTGCGCTAGGGGTCATAATTGTTTCATTTCTATGTATGTTGATATATATTTCATATATGTTGATGCATTATTGAGGAACGATTTATATGATAAACAAGTTGTGAGATCAAACTAATTAAAATTCCCTCAAAGCTAATATTAAGTTTTTTGCTTTCCAAGTTTTAGAACTCATCAAGACTAGTATCGAATATTGTAGGTCTCGCCTAACGCGAGGTGCGTGTTCTATATTAGTAAGGTGCAATGAAATAAAAGTAATATCCAATTTCTAAAATAATGGGTCAAACTTAACTGAACAAAATATAATAAGATTATATATGTTTAGAAGTAAGAGTTGGGAATGATCCATGTGATGGATTGGAATAAGGAGTTATTCACCCAACTGAAATATTCGAGAATTTCATTGGATGCAATTGGAAGGAGTTCCTACCTAAATAGACGAGTTTTATGTAATCAGCCTAACGTTGACTTAAATCAAAGCAAAATATGGATCTCGATCCACTAGAAAATCTTCCAACGGGATTTTCCGAATCAAATGATGAGGGTCATTTGTTTTGAGTAAAATAGTGGGAGCATATTTAATTAAAGGACTAATTGGATATGTTTAATTATACTAATATATTCACCATCTTTTAGTATAGATTACCATGACAACAAATACCCCTAATAACATTTTGCAATCAATCCTTGATAAGGAAAAATTGTATGGGGCAAACTTTTTAGATTGGCACCGAAATCTGAGGATTATCCTCAAACATGACAAAACGTTGTATGTCTTAGAGACATTTGTTCCTGATGAGGAACCTCCTAGTTATGCTCCTAAGGCTAAAAGAGATGCTTATAAGAGGCATGTTGATGATGTTAATTCCATTCTGATGGTCAGTAATGAAAAGAAACATAACAAAAGGCCCACCAAGAAGGGTAGTAAATGGAAAGACAAGGAAGTTTCCAAACCCAAACATATTGCACCTTCTTTAAAGCCTAGTGGAGGCATAGCTAATGAGGGCACTTGCTTTTATTGCGGTAAGACCAGACACTGGAAGAGAAACTGCCCAAAGTACCTGGAAGATAAGAAGAATGGAGTGGAGACTTCAACTTCATGTATTTTTGTTATAGATTAATTTATCTACTTTTGCATCATGGGTATTAGATACTAGATGGGGTTCTCACATTTGTACCAATGTGCAGGGACTAAAAAGGAGTAAAGATTTGGCATAATGTGAATTTGAACTATGAGTTGGAAATGGAGCAAAGGTTGCTGCTTTAGCCGTAGGAATTTATGATTTTACTTTACCTAGTGGTTTAATAATTCAGTTAGAGAATTGTTATTATGTACCTGCAATTAGCAGAAATATTATTTTCGTTTCTTGTTTGGGCAAGTTTGGTTTTTCATTTATAATAAAGAACAATTATTGCTCTATTTATTTAAATTATTTATTCTATGCTACTGCACAAATGAACAATGAGATGTATATCCTTGATCTTGAAATGTCAATTTATAACATTAATACTAAAAGGATGAAACCTAATGAGGTAAATCCAAGTTACCTTTAGAATTGTTGCTTAGGCCATATAAATGAGAAGCGCATCTCCAAACTCCATAAAGATTGACTCTTGGATTCTTTTGATTATGAATCATATGATACATGCAGATCTTGTTTAATTGCAAAAATGACAAAGACCCCATTCACAGGAAAAAGAGAAAGGGAAAATGATATTTTGGCCCTCATACATACTGATGCATGTGGACCACTGAACATATTAGCTAGAGGAGAATTTCAATACTTCATCACAGTTACAGATGATTTTTAGTAGATATGGTTATGTGTATTTAATGAAACAATAATATGAATCATTTGAAAAGTTCAAGGAGTTCAAGAATGAAGTATAAAACCAATTAGGTAAGAATATTAAAACTCTTCGATCAGATCAAGGTGGTGAATATTTAAGCCTAGAATTTGATGACCATCTAAAAGAGTGTGGGATTCTATCCCAACTCACTCCTCCTGGAACACCATAATGGAATGGTGTATTTGAGAGAAGAAATCGAACCTTGTTAGACATGGTCCGATCCATGATGAGTCACGTAGATCTTCCAAATTCCGTTTAGGGACATGCACTACTGACATCAGCTTACACACTTAATCGTGTTCTAACCAAAAAGGTAGAAAAGATACCATATGAGATATGAAGTGGTAAGAAACCACATATGTATTACATAAATATTTGGGGATGTGATGTTTATGAGAAACGACAAGTTTCAACTAAGATTGAGCCTAAATCTAACAAATGTTCATTTGTGGGGTATCCTAAAGAAACAAGAGGATATTACTTCTACAATCCTTCTGAGGGCAAAGTGTTTGTCGCTCGAACTGGAGTCTTCTTGGAAAAGTATTTTATTTCCAAAGGAATCAGTGGGAGAAAAGTAGAGCTTGAAGAAATTCAAGAATCACAAAGCATTGATACACCTAAGGAGGAATTAGAACATGAATCACAAACAGTTGTGAAAGAGCAACCTGCTCAAGTAGAACAAAACCAGCGTAGGACTAGCAGGATACGTCACCAACCAGAGAGATATGGATATCTCATAACTGATCAAGATGATGTATTACTCATGGATCAAGATGAGCTTGTGACCTACCAAGAGGCCATAACTGGTCCCGAGTCTGAGAAGTGGCTAGAAGCCATGAAATTTGAATTGGATTCCATGTACACAAACCAAGTTTGAACCGTGGTAAAGCCTCTTGTAGGAGTTAATCATATAGGATGCAAGTTGGTCTTCAAAAGAAGACTAACATGTATGGTAAGGTATATACATATAAGGAAAGACTGGTTGCTAAAGGTTATAAACAAATTAATGGGATAAACTATGATGAAACCTTTTCACCAGTTGCAATGCTTAAATCTATTTGGATTTTACTTGCTATCATTGCAGATCATGATTATGAAATATGGCAGATGGATGTCAAGAATTCTTTCCTTAATAGGAATCTTCTTGAGAATGTGTACATGACACAACCTGAGGGATTTGACATACCTAAAGAAGCCCAAAATATATGCAAGTTACAGCGATCAATCTATGGATTGAAGCAAGCTTCTAGAAGCTGGAATCTTCGTTTTGATGAAATTGTAAAGCAGTTTGGATTCATAAAGAATACATATGAGCCTTGTGTCTACAAGAAGGTTAGTGGGAGCATGATCATTTTCCTGGTATTATATGTAGATGACATATTACTCATTTGAAACGATATCCCTACCTTGCAACAAGTAAAAACTTGGCTAGGGAAATGCTTTTCCATGAAGGACCTTGGTGAAGCAACCCATATATTAGGACTCGGGATCTATAGAGATAGATCATAAAAATTACTTGGTCTAAGTCAGAGTACATACATAGACAAAGTGTTGATACGCTTTAATATGCATGATTCCAAGAAAGGGTTCATACCTATGCAACATGACATGTGTCTATCAAAAACACAATCCCCTTCAACTGAGGAAGAAAGGGATCACATGAATAAGATTCCATATGTATATGAAATAGGATCTATCATGTATGCCATGTTATGTACACGACCAGATGTCCCGTATTCTTTAAGTGCGAAGAGTAGGTACCAATCTGATCCTTGTGATGCTCATTGGGTAGCTGTAAAGAATATCCTTAAGTACTTGAGAAAGACTAAGGATACATTCTTGATATATGGAGATTAGGAAGAGCTCGCGGTAATTGGTTACACCGATGCAAGCTTCCAGACAAATAAGAATGACTTTAGATCGCAATATGGTTATGTGTTCTGCCTAAATGGTGGCGTTGTAAGCTGGAAAAGTTCAAAGCAAGAGACAATCGTTGATTCTACAACTGAGTCTAAATATATTGTTGCCTCAAATGCAACAAAAGAAGTTGTTTGGATCAATAAGTTCATTAGTAAACTTGGTATAATCCCTAGCATTGTGGATCCCATTGATCTCTATTATGATAACAATGGTGCCACCGCATAAGCTAAGTAACCTAGATCTCACCAATGATCCAAACACATACTTAGGCATTATCATCTCATACGAGAGATAATAGATCATGGAGATGTGAAGATATGCAAAGTACCTACACTTGACAACATTGCTAACCCACTAACAAAACCTCTTGTGCAGCAGAAGCATGATGGTCATACTAGATCTATGGGTATTAGGGGTATGCCTGATTGGCTCTAAGGCTAGTGGGAGATTGTTGGTGTAATCCCTAAAGGCCAATACTTTTGGTACTTGTATCGAATTATTTATTAATAATAAATGCATTTCTTTATTATGTTTGTTTTTCCAAAATGATAAAGTCCCCAGAATAGCTAGTTCCTTTAATGAAATATCAAGTGTTGCTAAATCATGAGATTCCATTAAACATAAGGACACTATTCTTAAAGAGTCCATAGTCGAGCTTTAATGTGAAATGTCATAGTCTTAAAGAATTAAGACTATTATGTAGATAGACTGATGATCACATCTCTTGGATCATGGATATGGATTTATCAAGTCTTGACATAGGTATGAATATTAGGAGTAATATTTATACTGGATTGACCCACTATGAGAGTACTACATAGAATGTTATGCAAAGTGTCATAAGTTACTCTCATGGTGATAGTGGTGTATACCACCATTCAACCTGAAACTATTATGGACCTAGATGTACAGTCAAGTACTTTATTGTTAATCAAACGTTGTCCGTAATTAGATGATCATAAAGACAGTTGATGGGTACCTCACAAAGCATGTTGAGGGACATGAGTAACCTAGATGAAACTTGCCCATCCTGCATAACAGGATAAATGTCTAAGGGCCCAATATTGATTTGGACAAGGATGACACGGTATATGCCATGCGTTCAATATAGACATAAGGGAAAATGGGTAATTGTACACACAAATACTATCACAAAAGGTTTTGTCAGATCACATGACAATCTTGTGACTTTGGTAACAGTGACGTGTTGCTAGATACCGCTCACTGTTTATTATGTTAAATACATGATTTAATATAATTGCAAACGTCAGGAAATCCTACAGGGTCACACACATAAGGACAATTAGAGAATGGATAGAATAAATAAGGTACATCGTAAGGTACATTGCACTAGAATGGAATACGGAATATGGTAAGATACCATGTGCTTATTTAACATATGATATAATAATAGTTATTATTAATTTTATAATAGTTATAAAATATAATAATAATAAAATTATATTTATTATAATAATAGTTACTATAATAATATGTTAATATTATTATTGAGTTGGGCTTTTAGCTTGAAGTCCACTCAAGTAGTTCTATAAATAGAACCCTTGTGCAGAAGCTCAAAGGTTGTTGTTTTTGAAACCCTGGTCGTATTCTATCTTTCCTCTCCCTCACTTTAAATCTTCAATCTAATCAGCTAGCATTGTGAGTGAAGGAAGTTGTTCTTGTAAACTGAGTAGAGGTGATGTTCATTGTACAACACTCGTGATCATCCATCAATTCGGATTCAAAGGTTTCATTGCCACAAGAGGTAACTTTTCTATCCTGGATCATGACCTTTCGTAAGGATCTCTAAAGGGAAATTTTTGTTTTTTGCTGCGTTTATATCGCTAATTTCCCTTCAGGTATTCAGTTAGTATCAAACAATTTCAGTGCTCTCCTGGAACCTACTATGAGGGTAGCAAGTTTTGATAAGGTTATTCTCTCGACAAATGAGGTGTTTTCAACCAAAAGTGTTCCCTTGGCAGTTTTTGAAGAGACACGTTCAGAGTTATTTGAGGGAATTAAGGATACAACTAGAGTATTAGTTCAGACTTTAGTGAATGGGCCTACAATTTGTGTTGGAAAAGATTTTAAACATAAAAGGACAAAATTAGAAAGCTGGTAGACTTTTTTGAGCCTAAAAACAAAAGGAAGAGTAAGCCCAAAAGTTGGAGTTTGGCCCATGTGCACCTTGATTTATAGGAAGAATATCATATTGAACAATTTTCTCAACCCTTTTATTTTGAGGATCTGAAGGCAAGACATTCTTCTAACTTGTCGGATACGGTAGTTTTCTCATGAGGAGAGGCCCTTTGTTATGAGTCATTGACATATTCTGACGTTTGCTTGTGCAATGCCAAATTTGAGGTAGATTTGGTGTCCAACGTCGGAGCTAAGGTATGGAAAGTGGTTAACCTGATGGGAGTGAAGGCTAGGGATGGTTTGATTGATTTCTCAGATAATATAACATAGATGGAGAGCAGAGACAAAACTTTACAGAAAGGAAAAAATGTATTAACAACAGGTGCATAATGATAATGGGTTCTCTAAATATAAGAGGGTGTGCTAATTTTTCCAAATGCAAGATGATCAATTATATTATCTATAATACCCCGTATTTAATTAAACACCCTGGATAATATTAATTAGGATAAATTAGTATTATCTGACTCAGATATTTTTCTAGATATTCTCAATTTGGACCCGTTAGAATACTAACTATTGTATATTGGTATAATATACATTGTTTGGTTTTTAAAAGAAAGAAAAACAAGTTATGTATTATAAAAAGGAAAAGAAAAGAAAGAAAGTTAGTAAGAGAAAGAAGGAAAAAGGAAAGAAAGAAAGGGATAAGAGAAGAGAAGAAGAGGAAGAAAACCCTAAGAGAGGAAATGCTTGGATCATCACCATTTCTCCACCAATTCCTCATCTTCACCAAACTCCTCTTCATTGGCAAGGTGGATTGGTAGATAGAAACTTTTCTTTTGTGTTTTGGTTGAGTTTATAGTTTTTAGGGTTTTGTAGAAAATCTTAGAAATTGATAGATTAAACGGTTAAAACTCTGTTAAATGGAAGTATAATGACTAATATATGATAGTATTCATGTTTAGTGTTTGATTCTTCTATTTTAGTGGTGTTTGAGTTGAATTTGGCATGGAAAATGATGTTTCCCATAAGCCTGAAAATTTTGGAATCGCAGAGCTCCCTCAGCGAGCAAAGACAGAGAGTCTCCTCGCTCAACGAGTAGGTCCCTCGCTCAGCGAGACTTGGGAATTCTGTTTTGTGTTTTTAATTCGTAACTTGTGATCCGGGTATCCGTTTTTAGTGCTCCGCATATCGATTCGAAGCTAAGAATATTTACTAATTGATGATGCTAAGAGATATTATGTTTACCCGACTTTTATCCGACTTTTCTGATTAACCGTAATTATGTTAGTTAGGGAATTTTGGAAGGTATGCCTAATCATGAGGATTGATTGAGAGTAGAGGCATGAGATTATCGTGAGAATTTCTTATAGTGGTAATTAACCAGAATATTAGAATTATGTAATTGAAAGCTATATAATTAAAGTATCAAGAATGGAGAAAGAGTGAGGAATTGTACCATAAACCAATAGTGTGGCCTAGTAGTGTAACTAGAAATTGTTAGATGGTATGACTATGAGATGCTTAGGTTCATCCTAGGTCATTTTGAATCCTTGGCGCATTATGCGCGGTATCCTCCGAAAATTCTTGAGTAATTCTTGAGGTGGGTATTACACTGAGTCCCACGGGAAGAATCCGTAAAGGCTTGAGGTACCGTCAGCATTATGTAAGTCTTGAGGTGGGTGTTCCACTGAGTTCTACGGGAAGCATCAGATTGTTCGGCTTGAGGTGGGTGTTCCACTGAGTTCCACTGGAAGCATTGTGTAAGTCTTGAGGTGGGTTTTCCATTAAGTCTCACGGGAAGCATCAGATTGTGTAAGTCTTGAGGTGGGTGTTCCACTGAGTCCGACGGGAAGCATCAGATTGTTCGGCTTGAGGTGGGTGTTCCACTGAGTCCCACGGGAAGCATTGTGTAAGTCTTGAGGTGGGTGTTCCACTGACTCCCACGGGAAACATCAGATTGTGTAAGTCTAGAGGTGGGTGTTCCACTGAGTCCCACGGGAAGCATCAGATTGTGTAAGTCTTGAGGTGGGTGTTCCACTGAGTCCCACGGGAAGCATTGTGTAAGTCTTGAGGTGGGTATTACACTGAGTCCCAAGGGTAGCATTCGTTTTGGTAGTCGCTTGAGATGGGTATTACACTGAGTCCCATGGGAAGCCTTGTCGGTGAATACTTGAGGTGGGTATTTCATTGAGTCCCACGTGAAGTGTTGAGAATGTTGTTTTGGTTATTCCATCTCGTTTTGATATCCTTATGGAGGAGTGACCTTAGGCTTGAGATGGGTGTTATATCGAGTCCCATGAGAAGTAAAAGGTAATATCCTAGCTAGTGATAGTAGGATTTGTATAACTCTTGGACGTGGTTCCAACGAGAGTGAGGCATGTGAACTCGAGGTCGGTTTCCTTTAGTAAAGACTTGAGTTAGGTTTTGATAGAACCCTTAGAGCCGAGAGAAATCTAAGATAGGGAACCCACTGATATGTTGTTATCTCACCCCACTTTTTGTTGTTGCTTTCAGGTTCCTTTTGCAGGTTTGATTTACAAGTGGAGCTATGCTCGGGATGTTTCAAGTGAAGCATAATTTTAGTCTTCCGCTGTGTATTTCTGTATCTTTGTACAATATTGGATATTGTATTGATCTTAGCTTTTGTTTTAGTATGATTTCCATGTCTTGCACCATTGTTGTATAGAATTTTTTATAGTTGGTCAAGTATGTGAATTATGCTATTAGGCACTTATGATGGTGTCAGTACCAAAAATTAACATTGTATGATATTATTCTAGACATATATTATATGGATTGTTACAGTTGGTATCAGAGCAGGTTGTACCCTCGACCTAGCCTTGAAACATCATAAGTAAATATTTCATGCCTCTTAAGTGTGTCTTGTCGGCATGGTTCTTAATATCATACTATGTAGTATTGGGTCTGATCAGCCTAATACTATGTATGTGGTAGGTGGAATCATGGTTGTGCGACCATGAGGACTCTTAAGTGTCATTGCAACTTGTGCTGTGAGAGTGGGCTCAAGCCAAGGGATAATAGAGGAGAGCTTTGGTCGGTTTGGTTGGAGTCTTCTTAAGAATTTTACTTCCTATAACGTGGGATTGCAGAGAAGTGTGTGGCTTGAGGAATCCTTTGGAATGGATAGGATCTGAAGGGTAAAGATATCTACGGGATAAATGGTCAGTGTATCAAGGAATGAGTTAAGTCGTTGGTGGACCAGTAATAGTCACTGGTATAATCAAGAGTGTTGAGAAGCCTCATTCCGCGAAGAGAAAGAGAGAGAGAGAGAGAGAGAGAGAGAGAGAGAGAGAGAGAGAGAGAGCTTGTGGAATGTGTGGCGTAAGTTCAGGAATGAGTAATTCTTATAAGTGTTTCAATTCTAAGGACGCAGTGGCATCATGGATGAACAAGAGCACCTCAAGGAATGTATTCGGATAATACCTTTACGGATGTATAACAGTTACAGGTTAAGGATGTTCATTTTCTTTAGAGAATCTAAGGTCTGGAGGAACGTGAAGAGGGACACGAGGATGTGACTACACATTTCAAATGAGACAAGTATACCCTGGATGAAGGATAGAAGACCAGAGTTGTTTATTCGATTGAAATCAAAGAGACAATGATCAGAGTAAGGCATCAGGATGTTATGTTTTTTATAAGAGATTAAGTCGGAAATGGTTGCGTGACCTAAGAATGGTATAATGTATAGTATCAGAAGAAGAATAAACTATGTTTAGTGATATGAGGTATGTGAAGTAAGGACTTGATAAAAGGGTGATAAGTGTTAGAGTAAACACATTGGATTTGGAAGAAGTTCTAGTATGAAGGCTTGTGTTTGAGTGAGAGAAGATTACCGCAGAGTGTGAGGTTAATACAGTATGGAGACGACATTGACCGCGCATTATGAGAAGGCATTGGATGGTTTGTGCTCAACTGAAGCGAAAGCGTGCTTCTGGATATGCTACATGTCCAAATGGAGCTCTACGATCAGTATCGCCAAGGACAGGATTATCAACGAATGAGATTATATAAGTATAAACCAAGCCTACAAATTCAGAGACTTGTTTTGGACAATTGTTAATTCGATATTATATGAATTTTCAAGAAGAGCGGACGTCCTGGAATTTGATGGTCTACGAGAATGGGTGGATGGAAGGACTCTCATGGAGTTGTTGTTGACTTGGTCAAGAAAGATTTTGATGTAAAGAAAGCAGTTGTGGAGGTCGAGTTAAATGGTCATCACCTTACACTGGACTTTTTCTCATGTATCAGATGAATTTTTAATCTGGTTTGCAGCAAGCTATTGCTTGGATTGATGAGGACGAGTCCTCTAACCGTAACTCGTCCGCTGGTTTCTTTCATCTTTGGTCGGTTGGAATCATCTATTGGTGATGGTTGTGACTTTTGTTACGATTGGAATGAGCTGGGAGACTTAGGTAACAATGAAGATCAGAAGTTTCTTATGTGTTTGAGTAATTGGTTACCCTCCTGTTAGTGATTGGTTAACGTTATTAAGTTTTGAAAGTTGGATTTTTCTAAGATGTATGCACTTGGACTTGGCGTCGGTTGAAGTGTTCTTGGTACCAATGGAAAGCTGGGGGGAAATTTTATGAAACGACTAGTAGAGGGTAAGGGAACCCCAAATTATATGTAAGTAGATGTATCGAAGGTTCTTCAGAGGAGTGCATTACCTCAGTTTCCAAGAGTAAGGAATAATCGAAGTATTTAGAACTTTGTCTCTAATGAGATTGAGAATTTGAGTGTTGTTTTTGTATGTGGAATACTCAAGTGTTAACTTGCAACCACAACCCTTTTGTTGACATAGTTGTGCGAATGGAATCGAGCCTTTCCGTTGAGTATTCATGTTGCGACCGTGACAAAATGGTAGTTCTATTTCGTCATTTGTGGGAGTGGTGATCTGTATGTTGTACCCATTTTGTGTTATCCCGGGTTGTGAACGGCGAACATTGTGCTCATGTCTGGAAATCAAGAGTGAGAATCATCTTTCAAGATGGTGTGGTTTGAATTAGTAAGGTGGAGTTGGATTGTTCGTTAATAAGAAGAACAAGTTTAGTGGTGTTCGATCGTTTAACCTCGAATGGGCAATCGATTAACACACGACTTTTGTAGAGAACCTTAGAGAATCGTTCCTTCCGAACCGTAAGTCTGTTTTAGTTCCGTTCGAAGTGCTA
This sequence comes from Lathyrus aphaca, assembly GCA_963966055.1. Lineage (NCBI taxonomy): Eukaryota > Viridiplantae > Streptophyta > Magnoliopsida > Fabales > Fabaceae > Lathyrus > Lathyrus aphaca. The sequence goes on from OZ014519.1 coordinate 220,471,854, forward strand.
GTGAGAAAGGTGTCGGACCTTGTTTTGAGCATGTTTTAATGGGAGGTAAATGGTCTGGATGTTGGCATGTCGTTGTTGTGACTATTGAAGAATTTAGCTGCAGAGTCATGTTAGATTGTTGAGGATCAAAGGAGAATTTTTATTCTAAGTGGGTTGTTTATGGTAGGATACTGAGAGAATGAAGTGTCCGACGTAAATGGTTACAATTTTGATGTAAGATTAAGTAAAATTGGTAAAGGAAGTTGTTTGACAACTTTTGATATAGCGTTAGTGATTGGAGGTTCTTAATAGGATGCTTTTGTTGGGAAATTGTACAAGGAAGGGATCTCACCGAGATGCCTTGTGGAACCTTGTCGAGGTAAGCCGAAGTATTTTGTCTCGTGTTGAGAATAAATGGAAAGTTTTGACGTGGTATGTTTCTTCGACTGAAGGATGGGACTAGGTGATTAAGTATAAAGCAACAGATAGATTGCAAAAGTAGTAAGTTGGAAGTTAACCCGATGTTGGAAACAAGCGTGTGAACATGGACGCGAAGTTTGATTCGTTGTGAAATGAGGACTTTGAGCCGCAAGGTCAGATTGGAATTTGAGTATGTCAGGATATGTAACAAAGTTATGGATAAGTATGAATCTAAGACAATGTTGTAAACTGTCGTGAGGATGAGTAAAGGAAATTCGAGGACGAATTTCAATTCAAGGAGGGGATAATGTAATACCCGATATTTAATTAAACGCCCTGGATAATATTAATTATGGTAAATTAGTATATCTGACTCAGAGATATTTTTCTGGATATTCTCAATTTGGACACGTTAGAATACTAACTATTGTATATTGGTATAATATACATTGTTTGGTTTTTAAAAGAAAGAAAAACAAGTTATGTATTATAAAAAGGAAAAGAAAAGAAAAAAAGTTAGTAAGAGAAAGGAAAAGATAAAAAAGGAAAAAGGAAAGAAAGAAAGGGAGAAGAGGAAGAAAACCCTAAGAGAGGAAATGCTTGGATCATCACCATTTCTCCACCAATTCCTCATCTTCACCAAACTCCTCTTCATTGGCAAGGTGGGTTCTTAGTTAGAAACTTTTTTTTTGAGTTTTGGTTGAGTTTATAGTTTTTAGGGTTTTGTAGAAAATCTTAGAAATTGATAGATTAAACGGTTAAAACTCGGTTAAATGGAAGTATAATAACTAATATATGATAGTATTCATGATTAGTGTTTGATTCTTCTGTTTTGGTGGTGTTTGGGTTGAATTTGGAATGGAAAATGATGTTTCCCGTAAGCCTGAAAATTCTGGAATCGCAGAGCTCGCTCAACGAGCATATGAATTATGTAGAAGAATATTAGTGATCTGGTATAGCTCGCTCAGCGAGCAAAGACATGGAGTCTCCTCGCTCAGCGAGACCTGGGAGTTCTGTTTTGTGTTTTTAATTCGTAACTTATGATCCGGGTATCTGTTTTTAGTGCTCCGCATATCGATTTGAAGCTGAGAATATTTACTAATTGATGATGCTAAGAGATATTACGTTTATCCAACTTTTATCTGACTTTTCCGATTAACCGTAATTATGTTAGTTAGGGAATTTTGGAAGGTATGCCTAATCATGAGGATTGATTGAGAGTAGAGGCATGAGATTATCGTGAGAATTGTTTATAACGGTAATTAACCAGAATGTTAGAATTATGTAATTGAAAACTATATAATTAAAGTATCAAGAATGGAGAAAGAGTGAGGAATCATACCATAAACAAATAGTGTGGCCTAGTAGTGTAACTAGAAATTGTTAGATGGTATGACTATGAGATGCTTAGGTTCATCCTTGGTCATTGCGAATCCTTGGAGCGTTATGTGCGGTATCCTCCGAAAAGTCTTGAGTAATTTTTGAGGTGGGTATTACATTGAGTCCTACGGGAAGCATCCATAAAGGCTTGAGGTACCGTCAACATTGTGTAAGTCTTGAGGTAGGTGTTCCATTGAGTCCCACGGGAAGCATCAGATTGTTCGGCTTGAGGTGGGTGTTCCGCTGAGTTCCACGGGAAGCATTGTGTAAGTCTTGAGGTGGGTTTTCCACTGAGTCCCACGGGAAGCATCAGATTGTGTAAGTCTTGAGGTGGGTGTTCCACTGAGTCCCACGGGAAGCATCAGATTGTTCGGCTTGAGGTGGGTATTCCACTGAGTCCCACGGGAAGCATTGTCTAAGTCTTGAGGTGGGTGTTCCACTAAGTCCCACGGGAAGCATCAGATTGTGTAAATCTTGAGGTGGGTGTTCCACTGAGTCCCACGGGAAGCATCAGATTGTGTAAGTCTTGAGGTGGGTGTTCCACTGAGTCCCACAGGAAGCATTGTGTAAGTCGCAAGGTGGGTATTACACTGAGTCCCGCGGGAAGCATCCATTTTGGTAGTCGCTTGATATGGGTATTACATTGAGTCCCATGGGAAGCCTTGCTGGTGAATACTTGAGGTGGGTATTTCATTGAGTCCCACGTGAAGTGTCGAGAATGTTGTTTTGGTTATTCCATCTCGTTTCGATTTCATTATGGAGGAGTGACCTTAGGCTTGAGATGGGTGTTGTTGTACCCAAAAAATTTCCCCCACATATTCAAGATAATGTGTCTCAAGAGGTCTCCTAATAGTCACAAGATTCTCAATTGGTCAAAGGGATTGAAGGTTTCATCAGACAAAGCCTCCTCCTGAACAATGGATCTTAAAACTAGGGTTTTGAGTTTCCCCAAGAAAAGTGGACTTACAAAGCCACAAGTAGACTTCATAACATCCCACATACCTTAAAGAATCCGCATGTCAAGTTTTAAAGCTTTCCTCACAAGTTTGGCCAGTCAAATGCTAAGATACCCAAAAATCAGTTAACTTGACCAATCATAACTTTCACATACTTCATCATAAATTTCCCATCCAAAGCTCATTTTAAAGTAGATTCAATTCTCTACAACTTTGTGTCTCACAAGCCAAGTCCAAAAAGGCTTCATTTGAAAGATATGAGCCAAGAAATTATAGGTCTTTTTGAAAGTCAACAAAAAGTCAGCTTTTCTCCAAAGCTCATAATTTGAAAATGGTAAATGATGTGGACATGGGACTAAAAGGGTTGATTATAGGACACTTTAAGCTTTCTAAAAAGTATAAGAACACCTTCACGGGGTCAAAATTGAAGATGTTATGCATTGTCAAAGTTGGGAAATTTTCAAGATGTTTATGAAGCAAAAAGGGTCTAAACTCAATTTTCTTCCAAATGGGCCCATATTTTTCTAACCCAAACTCAATTATAAGATCATGCACGACCCATAGATTATAATATCTGATTTTTATGTTTATTTTATATTATATTGAATTTAATTCATTTAAATTCAATTTTAATTAAGATAAATATTGAAAAATCAAATATTTGATCTTAGGACTATTTTAGGATCAAATATTTGATGTTTATGATAATTATAAGGATCCAATTTCGTTCAAAAAACCAAAAGAGTATGTCTTAATAACAAATTTTGACCAAAATGGAAACTTCCTAACTTCATCCTCATGCAACCTCAAATCCATTAACAATGGCCAACTTTTTAAACCTATTTCCTTCTCCTAAATAAACTCGTGACTCTCTCGCCCACAATACAAAAATTCTTGCCTCAGGGAACAGGAAGATGATGAAAAAGAAACAAACCGGAAAAAGAATTGAAAAGAAAGAGTACATTGTGGCGGTGCGGCTAGTTGTTTCTCATCATAAGGTTTTTTCAAATCTGTATATGTTAACTTACATTTTTTCAATTACTATTATTATATCATGTTAACATATATCATAAGTTTTTTTCCAATTACTATTATTCTATATGTTATTCTACTATTGTTCTATATGTTATTAGCATACTTGTTTTTATATATAATATACTAACGTTTTTGTTATTTTTTTTTGTTAACATACACAGGTTTTTTTAACATATGTTTCTTATACAAGTTTATATATATATATATATATATATATATATATATATATATATATATATATATATATATATATATATATATATATATATATATATATATATATATATAATGTTCTAACGTGTTTTTTTTCTAATATATATTTTTTTAGTTCTTTTCTTATTTCTTTCCATGTTTTTTATTTCTTTTATTTCTTTTAAACCAATTAATTAATTTGATGAATGTTTTAACCAATAAAGAAATAGGAAAACTTAATATATTTTTTTATAAAACCATAAAATATCAATTTTTCTTTAATCTTAATAATCAAATTGAATTTATTTTCTTAAAATTAAATTTTCTTAAAACTAAATTTTCTTTAAAAAAATTAATCATTAAGATTTATCTTTTCTTAAAAATCCCATTAATCGTTTTTACGTGAATTTTCGATATTTCTTCCTGCTCCATCCTTATTCCTCTTCGATTTTAATTTTCTTTTTTGCTATTTTATTTCTTAGAAAATTGTATAGGGTGTGCAAATTATGTAATAGTGTATATTTATTTTCTTGCATTTTTTCCTCTAAATGATGTAACTGCTCATGGGATGTAATTGCGTAGGATTTTTACTTTCTGCACCTTATTATGTAATTGCCCCAAAGCCCTGTAATAGTCTTAGGATTTATTTTCCTCACTTTACTTTTTGCACCCTATAAATGTTAGATGTATGAATAATAGGATTGTATGGTAAGATAAAATCAATTGTTAGATCACTAACTTAAAGATTATAATAATTGTAATTAACACACTCTATTCACACACGTAAGTCAATCGTTCTACGATCGCCATCTGCACCTCCTATGGTTTCCCCTTTTGGTTGCCTTTAATATGGTTAAGTCCCTCGAAAGTAGTGGTGTCTTAAGCAAAGTCCCTACAGATTAAAATCATCATAGTCCCTTCAGATTCAAAAAGACGATAAGTATCTCTGAGGTTGCCTACGATATAATGATCTTGTCCCTTCGGTAAAGATGATAGTCCCTCCAAATTGCTAAAAGACACCCATTAAGTTGCCTTCATTGACCATACGATGACCCTACGCCCACCTCTCAAATAAATCCAAGGTAATGACTACCTACTCCTTAATAGTAGGGACAGTCTTACCCTTGAAAGAAAATAAAATTTCTCATCATAAGGTTTTTTCAAATCTGTATATGTTAACTTACGTTTTTTCAATTACTATTATTATATCATGTTAACATATATCATAAGTTTTTTTCCAATTACTATTATTCTATATGTTATTCTACTATTGTTCTATATGTTATTAGCATACTTGTTTTTATATATAATATACTAATGTTTTTGTTATTTTTTTTGTTAACATACACAGGTTTTTTTTTAACATATGTTTCTTATACAGGTTTAATATATATATATATATATATATATATATATATATATATATATATATATATATATATATATATATATATATATATATATATATATAATGTTCTAACGTGTTTTTTTTCTAACATATATTTTTTTAGTTCTTTTCTTATTTCTTTCCATGATTTTTATTTCTTTTATTTATTTTAAACCAATTAATTAATTTGATGAATGTTTTAACCAATAAAGAAATAGGAAAACTTAATATATTTTTTTATAAAACCATAAAATATCAATTTTTCTTTAATCTTAATAATCAAATTGAATTTATTTTCTTAAAATTAAATTTTCTTAAAACTAAATTTTCTTTAAAAAAATTAATCATTAAGATTTATCTTTTCTTAAAAATCCCATTAATCGTTTTTACGTGAATTTTCGATATTTCTTCCTGCTCCATCCTTATTCCTCTTCGATTTTAATTTTCTTTTTTGCTATTTTATTTCTTAGAAAATTGTATAGGGTGTGCAAATTATGTAATAGTGTATATTTATTTTCTTGCATTTTTTCCTCTAAATGATGTAACTGCTCATGGGATGTAATTGCGTAGGATTTTTACTTTCTGCACCTTATTATGTAATTGCCCCAAAGCCCTGTAATAGTCTTAGGATTTATTTTCCGCACTTTACTTTTTGCACCCTATAAATGTTAGATGTATGAATAATAGGATTGTATGGTAAGATAAAATCAATTGTTAGATCACTAACTTAAAGATTATAATAATTGTAATTAACACACTCTATTCACACACGTAAGTCAATCGTTCTACGATCGCCATCTGCACCTCCTAGGGTTTCCCCTTTTGATTGCCTTTAATATGGTTAAGTCCCTCAAAAGTAGAGGTGTCTTAAGCAAAGTCCCTACATATTAAAATCATCATAGTCCCTTCAGATTCAAAAAGATCATAAGTATCTCTGAGGTTGCCTACTCCTTAATAGTAGGGACAGTCTTACCCTTAAAAGAAAATAAAAGAACATCAAAGACTAGTCTAGGGTAGGAACTCTAAGATAATTGCTCATATTTCAAAATTCCTTTTCATACCTCACTTTTCAAAACATTTTTCAAACTCAAAGGCTTTGTATACATCCATACGAGGATCATTACAAAGTACTTAGAAAAATTTCTAAATACACACACTTCATATTTTCAAAACAATTAAGTGAGCTAAGTAACTAAGAGCCCATGGATAACCATGGATATAAAGGGTGCTAACACCTTTCCTTTGTATAACCTACCCCCCGAACTCAAATTTTTAAAAGGTCTTTCCTGTTCTTTTATACCCTTTCCTAATGGATAAAATAAAAGTCGGTGGCGACTCTTGCTATCCGCACATGTTTTTATCAAACAAAAATACCAAGTCAGTTCTCCCACCGTGTTACATGTGTTATATCGAGTCCCATGAGAAGTAAAAGGTAATATCCTAGCTAGTGATAGTAGGATTTGTAGAACTCTTGGACATGGTTCCAACGAGAGTGAGGCATGTGAACTCGAGGTCGTTTTCCTTTAGTAATGACTTAAGTTAGGTTTTGATATAACCCGTAGAGACGAGAGAACTCTAGGATAGGGAACCCACTGAGATGTTGTTATCTTACCCCACTTTTTGTTGTTGCTTTCAGGTTCCTTTTGCAGGTTTGATTTACAAGTGGAGTTATGCTCAGGATGTTTCAAGTGAAGCATAGTTTTAGTCTTCCGTTGTGTATTTCTGTATCTTTGTACAATATTGGATATTGTCTTGATCTTAGCTTTTGTTTTAGTATGATTTCCATGTCTTTCACCATTGTTGTATAGAATTTTTTATAGTTGGTCAAGTATGTGAATTATGCTATTAGGCACTTATGATGGTGTCAGTAGCAAAAATTAACATTGTATGATATTATTCTAGACATATATTATATAGGGTGTTACATTATCAATTCTAGCAAGGCATATATTTTATTCATTCATGAATCAAAGATTGAAGTGATTGATGATAAAATTATTTCAGGGCTTTTGAATTCTGGTAATATAGGATGGTCATATAACAATTTAATGGGAGCTTCTAGAGGTATTATAACGATGTGGAATTCTCTTTTATTTTCTCTTATTTTCTATTTCTCGATAGAAGGATTTTTGGGTATCAAATTGGCTTGGAAGGATGATTTTTATTTATGCAGTTAATGTGTATTCTAGTTGTGATCTAGCTTTGAAGCGTAAGTTATGGAAGGATATCAGATTCTATAAGTTCAAATGGAAAGATTGCATGTGGTTGATTGGAGGAGACTTCAATGATACATTTGATGATTCTGAGAGAAAGGAGATGACTTCTAGCAAGGGTAAAGTAGGATCTAGAGAATTTTTGGACTTTATCAGAGAGCTTGATTTATCTGATCTGCCTGTTGCAGTGTGTTGTACCCCAAAATTTTCCCTCACATCTTCAAGACAATATACCTCAAAAGGTCTCCTAATAGTCACAAGATTCTCAATTGCTCAAAGGGATTCAAAGTTTCATCAGACAAAGCATCCTCCTAAGCAATGGATCTTAAATTAGGGTTTTGAGTTTCCCAAGGTAAATTAGACTTCCAAAGCCTCAATTTGACTTCATGGTATCCCATATACTTCAAAGGATCCTCATGTCAAGTTTCAAGGCTTGCCCTACAAGTTTGGTCAATCAGATGCTCAGATAATTAAAAATCGGATAACTTGGTCAAAAGGTCAACTGTGGTCAACATATAGTCAAACTTCAATATTTTTGCTCAACATCAAGATTATGAAGTAAGATTCATTATTTGATCAAGGGTTGATCATGATTCATCAAGGAAACCTCAAAGTCATCAAGAATCAGAAGTTACTAAATTAGGGTTTTTGCAGGAAGAGTCAACTGTACTTTGACCAGCCATAACTTTCACATTCTTCATAAAAAATTTCCCATCCCAAAGCTCATTTTGAATGAAATTCAATCCCTACAACTTTGTGTCTCACAAGCCAAGTACAGAAATGCTTCATTTGAGAGATATGAGCCAAGATATTACAGGTCTTTTAAAAAGTCAACTGTCGCTCCCGGGATTTTCATCCTAGTACAAACGCGAAAGTGGCGCGGAAAAGGTAGAGTCGCCAGCCAGACATTTTTATCCCGAAAGAATGGGAAAGGTAATGTTGCACAAACCTGAGGAAGAAGGAAAGGACGAGGTCCTGCGAACCAAAGATCTGGGTTCGGGAGTCGGTTACGACCTGGGAAGGTATTAGCACCCCAGATCGTCCGTCGTACCTGACGGGATCCACGCTTGCTTGTTTTGTTTCAAAGGGTGAGAAAAATAAGATGCTGCTGAATAGAAACTACTACTGGAATGGAAGTGAAATGAGAAGGAATAAGAAAGGAGAATGGAAAAAAAAGAGGGAAATGTAGGGAAAATAAAGAATATGCTCGAACGGGCCCTACCCCGCTGCCTACGTACCTCATCAGGATAATGAGGATCAATGTTTTTTTTGGTTATTTTATGACTTTATGTATGCTAAATGCTATGCAAAAAGTTGAGGAAATGAGAGGGCAAATTTTGAGGTATTACAGCTGCCCATATTCAATCATTTGCAGGCCTGAACGAATAATTGCGAGAGCTTTTAGACGTTCAAGATATGGAGTGATTGAATACTCAAATAAAACCTGGAAATTTGAACTCTGTGGGAAATAAAATATATTGGGAAGAATGCCGTCCTCAAATGACAGTCCTCAAATGATCCTCGGATCTAACACGAAACCATCCTCGAATGGAGACGCAAAGGTATACCAGCCTTGACTGATAACCAAACACAAAGCTGACCTCAGACAGACTTTGCAAAAGAGACAAACTGATCTCAATCAATAAGCTCAACGTGGTCTATCATCCTCGAATGATAGCCACAACAACAAGACCAACCTCGGAAGGACTTGAAGAAAAGAATGCCATCCTCGAATGACAATTCTCAAAAGATCCTCGGATCTAACACGAAACCATCCTCAAATGGAAAGGCAAAGGTATACCAGCCTCGACTGATAACCAAACACAAAGTTGACCTCAGACAGACTTTGCGAAAGAGACAAACTGACCTCGATCAATAAGCTCAAAAAGCGAACTACTATCCTCGAATAATAGCCACAAACAAGACAAACCGCAGAAGGACTTGAAGAAAAGAAATTCCATCCTCGAATGACAATTCAAAAGATCCTCAGATCTAACACGAAACCATCCTCGAATGGAGACGCAAAGGTATACCATCCTCGACTGATAACCAAACACAAAGCTGACCTCAGACAGACTTTGCAAAAGAGACAAACTGACCTCGATCAATAAGCTCAAAAAGTGAACTACTATCCTCGAATAATAGCCACAAACAAGACCAACTGCAGAAGGGCTTGAAGAAAAGAAATGCCATCCTCGAATGACAATCCAAAAGATCCTCGGATCTAACACGAAACCATCCTCGAATGGAGACGCAAAGGTATACCAGCCTCGACTGATAACCAAACACAAAGCTGACCTCAGACAGACTTTGCAAAAGAGACAAACTGACCTCGATCAATAAGCTCAAAAAGTGAACTACTATCCTCGAATAATAGCCACAAACAAGACCAACTGCAGAAGGGCTTTAAGAAAAGAAATGCCATCCTCGAATGACAATCCAAAAGATCCTCGGGTCTAACACGAAACCATCCTCGAATGGAGACGCAAAGGTATACCAGCCTCGACTGATAACCAAACACAAAGCTGACCTCAGACAGACTTTGCAAAAGAGACAAACTGACCTCAATTAATAAGCTCAAAAAGTGAACTACTATCCTCGAATAATAGCCACAAACAAGACCAACCGCAGAAGGGCTTGAAGAAAAGAAATGCCATCCTCGAATGACAATCCAAAAGATCCTCGGATCTAACACGAAACCATCCTCGAATGGAGACGCAAAGGTATACCAGCCTCGACTAATAACTAAACACAAAGCTGACCTCAGACAGACTTTGCAAAAGAGACAAACTGACCTCGATCAATAAGCTCAAAAAGTGAACTACTATCCTCGAATAATAGCCACAAACAAGACCATCCGCAGAAGGACTTGAAGAAAAGAATGCCATCCTCGAATGACAATCCAAAAGATCCTCGGATCTAACACGAAACCATCCTCGAATGGAGACGCAAAGGTATACCGGCCGCAGGCGGTAACCAGAAACAAAACAAGGAAAATAGGACAAGATGGAACGGGATCGTTGTACATAAATGAGAGCCCAAGAAAACAGGACCGTTGTACAAAACGGGAACCTGCGACGCGACTGTTGTTCCAAATAAGACGCGGAATAAATGACGAACATTGACTTGAAAAGACAAGGATGACTGAAAAATGATGTTGGTATCCTCTGTGCGGAGTACTTCAGGTTGAGAAGATATTCATAATATACCTCAAAACTGGCCCATGCTGGCATGCATATGTTTGAATTTATGGCGTAATGCTCCATGATGATGGAAATGCTACGCTTTGGAGGATGCAAATGCAATGATGAATATGCATATGCAAATGCAAAGAGATCTTCTGACAAGAAGACTGCAGGTATCCCAGATGGCTTGATTGGGGAGAGCTGACGATCACCGCATTGATCTGGTTAATCCTGGTGAGGAGGAAACAACTCTGCGGGGAAGGCTGTCAATAATTCATCGGCTCTGAATAACCGCCATTGCCAAAAATAAATTAGACTTTGAGATTGGAGTGCCAAGACCCTTGCTGGAGATGGACCCTTCTTGAACTCTGGTGGGGAAGTGAGGACCTCCTGACTTGGCTGGGAACCAAAGGCATGACATTGTTGGGGAAGTGTAACACCCCATTTTCTAACCGCGAATATAACTGAAATCAGAGTTTATAAAAACTTTCCACAAAACGGGATATCACATTTTCAACTATAAACAAATTTCAACTTAAGGAAGTCATACTTAATACATAGTACTTTTCATAAAAACATAAAACAACTTTAGTTTACTAAAATAAATGAACTTCATAAAACCTTACGCAGCGGATTCACATCACAACTCATAGTATTTTTATTCCACCTAATAACAACTCTAAAATAAGAAATAAGCAACTCTAAGTTCTTCAACTAAATAAAATTTGGCAATAATAAAAACACGCGTCAATCCCACCCCTGAGTGCTACGTATCAGAGCGACTGACCACCGACTCGACTAATGGTAACCGGCTACTTCTCAGGATTACTTGCACATTGTCACATGAGGACAACATTCAACAGAAAGGGTGAGTTACAATAATTATAAGCAGTATATGAAAAACAATATAATGACTAAGGATCGTAAACAACCACCACTCACAAATTACATCAAATGTCAACACAACAAATCAACAATAATGCAACTTTAATGAGACTCGACTAATTATGCATGTGGTACCATTCGGAGTAAACTCCCAACTTAAAAATCTGCCAATCTATCGAGGCATCAAGGCATAAGCCTTCAACTTTCAACTTTAATTGCCAATCCAGGCCGACGTGGTGTGAGCAACGGCTCCGACAATGCACATGACTTAGATGATATACATGACTTAACCCAGACAACATAACAACAATAACAACACGACCACTTTTTCCCAATTAATCAACTTATATTCAGCTTTGGCTTTAAAGCCTACAACATAATAACTTTAAGACTGTCCGCAACCGGAACAACTTACCGACATCAATTGTACCTGTAACACAACTTTACGATGTAATTTCAACAAAACAACGCATCAAAATATTACCCGACTTATCCCGATAAGTTTCATTAAATTTCGAGGAATTAAGTTTTCCGCCTAATTCGGCTAAAACAACTAACTCAGTACTGTTTTTAACATTTTGAGGTTAATGCAACCCTTTAATAAATTCTGCCAAAAATTCAGTATTATCAGATTCCAATGTTATGAAAAGAGTGCCTGCTAAAATCGGTTTTCTGTCAAAAATTCTAAACTCCCCTACTGTTAATTTGTTCTGCCTCATCACACTAATAGGTAAGCTCTGTATAAAATTACTCAATGCAGGTTCTAATTTAGTTAACGAAAAATATGACATTACTATTTAATAATATTTCCACTATTCCTAAATTATTAATTAATCTTAAATAATTCACCTAATTATACTAACTATTAATTAATTATGAAAGGAAAAATTGAACATAACCAAAAACAAATGGTGGCTACAAGACCCCCTATAGGCCTGCGCCACCTCACAACCCTCATTACCCCTGGCCCGCGCCACCTATGTCACGCCTGCGCCATGCTTCTATTAAGCTTGATGGCCTGCGCCATCACCATGGATACATCCATGGCCTGCGCCATGCTTCTAAGGGTGTGTGTGGGGCCCACCCTCCCAAAGTGGCCCCTTACCTACAATTATACATAATTTGTTTCTACTGCTAATTAACATGATAATTGCTTCTAATTGTTTCTAATACCAATTACCAAAATAATTATTTCTAATTATTTCTAATACCAATTAACATAATAATTGCACTATTTAGTTATAATTTTATGTATATTCACAAAAAAATTCAGTAACCTTGTAACACCACATAAACACAAATTATTGATGAAATTTCCATAACAATCTAACAAGCGACGAAACGTATCAACCTAACTACCCAATCAAAATATTGGATTTCATATCCGATTATAATAATTGAACCCACCCTTACCTTAGATTGGATTGGAAGTTGTTCTTACGGTTGGATTCCGGAATTTGCTTCTCCTTCTCTCACGTTCGTGCAGTAGTTTCCAATTCCTCTTTTTCTTCCTTAATTTTCTAACTTCCCCCTTTTTGTCTCTTTTTTGTTTCTTATATCTTATATTATTTTTATTTTAATACTAATAACTATTATAATCACTAATGGGCCTAACATAACACCCCCTTATTTTACTAATTCAAACACGGTTTCAAGCCCACTACTTAAAATAACACAACAACTATTATAATTAATTCTAATAATATTTTCTACGGTTTCCGACTAATTTTTTTTTTCCGACTTAACGACTTAATTTACCATAATGCCAAATCAACCGAATAATAATTAATGACTAAATACTTATTCCCGATTTAATCGATTAAAATCCAATTATCAACCAAATGGTTCACACAATTCCGACAACATATCTAACAATACCTGAAGAATATTATATATCGTATTCCATAACTTATATCAACTTAATTAATCAAATTCGACTTAAACAAACTTATAATTATCAACGTAATATTCTGATATTTTGGAAATCAAATTAAATCAATGCGACTTAACACCACATACCACAATTATATTTAATTAAATAATTAATTAAATAAACGGGCGTTACAGGAAGCAACTTGCTGGGGAGGCAAAAACACTCCTTATACTGCTGAGAATTGCCCCTGTCTGAAGGGAAACTTTTGCTTGGGGATGACACCCACCTCTTGCTACCTTGCTGGGAGGAATTTCAATTTCCACATGGCTGGGGATGATTGGAGACACCCTGGGAGACACCTGCTTCTGTTCAAACAAAAGGGGATGCTCCTCCTGGATAATTGTTGTTAGCTTTGTTAGCAACACCAGTACCTGTACCTGCATGAACACAATCGATAGTGCCTGCAACATAGAGAGTTAGTTTGGGATCTGCTTGCCCCAGGCTCATAGTATGAATCATTATCTGGGCATCTCGACGCCCTTTCAGAGTTGTATTAAATGTTTTCGTTCTCCTGCATGAGTTAGAAAGCATTCAAATGTTCACAACACAATGTAAATCACAATTTGCTAGACGTTTTCACAATCAATCAGTGCTAGATGAGAAAAAGCAAAACAAAAAGCGAAGTAGTCAAATTGACTGAAGTTGAATTCTTATTGATTTGGAAAGAAATGGCCCTGAATAGGAAATACAAAGGGAGCAGTTCCCTGGAAAGAGGGAACAACTAAAAAAAAGAAAAAACAAAATATCCTATTGGAAATGTGAGAAGTGAATCTCATCAAGTCTCAACCCGGTTATGACTCGTATGGCTTCAAGACGCTCCGCTCGCTCTGCCTCTTGAGAAGAAGTAAATGAACTGATCCTCAACCCTTAGGATAGCCTCAACTGTATGTAAGTCATGGATCTCGCAGATCGTAGTCGTTCGTGTTAATCCCTCTTTTGCGTGGATCGCCTTTTCAGGTTTTCAATCCACCGGGATACCCTTTTTTGCCTGAGTTATCCGATGTGGCTTTTCAACTCAGCGGGTGTACCTTTTTTTCAGGATTTCCCTAACTTTTGCCCGAGCCCTTTATTCTGTTTTTTGCTCGCCGGGATGCCCATTTTTGCCTGGATCTTTATTCTGTTTTTATCCAGCGGGTCTTTTTACACGAAGTATTTTCTTACTGCGTCCGCGTTGACAGGGGATTGGAAGTCTTCTCTGTCCATGGTTGTCAGCATTAAGGCTCCGCCTGAGAAAACCTTTTTAACCACGAACGGTCCTTCATAGTTGGGTGTCCACTTGCCCCTATGATCATTAAGAGGAGGAAGAATCCTTTTCAGCACTAAGTCTCTTGGCGTGTACCTCTGTGGTCGCACCTTCTTGTCAAAAGCTTGCTTCATCCGTCGCTGATACAACTGTCCATGGCATACAGCTGCTAGTCGCTTCTCTTCAATGAGGCTCAATTGATTATATCTGGATCGGAGCCACTCAGCTTCATCTAGCTTGATATCCATCATCAACCTCAAAGAAGGGATTTCCACCTCAATTGGTAGGACTGCCTCCATACCATATACCAATGAGAATGGAGTTGCCCCAGTTGAAGTGTGTACTGATGTTCTGTACCCATGCAACATGAATGGTAACATCTCATGCCAGTCTTTGTACGTCACAACCATCTTCTGCACAATCTTCTTGATGTTTTTATTTTGAGAAGAGTTGTGGTGTTCTATTTTGAGGTCTCGACACAAATCAGCCATCATCTTGTTGTTGAGATTAGAACCATTATCAGTAATGATCCTTTCAGGAATTCCGTATCGGCAGATGATGTCTCGCTTAATAAATCGGGCGACCATTTGTTTAGTGACATTGGTGTAGGACGCCGCTTCAACCCACTTTGTGAAATAATCAATAGCAACTAGGATGAAGCGATTACCATTAGAAGTTGTTGGCTCAATCTTTCCAATCATGTCGATGCCCCACATAGCGAATGGCCATGGTGAAGACATGACACTCAACGGATTCGGAGGCACATGGACCTTGTCGGCATATATTTGACACTTGTGGAACTTACGGAAGTACTTACAACAATCAGATTCCATGGTAATCCAATAGTATCCCGACCTCAACAGTTTCTTGGCCATAGCATGACCTCCAGCATGGGTACCGAAGGAGCCTTCGTGAACCTCCTGCATCAACATGTCTGCTTCGTGTCTATCCACGCGTCTGAGCAGTACCATGTCGAAGTTCCGTTTGTACAACACACCATCTTGATTCAAGAAGAAACCTCCTGCCAGTCTTCTAAGGGTCTTCTTGTCCTTACTAGATGCCCCAGCCGGGTATTCTTGAGCCTTCAGGAATTGTTTGATGTCATAGTACCAAGGCTTGTTATCTTCACCATCATCAACTGCAAAGACATAAGCGGGTCTTTCAAGACGGGAGACCGAAATTCGAGGCACGAAATTCTCTTGACAAACTTTAATCATGGACGACAAAGTTGCTAGAGCATCGGCGAACTGGTTTTCATCTCGAGGAATATAGTTCAACTTGACTTTGGTGAAGAAAGTTAACAGCCTCCTGACATAATCTCTGTAAGGAATCAAACGAGGTTGATGAACCAGCCATTTGCCATTGACTTGATTTACCACCAAAGCCGAATCTCCGAAGATCTCAAGGTTCTTAACCCGCAAGTCTATTGCCTCTTCGATCCCCATGATACAAGCTTCATACTCCACTTCATTGTTAGTGCATTAGAAAGTCAACCGAGTGGCTAAAGGTGTGTGGACCCCTTCTGGTGAGATAATAACAGCACCCACTCCACTTTCATTCATGTTTACAGCCCCGTCAAACATCAACTTCCATCTGGATTCAGGGTCGGGCCCCTCCTCCGGAAGTGGTTCCTCGTAGTCTTTCGACTTGAGGAACATGATGTCCTCATCCGGAAACTCAAACCTCATGGGTTGATAATCATCGATCGGCTGCTGGGCCAAGTATTCTGACAACACACTCCCCTTGATTTCCTTTTATGAAGTGTATTGTATGTCATACTCCGTTAGTATCATCTGCCAACGGGCCACTCTTCCCGTCAAAGTCGGCTTCTCAAAGATGTATTTCACAGGATCCATCTTGGAAATTAAGAGAGTAGTGTGAGTCAGCATGTACTGTCTTAGTCGGCGAGCAGCCCATGCCAAAGCGCAACAAGTTTTCTCGAGTAGTGAGTATTGCGTCTCACAATCGGTAAACTTTTTGCTAAGGTAATAAATGGCGTGCTCTTTTCGACCAGACTCGTCCTGCTGACCCAGCGCACACCCCATCGACCCTTCAAGCACAGTAAGATACATAATCAAAGGTCTCCCTGGCACTGGAGGCATAAGAATTGGCGGTTCTAACAGGTATTCTTTGATTCGGTCGAAGGCTTGCTGGCAGTCTTCGTTCCATTTAATGGCCTGATTCTTCCTCAGAAGCTTAAAGATGGGCTCACACGTGGCCGTAAGGTGAGAAATAAACCGTGCAATATAGTTTAGTCTCCCTAAGAAGCCACGCACTTGCTTTTCAGTCTTCGGCTCAGGCATTTCTTGTATAGCTTTCACCTTGGCTGGATCAACCTCAATTCCTCGTTCACTAACAATGAAGCCGAGTAACTTGCCAGAACGAACCCCGAAGGTACACTTATTCGGATTCAACCTCAGTCTGAACTTCCGAAGCCTGTCAAACAATTTTGCTAGGTTAACCAAGTGCTCTTCCTCCGTCTGGGATTTTGCTATCATATCATCAACATAAACCTCAATTTCATGATGGATCATGTCGTGAAATAGCGTCACCATTGCCCGTTGATAAGTAGCTCCTGCATTCTTCAAACCAAATGGCATGACCTTGTAACAGAAGGTGCCCCAAGGAGTGATGAAAGTTTTCTTTTCCATGTCATCAGGAGCCATCTTAATCTGATTATAGCCGGAGAATCCATCCATGAAGGAGAACACGGAAAACTGGGCAGTATTATCGACAAGTACATCTATGTGAGGTAAAGGGAAGTCATCTTTGGGGCTGGCCCTATTCAAATCCCTATAGTCCACACACATTCTAACTTTACCGTCTTTCTTGGGAACCGGCACGATGTTAGCAACCCACGGAGGATAACTGGTCACGGCCAAGAAGCCAGCATCAAACTGTTTTTGCATTTCTTCTTTTATTTTAATTGCCATGTCTGGACGTGTGCGCCTCAGCTTCTGCTTTACCGGAGGACAATCTTCTCTGAGAGGCAACTTGTATACCACAATGTCAGTGTCTAAACCAGGCATATCTTGGTAGGACCATGCGAAGACGTCAACATACTCTCGAAGCATAGCAATCAAACGAGTCTTAACAGATTCTTCTAATGCAGCTCCGATCTTGACTTCTTTCTTGTCTTCTTCAGTACCCAGGTTTATTACATCGACATCTTCTTCGTGCGGCTGAATCATCTTCTCCTCTTGTTTAAGCAGTCTGGCCAATTCTTCAGGTAGATCGCAATCCTCTTCACCTTCCTCATCGGCTTGATAAATTGGATTGTCGAAGTCATACTCATCCATAACAGGGTCGTCATTGATAAGATCCGGTGACGAGCACCTGCATGAATGGTGATTCATGCAAGGCTTTAGCAACAACTTGAGAAAATGAGAAACATTGCCATTTTTAAAACTTTTCTTTCTTTTTTGAAAAACAAAAGTAAAAAATGAAAGACAGAGAACAACATGAATGAATGTGAAACGTCAGCTTTATTTATGATTGTGTTAGTGAACAAATGAACCCTTGCAAAGAGCTATTATGCCCCGGGTAAGACATAGTGCTTTAATACAGGAAAAAAAGAAACAAAAAATTATTACTCTTCGAAAGAGGTGACTGAAATAAGCCTTTTTGATGTCCAATTGCTAAGCTGAGTTCCTGGAGCGGCAGGCCTGATCCATTCATCTAGGTCACAATCACTATCGACTACGTCATCCTGCACAACACTGATGTTTCCGTAGTCTACCACTCCCGCACTCGTGAAAGTGACCGGGCTTTGACAACCTTTAGCACTTAGTTCAGACGATGATTTCCCAGGATGATAACCAATCCCGAACATATCTTTCTTCTCTGGCACTTCTACTGGATTGCCTCCGCCTTCTCGTATCCCAGATTCTACCAATTCAAGCGCTTGCTTATAAGAGGCTATGGAAGCCCCCTTCTTCGGTACTTCAAGAGAAGTTGCCACTGCGGATGCTTGTTCAGACTTTAAGGGCTCGAAAGCCTGACATGGGGTCTCAACTATTTCGCCATCCATCTCCACATATTTGAATGAAGCTAGATGACTAACGAAAATATCTTCTTCCCCACTGACAGTCACAATTTGACCCTCCCAGACAAACTTTAGCTTCTGATGGAGTGTAGACGATACCGCTCCTACCGAATGTATCCAAGGTCTTCCGAGTAAACAACTATATGCAGGCTGGATATCCATTACGTAAAACGTGGTATTGAAGATCTATGGACCTACCTTGATGGGTAATTCCACCTCTCCAAACACCGATCTCCTCGACCCATCAAATGCTCGAACTACTAGGTCACTGGGCTTTAGAACCATTCCATCATAGTCCAACTTCATCAGTGCTTTCTTGGGAAAGACATTCAAAGATAATCCAGTATCTACCAACACGTGGGAGAGTACTGCACCCTTACACTCTAGAGAGATATGCAATGCCCGATTATGAGCACGCCCATTTGAAGTTAAATCCAAGTCTGTGAAACCCAATCCGTGACTAGCATTGACGTTGGATACCACCGCTTCTAACTGATTTACAGAAATATCCTGAGGTACGTATGCTTTGTTCAGAATATTCAGGAGAGCCTTCCTGTGAGAGTCAGAACACATGAGCAAGGACAAGATGGAAATCTTCGACGGCGTTTGCTGCAGATGGTCCACAATCTTGTAGTCACTCTTCTTGATGATCCTCAGGAATTCTTCAGCTTCTTTATCAAATGTGAGGTCTGGATCAGTTGATGGTGTAGGATCATTGACAACTACTGGTTGCTTCCCTCTTGCTCTAGCTTGGGCTTCTGCAGTATCTCTGGGTGGTATCACATTGTTTCTCAGTGTTTCCGGCGCAAACAACCTTCCATTTCTAGTAAAGCCCCCTACTCCAACGTTTTCTACTTGAGCTGGGGTTATACTAGTCGTGGCCAACTCTTGCCTCTGGCCGTTGCAGTATACTTCACCACCATAATTCCAAGGAACAGCTCTGTCACTTTGGTACATTACTGGTCCAGCAGTGGTGATGGTTATCGGTGCCACTCTGGCCCGTGAAGGAACTTGAGATGGATCATAGAAGATAGTCACTGTGGAGACTTCACTTTCTTTTACAACCTTTTCAAACTGCAACATTCCCTCATCAATCATACTTTGGATTCCGGCTTTCAATCGCTTACAACCATTTGTAGCTTCAGCACATTCCGGACAATCTTCTTCACATCCAGGGAAGATACCCTTCTTTAACAAGCAAACCTTAACAACAATCAACGAAGTCTGCAAGTCATTAACATCACACACCAAATTCAGGTTCTTCCCTTCATCAATTGCCCCAACCGTACCCCTGTGAGGAGGCATGGGATTCTGAAGCACATTAGGAGAAGGAGCAAAGTTAATTGCTTTAGTATCTAGTAGGTCTTGAACAACATGCTTCAATGCTTTACAGTTCTCTGTGGTATGTCCGGGAGCTCCGGAATGAAATTCACATCTGGCATTTGAATCATAACCCTCGGGGATCTGGCCTGGCTTCGGAGGTTGTAGAGTTCGGAGTTGAATCATCTGAAGCTGTAGAAGATTCTTCAAAAGCTGTGAGTAGGACATCGGTGGAGCTTCGAAATGTCTATCCTTAGGTCTCTGAGGGTAATATGAATGAGGAGCTCTTTGCTGATACCCTTGTGAGCGCTGCGGCTGTGGTGGTTGGACCTGCTGTTGAACAGGTGGAGTTGAGATAGTGACAGGGGCCACTTGCTGATAAAAACCTATGTTGATCATTCCCCTTTGCGCGTACACTGCACCGGTCTCTCCTTCTCTTCTTTTCACAAAGGGTTTCTTAACACCAGAACTTGAAGAACCTCCATTCTGAATTTTCCCATGCTTAAGCCAACTTTCTATTCTCTCACCCGTCAAGATAATGTCCGAAAATCCGCTTGAAGAACAACCAGCTAGCCTTTCCATGAAATGCCCAGGGAGGGTATCCAGGAAAAGGTCAACCATCTCTCTCTCCAACAAAGGTGGTTGCACTCGAGCGGCTACTTCACGCCACCTTTGTGCGTAATCTTTGAAACTTTCCGAGTTCTTCTGAGTCAAACTCTGAAGTTGGGTACGACTAGGCGCCATGTCGATGTTGTACTGATACTGCCTGAGGAAGGCTTCTCCAAAATCCTTCCAGCTTCTTACAGAACTCCTCTCCAGCTTCATGTACCATTCCAAAGATCCTCCAGAGAGACTATCCTAGAAGTAGTACATCCAGAGTTTTTCATCTCGAGTGTGGGCCGCGATCTTCCGGTAGAAAGCCTGTAAGTGAGTCTTCGGGCAGGAGCTACCGTTGTATTTGTCAAAAGCTGGTGGCCTGAATTTGTGAGGAATGACCACCCCAGGTACTAAACCCATGTCCGACACATCAATCCCCAAAGTGTCTCTACACTCGAGGGCTTTGACCTTCTCAGTAAGCACCAAAAATTCATTAAGATTTCCTTCCCCGCCGAATCCCATGTCATTGCTGAAATACTGGAATTGATCCTCCTGCCTGTCGTGCACTGGAACGAAAGTTGCCATAGCTGGATCTGGAATATGAGGTCCACCCGGGCCGTTGCTGGCGTTGGGAGGAGCCCCTAGCCCGTCGGAAGTGGTCGCAGGACTATTAGTATTAGGAGGGTTGAGCCCTTGAATTGCATTCCTTAGCTCTTGCTGTCCCTGAGCCATCCCTTGCATCAGGGTCATGAACTCTGTCATCTTGGTACGAACTTCATTAAGCTCTGTTTGCATAGCATCCATGACTATCCTTTGATTGCTGCGGGTCGCATAGCGATGCAGGATATCTTGTCGGAGATACCGGGTCTTGGCAGCTCTCGCAATTTTTTCCTGAAATGTAGATAAATTAAGCATGCCGTAGAAAAACCTGCAAAGACAAAGACAAAATGCAAATGATGCGTATACAATGCAATGTGTTCCTTTTATTCCCAAGTCTTTCCCTGTTTCCGGTCCTGGCATTAAGAGAATATAAGAATTGGGAAGAAGACCCAAGAAATATTCAAATATAATGATGGCCGTGGAGAATTGGTGCTCATTACCCCGTGTCGGTGCAACAAATAATGAACAAGAGATCCAGAACAATTCAATCACATAAACTGAAGTTTGAAATAACAAAGTCCCCGAAGGGTGCTAATCACAAGAACAACAAAAGTAAAATAAAAGGAATCCCACAACAAGCCTATGGGTAATCCAAGTACAATAACATGAAATTAAACCCTAGGGAACTCCAAGTCTTGCAACCTCCAGCTAAGACGCTTGACATCCTGGAACAACTGAACAATATCTGGATGATCGGGCTCCTGGATGAGTCTCTGGATGAGGAGGTCCCTCATATCAAAAGAAGCGTGTAACTCCTCAATCTGCTGCAGGAACGTTGTCTCATTCTCTTTGCTCGGACCCAGCTCGGCCTTTGACCTCTTCACATCAGCTTTCAACTTCAAGTTTTCTATTTCCTTTTGAGCTTCCTTTAATGCTTGTTGACTTTCTGCTAAACGTTAGAGACGACCCTTCTCTTGATAATAAGCCTTCCGAAGGAGTTCTTTCTGTCCATCCAAAGAATCCTGAAGACTCTTAATTTCCAACTCATGCTTGATGTCTAACTCTTTTTGCTTCTTTAAATTGTCTGCCCATTTTTCTTTCCATAAGGTAACAGCTTCATTGGCTTCATTCAGATCTTTCTTCTCTTTTCGGCATTGGGCCGTCTTATGAGTCTCAGCCAACCCCTTTTTCCTGAAGTAAAGCTCTCTCTCTTCGAAGTCCTTCTGCTTGAGACGAACTGCTTCCTCGGCTTGTACAGCTCTATCCTCTAATTGACGGTTCTGAATCATCAATTTCTGACAAGAATTATAAGCCTCCTGATTCTCAAACCTAAGCTGCTTGACCAAAGCTTCCAACTTCTGATAATCTTCCAAAGGCACCATGGTAGGTGGTGGTAACGGTGCAGAGAAAGGGATTAGAGTCACTTGAGCTTTTTCTCTTACCCACGCTTCAAACTCGGGAAACATCTGGTTATTACTCCTGCCCAAGCGATCTATACCCTTTCTATTAATCAGTTTCCAAGCACCTGCAGCTTCCCGTACCAATGGGAGATTGTCCTTCACAGGAAAATAAAAAGTCGGATCCAGCTCTGAATCCTTGGGAACACTCTTCAAAGCGTATCCTAATTGTCTTCTCAAGAGTATGGGGTTGTAGTTAATGCCCCCAGCTACTCCTAAGAGGGGAACATTAGGATACCTTCCACAGCTGGAGATAATCTCTTTCCCTTTTAGCTTTAAGGTGAACCATCTGATGTCTTTGGCAGTCAACGCGCTTAGCTTTTGCGACCAGATTACTTTGGGATCCGCGAACACTCCAGTAATAGGGATGTGCCTCATAAACCACGTATAGAACAACGGAGCACAATATCTAACCAAGCCGCCTCGTCTCTTCTCATTCCTATAGTGCACTGAATAATACAAGTCACCCAGGAGAGTAGGCACCGGATTCTTCAACACAAACAAATGAATAGCATTTATGTCCACAAACTTGTCCATATCAGCAAACAAAACTATCCCATACACAGATAATGCCAAGATGGCGCAAACTGAATCCCACTGCTTTTCCACGGCACATTCTTCAGCTCTTCTGACCAGAAACTCTAAGGGAAAACCAAGCACTCCTGCCTTGGTGGCAGCCAGATTAGCAGATACCTCTGATGGGCTCAAATAAAGAGCCTCAGCAATGTCGGCGTGAGTCGGTCTTGTCATTTCTGAATTGAAAGGAATCTGATCTTTGATAGGTAGTCCCAAAATCTCAACATACTCTTCTAGCGATGGACCTAGCTGAAAATCTGGAAATGTGAAACATCGGAGTCTAGGATCATAGTATTGTAGCAAGGTATGAATGGCACTCTTTTGCGAACTATCCAGACTGAACACCATGTCCAGGATATCACCATATTGTTGTTTGAAGAACTCCAAATGACCTGGGGTAATGAGAGACACCATCTGCTTGAGCAAGTCCACCTTGGTATCAAAAAATTTGTAGATAATATTCTTCTTTCTGACGTCTTCCATTCTGGAGCAAAGATATGACCAGGAACCGGGAGTAATGCAGACCCTGAGAATAAAAGAAACACAAATGATTAATGATGATATGATGCTTATGCAAGGCAAGGTATGTGATCAGTGAAGTGTCTGTGATGTGCCAATCATATAATCAGGTGTTGGTGCAAGGTCACAATATCCATATATAATCATCCCTCTGATCCGGGATCCATATCTTAAAACCAGAAATCCAGATCACAAAACTGAACCAAAGGCACAGTGGGTATGCTGAAGGTATTAGGGTTCCTGCAAACCTGTAAACCCCTCTCAATCTCACGGGTGTGCTACTCGGGTCAACATCACGGACTCTCAAAGCCGAATAGCAATAATACGTTCACCATTTTCGAGAAATGGCTCATGACCAAATCAGGGAATCGGTTTGGCATTATGTACTACTCAGGGAGGTCTCAGTTGAGTCCGGAAAAACAAGCATCCCCCAAAAGTCTCCAGCTTCAAGCACTGAGTCGAGAAACAATAGTACATTCATCCCGAAGGGTACAATACTATTGTCATACGATCAGTTTTCTTTAACTGAATTCCTATGAGAGAACCAGGCCATCCTATGCGAGTTCCCAATGGACCTTCGGATGCGAGTGGGTTTGCCAACAAATGTGGTCTGCAACTGTCATCGCTGGAGAAGGGTGTTTCCATTAAGGTCCTCGAAGATCGGTCACCAGATGCACATAACTATCAAGGTCGTACCCTGAAGTGAGGTAATCCCCACACAGAATAGTTCCAAGACGGTCGCAATCTGGGTGTGGAACACATCGCCACCCATCATGGTGAGATACCATGGGAGTACAATGTCTGTCCACGCTAATCCTATGGTGCACTCAAGCCGGGTATTTGGCTTATCTCACAGTAACTCCCATCCCACAGAAAAAATGAAAACCAGCACAGCCAGACAGTCCAGTATAATATGATGCATGGAAAATAGAATACTGAAAGCGGTAAATAAATGCGGTAAAGTAAAGCTGTAAAATAAAACTGTAAATAAACAGTAAAGCTAAAGTAAAGCACACAACAGCAAACAAACACCCAAAGAAGCAAAACCAAACAGGCATTAGGATTGACTCTACAAAGGGAAACCAGAGATTCTGGGTTCGTTCCCCAGCAGAGTCGCCAGCTGTCGCTCCCGGGATTTTCATCCTAGTACAAACGCGAAAGTGGCGCGGAAAAGGTAGAGTCGCCAGCCAGACATTTTGATCCCGAAAGAATGGGAAAGGTAATGTTGCACAAACCTGAGGAAGAAGGAAAGGACGAGGTCCTGCGAACCAAAGATCTGGGTTCGGGAGTCGGTTACGACCTGGGAAGGTATTAGAACCCCAGATCGTCCGTCGTACCCGACGGGATCCACGCTTGCTTGTTTTGTTTCAAAGGGTGAGAAAAATAAGATGCTGCTGAATAGAAACTACTACTGGAATGGAAGTGAAATGAAAAGGAATAAGAAAGGAGAATGGAAAAAAAGAGGGAAATGTAGGGAAAATAAAGAATGTGCTCGAACGGGCCCTACCCCGCTGCCTACGTACCTCATCAGGATAATGAGGATCAGAGTCGACGTAGTTCGCCTAACTAAGGCGGGAACTATTTATTTGTGTTTTTTATGTTGGAACTGCGTATGTTTATGCTCAGGCGTTGCAGGCTCGTCTGGTACGAGTGCGTTTACCGTCTTGCATGCGAGACAAGTCGCCGCAAGTTCGCGTTGTGAGTGAATGAGGTGAGAAAAGAAGTTCCCGCAGGAAAGACGATTCTTCTTTGTGGTTTGTCTTTTAAGAGAAATGTTTTGAATTTATTTGTGAATTGTCTTGTACTAAGACCTATCCATCGCGGGAAGCATTTACACCTCACCCCGAAACAGGACGTGTATAAGCACTCCGCAACAAAGTCTCGTGTCGTACAAGATTGTTCGGTTTATCCTTAGATGTTTTATTGTTTTCTTCATGAGGAGAGAAAGAATGACTCAAATTGGAAAAGGAAAAATCTAATGGGAACTAAGACACAACCCTAATTTTTATTTATTTATTTACATGGGAGATCCTATGGTTTGTGGGGTTTTCTAAACCTAAGGAAGAGAGGAAAGAGGAAGAGAAAAGGAAGAAGAACACAACTTACTTCCTAATGAAGTTAAGTTGGTTCCAAAAGGGGAACACCTAACGAGCACAAACATTATGTAAGGCAAAATGGTGCAAATTAAATGCATTAGAAATACCAAAGAGGATAGGGTTTTTAGACATACCTTGCCCTCCCTACAAAACAAAGGTTAGCATGGTAAACATGATAAAAATAAGGCAAACAAAATTACCTAATTAATTCCTAAGGGAACTAGGACCTAAACTAGACTCAATCTATAGTTTAAAGGACCTAAAGCTAATGCAATGCAAAATTCAGCAACTTATTTACAACACTTAATGCACAAACAGCTATGAAATGCACTTTGCAATGCAACAACTTTTTACAGCACCTATATGTATGCAAAAACAGGTGTTAAAAGTCACAAACAGCATGAATTTACAACAAACAGCATGTATTTTACAGCACCTATATGCAAAAACAGCTATGAAATGCAAAATCCAGATTTGATGTTTTTCACTTTTAATGCGCAAACTCAATGCAAAGTACACCAATCAATCATGATTATGCAATAATGAACATGGATCAAGCACATGATTTAGATGAACATTATTATTCTTAATGGAGTATGCAAGAATGCATCATATGAATTACTATGAAACAAGTATGCAAAACATGAACATGGCACATGAATATAATGAACATTGATCATGAATATGCAAAATGATGGGACAATGAAAGAGCTAATCTTAATGCAAAAACCAGAACTTGATTGATGGAAGAATGTGATAAAAAATGCAATAAAAATACAAAAAATGCAACACATTGTGCTTATGCATAAACATGCTTATGAACATGCAACATTTGGTATATGCTGCAAGGATGCGAATGCATTAACGATACATGCGAATGATGCGAGAATTGGAATGCAACTTGATCATTTATATGCTAAAGAAAGTATGGGTATGGCAAGAACATGCAATAATTCAAGTTATGCATTAATGGACACAAACATACATAACATGCGAAATGGACGGAATCGTGTCGAATCGACTCGAAATGGGGAATGGGATATCGAAACTAACCTAGAAATTTCCCTAAAATCAGTACCTAAACATGTATGGGGGATGATAGGCATGAAGAATTAAGACTAAGCTATCAAATAAGCAAAAATCTAAATTCCTACGACGAGAACCGTTTTTCCTATTTACAAGGGATTCTTTACACCTACTAGGACCTAGATTAGACTACAAATCTAATTCCTAATAATCCAAATGCAAATTGCAAGCAAGAAAGAAACGAAAAACGAAAATGAACGGTACAATGCAAACATAATCGAAAATCATGCGGAGAATGTCGTTAAGGCGAGATAAAGAGGATAAATTAAGGCATAATGGTTAAATCACCAACCTACGAAACGGAGGAGTGTTTCGGTAATTGTTGCAATGAATCGGAGTGCGAATGGAGAAGAAAATCGGAGAATCCGCGAATGCAAAATAAATGCGATTTGGTCTTGACACTTCTCGATTAATCACTTCCGATAAGTCGCAATCTCCACCAAAAACCAGTAGCTTCTTCTTCCCCAATTATCAATTCAATGGAGGATGGAGGCTAAGCTTTAAGACCTTCAAGTTTCAATGTGAAACTTGAAGAACTTTTGTTGAAAACCTATGGTGAAAATGGTGGAAAAGTGGGAGAGAAAGTGATGAATTTGAGATTGTGAAAATGGTGATTGAGTGAAGAATGAGGGAGAGAGTGATTTGTGGTGATTACCCTTTAGCTTTGGGAGGAGATGGATTTATATAATGCATTGGTTTGGCATGAGGTTTGGGCTTGGAGGTAGCTTAGGAGTTATCTTAGGTTAGGAGTTAGTTGGAGTTCTAGAGAATTCTAGAATTCCTTGGAAAGTTGTAGAAAACTCTAGAATGTGGTAGAAGATGGTGAGCTGGCTCTTCTAGAACTTTCTTTAGTATACTAGCTCATGAACACTTGTGGTGAAGACCACTTTGATGTATCAGCCATGGTGAAGCTTGAATTGAGGCCAAAGTGAAGCTAAATGAGCTATAGAATGTGTACCAATCATTTCCACGCTCAAACCCCAAGGTAGCATAGCATCCACACTTGTTTTGCATTAAAAACAGCAGCAAAATGGCAAAAAACAGCATCATGTATCGATACATAAGGTTATGCATCGATTCATACTGAAGAGAAGGCTAAATTCAGCAAAAAAAACACATCATGTATCGATTCATAACATGGATGTATCGATTCATAACAGTTTTTTAACTGTTATGAATCGATTCATAACACGGATGCATTGATTCATCCTGCTGTATTGCCTTGTTTTTGCCCAAACTTTGAACGACCATATCTTTCTCAATTTTGATCCTATGAAGGAGTTCCACATATGGTTTTGAAGCTTAGGATGTCCTCTTTCATTTTATCAAGGTATACTTTTCATAGGACTCTTATTTTGGGAAAAAACCTCTCTTGAAGTGGCTACAAAGATGACCAAAACTTGCCATTTTTAGAAACCCAAACTTTCCAAAAAATGGTAAGTTTTAGTTTTTCTTGATTTTTTCCATTCTTTCTTGATCCAAATTGGTCCCTAAGAGCCTTGTGACCATAATTTCATGATTTTGATCCCAAAAATTCAAGAGTTGACTTTTTTACTCATCCTGGTTGACTTTTCTCCAATTTTCTGATTTTCAATCAACTGAACAATTGAGGGCCTTCCAAAATGAGTCCAATGGTAAAATTTGAACCATAGGTACTTGACATCATGTAGAGAACCATGAAACCATGCTTGGACCAAAGTCTCATTGATAAGACCAGTTCATTAGAAACCCTCATCTGACTCCTTTTTGCTGGGAAATGTTGCATTGCTTGCCTCCCTTGATCAAAGCACCTCTGTATAGGACTTGTGGCTTCAAGTGAATACTTGTGGGATATTGTGGACCATTTGCACAAGGTTGAGAAGCTTTGTGGCCCTTTGATTGCCTTTGTATAGCCTTCAGTTGCTTTGTTCACTGATCACAAACCTATGCCCCTGCTGTGATGGTTATGATGCAATGTTTTTTTTGTTATTTTATGACTTTATGTATGCTAAATGCTATGCAAAAATTTGGGGAAATGAGAGGGAAAATTTTGAGGTATTACATCAACAAAAAGACAACTTTTCAAAAGCTCATAACTTGAACATGGAAGATTAAATGGACATGGGACCAAAAGGAGTAATTATAGGACACTCTAAGATTTCTAAAAAGTCCAAGAACACATACATAGGATAAAAATCGAGAGAGTTATGCATTGTTAAATTTGGGTAGATTTAAGGTGTATAAGGCAAATAATGACCAAAACTTAAGTTTTTGCCAAATGGACCCATATTTTTCTAACCCAAACTTAATCATGAGATAATCCACGACCCATAAGTCATATTTTATGATCTTTTTATGTTTATTTTATATTTTATTGGATTTTATTTATTTAAATTCAATTTTAATTAGAATAAATATTGAAAAATCAAATATTTGATCTTAGGATTATTTTAGGATCAGATTTTGATGTTTATGATCATAATATGGATCCCAAATTCGTGCACACCAAAGGATAAGGTCATAATATTAAATATTTCACTAAAATAGGAAGTTTCTAACTTGATTATAAAGCAACCAAATTTTCTTCACCCAAGCCCAAAAATTTTGACCTAAATTACACTTCTATATATACTCATTAGCTACACAAGTGAGGGACACAAAATTCTTACACAAAAGAACCCTAAAAAAATTTCAAAAAAAAGGAAAACTAGGGAAAGTTACAAAAACACTTCATAGCAAGCTTTAAATCTCCCTTCATATCCAATAATCATCAAGAAACTTCCAGGAGGTTGTCCCAATCGTTAGTGAAGGGTGAGGATGCGTGAAGCATGCCATCCATGAACATGGCCGCATACCACTTTTATCCTTTCCCAATCTTATGTTTTATGATTTTATAATATTTTTCTTGTTCATATTCATGTTCATAAGACTTGATAGATTTGTTTTGATGCATTTTTATTGAGCTTCCATGCAGGAATCGTAAGTCACCATGGCTAGGGCATAAAACGTCCTTTAATCGAAACTCTTATTCCAAGCACTTTTAGGCCAAACAAATTGCACCATTGAATTCCTGAGGCCGAAACTAATAAGAATGGGTGGTTTTTATGTGTTAATACTTGTGTTTTCTTGATGTTTAAATCGCAGGTCTATTAGCTATGAAAATATTATAGCTAATTCGTAGCAGGTTTGAAGCAAAACCGTAGCTAAAAAACGCATGTGGGATGTTGAAGACGATGGCGTGGCATGCGCTGATTTTCCTGTTTTGGTTTTCCGTGATTGTTTAAATTTTAATTGTTTG
Source organism: Lathyrus aphaca (assembly GCA_963966055.1). Lineage (NCBI taxonomy): Eukaryota > Viridiplantae > Streptophyta > Magnoliopsida > Fabales > Fabaceae > Lathyrus > Lathyrus aphaca. Next base: position 220,502,235 of record OZ014519.1, read on the forward strand.
TCGTGGTTTCTTATCACACGCAGGTGTGTGGCTCAGCTGGCAAGGCAATGCACATTTGACCTTTGGGGGGCGGGTTCGAAACCCAGCGGCCCTCCCCCTTATTTTTTTTAGTTCTTTTCTTATTTCTTTCCATTTTCTTTTTTTGTATTTCTTTTATTTATTTTAAATCAATTAATTAATTTAATAAATGTTTTAACCAATAAAGAAATAGGAAAACTTAATATTTTTATAAAATCATAAAATATCAATAAAAAAAATATTTTTTATCTTAATAATCAAATTGAATTTATTTTCTTACAAAAATCAATCATTAAATTTATCTTTTCTAAAAATCCAATTAATCGATTTTACACGAATTCTCGATATTTCTTCCTTCTCCATCCTTATTCCTCCCCGATTCTAATTTCTTTGTTATTTATATTTCATAGAATAAATGTATAGGTGCATAAAATTTGTAATATTTAAGTTTATTTTTCTCGCCCAATTTTTTCCTCTAAATAATGTAACTGCTCATGGGATGTAATAGCGTAGGACTTTTACTTTCCGCACCTTATTATGTAATTTCTCCAAAGCCCTATAATAGTCTTAGGATTTATTTTCCGCACTTTATTTTTTGCACCCTATAACTGTTAGATGTATGAATAATAGGATTGAAGGTATGATAAAATCAATCGTTAGATCACTAACTCAAAGATTAACATAATTGTAATTAACACACTCTTTTCACACATGCACCTTTAGGGTACCCCCTCTTATTGCCTTATGAAAATGGTCAAGTCCCTCGAACGTAGGGGTGTCTTAGCAACGTTGCCTAAATAAAAATCATCAAGTCCCTTTGATATAAATATCATAGTCCCTCGATGACCCTTTGAGTTGCCTACGAATGAATGATCTCGTCCTTCGATGACCCTACGGAAAAACGATGATAGTCCCTTCGAATTTCTAAGATACCCTTACATGTTTCCTTCTATGACCATACGATGACCCTACGCTTGTCCCTTAAATCCAAATATAAGATTACTTACTAACTAATAGTAAGGACAACCTTATCTCTAAGGAACAAAAAATAATATGAACGACCTTGAGTAGGTAGGAAGCCCTTAACTGCTTGCTCACTATTTCAAAAGCAAAAATTACTCTTTACACCTCACATTTTCAAAAACTTTCTAAGAAAACCCCTTTGTATACATTCTACGAGAATCATTACAAAGGTGGACTTTTTCTAAATACACCACCATTATTTCTTCAAACAAAAGTAAAGTGAGCTAAGCAATTAAGAGCCCATGGATAACCATGGATACAAAGGGTGCTAACACCTTCCCTTTGTATAACTTACCCCCCGAACTCAAAATCTAAAACCAAGGTTTTTCCTGTTATTTTCCACCTTTCCTACTTGGATAAAAGAAAAGCTGGTGGCTACTCTTGCTATCCGCAACATAGTTTTTGTGAAAACAAAAACGACAAAGTCAGTTCTCCCACCGTGTTACAGAACTGGCGACTCTGCTGGGGACATAAGACTCTTAAAAAGAGGGGTTACCTTAGAGTTAGATCAATTTATTTGTTTGACTTGTATGCTTTATTTTTAAGGGTATTTGTTTTGGGGCTACTGTGAGAAAGATCCTAACCCGGATCTAGTGTACTTTAGGTAAGTGGCAATAGACCAAGGAAATTGTAGAGCGTATACTGATAACACTAAATTTCACCATAGTTCTGACTCTGATTTCGCATTTATTCTTAGTTTTTATTGCTATTTTGTTATGTTATTACTTTGTTTTTCTTTATTTTCAGGTTTTTTATGTAATCGGGGCCTAAATCGAGAAAAGTAGCGAAAAAGGAGCTGAAACGGACAAAAATCAAGTTTTTCAGCTTTTTACTCTTACGGCATCCACCATGGCTGGCGCCATGGGGTCAGCCATGATGTGGCCACGTCTCAAGACCTCTCCACAACTGCCAAGAGCCCACGATCCCCACTTTCTCCACCAGAATACACCTATGGCATGCGTCATAGGCCTGTGGCGGGCTCCACAAGGCAAAAACTTTTCCCTCCACTTTTTAGTGGAGGGGGCATCCTGGTCTTTTCTTACTATTTGTTTTCCTATAAATAGGGCCTTAGATTTTCGTTTTCAATCATCCAAACTTAGTATCTCTTAGGCATATATCAGTTTTAAAGTAGTAATCACTTCACATCGGGGTGTTACTACAATCGAGTGATCGAGTCTGTATACGTCTGTGTGATCGAGTTTTGGAGCACTTTGAGAGGAAGTTAATCCTGCCGCCATTTTAATTCCAGTTCGTATTTTATATTTCCGCATTGCCTTACTTTATTTATTATCCGCACTCGCACTTTACTTTATTTTATTTCCGCACTCGCTTTAAATACTTTTATTTCCGCACTCGCTTTAAATATTTTTATTTCTCGCACTCGCTTTACTTTCTTTATTACCCGCACTCGCACTACTTTTATTTATTTATCCGCACTCGCACTAATTACTTTTATGAAAAATAATAGAAAGAACTTTTACTTTACCATGTCTAACTAAATCTATAAAGGTTAGAATGTAAGGATCGTAATTGAACCAGTAATCCGTACAACTGTTCGTAGAAACACTTAAGGGCTATTTTAACTTTCAATTTAAGTTTAATTGTTTTTAACTATTTCAAAAACAGCCAAAAGCGCTTTGTCTAGTTCATTAGGAGTTTTTAGATTAAAAAGAAAAGAGATTTTAAAACCATTTTCGGACGCGTTAAAAAGTTTAGAGTCTGGTTCGTGAGAACCTCTTTTTGCTAAGAAATCCATGTTAAAATACTTTTCAACTTAGTTAAGATACTATATTTCTTAAAAATAGGTTTACTACTCTAACGCAGTATGCACCTTTTTTCCGTGACAATAGGAGGGGTTGATTAGAGAGTACAACTCGGTTCTGAATACGCGAAAGCGACAGTTCCTGTTAAATTAGTTCTTTTCAAAGTGGAAAACATTGCCCATAAGTAGTTCTATTAACAAGTACCGAATTATCAATTGATTATGTGAATTACATTCGAGTCTGTCTTTATTAATTGTTTAAAATTACTATTTTATTTACCATTGCGCACTCTTTAAAACCATTATATTCAATTGCCTTAGATACACACCATAACAACAGGTACGATAGATTGACACTTGGTCTCTGTGGATTCGACAATCTTTTATATTACTCTGACGTGTTCATACACTTGCGAAAAACACGCATCAAGTTTTTGGCGCCGTTTCCGGGGACCAATTTCGTCAAATTTCATACCCTGTAGTTATACCGTTTAGACTAACGTTGTTACCTGCCGGTCAAAGCGAAAGACTCGCAGTGCCGGAAGCTTAGTAGACTCTCTAGCTGAACCTGAACGTTACGCTCGCGCACGTTTATTTTCCATAGGATTAGGAGAGCTATGGTCGAAGATCAAAACTGAAGACCTCTTAAGGACTTCGCCCAACCATAAAACGAGGAACCTAGTTCCAGTATAGTAAACTCCGCTATCCCAGCATATAATTTTGAACTTAAACCATCCTTGCTGCATTTAGTGCAACAGAGACAATTCGCAGTTCTTGCTACCGAGAACCCAAACCAACATTTAAAAAACTTTCTCCAGTTAGCAGACACCTTTAAAACCAATGGAGCTCCTCCTGAGGCGATATGCTTAAGATTATTTCCATTTTCCCTCAGAGATAAAGCTCTATCATGGTTAGACTCCCTTCCACCCAATTCCATAACAACTTGGGAACACCTTAGAAAAGTATTCCTTGCTAGATATTTTCCCCCGAGTAAGACTGTTGTTCTTCGAAACCTAATAACCAAATTTACCCAAAACCAAGGAGAATTGTTGTTCGAAGCCTGGGAGAGATATAAAGAGCTATTAAGAGCATGCCCACATCATGGTTTAGAGAACTGGCTAATCATTCAAACCTTCTATAATGGACTTCATTATAACACTAAGATGACCATCGACGATGCCGCTGGTGGCGCACTGATGAACAAACCTTACCCTGAAGCTAGTGCCCTTATCGAAGATATGGCCCAAAACCATCAATCATGGGGAGTAGAAAGAGCAATAGTGGAAAAGAAGGAAGCCCAAGGAAGAATACATGAGTTAAGCTCTATAGACATGATGCAAGCTAAAATGGACGCGTTGGCTCTTAGAGTCAAACATATGTGTACAACCCCGAATACTGTAGCTGCAGTTTCGCCGAATTGTGAGATATGTGGGATGCAAGGACACCAATCTGCCGAATGCAATTTGTTAAATGAGACCAACCCTGAGCAAGTGAACTACACCCAAGGGAACCCATTTTCAAACACATACAACTCTGGATGGAGGAATCACCCAAACTTCTCCTATAAAAATAATAACCCTATCCAAAATACTACACCTCCGAGACAACAAGATTACCAAGCCCTGAGAACAAATCAACCTATGCAACCTGTACCACCAAATCCGAGCCTTGAGAAAATTATGGAAAATTTTATCACCGCTCAAACACAACAAAACAAAGAGTTCATGAACCAAAACGTCCATGTTAACGAACTAATTACCTAGTTAGGAACCAAGGTTGACCAAATTATTACTCACAATAAGATGCTTGAAACCCAGATCTCTCAGGTAGCTTTAAACCAAGCCCCTCAGACTACACCTGGAGGACAGTTCCCTGGACAACCTCAACAAAACCCGAAAGGGAAAGCAAATTCCATTACTCTACGAAGTGGAACCGCTTATAAGGAACCTTCAAACCCTAAATTGAGTGAGCCCAAAACTTCTGAGAGAAATGAAGAGAAGGAACCAGAGGAATCTGAAAACCCGGAAAGTCAAGAAAAAGGAGAAGAACCTAAAAACAAAACCTATGTACCACCACCGCCATATAAACCACCGATACCATACCCTCAAAGACTAAAGCAAATCCAGATCGACAATCAGTATCAAAAATTTGTTAAGGTTATAGAAAAACTTCACGTAGAGATCCCCTTTACAGAAGCCATCACCCAAATACCTTCTTTTGCAAAGTTTCTCAAAGACATACTTACAAATAAACGTAGACTTGAAGATCCGAAACCCATGGAATGTAATTCTATTTCCGAAAATAGGTTAGCAAAGAAAGATAAAGATCCCAGAAATTTTTCCATTCCTTGTATTTTGGGGAATCATGTCATCAAAAAAGCTTTTCTAGACTTAGGAGCTAGTGTGAGCTTAATGTCTTTAGCAGTTTGTGAAAGGTTAAACTTAGGAGAATTACAACCTAATAAGATGTCACTTCAATTAGTCGATAGATCCGTTAAATACCCTATAGGCATACTTGAAGACGTCCCTGTTAGGATAGGTCAGTTGTTTATACCCACTGATTTTGTTGTCATGGACATTAAAGAAGATGACGACATACCAATCTTCCTAGGTAGACCGTTCTTATCAACCACTGGAGTCATAATAGATGTTAAAAAAGGGAAACTAACCTTTGAGGTAGGTGACGAGAAGATAGAATTTATACTCTCGAAATTTCTTATGGCACCTGTAATAGGAGATTCTTGTTATGCCTTAGATATCATTGATGAATGCATTAGGGAATTAGAACAAGAAGAAGAAACTGAATCTATAAAATTGCCATCAACCCTTATTTGGGAAGATGACGGTTATAAAAAACCCTACATTGATGATACCCTTCACGAATGTTTATCTCTTACCCCAGATCATATGCCTTGCCCTATGAAACTAACCGTAAAACTTAAGGAACTGCCTAAGAACCTGAGATATGAATTTCTTGATGAAGAAATGGACCGTCCAGTTATAGTCAGTGCTACCTTGGACCAAGAGGAAACAAACCAATTGTTAGATGTTTTACGAAGGTACCCCTCAGCCTTAGGATATAAGATCTCAGATCTAAAAGGAATAAGCCCATCCGTATGTATGCATCGGATTTTGCTTGAAGAAGATTCAAAACCCTCCAGAGAACACCAACGAAGAATAAATCCTATGATGAGTGAAGTAGTTAAGACTGAAGTTCTTAAGTTACTAGAGGCAGGTATAATATATCAGATCTCGGACAGTAAATGGGTGAGTCCTGTGCATGTAGTACCTAAAAAGGGAGGCATCACAGTCGTGCAAAACGAGAAGGGCGAACCTGTAGCAAAAAGAACTAATGGAGGTTGGCGTATGTGCATAGACTATAGAAAATTAAATAAAGTAACTAGGAAAGACCATTTCCCATTACCATTCATAGACCAAATGGTCGAGCGCCTAGCCAGACACTCTTACTTTTGTTACCTAGATGGATATTCAGGATTCTTCCAAATACCTATTCACCCTGAAGATCAAGAAAAAACTACCTTTACATGCCCAGTTGGAACTTTTGCCTACAGAAGAATGCCTTTTGGACTCTGTAATGCCCCTGCCACTTTCCAACGCTGCATGATGTCTATCTTTGTAGACTATTTAGATGGGATCATGGAAGTATTTATGGACGATTTCTCAGTTTGTGGATCTGATTTCAAAAATTGTTTTATCAACCTTGAGAAAATCCTGGAAAGATGTGTGGAGGTAAACCTCGTGCTAAATTGGGAAAAGTGTCACTTCATGGTCACCAAAGGGATTGTTTTAGGACATATAGTTTCCGAAAAATGTATAGAGGTAGACAAAGCTAAAATAGAAGTCATAGAGAATCTAAAACCGCCGAAGACTATCAGGGAGATAAGAAGTTTTCTTGGACATGCCGGATTTTACCGACATTTTATCAAGGACTTCTCCAAAATAACAAAACCCTTAATTGGTATTTTAATGAAAGATGTTGAATTCATCTTCGATGAAAAATGTACTGAAGCATTTAATCTATTGAAGCAAGCTCTGATTTCGGCACCTATAATGAAACCCCCTGATTGGTCAGAACCGTTTGAGATAATGTGTGACGCTAGTGACTATGTTGTTGGAGCCGTTCTAGGTCAGAGAAAAGATAAAAAGTTACACGTAATTTATTATGCCAGTAGAACCCTAGACGCTGAACAGCTCAACTATCCAACAACCGAAAAAAGAGCTCCTAGCTGTAGTGTTCACCATAGACAAATTTAGATCTTATCTAGTAGGAGCCAAAATTATAGTTTACACCGACCATGCTGCCATTCGTTACTTACTAAGTAAAAATGATGCCAAACCTAGGTTACTTCGATGGATTCTACTACTGCAAGAGTTTGATTTAGATATTCGTGATAAGAAAGGCACAAATAATGTAGTAGATGATCACCTTTCTAGGCTAGAATACCTGAAACCTGACTCAGTACCCATAAATGACGATTTTGCCTATGATAGACCGATAACCCAACTAGAAACTATCGAAGATGATAACCCAGACCCACATGAGCATTCTCATAAATCTTTAACTATAAGTAATGTACCTTGGTATGCAGACTTTGTTAATTACCTAGCCACTAACATCAGACCCCCCGATCTAAATTACCACCAGAAGAAGTTCTACAACGATGTGAGAAACTTCTATTGGGACGAACCATTTCTTTTCAAGAGAGGTAAAGATGGCATTTTCCGCCGTTGCGTTCCAGAAGAGGAGGTACATAATATAATTGAGCATTGTCACTCTGCACCCTATGGTGGACATGCAATCACATCTAAGACCTACGCCAAGATTCTTCAAGCTGGCCTATTCTGGCCCACTATGTGGCGTGATGTCCATGTTTTCATTGTCAAATGTGACAGATGCCAACGTACAGGAAATATTTCAAGACGTAATGAAATGCCTCTAAGAAATATCCAAGAAGTAGAACTCTTCGACGTATGGGGTATAGACTTTATGGGACCGTTCCCACCATCTTTAGGAAATCAGTATATCTTAGTAGCTGTTAACTACGTGTCTAAATGGATTGAAGCTATCGCCGCACCCACGAATGACACCAGAGTAGTCATCAAATTATTCAAAAACTATATATTTCCCAGGTTTGGAACCCCCGTTTAGTCATAAGTGATGGAGGATCACACTTCATATCAAGAATATTTGATAAACTTTTAAGCAAGTATGGAGTTAAGCATAGAGTAGCAACACCATACCACCCACAGACTAATGGACAAGTGGAAGTATCTAATAGGGAGATCAAACAAATTCTTGAGAAGACTGTCTCTATATCTAGAAAGGATTGGTCGCAGAAACTTCAAGAAGCGTTATAGGCCTATAGAACCGCTTTCAAAACCCCTATAGGAACAACCCCTTATCAACTAGTCTATGGAAAATCATGTCACTTTACCTTTTGAGTTAGAGCATAAAGCCTATTGGGCCGTTAAAACTTTGAATTTGGATTACCTAACTGCTGGTGAAAAACGTATCCTTGATATCCACAAATTAGAAGAGCTCGGACAATCTGCCTACGAAAATGCCATCATATACAAAGAAAGAACAAAAGCTTGGCATGACAAAAGAATCAAAAGAAAAGACTTCAAAATAGGCGATCCTGTTCTCCTGTTCGATTCTAGGTTACGACTTTTTCCAGGGAAGCTTCGTTCGAGATGGACTGGACCTTTCGAAGTATCTAAGATTCTAAGATCTGGAGCTATTGAAATCAAGAACCAAACATGTAAACCGTTCATCGTCAATGGACAAAGACTGAAGCCCTACGAAGGAGGTGACATCCCAACAACATACTTCAGCCATACTCTGAGTGATCCACAAAATCCTTCGAATGATGTATAAAATCCGGTCGAGCTAATGATGTTAAACAAGCGCTGCATGGGAGGCAACCCATGGTTTTTCTTATCTTACTTACTTTTTGTTTTTTTGTTTTTTTTTGTTTACTTTATTATTCTGTCAGGACTAACGATTGAATGTTTTATGTGATTTCAGGACCCTTATTTTCTAACCTTGTGCAGAATGCAGAACCCTGACAACATGCACGTGGCCTTCAGAGACGACGCACAGAGAGAGCGTTACTATATCCATATGAGACGCCCTATGGCACCTACACGGTACCCAGACCAAGATTGCATGGATGCCTTGGGGATAGAGCCAAGCGTCATATTCTTGTGCCACCAACTCCAGTGGGACCAGTTTGACGACATGAACAACACTTACAGGAACTTGACTCTAGAGTTACTCAGCTCGTTTGATTATGATCCTTGGGCTGGACCTGATGGACATGCTGATTTCAGGTTGTTCGGGACTAATTACTCTTTCTCTCACAAAGAGTTTGATGATTTACTAGGTTTTCAGACTACTCCTGATGATATTCCAGAGACACCAATGGGGTATTTTATGATAAGAGAAGTGGAGAAGTTTTGGAGTAACATCTCAGTGGGAGGGAGCCAAGATCCTTCCACTCAGTTTTCTCAGGTAATCCACAACCCTGCGTTAAGGTACTTCCAGATGATTATAGCACACTCTTTCCTCGGTTTTCCAGATACAGAGACTCTGCTGAGTGAGGAGGAGATTTTCCTACTGTTTTGTGCGACTCAGTCACGCCCAGTTGCTTGTGGCAACTTTCTGTTGAAGAGCCTTGCCGGTGTCGCCAGGTCATTTGTATGCATTATACACGTCGGTGGGATTGTTACACAGATTGCTACTGCATTGGGTTTGTCTCGAAAATTATTGCACCTCAGGACCTTCTGCTGCTACACCACCCTGGATGTTGACTTTTGTCTTGACAGAGGATTGATGAGGAGGGCCTCTTTTGAGCCCAACACGTTTAGATTACTGATCGACGGCGAAGTGATACATTACTTTACATTACCTGACCCACTGATGACCAGTGTCCACGACCCTGCTAATTGGAGTTATGCTTTAGAGGGTTATGGAAAGACTATCAAAGAGACAAAATCACCTCCCGCCGCTGAGTACACTCCTACACCTCTTTCTCCCCGAATCATTGTTATGTCTAACAATATGTCTTTGCAGCCGCCTGATCTACAAACCCAGATTTACGAGCTCCGCAAGGAGACTGCCCTGCTCAAGCAGGAAGTAGCGGACTTGGCATTACAGATCGAGATATCTGATCTCACTCATGCCTCAGAGGCCGATGCTCTATATCAGGAGATTGGAGAGCTTCGGAGGGAGATAGCTGAGATTCGTGGATCAAACCAGGAAGAGAAGCCTACCACATGATCATTTTACACTATCATTATTACTCTAGTATTTAATTTTTCATGCCTTATTTTATTTCTCGCATCTCCAGACATATTTTATATTATCGCATATATTACATTTTCCATGTAATTTGATTTTTATCTTATATATTATTTTGTGCACTAATACTCATTTTTTTTCTTTTTCTTTCATTTTATTTTATTTTATTTTATGTCCAATTAAAAAAAGGGAAAATATTTTTTATTTTTTCCTTCATAAAAAAGTATGCAAGCTTTGTGCCTTAGAAGAAAAAAGAAAACACTATTCGGACCCCTCGAAGACAAAAGGGTTCCATCCTAGGTAACCTTTGAGAGGTCCGGAGTGCCCAGACTGCCTTATTAGCACGACTTGACTGGAGGGACCAGCAGCACAGTAGATCCCGTCGTTCCAGACCATCCCAGCAGGACGGCGAGGGCACCAGTGCTCCTCCGCAGTAGTTTTCCAGGTTACTCTCCTTATCTTATTTCGAAACATTGGGGACAATGTTCGATTTAAGTATGGGAGGGGATTTTATTGCTTTCTGTTATTTCCCTTCTTAGTTATTTATTTGCTTTCTATTATTTTCCTTTTCAGTTAGTTATTTAGTTTAAGTTTTTTTAGATAATGCATGAGTCTGACGAGTCACCAGTATAGTGTATCTTTAGTACATCCTCATTTTTCCCATTTCCTTAGCCTTACCAAAAAAATTTAAAAGAAAACAATGTTGTTTCACATGTTTTTTGGGCTTTGAGACAGGTTTGGATTAGGATTTGGTGACTTAGGTAAACTTTTTGAAACATCAATATCATTTTAGCACCATAGACTTCTTGAATATAGGAATCACTCCTAAACCCCACACACCATGGCCTTTATTATCATTCAAAAAATTGTCCTAAGTAGTTTATTCTAGCAGTCAGCTCCGGCCTAAGCATGCTCTACGTAGGGGGCGATGAACATAAGTGAATGATCCAATGCTAATAAAAAAGAGAAAAAGGCAAACTCTGGGATAGGTGACCCTCACAAAGTCATTTAAACCGGAAAAAAAAAAAGAGAAGAAAAAAAATTTTCCACAAAAAGAAAATTTGTAGTCACCTATTGTTAGTTGGTTCAGAGGTATCTGGCACTGAACTTGGTTGGGCGGATTACGATCCGATCTCTCGCGGCTACATTTAGGTCAAATAAAAAGGGTTTACACATGCTTATGTGCCAGAAACCCTAAGTTTTGGATCAGAATCACTAACTGGTCACTCTACTATGAAGCATGTACGGATAACGGGCTTAATGTGATTGCACCTGAATGAAAAGGACCCAAAAAGAGATGAGAAGATAGGCCTAGGTATTGTGGGATGACATGGGTTGGTTAATATAGGATTAAAATCTATGTCTATGTTATTATGGTACCCTTGGTTCACTTAGTTAGTACCTGTCACTGCATCCTGACTTGAACTTAGAAGCCCTCTTAGCCCAAATCACGTGTTGACACTAGTTTTCTTGATTTTTGAGCTTTAAATGTTTGCTTGAGGACAAGCAAAGGTCTAAGTGTGGGAGGATTTGATAACACTAAATTTCACCGTATTTTTTACTCTGATTTCGCATGCATTCTTAGTTTTTATTGCTATTTTGTTATGTTATTACTTTTTTTTTCTTTTTTTTCAGGTTTTTTATGTAATCGGGGCCTAAATCGAGAAAAGGAGCGAAAAAGGAGCTGAAACGGACAAAAATCAAGTTTTTCAGCTTTTTACTCTTACGGCATCCACCATGGCTAGCGCCATGGGTTCAGCCATGACGTGGCCACGTCTTAAGACCTCTCCACGACTGCCAAGAGCCCACAATCCCCACTTTCTCCACCAGAATACACTTATGGCGGGCGCCACAAGGCAAACAGTTTTACCTCCACTTTTTAGTGGAGGGGGCATCCTGGTTTTTTCTTACTATTTGTTTTCCTATAAATAGGGCCTTAGATTTTCGTTTTCAATCATCCAAACTTAGTTTCTCTTAGGCATATATCAGTTTTAAAGTAGTAATCACTTCACATCGGGGTGTTACTACAATCGAGTGATCGAGTCTGTATACGTCTGTGTGATCGAGTTTTGGAGAACTCTGGGAGGAAGTTAATCCTACCGCCATTTTAATTCCAGTTCGTATTTTATCTTTCCGCATTGCCTTACTTTATTTATTATCCGCACTCGCACTTTACTTTATTTTATTTCCGCACTCGCTTTAAATACTTTTATTTCCGCACTCGCTTTAAATACTTTTATTTCTCGCACTCGCTTTACTTTCTTTATTACCCGCACTCGCACTACTTTTATTTATTTATCCGCACTCGCACTAATTACTTTTATGAAAAATAATAAAAAGAACTTTTACTTTACCATGTCTAACTAAATCCATAAAGGTTAGAATGTAAGGATCGTAATTGAACCAGTAATCCGTACAACTGTTCGTAGAAACACTTAAGGGCTATTTTAACTTTCAATTTAAGTTTAATTGTTTTTAACTATTTCAAAAACAGCCAAAAGCGCTTTGTCTAGTTCATTAGGAGTTTTTAGATTAAAAAGAAAAGACATTTTAAAACCATTTTCGGACGCGTTAAGAATTTTAGAGTCTGGTTCGTGAGAACCTCTTTTTGCTAAGAAATTCAGGTTAAAATACTTTTCAACTTAGTTAAGATACTATATTTCTTAAAAATAGGTTTACTACTCTAACGCAGTATGCACCTTTTTATCCGTGACAATAGGAGGGGTTGATTAGAGAGTACAACTCGGTTTTGAATACGCGAAAGCGACAGTTCCTTTTAAATTAGTTCTTTTCAAAGTGGAAAACATTGCCCATAAGTAGTTCTATTAACAAGTACCGGATTATCAATTGATTATGTGAATTACATTCGAGCCTGTCTTTATTAATTGTTTAAAATTACTATTTTATTTACCATTGCGCACTCTTTAAAACTATTATATTTAATTTCCTTAGATATACACCATAACAATAGGTACGATAGATTGACACTTGGTCTCTGTGGATTCGACAATCTTTTATATTACTCTGACGTGTTCGTACACTTACGAAAAACACGCATCATATATCGATATGGTTGATCTAGTGGCTACAATTAGTGTAAAATCTTGGTTGGTTCTGATGGTTTTCAAGTCAGTTGAGGATAATAGTAGGCTTCCATATGGTGTCATTTACACTAACTTCCCTTTAGAACCCTAATTGACCCATCTTGGTCAGTAGAAAGTAGTGAGATAGCCGGCTTTGGTGTAGTCTAAAGTTGGTTGATACTCGATGCTACACTCATTGAGATTCTAATCTTGGGATGTTTTGGTTGGCAAGTCAGTTGCCACACTAAACTACAGCCTTTGAGAAGAATCGGTGATATTGAGATCCCTTAGAACCCATTTACTATTACTAGGACAGGTTGAACCAACTAACTTCAGTGGGGAGGGTACTTTCCTATGAACTTCATGCAAGCCTCTAAACCTAAGGCCCTTGTGTGTCTTGTTTGTGTTTGCCATTTACTTGCTTTGAACATAACATCATAACATCATGACATCATAACATAGCATTTTCACTAACCATTTCAAGGACCAAAGGATTTATCTTTGTTCTTTGTTGCAGGTTATGGCTTTCACTCGCAGAAACACTATCTAAATCAACTTTGTAAAGATACCTTCCAAGCTTAAGGAATTAGTCTCAAAGGTTCCTGAGAGCTCTCAATTCACCAAAAAGCATGGTTATCTACTTGATTTGGTTACTTCAGGGTTTAATGAAGACATGATGAATGTTTTGTTCCAGTTCTTTGACCCTAAACATCACTATTTCACATTTCCCGATTATCAGTTGGTGCCCATAATGGAAGAATTCTCCAAACTACTTGGTGTGCCTATTCTTGATCAAAAACCATTCACATGCTTAGAGAAGGAGCCTAATCTGAAACTATTGCAACAACTTTACATCTGAAGAAGTCAGACATTGTACTGGAAACAAAAAGTGGAGTTAAAGGTATTCTTGCTAAAGTATTGATAGAGAGAGATCGGTGTTCTTGGATGTTATGAGTTATGATGCTTTTGAGGAGATCTTGGCCTTGTTGATTTATGGTTTGGTGTTGTTCCCTAATCCGGACCAATTCATAGATGTGCACGCCATTAGCATATTTTTGACTCATAATCCTGTGCTTACCTTGCTTGGAGATATTTTGCACTCTCTTCACACTCGTACTACGAATGTGCAAGGAACTCTGATGTGTTGCATACCTCTACTATCAAGGTGGTTTATTTCACACCTTCCTCGATCTGTGATGAAGAATGAACAAGGTTTGAGATGGTCTAGAAGGATAATGTCACTCTCTCATTCTGATATTCATTAGTGTTCCCGATCTATGCAAAATATCACTATCATTTACCATTGTGGAAACTTCCCCAATGTGCCACTCCTTGGCATAAGGGGAGGTATTACTTATAATCCCTCTTTGGAACTACGTCAATTTGCATATGCTCGGAGTAATGGTCCTAATGATATGATTATTTAAGTTATTGTGTTCGATTATGACAACGATCTTCAAGGTTACCGTCAAAGGTTTATACGTGCTTGGAGCATGGTGAATAAGATTAACAACAATACTCTAGAACCAAAATACTAAACCCCTATGGAACCTTACCTCAGATGGGTGAGGTCTCATGCTCAGACTCTTATGATGCCATATTTTGTTGTTTTACCGTTGATTGTTGAGCCTATTATTGAAGGAGATTTTACCTACACCATTCTTCATCCTGACATGCCTACTGATCTGGAAGAGCTACAGAAATCTTGGATCCAACTGAAAGAGGAAAGGGATACCTTTGAGTCTCAGTTCAATGCTAGCAAAGAGAAAGTGTTGGAGCTAACAAGGAAACTACACAAAGAGCGGAACCTCAATACGTATCTCAACACAAAGAGGAACCGTCCATGGGAGACTTGATGTCTCAAATGTTTTATTTTTCTTTGTAACTTTTCTTGTTTTCCTTCATTGTAAGCCCAATGGGAAATTATATTTTGAACTTACTAATAAAAGTTTTGTTTTTGCTTTTCTTTCACAAATTTAAATCCTATGTGGTCCTTGAAAACATTGCATATGCATCTACATACCATACCATTGCATAACAGGTTTCCGTCACAGGTTTCTTATCTTCTCGTTGTTTATTTCAATGGAAATGGCACTCGAACAGTCTGTCAAAGATCTCCAAGCTCGGAATGTCTAATATCAAGAGATGATCCTGAAGGACAAGAAGAGCTGAAGGCACTTCTGACCAAGAAGAAGAAGACCATAAAACCAGTTGGCTTCATCAACCTGGGTAGGAGGTTCAAAGGTCCAATCAAGACGGATGATAAGGTTGAAATCCTGGAGATGAAGTTTCTGTGAAAGAAGAAGATAGTCAACGTGATACAGTTGGGAATTCTGATCACGAAGAGAATTATTACTATGATTCAGCCGGTGATGAGAAATACAAGTTACTGGAAGACCGTCTGAATGCCATGGAGGTGCAGAAAACACATGGTTTGGATTTTTAAGACTTGAGTCTGATTTCTGGAGTTGTCATCCCTCTTGGGTTCAAAGTTCCTGCTTTTGTGGTATATGATGGTGTCTCGTGTCTGAAGCTACGTTTGAGGTCTTATGTCCGAAGGATCCAACCACACACTCCTGATAGAAATTTGTGGATACATTTCTTCCTAGAAAGTTTATCTGGAGCTCAATTAGAATGATACTACCAACTTGAGAGTACCAGCATTCAAACTTGGAATGATCTTGTTGAGGCTTTCTACAAGCAATATAAATATATCTCTGATTTAGCGCCGATTCGCATGCAACTCCAAAGCATGTTCATGGGTTCTAAAGAAAGTTTCAAAGAGTACGCTCAGAAGTGAAGAGATCTTGCAAGTAGGGTTCAACCTCCTTTGACTGACAGAGAGTTGGTTGACATGTTCATGAGTACGCTGACTGGTCCTTTCTATAGTCATCTAATTGGAAGCTCGTCATCTGGTTTCATTGAGATGATAATGACTGGAAAACGTGTGGTAAGTGGAATACAAAGTGGTAAAATACAAATGGTGTCCTCTTCAAGTACCACAAAGAAGCCATCTAATGGGAAGAAAGAATCCAATGATGTGTACGAACAACAGGGTCGTAATAAGAACAACCGTAACCAATCTGTAGGAGCAGTTCTGATCTCTAATCCTGCACCTGCGCCACAAAATCAACAACAGAATACTCAGCCTAAGCAAGGTGCACCTAATAGAAAATTTACCAAGATCAATATGTCATTGGCTCAGGCGCTGCAACATATGTTGAAAGGAGAGTTGATTACCTTGAGGGACCCTCCTCAGAATCCCAATACTTCCTCTCCTCGCTATAATCCCAATGCAAGGTGTGCATATCACTCCAACTGCCCCGGACATGATACTAATAATTGTTGGGCATTGAAGAATAAAATACAGGATATGATTGATGCTGGAGAAATTGAGTTTGATCCTCCTGAGACTCCTAATGTGATTACCGCTCATATGCCCAAACATGAAAAGACTGTTAATGTTGTTAATGATGGTTCTTATGTTTCTACTATGGCTGATTTGACTACTCCTCTGTCAATTATTAAAAAGAAGTTGTTGCAAGCCGGTTTAAAGACTGTTATTATCGTGCCTCTCAATCCAATGGTTGTTGGAAGTTGAAAGAAGGTATCCAACGTTTGGTGGACGATCGTACTATACTGTTTGAGACGAGCCCTTCTATAGGGAATTTGTGTGAAGGTTTGTCCCAAGGTCTGAAGCTTAAAGACGTGTCTTTGATTACTAAAACTCCTATGAGGATCACTTCTAAAGGTCCTATGAAGATTACTGCTGAGCCAAAGTTGGCTACCCTGATTATTACTACTCCAGGTCCAATCCCATATTCTTCTAACAAGGTCATCCCTTGGAATTATGGTGCTGATTTTTATGTCCATGGTGTCAAGTAAGAACCTTTAATTGATATACCTGTTGAAGATACTAATCCTGATGTCGACAATATCGTTGGGACTAGTAAAGTTACTCGAAGTGGAAGGATTTTCTCTCCAGAAGACACTTCAAAGACTGTTGCTGCTCCAATTCGTATCTCTACCTCTGAACCAAGTACTGAAGCTCGAGGAAAAATACCAGTGATTGAGCTTGTTCAGATTGAGACACCGGCTACTGAAGATCTCTCTAAGCAGATGGAAGAAGTTCTAAAGATCATCCGCAAGAGTGATTACAATATTGTTGAATAGTTAGGGCACACCCCCTCCAAGATCTCTATGTTGTCTCTACTATTATGCTCTGAGGCCCATGCTAAGGCTTTGGTGAAATTTCTGAAATTTGCGCACGTACCTTACGAAATCTCTATGGACCAGTTTGAAAATTGTGTTACTAACTTGACGACTGACAATGGCTTAGGCTTTTCTGATGCTGATTTAACTCATGCTGGAAGAAACTACAACAAAGCTCTGCATGTCTCTATTGAGTGTAGGGGCATTACTCTGTCTCATGTGTTGGTGGATAATGGTTCTTCGTTAAATGTATTACCGAAAGTTGTTCTTGATAAGCTCAACTATGAAGATGTTGTGCCAAGACCTAGTAACATGGTGGTGAAAGCCTTTGATGGTTCAAAGAGAATGGTGTACGGAGAAGTTGATCTTCCAATCAAAGTAGGTTCTCAATTTTTTTACTATACTTTCTATGTGATGGACATTTGTCCTGCCTATTCTTGTTTGCTTGGACGCCCTTGGATACATGGGGAAGGTGTTGTAACCTCTACCTTACACCAGAAACTGAAATATTCAGTGAAGAGCAAGATTGTCACTGTCTATGGTGAAGAGGAGTACATGGTCAGTCATGTGAGTACTTTCAAGTATGTTGAGATGGATGGTTAATTCGTTGAGACTCCTTGTCAGACATTTGAAGTGGTCCCTCAGACTATTCCTACTGTTAAGCCAGTTCCTATTGTTTCTAGAGCAACTCTTGCAGTGGCCTCTTTGAAATATGCTAAAGTTGTGGTTGAAGAAGGTGGTTGTACTATTTTGGGTCAGCTTCCTGACATTCCTTACAAGTATGACAAATTTGGTTTGGGTTTCACTACAGAGGCTCAAAAGGTTGTTCGTTGTGCTCTTTCTATTCGCATAACCAACAAAGGAGTTCAAAAAGATCAAGTCAATGTTGTGGAAAACTCTGATGAAGACTACAACATAGACAGTTGGATCTTTCTTACCATTGGCAATGGGCTCAACAATTGGAAAGCTGAAGACATTATTCCCATCTCGTTTAGTCAGGAGTAAATGTTATTTTTTTTGTTTTTCTTATTTTTGTTTTGTAATTTGAACAATTAAAACTTTTAAGCCTTGTGCCTTTCTCGGGGCACGATGGTATGCTTGTTAGGGATGTCATTTCATTTGCATATTTTCATTCAATAAAATCAATGGACGTTTTTGCTTTCGTAAATATTTCGCTCTTTATATTTATTTTATTTTTCTTTCTTTATCAAAAAAGCTATGTGTTCTTACACACACCCACATCACTAAATTGTAGATCCTCATCCACTCTGGATCACATTGATAACAGTTATGCTATTGCCAATTATGAATTCAAAAATCCAATTTACCAAGCCGAGGATGGAAATGAGGAAGATTGTGAAGTGCTTATAGAACTTGCTAGGTTGCTACAACAAGAAGAGAGAGTTATACAGCCACATGAAGAACCGATCGAAGTTGTGAATCTGGGTACTGAGAAAGATAAGAAAGAGATCAAGATAGGTGTTGAATTAGAAGACAATGTTAAGAACAAATTAATTCAGATGCTACATGATTATGTGGAAATATTTACTTGGTCTTATGAAGATATTCCATGTCTTGATACTGATATTGTGGTTCACCGTCTACCGATGAAGGAAGGTTGTCGCCCGATAAAGCAGAAAGTTCGTCGTATGCGTCCTGAAATATCAGAACAGATTAAATCTGAAGTGATGAAACAATTTGAGGCGGGGTTCCTAGTTGTCACGTCTTACCCTCAATGGGTTGCAAATGTGATACTGGTACCTAAGAAGGATGGAAAAGTACGTATGTGCATGGATTACAGGGATTTGAACAAGGCCAACCCCAAAGATGATTTTCCACTTCCACATATTGATGTTCTGGTAGACAACACTGCTCAGCATAAGGTATTCTCTTTCATGGATGGTTTATCTGGTTATAATCAGATTAAAATGGCGCCTGAAGATATGGAGAAGACTACGTTTGTCACACAGTGGGGCACTTTTTGTTACAAAGTAATGCCATTTGGTCTAAAGAAAGCTGGGGCAATATACCAGCGTGCTATGGTAGCTTTGTTCCATGATATGATTTATCACGAGATATAGGTATATGTTGATGACATGATAGCCATATCTCAGACTGAAGAAGAACATCTTGACCATCTACACAAGTTGTTTGAGAGGTTGAAAAATACAAGCTGAGATTGAATCCAAACAAATGTACCTTTGGAGTTAGATCTGGTAAACTTTTGGGTTTCGTTGTCAGTGGTAAAGGTATTGAAGTTGACCCTGCAAAGGTAAAAGCTATACAAGATATGCCCGCTCCTCGTACTGAAAAGGAAGTCAGAGGTTTCTTGGGACGCCTGAATTACATTGCTTGATTTATTTTCCAATTAACCGCTACTTGTGATCCAATCTTCAAATTGCTGAAGAAAGATCTAGTAATGGAATGGAACGATGAATGCCAGATAGCTTTTGATGAGATCAAGAAATATCTCCAAGAACCTCCGATACTGATATCACTAGTAGTGGGAAGACCCTTGATTATGTACTTAACAGTGTTATACAATTCAATGGGATGTGTGTTGGGGCAACATGACGAGTTTGGTCGAAAAAAAGCAAGCAATATACTACCTTAGCAAAAAGTTTACCGACTGCGAAACAAGATACTCACTGATCAAGAAGACTTGTTGCGCTTTGGCATGGGTTGCTCACTGACTAAGACAGTATATGTTGACTCATACCACTTTATTGATTTCAAAGATGGATCCTATCAAATACATATTTGAGAAACCTGCCTCTTTGTACGAATAGCGAGATGGAAAATGATTTTGACAGAATATAACATTCAGTACACTACTCAGAAGGCAATTAAGAGAAGCGTGGTAGCTGATCATTTGGCTCATCAAGCGGTGGATGACTATTAGTCTATGAGTTTTGAGTTTCCAGATGAAGATATTATGCTTGTTACTAATCACAAAGAACCTAGACCGTATGAAGGACCTGAACAGGGATCCCAATGGACTATGGTTTTTGATGGAGCTTCTAATGCACTAGGTAACGGTATTGGTGTTGTGATTATCTCTCCTAAGGGTTATTATACACTGTTTACTACTAGACTTTGTTTTAATTGTACCAACAATATGGATGAATACGAAGCATGTATCATGGGTATCAAGGGTGCCATTGAGATGAAGATTCAATTCTTGAATGTATATGAGGATTCAGCCTTAATAGTTAGTCAGATTAAAGGAGAATGGGACACAAAACATCCAAATCTCATTCCTTATCGAGAACATGTGTTAACTTTGATTTTGTACTTTGAAGAGATCACTTTCAAACATATTCCACGAGAAGAGAATCAGTTGGCAGACGCATTAGCTAGTATGTCATCTATGTTCAGAATCAGTTGGGATAATGAAGCTCCTAAAATTACTATTGATAGATTAGATGAGTTGGCATACTATTATGAGGTTGATACTGAGGGAGTGGGAGAAATACCTTGGTTCCACGAAGTAAAAAGATATCTCGAAGCTCAGGAGTATCCTGAAGGGGCGTCTATCAAAGAAAAGAAGTTACTAAGGAGATTATCTGCCAAGTTTTTCCTGAGTAATGGAATTTTGTACAAGCGCAACCACTATTCGACTTTTCTTTATTGTATGGACAAGAAGGAAGCAAGAGAGATTATGGAAGACATGCATGATGAGATCTTTGGTACTTACTCTAGTGGGCATACGATGGCTAAGAAAATTTTGAGAGCAGGTCATTATTGCTCTACCATGGAAGCTGATTGCTATCTGCACTCAAAAACTTGTTATAAGTGCCAGATCTATGCTGATAAAGTACATGTGCCTCTAGTTCCGTTGAATGTTCTAACTGCCCTTTGGCCTTTTGTCATGTGGGGTGTTGTACTCCAAAATTTTCCCTCCCACAATCAAGGCAATGTCTCTCAAGATTTCTCAATAATCATAAGGTTCTCAAGGGTCCTCCAATTATGGTTTGGCTTTCTTTAAAGAAAAAGGGATTTCCAAGGCCTCAAATGGATTTCATGGTGTTTCATTGTCACACCCCAATTTCTTCTAGGCATTTTACCTTCATATTTTTCCTTGTGCCAATTTATTTCAAATAGATGACATGGCACAATTGGCAAGAGAACATGTTCAAGGACTCTTGGACTCAAGAGGTCATGAGTTCGAATCCCACCTTCCTCACTTTTATGGTTTTTTTCTCTTCTCTTTCATTTGTTTGTCATTTATTTCTAACCTTTTTTTTTACATTACTTTCAAATGAAAAATAAATAAATAAATAAATAAAAATCGTATTTTACTTTTATTTTTAATTAATTTTCGTATTTTAAATTAGGCATTTTTTAAAATAATTAATTTTTATTTTTTTTCACTTTTCATTCAAAAAATAACCAAATAATAATAAATACAAAAAAAATATAACAAAAAGGAATAAACATTCTTATTAGTGTGAAATACAAACATTCCCAGAATAAAAGAACATGTTTCCTCGGTTATCAACATCCTTCCCAAATTGGTACCACCAAATCTACCGATTTATTTTCTTTTCCAAATCCAAATAGAAACAAATCATGATGTTTAATTTATTTCCATTCTCAATACTCCAAGAATCGCTATAAAAAGGAGCATACCCATGAGAAAGTGAGGGGACGACCGAAAAAAGAAAACAAAAAGGCAGCCGCGGATTTCATCTTGGTTCGAAACTTTTCATATACATATATCCTTTTTTTTATTATATACAGGTACGTTCTTGAGGTCCAACAAATCTTTTACCCATACGCACCGGCAGTTCATGCTTACATTTAAAGTTTGTTTCTGTTAAACATATACCCAGGTGAATTTGTTTTGGTTATCATAATATATTACATAATAAATTTTGGTAAGATATATATAATGCATAATATTAATGTAATATATAATATGTATAATGTTAATATAATATATAATATATAATTTATAATTTATAATATATAGTTAGTTTGTTATATATATATATATATATATATATATATATATATATATATATATATATATATATTCATATTTTTTTTATATCTTTTTGGATCGGGTCGTGTCGATACGTCGTTTTCATATTTGTGTATATGAGGCGTGACACTTATGTTGATCCGATCCAGTTGCGATGATCGCAATTTTTGCGATAATCTTCTCTAAATTCTTTAATTCTGTAAATTATGAATCTTAACCTAAAACCTATTTAACTTAAACTAATTATAATTTCTTATAAAGACTTCCTTAATAAAAACATTCACTATTTTTTTTAATATTTAGTTTTTCTAATTAAAAATATTAATAATATCTTTTCATAATTTAATTAAATTTGTAAATAGATTAATAATTAGTTAACATTTTTTTTCCTAATAACCTTATTTTATTTTAAATAAAATCTTAATTATTTTTACAATAATAATAATTTTGTACATAATCAGTTTTTTTTATAAATTAATTAATAATTATTGATAATTAGGATAGTTTTCTCTTCTAACCGTAATTAAAAAAAAACTTGATGAATTTTTTTTGCTTTCTTGCTCTTGATTTATTTTTACTTTTTGTCTTATTTTAATCATTAGAAAAATGTAGGCTATTATTATTGTAATTATTTTTTCTGTCCGATTATTATGTATTTGTCTGTCCCGAAGCTGTGTAATAGCGTAGGATTCATTGTTTTTCGTCTTTTATTTATTTTATTTTATTCATGGTTAGTAAATAGGGAGTGCAAAATATAAATGAATAAAAAAGAATTGGATAATTTAATTAAAGATTAAATATCTGAATAAAAACACTCACACACGTAAGTCGATCTATGATCGCCGTTTGCACCTCCTAGGGTTACCCTCCTTAAAGTTGCCTTTATATGGTCAAGTCCCTCGAAAGTGGGGGTGTCTTAAAAAGCAAAGTCCCTACAGAATAAAATCATCATAGTCCCTTCAGATTAAAAGATCAAGTCCCTACGAGATTGCCTACGATATAATGATCTTGTCCCTTCGGTAAATACGATGATAGTCCCTACGAATTCCTAAAGACACCCTATAGTTGCTTTCATTGACCGTACGATAACCCTACACCCGTCCCTTAATAAATCAAAGGTAATGACTACCTATTCCTTAATAATAGGGATAGTCTTACCCTTGAAAGAACATATAAGAACATGAATGACTTAGTCTAGGGTAGGTACCTCATAGTTACTTGCTCACATCTTCAAAAAATACTTTTCACACCTCACTATTTTCAAACATTTTCAAACAAGGCTTTGTATACATCCATACGAGGATCATTACAAAGTACTTAGAAAAATTTCTAATCACACACTAAACTTCTCAAAAACAATTAAAGTGAGCTAAGTAACTAAGAGCCCATGGATAACCATGGATATAAAGGGTGCTAACACCTTCCCTTTATATAACCTACCCCCCGAACTCAAGTCTTTTAAAAATAGGTCTTTTCTGTTCTTTTATGTCCTTTCCACTTGGATAAAATAAAAGTCGGTAGCGACTCTTGCTATCCGCAATATTTATAGAAAGTCAGTTCTCCCACCGTGTTACATGGGGCATTGATATGATTGGTGAGATCAAACCTACCACTTCCAATGTGAGGCAAAAGTTAGGGATTAAAGCGTACGACTATGTCTTGTTGGATCACCCATGTAACCTCAACTAGTTATGCTACCAATATCAAGTTCAAACGACGCAGATCAGTCCAGTCATTTCTCTTCCGACAGCAAAAGATGAGATATCTGAAGATAATGACAATAACAGAGTTGAAACTTTATGGGATCATTTACGCATAGCTGTTTTTCTTTGTTTTTCTATATTCATTTAAATTTTCTACAACAAATTCCTCTTACTAGAATTTTTGTTTCTTTGTTCAAACTTGCCTATTTATAGGCCACTTTCAAGATCAATACAATTATATTTCAAAACTCAACTTTACTTTTCCCATTTTTACTTAAGCGTAAACGTCCATTGATTATGTTTAAATAAATGTATGCTTTTCAATATGATTGATGTTTACCAATATATATATATATATATATATATATATATATATATATATATATATATATATAATTACAATAATAGCATTTACTAAGGACCCTTGGAGGTAGGAATCCCCAATAAAGTTCATATCTAACAGAACTTCGCAGGCTCATCCCCACAGAGTAATCTTTACGGATTTATTTCAGCGAAGTATTCCAAGTAGCTCTTTGTACTTACAGCTCTACAAAGTCCAAGAAAGATTCCTCTCGAAGTCTGATATCCTCCGAAGAATTGACATTTGGTCAGATAAGTCCCTCAGGGGAATGTCCGTCTCTTTTATCCCCAGTCAGGGTATTTAGGAATTTAATCTTCCAATAAAAAGTACGACGAACAAAAATCAAAAGATCCCAAGTACGATATTCTGAAACAAGACGGGAACGATGTCTTCATACTCCTCAGCAACAAGTCGGGATTTATTTTCCCCAGCTAGCATTTTGTTACATGAAGCTACTAATGTGCTTTAATTACATAATTCATCCATACATCATATCATGGCATACGAATCCATAATGTATACGACATAGTTACTTTCTCACATCTTCAAAAAATACTTTTCACACCTCACTATTTTCAAACATTTTCAAACAAGGCTTTGTATACATCCATACGAGGATCATTACAAAGTACTTAGAAAAATTTCTAATCACACACTACACTTCTCAAAAACAATTAAAGTGAGCTAAGTAACTAAGAGCCCATGGATAACTATGGATATAAAGGGTGCTAACACCTTCCCTTTATATAACCTACCCCCCGAACTCAAGTCTTTTAAAAATAGGTCTTTCCTGTTCGTTTATGTCCTTTCCACTTGGATAAAATAAAAGTCGGTGGCGACTCTTGCTATCCGCAACATTTATAGAAAGTCAGTTCTCCCATCGTGTTACAGAACTGGCAACTCTGCTGGGGAGTTACTAAGTAAAAGAGGGGTACCCTTAGGAATTAGATCACTTAAATTGTTTGTTTTGCTTGCTTTATATTACTTGTTGGGCTTTTTGTGTGAAAGATCCTAACTCGGATCTAGTGTACCCTAGGTAAATGACAATAGACCAAGGAAACTGTACGACGTATACCGATATGGTTGATTTGGTGGCCATAGTTAGTGTGAATTCTTGGAGGGTTCTCATGTTCCTTAAGTAAATTGAGGATAACTTGAGGCTGCCATATGTTGTCAATACACTAACTGACCTTTAGAACCCTAGTTATCCCATCTTGGCCTTTAAAAAGTAGTGTGATATCCGGCTTTGGAGAAATCTAAATTTGGTTGATACTCGATACTACGCTCATTGAGATACTAAACTTGGAGGGTTTTGGTTGGCAAGTAAGTTGCCTACTGAACAACCACCCTTGGGAAGGATCAGTGATAGTGAGATCCCTTAGAACTTGGTTACTTTGTAGGACATGATGAACCATATAAACTTCAGGGGAGGGTACTTACCTTTAAACCTCATGCAAGCCTTCAAACCTAGGGCTATTGTGTGACTTGTTTGTGTGTGCCACATGTTTGTGATTGAGCATAACATCATGACATCATGACATCATAAGCATAACATTTTCACTAACCATTTCAAGGACCAAAGGATTTATCTTTGTTCTTTGTTGCAGTTCATGGTTTCTGTTCGTAGGAATACTATTCGGATCAACTTTGTAGGGATACCTTCTAAGCTTAAGGAATTAGTCTCTCAAATTTATGAAAACTCCCAATTCATCAAGAGACATGGTTACCTGCTGGACCTAGTTACTTCAGGATTCAATGAAGACATGATGAGTGTCCTATTCCAGTTCTTTGATCCTAAACATCATTGCTTCAAATTCCCGACTATCAACTGGTACCTATAATGGAGGAGTTCTCCAAACTACTGGGTATACCTATACTTGATCAGAAACCCTTCACAGGCTTAGAGAAGGAGCCTAAACCTGAAGTCATTGTTGCAGCCCTACATTTGAAGAAATCAGACATTATCCTAGAAACGAGAAGCGGAGTTAAGGGTATTCTTGCTAAGGTATTGATGGAGAAAGCTCAAATGTTCTTGGATGCTATGAGCTATGATGCTTTTGAGGATATCTTAGCCTTGTTGATCTATGGCTTAGTGTTGTTCCCTAATCCAGACCAGTTCATAGACGTACACGCCATCAACATATTTCTGACTCACAATTCAGTTCCTATATTACTTGGAGATATCTTACATTCTCTTCACACTCGTACTACGAAGGCGAGAGGAACTCTGATGTGTTGCATACCTCTACTATCTAGGTGGTTTATTTCTCACCTTCCTCGATCAGTGATGAAGAATGAACAAGGGTTAAGGTGGTCTAAGAGGATTATGTCACTTTCTCATTCAGATATTCATTGGTGCTCTCGATCTATGGAGAATGTTACCATCATTGACCATTGTGGGGAGTTCCCTAATGTGCCACTCCTTGGCATAAGAGGGGGCATTACCTACAGCCCTTCTTTAGCTCTACGTCAGTTTGGTTATGCTCGGAGTAATGGTCCTCATGACATGCTTATTCAGGGTATTATGTTCGACTACGACAATGATCTTCAGGGTTACCGTCAAAGGTTTATACGAGCTTGGAACAAGGTGAATAGGATTGATAAAAATACTTTGGAGCCAAAGTATTCTATTCCTATGGAGCCTTATCTCAGATGGGTGCGATCTCGTGCTCAGACTCTTATAATGTCGTATCATGTTGTTCTACCAATCACTATAGAGCCTGTGGCTGAAGGAGAAGTTCCTTATACCATCCTTCATCCAGACATGCCCACTGATTTGGAAGAGTTGCAGAAGTCCTGGATTCAGTTGCGGGAACAAAGGGATACTTTTGAGACTCATTTCAGAGTTAGTCAAGAAAGAATTCTGGAGCTGACAAGGCAACTTCACGAGGAGCGAAACCTCAACACATACCTCAACCCAAAGAGGAAGCATCTGTGGGAGACTTAAAACCCCATATATTTATTTTTGTACTTTATTGTTATTTCCTTTCATTGTAAGCCCAAGGGGAAAATTTATATTAAACACTTACTTGTAAAATTTTGTTTTTGTTTTCTTTAAACAAATTTAAATCCTGCGGTCCTTGAAAACATTGTATATGCATCTACATACCATATCATTTCATGACAGGTTTCCATAGCAGGTTTCTCAATCTTCTCGCTGTTTATTTCAGCATAAATGACTCTCGAATAATCTGTCGAAGACCTCCAAGCTCAGAATGCTCATTTTCAAGAAGTGATCCTGAATTTGTCCGAGGGGCAAGAAGAGTTGAAAGCACTCCTCTCTGAAAATCATGAAGATAACAAGAATGGTAAGTTGGAACAATTGCAAGCTTAGATGGCAGAAATGAAGATCCAGATGAATAGCCAGGTGGCTCTTATCCAAAGTTTAGCTCAGGGGCAAGAAGAGCTGAGAACCTTTGTCCACAAACTTCAAAGTAATAGAGTCGGGAATATAATCGTCAGTCAACCTCCGATAAAACAAGCTGACTTGGTCAAAAAGAAGATAAGGATAAGAGAAGGAAAGAGACAGTTACCACTGATTGTTCTTCAGTTGAAGAAAAAAGACCTTGTAAGATTAATCCACTTCGACACAAGGAATATAAAAGACAGTTTATCAAATTCAGCACTTCAATGTCGCAAACTTTGCAATCTTGTTGGAGATGAAGCTAATTTCCTTGGAAAATCCTCCTCAAAATCCTAATACTTCCTCTTCTTGCTATAATCCCAAGGCAAGGTGTATGTATCACTCCAACTGTCCCGGACATGATACTAATAGTTGTTGGGCATTGAATAATAGGATTCAAGACCTGATTGACGAAGGAATCCTCGAGGTTACGCCAGACGGCCAGATTGAGTTCTTCTATCGCCCATCAAACATCAAAGCACCAGACATCTGGGGTAACCAGTTTAGAGGAAGAGGCTTTGAGAACATTTGAATTTTCATTTGTAATTTCTGTAGATGTTAGAAATTGGCAGAATTTTTGACAAACAAAGTAAAAGTTATGAACTTAGTTCAGGACATCAGGATGTCACACCAGATGTTGTGACATCGCAAACCTGTTATCTGCCTTAAATGATGCGTAACAGAAGTGCTTAAAATCAGGAGTAAATATCTGGAATTAATTGTAACAGGATAAGCACTCCAAGGCGCCTCTTTAGGAAGCTTAGTTATCTGGTTCCAGTGTAAAGGAAACAGAAAAACTAACTCACCTTGATTCAAGGAGATAACAAACTAACTCACCTTTATTCAAGGAGATAACTGTGGGATCTATCAAAGTCTGAATAATTTGCAAAAAGCCCAAAAACTAAGCATCTATTTAAGGAACTGATACACTCAAGTAAACCTAACGATTTCAAGCAGAGTGTCAAGGGTGTTAGTGAAGCTAGCAGGTTTTAATTGTTTGTTAGTCACTTTATAAGCTTTTAAGAAAAAAGTGAATTGTGTCTTGATTGAAACTGATAAGTAAGATCAAGCTGGTGTGTCTTGATTGAAACTGATAAGTAAGATCAATCTGGTGTGTCTTGATTGAAACTGATAAGTAAGATCAAGCTGGTGTGTCTGAAGTGTGACTTCAAACTTATTAATCATTCTAAGTTAAAGATCACTGTGTGATTGAGGGGGAGTGAGTAGGTACTCATATCTAAGTAGAGTCTTAGATAGAAATTGCCTTGGGTAGATATTAAGTGAAGGATTAAACTGATTGGTTTAACTCCATAATTAATATTACTTATATTGGATTTCCTTCCTGGCTTGGTAGCCCCCAGATGTAAGTGTGGAGATACACTGAACTGGGTTAACAAATTCCTGTGTTATTTAATTTACTATCTCATTAATTTATTGTTTAGGATATCAGTGTCTAAACATCTGGTTCGACATCACATATCTGATCCCAGGATTTCAATTGGCATCAGAGCAGGCACCCTGCCTGTATAACTGGGTGAGATCTAGGGACTGTAAATTTTGGGAACATGGACAGAGATATAGGATCTGTGAATCGACCACCTATTCTGGATGGATCCAACTATGATTATTGGAAGCCAAGAATGGTAGCATTCTTGAAATCTCTTGATAGCAGGGCTTGGAAAGCAGCTAACAAAGGATGGGAGCACCCTGTCAAAGACAATAAGGATGGGGAAAAAGTGATGAAGCCTGAAGAAGAGTGGAGCAAGGAGGAAGAGGAGTCAGCACTTGGAAATTCCAAAGCCTTAAATGCCTTGTTCAATGGCATTGACAGGAACATATTTAGGCTTGTGCATCACTGTGAGCTAGCCAAGGATGTTTGGGACACCCTCAAAACTACTCATGAAGGAACATCAAAGGTGAAGATGTCAAGACTTCAACTTCTCACCACCAAGTTTGAGAACTTGAGGATGAAGGAAGATGAGAACATTCATGAGTTTTACATGAACATCCTGGAGATTGCTAATACTTCTGGTGCCTTGGGAGAGAAGATGAGTGATGAAAAGTTGGTAAGGAAGATTCTCAGATCACTGCCCAAGAGGTTTGACATGAAGTTCACTGCCATAGAAGAAGCTCAGGACATCTGCACAATGAAAGTTAAGGAGCTCATTGGTTCCCTTCAAACCTTTGAGATGGGAATGAGTGATACTATTGTGAAGAAAAACAAAAGCATAGCCCTGGTCTCAAACACTGATAAGGAAGAAGAAAGTCATGAAGCAGACTCTGAGGATAACTTATCAGATGCAATTGCTATGCTTGGGAGACAATTTAACAAAATTATCAAAAGAATGGACAACAGGCCCAGACCAAGTGGAAAAAACTCAACCTCTGAGAATAAAAGATCTTATGACTCTAATAGAAGGTCAAACTATGATGAGAAGACTAACCAAGGAAAAGGGATTCAATGTCATGGATGTGAAGGTTATGGACACATTAGAAGTGAATGCCCAACCTATCTAAAGAAGCAAAAGAAAGGTCTTTTTGTGTCCTGGTCAGATGAAGACTCAGGTAGTGAGTCAGAAGAAGAGTCTGCAAAGCACATCACTGCTCTAGCTGGAGTATGTGAAACTGAAGGGGGATCCAGTGATGAGGATCTGACATTTGAAGAGCTTGAAACATCTTACAGGATGTTGTGTGAAAGGAGCACTGAGGTATGCAAGGAAAGTAAACAGCAGAAGAAGCAGATTGAGGAATTAAAGGCTGAAAAGGCAAGTCATCTGGAGATCATTGACACTTTGAAAAATGAAGTCAGCCTACTCAACTCCAAAATGGAGCATATGTCCAAATCTGTCAGAATGCTGAACAGTGGCTCAAACACACTGGATGCCATTCTCAACAACAACAAGCACTCAGGGGATAGGACTGGGCTGGGATTTAATAAAGCTCAAAACTCTGAGGCTAGCACCAGCCAAACAACTCCAGATCCTATGAAGCCAAACAAGATGTTCAAGCATATGTCTCAACATCATGAGAAAAACATGATGAAAAAGAAATATCAAAGGTGGAGATGTCATCACTGTGGAAGGTTTGGTCACATCAAACCTTTTTGCTACAAACTGCATGGATACCCCAATCATAGTTCCCAGCACCTTCCTAAGCAGAAGACAGAGGTCACCAGGAGAACTTGGATACCTAAAGATATACACTATACTGGTCAAAGCTACCAGTACATGCCTAAGCAGAAGAACAAGTTCACCAGGCAACCTTGGAACTCTAGAGATGGACACTACCCATGGCAGATGCATCAGAAGAGACATACATACATCCAGTAGTGGGAGCCTAAGAGAGAAAGACAGCCTGATCTGAACTCACAAAGGAATCCTCACAACAAGCACAAGTGGTCCAAGCAGGTTGTTGCCTCTATAGCACACACATCTCTAAAAGTATCTGCTAAGGAAGACTGGTATTTTGACAGTGGCTGCTCAAGGCACATGACTGGACTGAAGAACCTGTTGGTAGACTTAAAGTCACACTCATCCAGCTATGTAACCTTTGGAGATGGAGCAAAGGGGGAAATCAAGGGAGTTGGGACTCTGGACTGCTCAGGTGTACCAAATCTAGATGGTGTGCTATTGGTGAAAGGGTTAACTGCTAATTTGATCAGCGTAAGTCAGTTATGTGACCAAGGTTACAGTGTCAACTTCACCAAAGCTGAGTGCATAGTTTCTGATAAAGAACAGAAAGTGGTCATGAGAGGAGCCAGATCAAAAGATAACTGCTATATGTGGGAACCCCAAGATTCCAGTCTCACATCTACTTGTTCCATAGCCAAATAATAAGAAGTGAAGCTATGGCATCAAAAATTGGGTCATCTCCATCTCAGAGGAATGAAGAAGATCATCTCTATGGAGGCTGTAAGAGGGATCCCAGGACTTAAGATTGATGAAAGAAAAGTGTGTGGTGAGTGTCAAATAGGTAAGCAAACCAAGATGTCACACCCAAAGCTTCAACATCTGACAACCTCCAAAGTCTTGGAATTACTGCACAAGGACCTTATGGGACCAATGCAGGTAGAGAGTCTTGGTGGAAAAAGATATGCCTATGTGGTTGTTGATGACTTCTCAAGATATACCTGGATAAGCTTCATCAAAGAAAAGTCAGATGTGTTTGAGGTATTTAGAGATCTGTGCCATAGGATCCAAAGAGAAAAGGCAAGTTGTGTGGTCAGAATAAGAAGTGATCATGGAAAGGAGTTTGAGAATCAAAAATTCTCAGACTTCTGTTCATCAGAAGGGATCAACCATGAGTACTCTTCTCCCATCACCCCTCAACAGAATGGGATTGTAGAAAGAAAAAACAGAACTATTCAGGAGTCAGCTAGAGCCATGATTCATGCCAAGAAGTTACCCCTGTACTTTTGGGCTGAAGCTATGAACACAGCATGCTACATCCACAATAGAGTCACACTAAGAAAGGGAACTCTATCCACCATCTATGAAGTCTGGAAGGGTAGAAAACCTATAGTCAAGTACTTTCATGTATTTTGAAGCAAGTGCTACATCCTGGCTGATAGGGATCAAAGAAGGAAGATGGACCCTAAGAGTGATGAAGGGATATTTCTTGGATACTCTATAAATAGCAGAGCTTACAAAGTATTTAACTCCAGAACCAATGTTATGATGGAGTCAATAAATGTGACTATTGATGATACATATGCAAAGACAGATGTTGCTGATGATGTTGGAACATCTGCTGACAGTCCAACTGAAGTTAAAATAGAAAGTGATAATCCTGACTTCACTTTAACTGAGGCAAAGTCAGGGCAATCTAACAAATCTCCCTCCATCAGAATCCA
Source organism: Lathyrus aphaca (assembly GCA_963966055.1). Classification (NCBI taxonomy): domain Eukaryota; kingdom Viridiplantae; phylum Streptophyta; class Magnoliopsida; order Fabales; family Fabaceae; genus Lathyrus; species Lathyrus aphaca. The sequence goes on from OZ014519.1 coordinate 220,534,962, forward strand.
GAAAGATCATCCTAAAGAACTGATAATTGGTGATCACAATAGTGGTGTCACCACTAGATCAAGAGAGATGATCTCAGGCTCCTGCTTTGTTTCAAAGGTAGAACCTAAGAACATCAAGGAAGCTCTAAATGATGAGTACTGGATCTCTGCTATGCAGGAAGAATTAGGCCAGTTTACAAGGAATGAAGTATGGGATCTTGTTCCTAGGCCTGATGGCATTAATGTGATTGGCACTAAGTGGGTGTACAAAAACAAGTCTAATGAGCAGGGAGTAGTTACAAGAAACAAGGCTAGGCTTGTGGCTCAAGGATATTCTCAAATTGAGGGGGTGGATTTTGATGAAACTTTTGCACCAGTAGCAAGACTTGAATCCATCAGACTACTCCTAGGAATTGCTTGCATCCTAAAGTTCAAATTATTTCAGATGGATGTTAAGAGTGCCTTCCTAAATGGGTACCTTAATGAGGAAGTATATGTGGAGCAACCAAAGGGATTTGTTGATCCAAGCTGTCCAGAGCATGTATATAAGCTGAGGAAGGCTCTGTATGGACTAAAGAAAGCTCCCAGAGCTTGGTATGAAAGACTGACCACCTTTCTCATTAAGCATGGATACAGGAAGGGAGGAATAGACAAAACCTTGTTTGTAAAGGATGAAGAGGGAAAGGTTATGATTGCTCAGATATATGTGGATGACATAGTGTTTGGTGGGATGTCAGACAGGATGGTTAAACATTTTGTGACTCAAATGGAGTCTGAATTTGAAATGAGTCTAGTGGGAGAATTAACTTACTTCCTTGGACTGCAAATCAAACAGATGGAGGACTCAATATTCATATCCCAAAGCAAATATGCAAAGAACACTGTCAAGAAGTTTGGGATGGACAATGCAAGTCACAAGATAACACCTACCCCCACTCATCTAAAACTGACAAAGGATGACAAAGGTGAGAGTGTGGACCAAAGTTTGTACAGGAGCATGATTGAAAGTCTACTATATCTTACAGCTAGCAGACCAGATATAGCTTTTGCAGTAGGTGTGTGTGCAAGGTATCAAGCTGAACCAAAGGTGAGCCATCTCAACCAGGTTAAGAGGATCTTGAAATATGTAAATGGCACCTGTGACTATGGCATAATGTACTCTCATGGTTGTGAACCCATACTCACTGGGTTTTGTGATGCTGACTGGGCTGGAAGTGCTAATGATAGAAAGAGTACATCAGGAGGATTCTTCTTTCTAGGGAACAATTTAATTTCTTGGTTCAGTAAGAAACAAAATTGTGTATCCTTATCCACTGCTGAAGCTGAATACATTGCAGCTGGTAGCAGTTGTTCACAGCTGGTATGGATGAAACAAATGCTCACAGAATACAATGTCACACAAGATGTCATGACATTGTACTGTGACAATTTAAGTGCTATTAATATCTCCAAAAATCCTATCCAACACAGTAGGACTAAGCACATAGATACCAGATATCATTTCATCAGAGACCTTATGGAGGAGAAGGTGATCACATTGGAGCATGTAGCCACAGAGCTGCAATTAGCTGACATATTCACCAAGGCTTTGGATGCTACCCAATTTGAAAACCTAAGGGGTAAATTGGGAATCTGCATGTGTGACATATAGCAATTATGGAGAAGTGCCAGCATGTCTTATGACATCGTGTGGCATGACCACCAGGTGGCAGCACTAGTCTGGCCAATAACTGTTTGTATTCTAGTTTTAAAAATTCCAATAGCAACGGGCTCTGTTTATGTACAAACGTGCTTTCAGCTTCTCACATTCTCATTAGCACCACTGAACCTTTTGCATGCTACAGCTGAAACTCTGAACTCATCTAAATCCATCATCAAACCTTTATACATCCCCACTACAATCGAAAACATGTCACAACATCAGAACCCTAACTCGATTGATGAGAGTCTCATTCAGGAAGACGTTATGAACGCCACTCCATTGTCTGTAGTACCCATGGATGCTACACCTATAAATGTGATCATAGGAAGCATTCCCATTGCTCAAAAGCCCAGGACTCCCCATGCAAGAAGACCTAAGGAGCCAGTCTTCAGCAAAAGCAAGGGAGCCTCTTCATCTTCCAGTACTCCCAAAGCTTCTGCTTACGTGGACGCAACAATCAAACAGCTTGTAACCAGGATCCTGGCAGAAGAAAGGGTTGTGCCTGGGGTGTCAGTTCCCCTGAACAGGATGCCTGCCTCACCTCCCATCAACCAAGCTGAAGAAGACATACCTGCTCCACAAGATGTCCCAAGCAATGTTGAGACAACTGAGGGCCAGGACAAAGCCCCAAAGGATGATGAAGGAGTAGAAGGTTCTACTGATGATTAAGCTACTGATGATCAAGTTGCTGAGAATGAGGCTTCCCAACCTCCACCAACTGTGAACCTGGACAATGATTCTGATACAGAGATCATAGCAGTTGTTGATCCTAGCATAGCCAAGAGACTCAGGGCTAGGAAGGATAAGAGGCCAGCTGTTCAAGCAACTCCTGAGAAAAGACAGCCAACTCCCAAGAAGGACAAGATCAAAACTGCTTTTGGACCTACAAAGCAATGGAGTAAGGTCAGCACACAGAAGAGGAAGGCCACAACTCCATCTGATTCTGATGTTGAGGAGGATGTCCCAACATCTCAACCCAGAAAGAGGCCAGCACCTCCTAGGACTGCCACTGCTGTCCCTGAAGCACCCCTGGATAATGTGTCCTTCCACCATGTCTCCAGTGTAAGCATGTGGAAATATGTCTATCAGAGAAGGGTGGCTCTGGAACGAGAGATGGGTAGTAATGCCTTGGAATGCACTGAGGTAATTGATTTAATCTCCAATGCTAGGCTGTTCAAGACTGTCTCTAAATTTTCTCCTTGTTATGAACTGCTGGTAAAAGAATTTATAGTTAACTTACAAGAAGGATGTGCTGATGGGAAATCTGAGGATTTCAGGAAAGTGTATGTCAGGGGAAGATGTGTAGACTTTTCTCCTAGGGTGATAAATCAGTACCTAGGGAGAGAAGCGGATGGGCCAACTGAGCTTGGCAAGACTGACAATCAAGTATGCAAAATAAGTATAGCTAACCAGGTCAAGACATGGCCAGTAAAAGGTAAACTCTCAGTCAGCTTGTTAACCAGGAAGTATGCCATGCTACATAGAATTGGAACAGTCAACTGGGTCCCAACCAACCACACCTCATCTATAGCTACTGGGCTTGGGAGGTTTATCAGTGTTGTAGGCACCCAAACCAAGCTGGATTATGGGGCATATATCTTTGACCAGACTCTCAAGCATGCAGGAACCTCAGCCATCAAGCTTCCAATAGCCTTCCCATCACTTCTCTGTGGGGTGATTCTCAACCAGTATCCAGGAATCCTTACTGACAAGGATTCTGTCTGTAAAAGGGAAAGTCCATTGTCCTTCCATTACAAGTTGATCCTAGGTCATCATGCTGCAGATGTTGAAGCACCAGGTGGGACATATGCTGGGACATCTGCTGTCAAGACACCTATATCAAAGGCAGCCCTAATTGCAGAGCTCAGGACAACCTGCAAAGAGCTGGAAGAAAGGAAGAAGAAGCTTGAGGACCTAATTCAAAGACTGGAGCTGGAAGAGGTTGCTGGGAATGATGATGAATATGATGATGAGTATGAGGATACAGAGGATGAAGAGTGAAGCTGTGTGTGTTGGTGGAAAATGTATTGTCTGTTCTGCATTGTAATTCTGAATGTTTTTGTCTGTTTCTGTATTGTTTTGTTTGGACCCAAAATTTATGTCTAACAAGGGGGAGAAGTGTATTGAACAATGCTGTTAATGTTTGTCTGCTGAACTAAGTTGAATTTGAATTTTCAATGGTATATCAAAATGCCACAGGGTGAAATGAATAATTATCAAAATCTGTTGGACCAAGTCATGGCAGTATACATACATGTTTGAGGGGGAGCAAATTATTAGCTCTCACATGATTCAACAGAAAGGAATTTCGCTGCTCTCTGACAAAACCAGAAGAATATGTTAGCCAAAAATTAGCCAAAGGGGGAGTTTGTAGATGTTAGAAATTGGCAGAATTTTTGACAAACAAAGTAAAAGTTATGAACTTAGTTCAGGACATCAAGATGTCACACCAGATGTTGTGACATCGCAAACCTGCTATCTGCCTTAAATGATGCGTAACAGAAGTGCTTAAAATCAGGAGTAAATATCTGGAATTAATTGTAACAGGATAAGCACTCCAAGGCGCCTCTTTAGGAAGCTTAGTTATCTGGTTCCAGTGTAAAGGAAACAGAAAAGCTAACTCACCTTGATTCAAGGAGATAACAAACTAACTCACCTTTATTCAAGGAGATAACTGTGGGATCTATCAAAGTCTGGATAATTTGCAAAAAGCCCAAAAACTAAGCATCTATTTAAGGAACTGATACACTCAAGTAAACCTAACGATTTCAAGCAGAGTGTCAAGGGTGTTAGTGAAGCTAGCAGGTTTTAATTGTTTGTTAGTCACTTTATAAGCTTTTAAGCAAAAAGTGAATTGTGTCTTGATTGAAACTGATAAGTAAGATCAAGCTGGTGTGTCTTGATTGAAACTAATAAGTAAGATCAAGCTGGTGTGTCTGAAGTGTGACTTCAAACTTATTAATCATTCTAAGTTAAAGATCACTGTGTGATTGAGGGGGAGTGGGTAGGTACTCATATCTAAGTAGAATCTTAGATAGAAATTGCCTTGGGTAGATATTAAGTGAAGGATTAAACTGATTGGTTTAACTCCATAATTAATATTACTTATATTGGATTTCCTTCCTGGCTTGGTAGCCCCCAGATGTAAGTGTGGAGATACACTGAACTGGGTTAACAAATTCCTGTGTTATTTAATTTACTAGCTCATTAATTTATTGTTTAGGATATCAGTGTCTAAACATCTGGTTCGACATCACATATCTGATCCCAGAATTTCAATTTCTTTTATTTGTTTAAACACTTACTATTATGTCAAACTTTTGTTTTCATTAATGCATTGCATATGTTTGTCTTGAATTAATCCATTCATTTCACTATATTTTTAACTATGCTTCATATTTCTATTTTGTGATATTTAACTCTTGATAAAGCTATAAGCCTTTAGAGGGAGGATGACGAAAACAATACCATAATCTTATGCAATATGCTTTTGAACAGACTATGTTGACGATGTACAGGCATTGTTTCAATTCCTAAACAGTGGAGATATAAGGAAGTTAATCCCTATTTAACCCTTTTGAGCCAAAGAAGTAGGAGTTTTTCTTTCTCAAACGCAAATTAAAACCCTTATTCATAACCTGGGGCAGGGTAGTTACTTGGTTAACTCATTTATGCCAATTATCTGTGTTGTACACAACTAATGATGGTTCCCTGTAATCATTAAGTCTGACAGTCAATATCTAGCAAACGAAAAGCTCACTAAGTCAAAACCTATGAAGGAGACTTAGTAAAAATTGAGACATCCCACTGACTGTAATCTTGAAACAAACAGTTCAGGAAAAAGGAAGGGATAATAAAGTCAAAAGAAAAAAGAGATCACTATAAATCCTCAACAAAAAAAGATGATTGATCTTTCAAATAAACTTCTATCAGTGTTACAATTCCAAACTCTTTTGGGAGCCTCTATGTATAAGTTAACCGAACATAGGATTGAAGAACATCACGGAGAATGGATTGGGTACAAATAAAATTTGAGCCTTTATCCTTTGTTTCTTAAACCGCGAACCAGGACCCGCTATAACCCTTTTAAAGTCCTAACTGAAGCATGGTTAGTTCTAAAGTGTACTGCTACAAAAGGGTATCCTGACTCCTTTAGGGTTTATCATAAAACTTGAGTTAATATCACAGTTTTCATAAACAATGTTTTACTAAAATAATTTTTTTCAAAACTTCAAGACAGACATAAGCATTGCATTTTTGAATATAATTGTTTGAATATAACTGGGTGTTTGACAAACAGAGGAACTTATAGGATGAATGTTCAATAAACCAAAGTCCTTCTGATAGACAAAGTTGCCTCCTGGATCAAAGCCAATATATACAAAGAGGCATTGTCATTATCTCCCAATCAAGGGGGCATGCCATGATACTGCCTAATTCATTTGGGGCAATCAGGTCAAGATTCAACTATGTTTAAGTAGCCAGGGGCAGGTCTCCTCATCTATCTGAATTACCAAAGGTAACATCACAGAGTTCACGAGGCCAGGGGCATTCTGCTTATTTCTCTTGAGGTAACTCCTTTCAGATACCTCCATTATGGGATAGTTCATCCTCAACCAAGGGGCAACGCTCTCTTTCCAAATCTAATACCTGGAGTGTATACGGTCCATCACAATTGTATTACCTTGATATTGGACTCTCAACAGAAGCCATTGTGGAAATTAATTCTCTACGCCAGTAGTATCAGATGGTGTCAGTATCATGTCTTCGGATCCAGTCATGAGAATTTCTAGGAAATTACTCAGGGAAGTCAAGAACCTCAGAAGCTCTAAATCTAATTGGTTATACACTCTCAAAGTTGAGACAATTCTTTTTTTGAGTTCAGGTTTACTTTTCCCTCTTTATTCAAGGAAGAAATGTTTTCTGAATTCAGGTTTACTTTTCCCCTTTTACTAAAGCGAGAAATGTTAGTTGGTTATGTTTGAATGTATATATGCCTTTGAATATGATTGATGTTTACCATAAATGCATAAAATGCAGTAATAGTATTTACTAAGGCCGACAGGAGGTAGGAGTCCCCAATAAAGTTCATATCCAACGAATCTTCGCCGGTTCATCCCCACAGAGTAATCTCTGCGGGTATTCTTACGGAATACTTCAAGTAATATCTTGTACTTCCAACTCTACGAAGTCTCCAAACAGTTTCATATCCTCTGAAAAATTAATACTTAACCGAATAAGTCTCCCGGATCTATGTCCATCTCTTTTATCCTTAGTCAGGATATTCAGGAACTAAATCCTTCAATAAGAAGTACGAAGAACGAAAAACGGGAGGTTCTAAGTACGATGTTCTTAAACAAGACGGGAACGAAGTCTTCATACTCCTCAACAACAAATCGGGATTTATTTTCCCCAGCTAGCAGTTGTTCTACGAAGCTACTTATACGCTTCAACTACATAATTCATTCGTACATACATAATATCATATCATATCATACCATACGCATTCTCATAAAATATTATCTTGCAGAATGTTATATACATCATGATATTTTCACCTAACTAACCTTGTTTTTCAGGTTAATTCTCCAGCAGACAAACTTCATCAATAACTTGATACCTTGGGTCGTCGTTTATCTACCCAAAGGTTATCTCATTATATTGGGACGTTGTTTATCTTCCCAAAGACTATCTTGAGGCGTTGTTTATCTTCTCAAAAGCCATCTTGATACCTTGAGTCGTCGTTTATCTACCCAAAGGTTATCTCATTATCTTGGGACGTCGTTTATCTTCCCGAAGGCTATCTTGAGACGTTGTTTATCTTCTCAAAAACCATATTGTTACCTTGGGCCGTCGTTTATCTACCCAAAGGTTATCTCATTATCTTGGGACGTCGTTTATCTTCCCGAAGGCTATCTTGAGACGTCGTTTATCTTCTCAAAAGCCATCTTGATACCTTGGGTCGTTGTTTATCTACCCAAAGGTTATCTCATTATCTTGGGACGTCGTTTATCTTCCCGAAGGCTATCTTGAGACGTTTTTTATCTTCTCAAAATCCATATTGTTACCTTGGGCCGTCGTTTATCTACCCAAAGGTTATCTCATTATCTTGGGACGTCGTTTATCTTCCCGAAGAATATCTTGAGACGTCGTTTTCTACTCAAAATCCATATTGTTACCTTGGGCCGTCATTTATCTTCCAACAGGTTATCTCATTATCTTGGGACATCGTTTATCTTCCGAAGGCTATCTTGAGACGTCGTTTATCTTCTCAAAAGCCATCTTGATACCTTGGGCCGTCGTTTATCTACCCAAAGGTTATCTCATTATCTTGGGACGTCGTTTATCTTCCCGAAGGCTATCTTGAGACGTCGTTTATCTTCTCAAAAGCCATATTGTTACCTTGGGCCGTCGTTTATCTACCCAAAGGTTATCTCATTATCTTGGGACGTCATTTATCTTCCCAAAGGCTATCTTGAGACGTCGTTTATCTTCTCAAAAGCCATATTGTTACCTTGGGCCGTCGTTTATCTACCCAAAGGTTATCTAATTATCTTGGGACGTCGTTTATCTTCCCGAAGGCTATCTTGAGACGTTGTTTATCTTCTCAAAATCCATCTTGATACCTTGGGCCGTTGTTATCTACCCAAAGGTTATCTCATTATCTTGGGACGTCGTTTATCTTCCCGAAGGCTATCTTGAGACGTCGTTTATCTTCTCAAAAGCCATCTTGATACCTTGCTCCATTGTTTATCTACCCAAAGGTTATCTCATTATCTTGGGACGTCATTTATCTTCCCGAAGGCTATCTTGAGACGTCATTTATATTCTCAAAAGCCATATTGTTACCTTGGGCCGTTGTTTATCTACCCAAACGTTATCTCATTATCTTGGGACGTCGTTTATCTTCCCGAAGGCTATCTTGAGACGTCGTTTATCTTCTCAAAAGCCATATTGTTACCTTGGGTCGTCGTTTATCTAACCAAAGGTTATCTCATTATCTCGGGACGTCGTTTATCTTCTCGAAGGCTATCTTGAAACGTCATTTATCTTCTCAAAATCCATATTGTTACCTTGGGCCGTCGTTTATCTATCCAAAGGTTATCTCATTATCTCGGGACGTCGTTTATTTTCCCGAAGGCTATCTTGAGACGTCGTTTATCTTCTTAAAAGCCATATTGTTACCTTGGGCCGTCGTTTATCTACCCAAAGGTTATCTCATTATCTTGGGACGTCGTTTATCTTCCCGAAGGCTATCTTGAGACGTCGTTCATCTTCTCAAAAGCCATATCATTACCTTGGGCCGTCGTTTATCTACCCAAAGGTCATCTCATTATCTTGGGACGTCGTTTATCTTCTCGAAGGCTATCTTGAGACGTTGTTTATCTTCTCAAAAGCCAGATCATTACCTTGGGCCGTTGTTTATCCACCCAAAGGCTAGATCTTCATATTTGGGATTGCTTTCCTCTCCAAGAAGTATATCTGAAGAATTTTTTCTCCGAGTGGCATCTTTAAGCCCATTCAAGCAATAAAACCAACCAACAGTATCATTCTATGCACCTGCGAGTGCAAATTTTTGGGCTTTTGTGTTCAATCCTCTTCAACCTTCAACTCACGAATGGCGTACATGTCAATCTAACTCTTCAGATTTCAGAAAATTGAACAGGGGCAGCTGTTTTTCCCCAAAATTTGCCCTCCCACAATCAAGGAAATGTCTCTCAAGATTTCTCAATAATCATAAGGTTCTCAAGGGTCCTCCAATTATGGTTTTGCTTTCTTTAAAGAAATGGGGATTTCCAATGCCTCAAATGGACTTCATGGTGTTTCATTGTCACACCCCAATTTCGTCTAGGCATTTTACCTTCATAATTTTCCTTGTGCCAATTTATTTGAAATAGATGAGATGGCACAATTGGCAAGAGAACATGTTCAAGACCTCTTGGACTCAAGAGGTCATGAGTTCGAATCCCACCTTCCTCACTTTTATGGTTTTTTCTCTCTCTTCTCTTTCATTTGTTTGTCATTTATTTCTATCCTTTTTTTACATTACTTTCAAATGAAAAATAAATAAATAAATAAAAATCGTATTTTTCTTTTATTTTTAATTAATTTTCGTATTTTAAAATTAGGCATTTTTTAAAATAATTAATTTTCATTTTTTTTTCACTTTTCATTAAAAAAATAACCAATCAATAATAAATACAAAAAAATATAACAAAAAGGAATAAACATTTTTATTAGTGTGAAATACAAACATTCCCAGAATAAAAGAACATGTTCCCTCGGTTCATCAACATCCTTCCCAAATTGGTACCACCAAATCAACCGATTTATTTTCTTTCCCAAATCCAAATAGAAACAAATCATGATGTTTTAATTTTTTTTCATTCTCAATACTCCAAGAATCACTATAAAAAGGAGCATACCATGAAAAAGTGAGGGGATGATCGAAAAAAGAAAACAAAAGGTAGCGGCGGATTTCATCTTGGTTCGAAACTTTTCATATACATATATCCATTTTTTATTATATACAGGTACGTTCGTGAGGCCCAACAAATCTGTTACCCATACGCCCGGCAGTTCATGCTTACATTTAAAGTTTGTTTTTGTTAAACATATACCCAGGTGAATTTGTTTTGGTTATCATAATATATATAACATGATAAATTTTGGTAAGATATATATAATGCATAATATTAATGTAATATATAATATGTATAATGTTAATATAATATATAATTTATAATTTATAATTTATAATATATAGTTAGTTTGTTATATATATATATATATATATATATATATATATATATATATATATATATATATATATATTTTATATCTTTTTGGATCGGATCGTGTCGATACGCTGTTTTCATATTTGTGTATATGAGGCGTGACACTTGTGTTGATCCGATCCAGTTGCGATGATCGCAAAGTTTGCGTTAGCAACGTCATTGTTCTTTTTTTAATTAATATTTTTTTATGTTATATATCTAGATCTGCACAGATAACTAACCACCCTGATTTTTCATAAACTTTGATGATTTTGCCTCAACCATTTTTTTATACGTTTTGTTTTATTATATAATAACTATTTTCCAGGTACGTTCACATGTGCGTGCATGTCTTAGTGGCGTAAGGCTGGTAATCTTGAGGGCATTTTGACAAAGAAACGTGGGTTTATTTCCTTTTTTCTCAATTTTTCTCTAATCTTCTCTAAATTCTTTAATTCTGTAAATTATGAATCTTAACCCAAAACCTAATTAACTTAAATTAATTATAATTTCTTATAAAGACTTCCTTAATAAAAACATTTACTATTTTTTTTAATATTTAGTTTTTCTAATTAAAAATATTAATAATATCTTTTCATAATTTAATTAAATTTGTAAATAGATTAATAATTAGTTAACATTTTTTTCCTAATAACCTTATTTTATTTTAAATAAATTCTTAATTATTTTTACAATAATAATAATTTTGTACATAATCAGTTTTTTTTTATAAATTAATTAATAATAATTGATAATTAGGATAGTTTTCTCTTCTAACCGTAATTAAAAAAAAAACTTGATGAATTTTTTTTGCTTTCTTGCTCTTGATTTATTTTTACTTTTTGTCTTATTTTAATCATTAGAAAAATGTATAGGCTATTATTATTGTAATTATTTTTTTCTGTCCGATTATTATGTATTTGTCTGTCCCGAAGTTGTGTAATAGCGTAGGAGTTATTGTTTTTCGTCTTTTATTTATTTTATTTTATTCATGGTTAGTAAATAGGGAGTGCAAAACATAAATGAATAAAAAAGAATTGGATAATTTAATTAAAGATTAAATATCTGAATAAAAACACTCACACACGTAAGTCGATCTATGATCGCCGTTTGCACCTCCTAGGATTACCCTCCTTAAAGTTGCCTTTATATGGTCAAGTCCCTCGAAAATTGGGGTGTCTTAAAAAGCAAAGTCCCTACAGAATAAAATCATCATAGTCCCTTCAGATTAAAAGATCAAGTCCCTACGAGATTGCCTACGATATAATGATCTTGTCCCTTCGATAAATACGATGATAGTCCCTAAGAATTCCTAAAGACACCCTATAGTTGCCTTCATTGACCGTACGATAACCTTACACCCGTCCCTTAATAAATCAAAGGTAATGACTACCTATTCCTTAATAATAGGGATAGTCTTACCCTTGAAAGAACATATAAGAACATGAATGACTTAGTCTAGGGTAGGTACCTCATAGTTACTTACTCACATCTTCAAAAAATACTTTTCACACCTCACTATTTTCAAACATTTTCAAACAAGGCTTTGTATACATCCATACGAGGATCATTACAAAGTACTTAGAAAAATTTCTAATCACACACTAAACTTCTCAAAAACAATTAAAGTGAGCTAAGTAACTAAGAGCCCATGGATAACCATGGATATAAAGGGTGCTAACACCTTCCCTTTATATAACCTACCCCCCGAACTCAAGTCTTTTAAAAATAGGTCTTTTCTGTTCTTTTATGTCCTTTCCACTTGGATAAAATAAAAGTCGGTAGAGACTCTTGCTATCCGCAACATTTATAGAAAGTCAGTTCTCCCACCGTGTTACATGGTGTCGCTCCCAAAGATTTGCATCCCGGTACAAGCGCGAACGGTCGGCGAAAGGGACAGTGAGAACACACAGCAGTGAACTCACTGGAGATGAATAGAGTCGCCAGCTAGGCATTTTTATCCCGGAGGAAAGGCAATGCTGCATAGACCTGGAAAGACATGGATAAGACGGTTGCGAACCAGAGAGACTGAGAAAGGGGGTTGGTTACAACCTGGGAAGGTATTAGCACCCAGATTGTCCGCCGTACTCGACGGGATCCACGCTTAAAAGATTTGTGCTTTAAAGGGGTAGTGTCAGTGCAATCTGTGTATAAAAGAGCTGGAAGAGAATGTACAGGTGTCAGTGTAAGAAGTGTAAAGTGTAATATATACAGTGTTAGTGTAAGAACAGGAGTGAAATGCTCAAGAGTATGAGGCTTAAAGAATAAAGCTGGAAAAAGGGGGAATATACAGAGACTTTTGTTCGATAACTGTTAAGTTATGCCTACGTATCCTCTCGTGCAATGAGGAAGTCAGAACACCGTAGTTCGACCCAAAGAGACTGAAAGATAAATTGACATGTGAACTGCTTGCTTGTCTATGCTCAAGTGTATGACCTGTCTGGCTCAGGTGCAAACTGTCTTGCATTAGACGGAAGAAGCAAGTTCTCGTTTGTGAGTGAAGGTGATGAGAAAAGAATCCCGAAGGAGACGATTACTGCTTGTTTTTGTGTTTTCAGTCTTTTATTGCTTTTTGAAAGTTTGTCATAAGTTAATGAGCTTAAGCCTAAACCAATGGTTAGTAAACTCATCACATCCTCCCTCTGATTAGGGGTAATGAGAATACCTTAAGTATGAAGTAAATACCTCACACTTAACCACCATGATGTAGGATTAAGATCATTAACCTACTTGTGATTATTTAGATGTTTTTGGTGTTTTTGTTTAGTGTTGAGTAATGAGGTTAAGCCATAATCAGGAATTAAACAGACTCATTACACCATCCTAAAAGAAGGATGATAGATGAGAATGTTTAAGCTGAGGAAAGCTCCTCAACTTAACCCATGATTAGGGATTAAACTCATGACAAAACAAAGCCTTTATTAAGTGGATTTTAGTTAATGATATGATGATGAAGTGTTTTTTATGATTTGTAAGACAACTTGAGGGGGACTTGTCCATTAACACTAGGGTTAGTCCTTCTTAACCGCTTAAGGAAGAATTAGAACCCTAATGCAAGGCCCAAGTTACAAGTGTGATGTCTTGATGATTATTAAGTGGATTGATTAAGAGATTTAAACACCTTAAGGGTTTAACACTTAGGATTAAAGTTATACACTCCATCCTAAGAGAAGGATGCAGGCATAAGCTTAATCACAAAGTCTTAAAGCCTTTAGGGTTTGGCCCCTGATTATGAGATGAGAAGAGAAGACTCAAAGAGAGACACAAAGGTAAAACTATGGGGGGACTAATCAAAACCCTAATTCATTGTCATGCTTGGATGATCCTAAGGTTTGTGAGGTTTGCAAGAACAAATCTTCAGAGGAGCCACCAGGAAGCAGATGAATAAGATCAAGAGAAGCAAAGTGACTTGCTTCATTCAAGAAGTCAAGTCACTTGAAGAAAGAAGGTGGGAGGAACAAGAATGAGCAAGCTCAATCTCAAACACAAATAGAAATGCAGCAATGGATGCAAGAGAGATGAAAAGAAAAGTTATGAGAAGTGAAGGCAAATTCACTTCTCAAGTTTACTTACCACCTGAAATGTTAGAAAGAAATGCAATGCAATGCTAAGTGAAATGAAATGACATGATGCTAGACCAAACCAGAAGCATGTTGATGATGATAATGATGCTATGAGATTCTGCAAACATGAGGCAAGGCATGGGGATGTTCATACAAGATTATGAATGCAAATGATGCAAGTTAAGGAGCATGAATGAACATGAAAAGTTATGAATCATACAAGACAAATGACATGGCAAATATGTAATGCAATGGTCAAACATGCTTTCTATATGTATTAAGATGTCAAATGGATCACAAGAATGCACAAAATGCAAAGACAAGTCAAGTTATGCAAGGAAATGCAAGAAGGATGCAAAAGAAAGCCCAAATTAGGGTTCATGGATCAAACATCAAACAAAAACCCAAAACAGAAACAAATCCTAAGATAAAAAATGGAAAATGGTACCCAAAGAAACCCTAAACCTATAATGAACCACTGCCCAAAGGGGAGCTCTCAACTCTCAACCAAACTCAAGATATGAATTTTCTAAGTTATTAGGGTTTTTTAGGGTTCTTAACAAAAGAAATGCCAAACAAATGGAAAATGCAAGATCAAATCATGGCCATTTTATCCTTGAAAATACATGCTAAACACAAAACAATGCAAGAAGAATCAATGTCCCAACCTTCTCCAAAAGGCAGAAATGAATTTTCAAACATGTGATCAAAATAATGCATAAAAAATGATTTAATTCAATGAAAAATTCTCAAAATGCATCAAGATCAAAAAAGAAATTTGGTTTTAAGGTTGGACAATGTTTCTAAATGTCTTAGGACATTTCATGAATTTTTTTGTAATTTTTAAATACCTAAAAGTATTTTTAATTAATTAATTCCCATTAATCAATTAAAAATAATCTTTTAAATATTTAAAAATACTTTTTTTAATGATGAAAAATAAAATAAAAATATTTTTGTGTCATAAAAATTAATAAAACCTTAAGGAAAAAGTTTCATAATTTTTACGAATTTTTTGCTATTTTAAAATAATTATGCAAATTAAATGAAAGAAAAATGAATTAAAAATGAATTAAACTGAAGTATGCACAATGTAAGGCTGGGATTCAATCTGGAGAGGAAAGCATTGACTTGGAGCGCAGATCTAAGGCCCACATTCAAACTTCTAAAACTCAATTAATTAATTTAATTAAACCTGATTATGAATTAATGATACAATCTGGACCACACACACGCGCGCGGGAAGCCAGATCCAAGGGTCTCAATTCAAACCTTGCCCTAACCCTAAATTAATAACTAATCACTTTCAGGTCACCGGAGACGAGCTCCGGTCGTCTTCTCCGGTGACCTTCTCCCCTGAAAACTTCCAAATCCTTCCCTAGGTTACTAAAATGAAATCTAAAACCATGGAAATGATCCTCACATCCTCACGAATCAAACCCCCATCCTAAAACACATTTATATTTCCTAAATGAGCTGAATCGAAGAGAATAAGTTCTAGGTCACGCAAGCTTCAGAAACAAATTAAATGCTCAAATCACAGCCATTTTCAAAACCAATGGTACCAGAATGATCAGCAAGACATGAAGAACAAGTTTGTAACAAGAAAAATGATTTCTGGAAAAATTATTTTCGAGCTACCTGAGATTTGGAGCTTTCAACTTGAGGACTTTCTGGCCACTTTTCTTTGTGCAAACCACTCCACTTGATCCCCCAAAGATGTTTGAGTGCTCAAAATGAGTTTGTGCTGGCTGGATAATGAGTTTCGAAAGCTTCTGCTCAAGCTTGATCAGAAATGGCAATGGAGGTTCTGGCTCTTTCAGGTCATTGTGAATGATGGTTTGAGGTCCAAATGATGTATGGAGAAGCTTTGCAAGGTTTGTTTGGCTGTTTGTGAGCTGGGATGGAAGATTCGAATGGAACTGCAAACTGAAGTGAGAAATGGCAGTGGGATCTCTTGGCTGTTTCAGGCTTGTGTTCTTGGTGTTTCGTGATCTATGAGGCAGGGTGAGTTGAATGGAGGAAAAGGTTTGAGTGTTTGCAGGCTGTATAGAGAAATTCGAAAGCTTATGCAAAATGGAAGGTTTTTGTGAATGTGTGTAATGTGATGGTTTCAGCCTTGCCCCTTGTTATGGCTAGCTTGCAAATTGATAACATAAACAAATCTGATTGGCTGGATGATGTGACTTGTGCTTTTGTGATTGGTAAGTTTGCTTTTGCCAAAAGTCAAAAATCTTGTAAGAGAAGCATGGGCTTGATACTAGCTTGGTACAAGGCTAGGTCTGGCGCATCATGGTGTGGTGAGAGAGCCAGCAAGGTCCAAAGGCCAAGGCAGCAAGTTGAGGGAGCATGATCATGAGTTTTGCAACTTGTGACATTTTGGTTCACATGTGACTTCTTTGCCTAACCAAACATAAAACCATGACATTCTTGGTTCATTTCTGATTTTTAGGACTTAGAGAATGTTTATGTGTTGGTTTGAAATGAACTAGAGGCTACCTTTGGCTTTGGTTCAAGACTTTGCAAAATTTCCATTTGAAGCATGCCTTAGAAATTAATGATTTTTGCCAACTTTGCATTGCCATAACTTTTGATCCAAGAAGAGTTTGATCATGTTATTGTACTTTTTGAAAAGGGAAAGATGAGATCTACAACTTTCATGACCAAAGTTTTTTCATTTGAAGCTTTTTTGGATCATGAATCAAGGCTTGAAGAATGACCTAAAATGATGCATTCTTGAAAAGTCAACTATGCCCAAAAAGTCAACATTTGCAAAAACCCTAAATTCTTGATTTTTATGAACTTCAACCTTCTTCCATGATCAAATAAAGATTATATACACTCAAAATGATGAAGACCAACCATTGGTTGGGTCATTGGGGGCCTCAGATGCCCTGATTTTACACTGACTTGTCTGAAAAGTCAACCCTTGATCAGATGACTTCCCCATGGAATTTCTTCATGAAAATTGATATGCATACTCCCTATACCATATAGAGATCAATGGAAACAAGAATGACCAAACAATTTGGGGTTATGGCCTCTGAAACCAAAACCCTAATTTTCAGTCAACTGTGCAGTTCATCCTGGCTCTGCATCCACTCAAACCCTAGTTCTTGTGATTCCTCTGCATTTTTGACTTTGAGGAGATGAAATATGATATAAGAACACACATGGACCACTTTGAATTGATTGGTGGCCTTTGGAGTGGCTCAACAAGCTTTTGGGATTGCTCAGATCACAAACCCTAGGTGCAGATGCCTTAGAAGCTATGCAGTGAATCAAAAATGAGATGTGAGATGATATGATGGTGTTTATGCATATGAGATGATCACAAGCCATGGTGTGAATGGGTGAGGGCAAATTTGGGGTGTTTACAGCTGCCCCTATTCAAACATGAGTTAGCTGTGCAGGATGTAAGCGACGGCTTAACAGGCAAACAAGATAACTTGTGGTTGAATACCAAAGACAGTCCAAAATTTGCACTCACAGAATGAAGAAGAAAAGGGATATAGATTGTAAAGGAAAATAAAGTATATTGTAAAGTGTGGGCGACGGAGGACGACCGTCGAGCAGAGGACGACTGCTGGGTAAAGAGCAATGACGGGGACGGCCGACATGCTGGGGTAAATGTGAAGTAAAGCGATGACGGGGACGACCGACATGCTGGGGATAAAAGGTAAAGCTAAGACGGGGACGGCCGACTAGCTGGAAAAATAAGATATCATGATGGGGACGGCCATCAAGATAAAATTGTAAAATTTTCTGGGGATTAATGAAACATGACGGGGACGGCCATCAAGCTCATAAAGGTAAAGTAACCAACGATGGGGACGGCCATCGGGCTAAAAGGAAAAGGAAAAGGGACCACGACGGGGACGGCCATCGGGTTAAAGAATAAATGAAATAAACAGATGATGGGGTACGGCCATCAAAGGTGAAGGACGATCACCTAGCAGGGGACGGCTGCTCTGTTGGGGATAAAAGAAATATGATGGGGACGGCCATCAAAGGTGGAGGACGACCACCTGGCAGGGTACGGCTGCCGAAAATATCAACGATGGGGACGGCCATCGGATAGAAAAGGTCAACGATGGGGACGGCCATCGGACGAGCATGATGGAGGACGACCATCAAGAAGTGGAGGACGACCACTCAGCAGGGGACGGCTGCTCTCGAGGTTTCTCGTGACATAGGACGAATGTCAGATAACCAAAATCAACAATGGGGACGGCCATTGGATAAAATGATGAAGGACGGTCATCAAAGGGTGGAGGACGACCACCTAGCAGGGGACGGCTGCTAAAAATCAACGATGGGGACGGCCATCGGATGAGCATGATGGAGGACGACCATCAAGAAGTGGAGGACGACCACTCAGCAGGGTGCGGCTGCTCTCAAAGGTATCATAACACAGGACGAGTGTTAGATAAAGAGAAAATTTGTTGGTGATCTACTGGGGATATAGTAAACACGGACGAGCGTTCACAACCAAGAAAGGAAAGTATGAGTGTTTGGTGTTGTGTATAGATTAAAGATGCGGACGAGCATCCTTAAGGCTGTGATACGGACGAGTATCATGTAGAAACAAACTGACACATGTTCAGAGATGATGACACGGACGAGTATCAACTGGTTAACAAAGAACAAGGACTACTGTCGAATCTGTGGGGATATGGGTGATAATGTATACAAGGTACGGACGAGTATCTGTATAAGTGTACCAGTGAGTAGTGAGTATAATGTATAGATGAGTGTTTATCTGCTGGGGAGAGTGACACGGACGAGTGCCAAAAGGAGAAAAGTATAATAAGAACAAGTATCTGATATACAAAGTCTAGGCGACTGCGCTGGGGATATGACACGGACGGGTGTCAAGAAAAGTGTATGTATAGGTATATGTGAGTGCAAAGAGGATGTCTTTGGCTTTCTGCTGGTGATTTGACACGGACGGGTGTCATGAAGTATCTGTAATACGGGTGATTTGTTTGTAAAGGGTGTTCAGGCGACCTGTTTGGGGAAGGATGACACGGACGGGTGCCAAAAGGTGTATATACTGGTGTTTGTGATTTGAGAGGCAACTGCTTTTGCTGGGACTCTGGTGGGGATTTTTCTGTATCGATGAACGGTTTATTATTCACAAGTGTTCAATTCACAACATGACTTATGATTATGCTATGTATTCGATTCTTGCCGTAATGCTCCGTATTAGACGGAATGCTACGCTCTGAGGGGATAATATGATGCGAATGCTATGATTATGCAAAGGAGGCACAGATCCGGGATTCGGATCCCGTTGCTGCAAAGATCTCTGGATGATCTGCTTGAAGTGAACATCCCAGCTGGGGATGAGATCATTGGTAGATCTAGTGATGTATCTGTTTGGGGATATAGGTCACTGATTGACATATCTTTGTAATACGGGACCCAGCTGGGGTTTGTAGAAGCTTTCTTCACTCTGTTGTGATCTCTTCATGCGTTGCTCTTCTGGATAGAGGTTGGAACTCTGTGGGGAGATGATTCCCTGATTCTTGCATCTGCTGAGGAAGAATGGTTGGTACTACAGCTGGGGAATGCTGCTGGCAACTCAGCCGGGGAGAGCAATGGGAGGCAACTCGGCTGGGGATAAAACATCCTGAGTGTTGAACCTGTTTGTTGATTTGGCAACTTTGCTGGGGAAAGATGGGGGAGCAACTCAGCTGGGGATAGAGCATTTCGGATGCTGAGATTGAGTGTATACTGATTTGGCAGCTCTGCTGGGGAAACGGGCACCTTCTAGTGCCATGTGGAAGATAGACCGAGTTGATAATGATTCGCCTACTTGCTGAGACATAACCTGCATGCCCCAGGTTGCGTTCTGGATACTCTGCGATCCTGCAATAGGTAAGGAAACGTACAAAAGGTCCCGAGGTATCCCTCACTGGATTCCGTCATAGGAGTTAAGTACTTTCGAGAATAATCACATTCCCTGTAAGCATGTGTTTTTTTCTTTTTATTTTTAGAGAAAGGCATCTGTACTTATGCAATTGTATTATTATTATTATTTTTTTTAGAGATATCAGACAACTCTTTGCAAAACATAAATGTAAAAACGAAACATGACCGAAAATCTGATTTTATTAATTCATGTGCCCTGAATTGGCAAGATACAGTCAAGGAAACATATCTCCTGAAATGAAGAGATTGTTACAAATTGAGAAACAAAATGCTGGCGATGCTGACGACGCTTTCAAGGAGCTTCCTCTTCTGCTATGACTCGTATGACAATGACGTTCTTCTCGTCTTGCTTTCTGGAGAGAGTTGATTCTGATTGAAGCTTGATCCTTCGAAGCTTACCAAGTTGTAGGTGATACAGACGAATTCAAAATGCAGTTGTTCGCTTATTCCCTTATTTTGCATGGATCGCCCTTTCGGGTTTTCAATCCATCGGGATACCCATTTTTGCCTGAGCTGTCCAATGCGGCTTTTCAACTCAGCGGGTGTACATTTTTCATTTATTTCCCTTATTTTTTGCCCGAGTCTTTTATTCTGTTTTTGACTCGCCGGGATGCCCTATTTTTGCCTGGACTTACATTCTGTTTTTATGTCCAGCGGGTCATTTTATGCGAAGTATTTTTTAACTGCATCTGAATTCACAGGGGATGGGAAATCTTCACCATCCATGGTGCTGAGCATCAGTGCTCCACCAGAGAAAACTTTCTTTACAACGAATGGTCCTTCATAATTTGGAGTCCATTTGCCCCTGTGGTCTGTATGAGGGGGGAGGATTCTTTTCAGCACAAGATCTCCCACTTGGTACTCTCGGTGCCTGACTTTCTGATCGAAGGCCTT